>JAVXUP010000003.1:0-1200000 GCA_033070095.1 Escallonia herrerae | reverse complement strand
AAATTAATAAGAGGAGTGATTAGTAATTAAAATTTAGCAAAAGTAGTAATTAGTAAACAAGAGTAATAATATGCAAGAGTACTAATTAGTAAATAAGAGTAGTAATTAGAATGAGTAGTAATTAGCAAGAGTAACAAAGCTTGTAGAAATGTGGAATGTTTATATAAGATTGGTGTGAAAAATTAGAGAGAAATGGTGTGAATTTATAGATTTTTAAAACTTCACAAAAGACCAAAATACCCCTAAAAACTATCCGTTTATAGTTGTTGGGGAGGGTAAGAGTGTAAAAACCTTTTAAAGGAGTTGGAAAAATTAAGTTAGACTAAAATACCCCCCAAACTAGCCGTTATATTGTTGTTGGGGGGTAAAAGTGGAATTTTGGAAATGAATGGGGAATAAATCCGTTAGGGGAAAATGGGGGGAAACACCAAAATTTTAAACAGGTGGGGCCTACTGAAAAGGGCCAGAACCGGGCCGGAAACCGGGCCAATCCTGGGCCGAAAATTCAGGCCAATTCCGGGCCAAACCCGGGCCTCTTTTCGGGCCGGGCCTGGCCCGGGCTTTTTCTCAGAAATGCTTGGCTTGGTCTAAGCCTAGGCCCTAAGCCCAATTATTTTGGGCCTATACTGTTCATGCAAGGGCTGGGCCAGCCCGGGCTTTTTTTGGGCCGGGTCGGGCTGGGCCACGGGCCGCCCGGCCCGTTTGACAACTTTACCACGCACCAAACGTCCCACATCCTCTGTCGCCGGTCGGCGCACCTTGACGTTTGCCCAAGGAAGTGGGCCTTGGCCTTCCCCATAGGGTCGGCCTCAGCCTTGGCCTCCCCTTGGGGGTCGGCCTCGGCCTCTCCTCAAGGTTGGCCTTGGCCTTTCCCCAAGGGTTGGCCTTTGGCCTATCTCCTTATCATCTGCACTACTCTTCAAGGGACCAGACGTCACTCCGCGACTCCCGTCGTGCCGGACGTCATTCCGCGACCCCATCGAGCCAAAAGTTACTCCGTGACCCCGTCGCTCAAACGTCACTCCGCAACCCCCACACACCGGATGTCACTCAGAGACCCCCATCTCGCAGACGTCACTCCGCGACCCCCATCGCGCCGGACATCACTCCGCGACCCCCATCGTGCCGGACATCACTTTGCAACCCCCGTTGCCCAAACGTCACTGCACGACCCCGTAGCGCCAGCCATCACTCCGCGACACCGTCACCCGGACCTCACTCTGCGACCCCCGTCGCCAGGACCTCACTCTGCATCCCCTGTCGCAACTAACATCACTCCGTGACCCCCGTCATACAAACGTCACTTCGCGACCCCCGTCGCCGGCGTCCGGGCACCATACTCCAACAATCTGTCGAGCCATGCACCGCTCCACTGATACAGTCACGCCCCTGGCTCTTTGTCACACTACAGTTCCCCCGGCACCTTACATACTCCGTCGTGCCCTTAGGCCATAATCATGTTCCTTGCCCCCTGTGCGTAACACTCATTCACCACACCATGCACCCCCATCATGGATGTGGAACATGCTTCGACCCACTCTTCGGAGTGTAGAGCATGCGGGGATAGGCGACTCCTCTGGGATACTATATCCGCCAGGGAGCTCTTCAACTCTCCTTCTGCCAGGTAGACGGCTCCTCCGAGATGCTACCTTGACGCACTCCGAGTGCTCTGGCACAAGGACTCACCCGCGAGGGTAGGCGACTCCTCTGGGACACTATCTCCTCCAGGGAGCTATTCAACTCCCCTTCCACCAGGTAGACGGCTCCTCCGAGATGCTACCTCGGCCAATGGAGTAGACGGATTCTCCAGGATGCTACCTTGACGTGCTGCAAGTGCTCCGGCACAAGGACTCACTCGCAGGGATAGGCGACTCCTCTGGGACACTATCTCCGTCAAGGAGCTTTTCAACTCCCCTTCTGCCAAGTAGACGGCTCTTTTGGGATGCTACCTCGGTTGGCTAGGTAGACGGCTCCTCCAGGATGCTACCACGGTTTGCGAAATAAGCGATTCTTCCGGGACACTATCTCCGCCAGAGAGCTTTTCAACTCCCCTTCCGCCAGGTAGACGGCTCCTCTGGGATGCTACCTCAGCCAGTCGGGTAGACGGTTCCTCCAGGATGCTACCTTGACGAGCTCTGAGTGCTCCGGCACAAGGATTCACCCTCGGGATAGACGACTCCTCCGGGACATTATCTCCACCAAGGTGTCTTTGTGACTGGCCTACGTGCTCTGGCATGGGAGCTTGCGTTGGCACCCGTATAGACTATGACCCCCGGGTCACTCCAAGATGGGAGCAGGTCCTTGGAGGGTATCGTGCCTAGCCTGCCTAGTAGATGGGCATCGGGTCTTCACCATCTCTGCCAGGCCTGTGGGACTCTCCAAGGGCTTAGACTGGTGGCTGGATCAAGGGGATTCTCTGGCCACACTGACACTGTGGGAGCCAGTCTTTCCAGACAGACAGAGCGACGTTGGGTGAGGCAGGCCGGGTGAATATGTGATTCAACAATCCGTGGAGCACCGCACCCGTGGACCCCCTGGTGATGTGTCACTTTCAGAGAGCGCCATGTGTCGGTTGTAACATTATCATATCAACCTCTATAAATAGAGGTCTTGAGAATTCATTTTGACCGCTTGGACATTTTCTGACAATTAGACATTCTCAAACTTCTCACCGTCTCACTCTAGAATCCTAGAGAGAGAAACACACCGGACCTTAACTCTGGACCTAAGCATCGGACTGTGACTTTCGTCGTGTATTCACCATGTGCCATCGCCCTCGTAACACTGTCACCCTCAGGCTCTGTCTGGGAAGCCCTTGGTCTCTGCCCTTACTCCGCCCTTGCTGTGTCTCACATCAACATACTTGGCATCTGACACGGACTGCATTCCTTGTGGCACCTCCACGTCGACTGCGAATCCACTTTCTTTGGCATCAAAGTGTCTAGTCTTACTTCTTTTAAATGATATATTAAGACTTGAAAATATCTTAAGAGTTGTTATGGCCTTATAGTTTAAGATTTTTTCAGTACTATTTACCCTCATTTCTACTTAATCTACTCTTACTTTTAATAAAATGAGCATTAAAGTAAAATTAATTAAGGCAGTCTATCTTTATACATTACAACAAAAAAAGGTCTCTAGTGATAGACGTTTCGTTACTAAAGACCCCAAATCCATCACTTAAAGCTTTTATCGACAAATTTTCCGTTGGTAAAGATCTTTTGATAATAATTTGGTCGCTAAAAGATATTTTGTGGACAGAAGTCTGTTGGTAATAATCCTGTTGCTAAAAGATTAGCAACAATTTTGGTGATCCGTTCATAAAAATTTACATTTACCGATGGCATCAAATGCCTTTATCGACGAGATATTCCTTTGGTAAAGGCATTTTCCATAGTTCATCTAGTGTTTTTTTTTTTTGTGAAAAAATAATAAAAAGGTAACCGGCGAGAATTTTTTGTTGCTAATTACTTTTAGCGAAAAATAATCCCATTGCCAAACATCCATGACTAAAGGGAAAGCTTTTTAGCAACCTTTATGTTTGCAATACATTTAGCGGCGGTATTCCATAACTAAATGTCTGTGGTAGAAGTTAATAAATACTATCTGATAATTTTTTATTAGTTTTTAAATACTAACCTATTTTCGTCCACAATTCATCCTAATCAATACTTCCGTTGAGTTCATTCTTTAGGCTAGCATTCTTTTTTTTTATATAACTAATTTCAAGTAATACAAATAAAATTTAAGTCATACACTATCCACAAAAAAAAAAAAACTGAATGCTCGACTACCAAAACTGAATATTCACCGAATATAATAGACCACATTGTGCAAATCATAAAACAAAATTACAAATTATATCAAACAAACAAAAATATAAACCAGGAACCTTGCTCCAAAGCGTGCACAATATCTCCCACGAAAGGCACTCAAACCCAATTATGCCTGAAAGAGTATGTACAGTTTCTAGCCCCTGGTACAAACACACAGATTAACTTTGTAACAAATTAATTGCTAGTGATGCAGAAATGACTTTGAAATGACATAAAGAAAAAATAGAATAAAACATAAGGCGTTCATGCATATTAGTTTTCACTGAACTGTGCTAATGAAAACATAACCTAATTTCATTGTTCTCGACGGGTATGTCGAGAATGTAATATAAATAGAGAAGAAATCAGGAGTAGAAGTACCTCACGAGACTAACAGATTTTGTTCCTTGAATTAGTCATAAATCTGCATAAACTTTTTAAAAAGTACTTGCAAATAGAAAATTGCAGATATTTTTAACTTACGTATACTTAAACTCTTTGTTTAATGGCATAAGAGGCGAAGAATATATAAAGGTAGCCACAATGACAAAGAAGGGCATGAAGTAGGAGCTTGTGGTAATGAACTTGTCGAAATTCAAACCTAGAGTATAAATACAGTACAATGGACATGCACAATCAAGGACACAGGCTTGACCTAGTCACTTGATTGGGTTATCTTTTTAAGTTATCCTTAAATCACTCATATGGTCTTATAATATGGAACTAGCTTTTGGAGGTGCTTTTGCTTACTTTAACCATCTCCTTAGTTAAAATTCCACAAAACATGCTTTCATAATCTAAGTAATCAGCTACAAATTACATGGTCTGTGTTATATTTACTCTTAAAGCCACATTAAAGGAGCAATAGTCACCAGCATTACTTTCCGGTATGATTCATGTGTAGTAATTGCCCAAGGCTGGAGCCGAATGAAAATCGACACAGTTTTCTTGTTTTGAACAGCAATGTTTCGCAGTAACAACTGGGACAACAAACTAGAGAGCAGGTTAAAGGGAGGGGGGGACCATGAGAGAAAAAGCAGGCCAAGGCAGTGAGGCACAACATAATCATCTGTGACGGATGTTCCACTTCAAATCTTATTACTAAGCAATAGATTTGGATCCCAGAGGGTTAGCATTCTGAAGAGTAGTGAACAAACTCTAAATAATGAGAGACTCGCCCGAGTGTCCAGAAGCCCATATTATTTTCAAGTAAACACAAGTTTTAATCTAAGATGTTAGCTGTAAAGGCAGACCTAACTTTGTGCATCCAGTGCAGAAAAAGATTTGAGTTTCAAATCTCCTTACCGTGGAGCGTGTGTTGGGCGGGAGCAGTGACACCGTGAGTGCGTCGGTTAGGTGTCGGTAGTAGTGGGGGAGGGTGGACTAATGGAGGGGGAAGAGGAAGGTGAGAGGCGGCGGAGTAGGTGGCAACCGGCGATCGGCTGTGTCAGAGAGAGAGGGGGGGTGAGGATGGGGAAGGGGAAGGGAGAAAGAAAGAAGGATCAGAGAAATGAAAGCAAAAAATAGGTTGATTTAATAGTCTTTAGAGAAACTACAACAATAATTTTCTAAAATAAAAAAAAAATTGAAGAATATGGAGGAAGTACGAAAAATACATTTAGCGACGAATTTTTCTGCGGATAATAGTTCGTCGATAAAAGTGACTTTTAACAACGGATTTTGTTCCTTTGCTTAAAGTCCATTGAGAAATGCTTTTCCTCTTGTAATGATAGTATTTACAAATGAGCAGCTTCAAAGAAATGATAATACTCCGAGTTTACAAAGCACTTGATTCGAAGATTTTATACACTTTGAAGAATGTTTGGATGACACAAACAATTGGTTTGGCGGTTTTAGCCTATCTTAAGATAAATATGTTTACTTAAGGCACTACAAGTAAAAAAACTTTTAGCGACGGGTAAATCCGTCGTTAAAACTTTTAGCCACGGATATACCGTCGCTAAAAGTCTCTCGTATAAAAACCCGTTACTAAAAGTTTTGCGACAGAATTTTCAAAACCGTCGTCTAATATCGCATTTTTTTTGTGACGGATTTATTTATTAATTAGCGACGAAATATCGGTCGCTAATTATATTTTACGTATTTTAATTTATTTTCTGTTTTGTGAATTTAGCGACGGAATAATGTTTTGGCAATGGAATGTTCTGTCGCTAAATAAGACTTTTGGCGACGGAATATTCTGTTGCCAAACGTTAGAACAAGAAACACTTTTGGCGACGAAATTAATCCGTCGCCAAAAGTCAAAAAAAAATTTAAAATATATATTTTTTATTTTTTTATTACCCAAACCTGTAATGAAATTTCAATTCTCAACAACGCACAATAATCAATACACAATCCTCAACAATGCACAATAATCAATACACAATTATCAACAACGTACAATAATCAATACACAAAGAAATATATATAATCAATTATAAAAAAATAGTCATGATGTACAAGCCGAGCGGGGGGAGGGGGGGACACGCTTGGACCGGGTTGGGGGAGGGGGGAGAAGCTAGGACCGGGCACGAGAAGGGGCTCATCAGGGGTTGCCGAGTCCCGGATCTAGATCCTGCTGATCCGGGGCCGACTCGGCATGTCCGAGAGCAGTACCCTGCTGATCCTGCTCCTTGATCAGCCTTAACACCACCGTAGCAATGCGCTAAATCTCCTCCTCGTCCAACAGATGTCGAGGAGCTGGTGTCTGTGCAGGGGCAGCGGGGGGTGAGGACGCTCCTATCACGGCGCTAGCAATCGTGCTAGGCAGGCCACGAATGCGGCCTTTCGGCCGATTGACGACCTCCGGCGTATCCAGCCATCGCTTCAACGCCCCAGTACTCGCACCCGTACTAGTGGACGCTGATGGCTGTCCGGACTCCCTAAGCTATTCATACGAGGCCTGCAAAAACAGTTATTTAAAGATATGTTAGGGCATTAATTAACGCAACAGACATTGAGGATAGTAAGAAAAAATTAACAACTTAATTAAACACATCGACTTACATCGATCCGCAGGGCAATATCAGAAACATAGTTGCCGGCCCGGCGCGCCTCGTCCTTGTCCTTCTTCTGCACGTGTGTCTGGTTATAAGTCAGAGCTACGACCTCATCCTCCTCCAGATCCGGGTTCTGGACCGCATTCATGTGTTGGATGATGTCGTATGGCACCGAACCCCCCCCCCCCCCCCCCCCGTGTGCATCAAATCTCTGTTCTGTCTGATCTTGGCCCCCTTCTTACTTTTGACGTCCCAGCCTGGATCCGTAACCCAACTGCTGTAGATCCCTTCTCGCTTTAAGGTGATCTTTCGATTTGCCTTTGACATTCATCACTGTGTTGAACACATTATCAAAAACGTTCTTCTCAATATGCATCACATCCATGTTGTTTCGGATAACGAGCGTCCTCCAGTAGGCTAACTCCCAGAAGATACAAAATTTTCTCCAATTGTACTCTTTCCCATACCCTGGAATCTTTTGATCTGGCACACCCTTGTCGTGTGGTATGTCAGTATCAAGTGCCTCCAGGTGTGAGAGCACTTCTTTACCAGATGGGTAGTCCAGTGTGACAACCTCACGCTCGACTGTCCCGTCAAATTCATCCTTCTGCCTACAAAACTGATGGCTCGGTGGCAAAAGCTTATGGTAACATCTGAACCACGAGGGCTTTCCACCGTGCTTTAACGTGTGACCGGGGTTCACACCCATACAAGCAGGGCATGCTAGCTTCCCATGTGTGTTAATTACAGCTAATGAGGGTTGTTTAGGACTAATTAGGGTTATTAAGTCCTAATTAGGATTTAATTGTGCTGAGTAGTGTTGATTAGTCCTAATTAGGCTTAATTGGGTTATGTTAGTGCTAATTACGACTAACTAGGCTAGCTATAATCAATTTGCGCATAATTGGGTTCATTTGGGCTAATTTGGGGTAATTACAACTAATTTGATTTTCATTGGTTTCTTAGGGTTAATTAAAACTAAGTAGGCTTGTTAGAGCTAATTAGGGTTAATTGATTTATTAAAATATTATTAATCAGGACTAATTATAGCTAATTATAGCCAGTGCTGGAACCACGATGAGATTTTAGGGGGTGCATGCTAAAAACGTCGCGTTAACCTAATTAACCTAAATTGAATGCATAGTCAACAATCTCAATTCCGACACCTCATATAGGGTGTCGATATGGTGTCCGATACGTGTGTGACACCTCTGGACACGTGTCCGACACATACGACACCTACAGACGCGTGTCCTAGTCCTTCAGACACGTGTCCGACGCCTCCGGACACGCACCTCCGGACACATCAGCATACATTAATTTATTTTTTAAATGTCGGACACCGTCGATCAGACTTGGTGTCCGTGTCTGTGCTAACTGATAGGTATCTCAATCCAATTAGGTCCCATCCTCCGTCAATAATCTCAATTCTCAAATGCTCAATGTAATAAAAATTAATAAAAATCACACATTCAATCCAATTGGGTCCCATCCTCCGTCAACAATCTTAATATCTCAAATGCTCAATGCACGATTAACAATCTATAATCATAAATTAACAACCTAAAATCATCAATTATTAATCTAAATTACTTCAAATACATAGCTAATAACCTAAAATCATCAATTAACAATCTAAAATCATCGATCAATAATCACAATTCTCAAATGCACAATTAACAACCTAAAATTATCAAACAAATGATCAATGTTCAAATGAAAAAAAATTGTTCAAAATGCACATATCTGATGCGCTTGAATTATTTCAATTTGGGGTTCAATTCGATTAGGGCAATTAATTTAGGATTCAATTAGGGGGTTCAGTTACTTCAATTTAAGGTAGTCCTAGTTTAATTTAGGGTTCAGTTCAATTGGGGCATTCAATTTAGGGTTCAATTAGGAGGTTCAATTAGTTCAATTTAGGGTTCGATTGGATTAGGGTATTCAATTTAGGATTCAATTAGGGGTTTAATTAGTTTAATTTAGGGTTCGATTCGATTAGGGCATTCAATTTTGGGTTTAATTAGAGTTCAATTACTTCAATTTAGGGTTCAATTAGGAGTTCTATTAGTTCAATTTAATGGTAGGTTGAATTGGGACATTCAATTAGGGAGTTCAATAAGTTCAATTTAGGGTTCGGTTGGATTAGGACATTCAATTGGGGAATTCAATAAGTTCAAATATAATTTAGTAATAATTGGTAACCTTCTAATGAAGGATGCGAAATAACATATTGAAGCGTTCCCTTCCTTACTATATATCACTAACTCATAAAGAGATACCATTGATAAAGTGCTACCAGCCCTGCTGATGCCCATGAAGGTCGAGAACACGCCAGAGTTTGAGATAGTTTTGGATTTTTAAAAAAAAAAAAGAAGATAGTTGTCGTTTTAATCTAAAAGTTGTTCTTTATACAACTTTTATCAATAAATACATATTAACAAGCTTATACATGCTCGCTTGGAAGACATAATAGCAACTATAAGTTCTATTGCAATGTTAATGATACTCCATTTTTTTATTTTACCCCGTTTTTGTTGTTTAATAGCATCTCAAGTTTTTAGATACGTACATGATTAGAGGTGAGAGTTTACTCATGTACTCTTATGGTTCAAAAGTAGTTTAGACTTGAGTATGTCTTTTAGGCAAGACATTCTTTTTACTATTTGCAAGGCATCCCACAAAAAAAACAAAAGAAATAACAAGAGATTTCAGAGGTTGCCAAATATGTTTAGTAATGATAAAAAAAAATATTGTTTAGTAATGATAAAAAAATATTGTTAAGAATTACCGACAAAGATGTCTATAAAAATACCATTGGCAATATATTTAGTGAGATCGATAAGATTTTGACAACACCAGCAGTAGCAGGAATAACCTACAATCCCACGAGTGGTTTACGAGAAAGAAGAATGAGACAAATTGATTAATGGGTAATGGGCACCCATTTGTAACCCATATAAAGTAATGGGTTGCAAGATTCTTGACCCATCTAGACCCAATTATCTAAATGGGTGGTTTTGGATCATTTTTAAATGGGCGAGCGGGTTTGGCCAAGTAAATGGGTTTGGGTTACAATTGTCTCCATACCCACAACCAAGTGTTGTTGAAGCTTGAAGGCAGGTACATAGTAAGCCAAGAGGTGATTATGGTGAACGTTGAGGACGTAAGTGGAAGAAATGAGCAAGAAGTATATTAGGTCAAGAAGACATTAAGAAAGAGCTAGTGACACTTCTACAAAAGATCATGAGAGTTCTAAAGGTACAACCGGTGGTTGCTACTATGAGAGCCCAGAAAAAGGAAGAAAAGGGGGTAGATTTCGAGATTATCAAGATGCCTGCCCGGGTGAAATCCCACGAGAGGGAAATGGTCGAGTGTAAACGACTACGTGAATTTGAGAAATGGAGAAGATAGTTGAAATAACAAGATGTGGGGAAACATTAGAAGATAATGTTTGACTGCTATACATAAAATGAGTATTATAAGTGATTGGAAGTACGAGCGCAAACAAGTTGAGACAGTAAGAGGACCTATCGAGCCTATTTTATTGGAATAGGTTCAGGTAACATGTTGATGATAAATATTTTTGTTTAAATTGTAAAGTAAGTTGGAGACACGTTTAGCGTGCTAAATGGAAGGATAGAAAGGCAAAAAATGATGTCAGGAAATTTGGTGAGTTGGCCTAATTGCCCTCATCAGGCGATGACAGATAAATGTAAAAAAATGGGATAAAATGAGGAGAATTGGAAAATAAAAATTAAAAAGGGACAAGTAAGGAGGTTTTAATGGAGAATTACTATGGGAGTAGTAGGAAAAATCAAGTGATGGAGGCAGAGAATGAAGAGGTTTGGGAAGAAAGAAAGAAGTGAGGATAGAAAGAGGTAGAATCCAGAATCACAAGTGGAAAAGTGGAAAGAATTGTAAGAAGTAAGTATATGATTAATAATCCGGACAAGTTCAGGACAAAGAGGAGGAAAAAAAAATAGAGAATGTGGATAATGTGAATTGAGGCCTGAGGGTTTGGACTATGTTAAGGCAATTGCAGATTGCCTTATCTAAGTGAGTAAGTTGTTGAGCTAATGCTTAAGATGAATCAAAAGAGGTATTTTCAAATGTTAACAACCAAGATACATTGAACAGAGGTGCTCTAAAGGAGAGTGATGGTCATTGAAGCAAAAAAGTAAAGAGAGGTTTTTGAAAGTGTGTATCGGATATCAGAAGTTGAGTAAGGTGACAGTCAGGAATAATTACTCATTGCCTGAACTAGAGGATATGTTGATCAATTGCAGGCTACTGAGTGTTTTCTTTATGTGGTTGACCTTAGAGTGGGTCATCACTGGTTAAGGAACGAGGAAGGATAAAGTTTTCAAGATTGTGTTTAGAAGCAGAGATGGGTATTATAAATTTTTGGTAGTGTCAGGTGGATTAATTAAGGCCCCTATGGCAGTTATAAATTTGAGGAATCAAATATTTTGAGAGTACTTGATCATTGCCTCGTCGCCTTATTGGTGACCTTATGAATGGTTCTAAAGGTAAAGAGAAACTTTCATAATGGCAAGTTTGACAAATTTTAAGAAAGTTAAGTTGTATGTCAATTTCGGTTTGACTGAGAAATTTGGATATATGGGGTTGATGCGAAAGTAGGTTAGGAGATTTGAGAAAAGTTGAAAAGGTGACAAATGGGGAACGTCGTAAAACAATCGACATTGAGATTTAGTTGCTTCCTAAGCTCAATCGGAGGCTACCAAAGAGTAATTGACAATCTCTCTGAGATGCCTCATCGAAAAAAAACAGATTGCAATGATTGTTATGCCAAGTTGATAAGAATGTGAATAACTCGAAATCAAAGTTCGAGTAAAGAAAAAAGGAAATAATAGTTTGTTTCACATGAAAATGCAACCAGCGCATCTTAATTAATTTTGGAAGCTTAAGGTCACGATGGAAGGATGTTGAGATCCAGCGGGGATTAGAAAGGAGTGAACCAGAAATTTTGATGGGGATAAGGATAGTGATTATGAATGTGAAGGTCGGATATGTGTTCCACCTAGTGATGAATTGAAAGAAGAAATTGTGAAGGGTACTCATAGTTTTAAGTGTCAATTCACTTAGAAGAGACGAAAATGTACCCTAAGTTATGGCCCAAAAAAAGAATTTGGTGGCCTAGCATGAAGAGAGATATATAAAAGTTTGTATCCCGATATTTGACTTGCTAACATGTAAAAGTGGGTTATAAGAAGATCGCCAGATAATGGCAACCACTCTTTGCACCTGAGTGGAAGTGGGAACACGTTACGATGAATTTTGGTGTTAAGGTTACCATGAACAACTAGGAGATATACGTCTATTTGGGTTGTAGTGGATAGGTTGACTAAGATGTCCCGATTATTTTTATCTGGGAAGAATATTTTTCTGAACGATTTGCCCAAACTTATGTTAAGCAAGTGGTTAGTTGTTATGGAGTTCCAGTAACTGTTGTCTCCAATAGAGATGTTAAGTTCATCTCCAGAATTTGGAATGAAGTGAATTAACCATGGGGATGGTCACTGTTGTAAAAAGCGTGTCTAGGCGCCAGATGCAGCTAGGCTCACACAGCGCGCCTCGCCAAGGCCTAGGCTCAACGCATTCAAGGAGGCGCGCACCTAGGCACCAAGGCGCTAGGCGCGTCACGGCGGTGGAGGCGCCAAGCTAGGCGCAAGGCTGTGAATAGTCGTTGGATCTTCCTGTTTGTCTTTACCAAATCAAAACACCTTTTCTGTTTTTCTTCACCCAAGCTCTCTCACAGTCTCTCACGGTCTCTCACCTCACCATCCAATACGGCAAGACCCGAATCTGAGTTCGTCGTCGTCTGCCTGTGACCCGTAGTAGTCTCAGTCTCTCACGGTCTCTTACCTCACGAGTCGCGACCCAATACGGCAAGACCCAAATCTCAGTTCGTTGTCGTCTGCCCGTGAACCGTCGCAGCTAGCGGAGCATCTCCGGTACCGGTCGCAACTCCCATCGCAGCTTGCTGGCACACTTCCCAATCGCTGGCGCTACTTTAGCTGCTTGCATCTCAGTCGCAGGTCCCTTTCGCAGCTGCTGCTCCGGTTGCTCCACGAGTTTGTGTTCTGACTCTTTCCATTCTTCAAGAAGCTTTCTCTCTCTTTTGGTTTCTAGTCCTTAAAAGTCATTTGATCCGTTGTTAATCTCCTGCTTTTTGTTTTCCCCAATTCAATGACACTTTGAAAACTTATGTTTGCTGTGAGAATTGAGATGATATTGCGACACCCTCAACCCTGGTGACATCACCCAGCTGTGTTATCAATCATAATTACATTCAAAACCCTGTACTGAATACAGAGCGACTACATCTTCATACTCGTACATTCTGGACTAAAAAGCCTTTTGAAAAACATTACCGGAAAAATTATGAAAGTACCCCTCTCCGGGTGACAAATTACCAAAATGCCCCCTGAGGGTTCCCAGCATCAGAAAAATCTCAAAAGTGCTTAAAACGCTATTTTAAGCCTCTCGAATTCATTCTTCAGCTAAAAAGTATTTTATAAAATTTTCAACCAAAAATCCCGAACCGATGTCCAGACCGAATGCTTAAAAGCTCGTTTGGCCAAAAATAGCTAACGACTTTGGAATGACCCGAAATCTTGAACTTCTCAGCATCTTACAGTCCCCATTAATTTTTTTGAGCAAAAACCGCGTTCGTTTGATATTTTAAATTTCACCGTAAATTTCTAAACTTTGTGCTTCCGTTCACCCTCTTTCCGACTTTGAAAATATCTGAAATTTTTTCATGATACAGGTCTCCAAAGAATAACTAGGGTCTATTTTTTGTACTTTGGCTAAATCTGACCCTAATTATTTTTAAAAATTCATATTAAAAACTGTTTAGCTAATTTCTACCTTTAGTGACAAAAACAGTCACTATTCACATTAAACACACACACACTAGTTCACCTTGAACACACACTCATCTTCCTCCTCCTTCAACCGTCACACACACCTGGGCACATTTCTCCTTCAATCTCGCATGAATTTCTCAATTTTTTTCTTAAATTTAATCACTTAATCGCATTCCCATATACACTTTAATGACCTAAATCTATCCAATTTACATAATTCTATCACATTAATCCATACCCATTACCGAAATTGAAGAACACGCACTAAAGCACACTGAAACACACACCCACGACTGAAACCTTGCCAAATTCAAAACCTTAATCAATTTATCTTCTTTGTTGTGCTTTATATTCTCGTATTACACAAGCTATCAAGATCCCCTTTCCATTTCCATCCCGAATTTATGTACACAGTCAAAATATGTATACACATATGTCACATGTTCTTCAACCAAAATTTTACCCAATTCCTTGATAACTTTGCGATTTAGGGTTCAAAAGCATGCCCAAATGAGTTCAGGTTCTTCCTTTCTCCTTTTCCTCTCTTCTTTCTTCCTTTCTTCTCTTTTTTTCTTCCCTTTTTCTTCCTCTTTCTGCCGTATCCACTGTTCCCATTCTTGTTCTTTAGGTTGTTTTCTTAAGTTTCCTCTAATTCTATTTTCACCCCCAATCAATTTCCTTTTATATGCACTTCATAAATTCTATCCCCAACATATTTTATTATTGATACCACTTAGTCAGCACCAAAACCCCGAGAGGTGGTAGCCATTGGACTGATTTCTCCAAGGTTTTGTAACGCCTATTGCCAATTTTCCAAAATTTGCACTTTGCCCCCCCCCCCCCCCCAAGTTTCTAAAATTACACTTTGGCCCCACAATTTTGGAAAAATCACACTTTGATCCCAAAACTACACCAACCCCTCATTTCACTTCCTAACACCTAATCATCATCAAAATGATGCTACTTGATAAAAATATGCATCCCGTTCACCATATTTTCCAAAATTACATTTTTGCCCCTAAACTTTTCAAAATTAGATTTTGACCACGAAGGCCACTCTAACCCCCTATTTAGCTCCCTAACACTCAATCATCACCAACATATTGTTACTTAATCAAAATAACACCCCTTAATTAATCAAACTCACGATTAGATTAATTTTCGAAGTATCACAGATATGCTGTGAAATTCATGATATATGGGGTGAATGGTGATGTAATTGATGGTTTATAATCTTCCCGATTGGAGTTTTGGAAGTTTGTTAATTGTCAAGTTCTTATTTTTTTAACATAATTTATTGTTTTAATGTATTATTATTTATTTATTTTAATATTGCGCCTCGCTTCGAAAAGGCGCGCGCCTGCATCTTGCGCCTAGGCTCCAGGGACTTTTTGCGCCTTAGGTATGTCTGCGCCTTTAACCACACTGGGGATGGCCTTTTACCTCAAACAGGTAGCCAATCAAGACGTACGATGTAAATATTGTAAGGATGTTGAAGGTCTACATTATTCATTTTTGCATAGCATTGGGGTCATATCCTTAACGAAAAATGTTGCATGTTGATTTGTTAGAATCTATTTAGGGAAACAAAGACTATTTTGCACGAGACTGTGCAAAGAATACAACACAAGAGGCGTAGGATGTTGGAGTTTGAAGTAGGTGACCTAGTAAATATTTATAAGTGTCACCGTAAGGAAGAGTCATACGATTCGGGAAGTGGAGGAAGTTATGTCCAAGGTTCATCGAACCATTTAAAAACCTATCTAGGATTGAGAAAACAACGTACAAGTTTGACCAATGTCTAGGATTGAGTTGATTGCATAACGTGTATCACGTGTAATTGTTGAGGAAGTATGATCTCAATTCTATACATGGGATCTAGTTGGAACAAGTTAAAATTTGAGATAATATCTCGTATTAGGAGGTATCGACAAAGATAACTGATGAAAAGGAACAGGTTCTACATGAATGTTAGTGGTCAAAGTTGATTGGGAAAAATCATGTGGTCAAGGAAGCTACCTTGAAACTCGAGGCGCTAATGCGGTAATAAGTCCGCATCTAGTTGCAGAATGAGGTTTGTCCCTATTTCGAGGACAAAATTTATTGAAGGAGGGGGGTGTGATACCCCGAAAATACCAAAAATTAATCCAACCGTGAGTTTATTGATTAAGGGGTACTATTTTTATTACACAGCAATATGTTGATGATGATTAAGTGGTAGGGAGCTACATGGGAGATTAATTTGGCCTTGGGGGTCAAAATGTAATTTTAAAAAGTTAAAGGGGATAAAAGTATAATTTTGAAAAATATGGTCAACGAGATGCGTATTTTTATTAAGTAGCATCATTTCAATGATAACAAGGTGTTAGGGGGCTAAAGGAGGGTTAGGGTGATTCTGGGATCGAATTATAATTTCTCAAAATTGAGAGGTCGAAATGCAATTTTGAAAGCTTGAGGGGCCAAAGTACAAATAATGGAAGTTTGCAAAATGTGTCATAAGGTGGGGAGAATTTGGCCGAGTGTCTTCCACCTCTTGAGTGAATTAGGCTGACTAAACCTCATAAATAATAAACTATTGTAGGAATAAGATGATGGAATTAAAATATAAAAGAAAATTTGTGGGGTTAAAAGTGAAAATATGAGAAAGTCCTGAACGAGAGCTGGGCGTGAACAGTAACTGTGAAGGACAACAAACAGAGAGGGGAAAAAAGAAGAGAAGAAAAAGGAAGAAGAAAGAGGGGAAGAGAAAAATGGGAAGAACCTAAACCCATCAGGCTGATGCAACTCGTTGCGATCAGAGATTGCGAGTTGTTTCAGCTATAAGCCAATCAGGTAAGGACAATGCGGTTCTGATATGCTAATTCATTGTTTCAATTAGCATGCCATGTTGATGACATGTTGAATTCTTGTTGTTATGATTGGATGCCGGAAGTCATTGGGACCGATATACATATATTTGAATTGTGCTATTAAGGACTTAGGGTAGAATAAATTTTCTTAGTCTGCCATGTTGATGGAATTTAGTGAAGATGACGAATGTCCTAGTATGCTATGATTCGATTCGATTAACATACCTAAAGTGGATGATGATGTTACGTAAGGGTTATCGTGTGGTTGTTGTGAGATGCCGGCAGTTATTGATAGCCGATATCTCTTCTCTTTGAGAACACTATTGAGGACTTGTGGCAAACTTCTCCCGAGTCCGTCGTGTCATTGATCATGATGTTGGTGAGATCGTTGCGTGTCGTCTCTTATGTAAGAACATTGTTGAGGGCTTGTAATAATCTTCTCCCAAGTCCGCTATGTTGATGATGTTACGTTGAACTCTTGTTAGGTCTAAATACCGGTTAATCTTCTAATCCGATATTCCTTGTTGAGCTGTGTTGTTGAGGACAGGTCAAATAAATTTTTCCTTAGTCTGCCCTGCTAAAGAAGTCCTGCTGCTGGGTTGTAAGGTGGTTAGGAAAAGCACTCTATGCGAGTTTCCTTCTTATTGACAATGTCTCTCCTATTTATTGAGACTGAGATGAACATCCCATAAAATGAGACATCAAATGAGGAGGATGGACTATGAATTATGATCACTGACCAAAGAGGATGACTGTCGCTTGAGCAGAGTCTGTCATGTCTGGTCGAGTTCTGTCTATCGTGTCCACGTGCATTACATTTGATTTTTCTTTTGATGTTGATGATTTTAATGATTTGTATTTCAATGATGTTTATCTTTACGACCTTGGATTTCGGATTCACTTGCATAGTCAATCAGTCAGTCCAGTCCATGAGGAGGTGGCAGTAATGCTGTTCTGTTGAAAAAATAATAATAACTCTGATTTTTCTTTATAATTATCTACACAAGCACAAATAATGCCAATCATCAACTCCAAGTTTCAATATTATACAGCTAGCAGGCTCATACTTCTTTCTTTCCAGATAATACTGCAGAAAGCCTGTTTTTATATGTAAACGGAATTTGTACAGTTGTATCAAATCTACTTTGATTTGGGCCTTTAATTTACTTTTAGCCGGCAAAATTATCAAACGATAAGTTACCCTCATTTCAATCAAGTTTAGTCTCCGTTAACTGGTTCAGGAAAGACACTTCAGCATGTGAGAACAGGCCTATTAAGGCACTATCCTTTCTTTCCTTTCAACCCAGAAGAAGCGGAATATGAGCTTCAGTCTATGCCAGTCTAGAGCTATAGAATAGAGAGCTATTCTGAGTTCAATCTAGTTAATTAATTGTCGGCCTTTACGTCATTACCAAGAGACCAGAGATTGCTACCGCCTACATCCAGGACCCCCCAGAGAGAGAGAGAGCGGTAGCAGTTGGGGGGGTTTTGTTTTGGGGGGGGTACATCTGGTATCTTGGGTTGGGGACTAGGGGCGGGGGGGCTAAGGGACAAAGAAAACAAACTCTGCAGAACTTCGAATTTCTAACATAGGTTAGCTGAATCTATCATACGAGTCTATCCTTTGGAGAACTAGAAAACTTACTTGTAATGCCTGAATAATTTTCTTAAAGCTGCACGCACACCGTTGTTACAGGGAACACAACCTGAAATTTCATGAAAAAAAAAGTCACCAATCAAAATAGGGTTTCAAAGTTCGTATGAACTTGCAATCAGAAGCTTCTGAGTTGAAAATGCAGCGTGAGAAGAGTGTAAGAATTATACTGAACACACTTTTGAATTTTCAAATAGTACGACATAGTAACTTGCTCTTATCTGCACCAAATATGGACAAGGACCAAAAATGGGCTACTCCAGGAACCTAAGGATCAGTATCAGTTAATTGGCCAAGTAAAGCACCTATGGTTGATGTTCGCACATCACATCTGCCCTCTTCTTAAGCTTTGCGATTAAGAGATAGACATGCTCATGACCCCTTTAAATGAAGAGACAAATAAGAACAGAGCATATTACAAAAAACATTCCTATCACTAGAAAGAGAACAACTAAATGAAGAGACAAATAACAACAGAGCATATTACAAAAACACTCCTATCCCTAGAAAGGGAACAACTCCATATAGAATTGCAGTGATCTGCAAAGCAGCAAAGAATCTACCACCTTTAATAAGCGTAATCTGGTACAAAACTTAGAAAATTCAATTGTCGTCTGCTAACAGAAAAGCTGTCAATCACACAAGCAGAGCTTCTCCCTTCGGAATCCTGTTCCATCTGAGCCAGAAGCCTCAGACAAAAACAAATGGTTGCGATTTATAGAAAATGTAGACTTAGTAAGAATAGTTGTCAAATCAAGACACTGTTGTGCGACTTTAAAGTGAAATGCCCTAAAAGTAGAAAGTAAGAAATCATAGACTTGTGAATCTCAGAGCCTGTGTCATATGTTCAATACAATGTCAATTTGCATCTGTATGCTAGTTCACATCGATTATGTCCGTGTTATAAGAGAGACATCATTGCTAGTAAGATATAGACACATGTAACTACCAACTGATATGCAATGAAGCCCAATCCATAGTCGATCGCCCTAAGTTGAAAACGTTAATAAGTAGAAACAATTGAGCTAGATAAAGATGGAAGGCCAGTAGACCTACATCTAATAGAGACCACAACAAACAATATGAAACTACATAATCAGTTTAAGTAGCTTTGGTATAGCAGGCAGCTTGTCGAACTGTAAACCACCAGCTATACCAAAGCTACTGAAACTGATTATGTTTTTCAACAAGCGATGAAGTTTTTTAAGTTGAAAGTCTTGCAGACTTACTGCATAAGCTTCTGAAAACTAACATACTCATAACATACTAGCAAGTGCCTAATGTTTGAGACACAGAGAGCAAAAAAGGATTCGCAGAAACTTCGAATGAAAGATCAAATGTTGTGTCTAGCAGTGCTCTCTGAAAATGCTTAGACGTTTTGTTGGCACTGAAAAACACATGGCTCATGCTGCTTCTTAAGTTGCCCCAGATGAAGTACTACTCTATAGTACTGCACATTGGTATCTTCACCAGTAATCTCCACACGAGCATTTACCATCCTTGAAATGATGAAAACGCTTGTTGTCTCTGACAATCAGTTCCCTACCAACAATCCTGGACATGATCTTAATGGCATTATGACAGTCACCACAAACCCGAAGGTTTTTTATGATCCTTAGTGGTGTCCTTGCCGGCGTACTGATTAGACCATAGGCAATTGCCAAGCGTTCACTGTGATAAAGCAAAGCCTGTTCCTTGGCCTCTTGATCAATGTCATGAAGAACATACCGGGTGTCTGGCACATAACGTTGCTCTTTCATTGCAGCCCTTAACTTTTCATCATCCTTGTAGAGGGTTGGGTTTCTGATCTCACTTAGCCTGCTTTTACCCTCAAGCATATTTATTGCAGATAGTTTCTTAGGTAGCGGTGTAGGTATCTTATTAGCAACAGCCTTTGTAGGGTCCAGACCAACCAAAAACTCCTCAGCGCGATCCTCAAGATCAATGTCTCCATGAATTTGAGCATAATATCTCAACGCCTCCCAAACTGCAGCTGTGGGTTCAAATGGCAGTTTCTCAATGTACTCCAGACCTTCAGTAAGATGCCCTGACTTTCCAAGGACATCTAGAAGTCCCAAATAATGTTCAACCCCAGGAGTAATTCCATAGTCAGTCTTCATCGATTCAAAATGAATAAAACCTTCTTCAACAGCATCAGCACCGCCACAAGCCGAGAGAACAGCAAGAAAAGTTTGCTCATTGGGCTTCAACCCTGAATTCCTCATCTGTTCATACATAGCCAACCCATCATCTCCCAGACCGTTTGCTGCATATGCATTTATAATTAAATGCCAAGCATCCATACTTCTATCAGCCATATGATCAAAAACTCTGCGGGCATCTACCATACTCCCACACTTAGAATACATCTCAATTACCTTATGATTCAATTGAAGATCACTCCTACATGTGGATCTTAAGAAGTAATCGTGCACCTTCTTTGCATCGTCAAGTGCCTTTGGATTCCCACATAACCCAAACAGTGTGGCAAAACACTGAGCATCTGCACGTTCCCCCTGTTCCATCAAAGCAATAGCATCCTTAAGCTTCCCCTCTCTGCACAAACTGCTCAAATCAACCTTAGGAGGTGTCTCATTCTGGGCCTGAACACTCGGATTTAGCTGACTACCTTGATTAGGGCTTGTACGTTGAGGGAAATCATGATGCTCATTTCGAACTCCCTGCGACGGATAACTTTGACTTCGTGTAGGGTTTTGTGGGTAACCTTGACCTTGGTGGCCTCCTTGTCGGGGAAAATTCTCACTTCGAGCAGGGTTTTGAGGGTAACCGTGGTTCTGATAGCCCCCTTGCTCCGGATAATTCTCAGGGTTTTGATAGCTTTCCTGCACCGGATAATTCCGATTACCAGCAGGATTCTGCAGGTTGCCGTGGTTTTGATAGCCTCTTTGTTCTGGATAATTCCAATTTTGTGCAGGGTTTACCCGGTTACCCTGGTTTTGATATCCTCCTTGTTCTGGATAGTTCAGATTTCGAGCAGGGTTTTGTGGGTTCTGATAGCCTTCATGTTGTGGATAACTCTGGTTATTTGCGCAACCCTGGTCTTGATAACCTCTTTGTCGCGAATAACTCTGAGTTCGAGCCGGGTTCTGATTGTAACCCTGGTTCTGATGACCTGATTGGGGATAATTCTGACTAGGCTTTTGTGGGTAACCCATATTTTGACTGCCTCCAGCAAGATTATTCTGAACATGATTAGGGTTGTGTGGGTAACCCTGGTTGTGGGAGTAATTTCCAAACCTAGGGTTTTGCGGGTAACCCTGGCTAGGGTTTTGGGGGTAACCCTGATTGTCATAACCCCTGTGTTGCCAATTGTTCTGGGTCTGATTATGGTTTACCTGATCTTGAGAATATAACCTATTACCATCTGAGGGTGGTGAGATGGGTGACTGTAAATTTGGGACAGCAGAGGTGGTCAGGGTTTTGAGGGTGAAATGGAGATGATGTGCAGGTAGTGAGGGTTTTACGGCTAAAGGTTTGTGGGTTTGGCTGGAAATTGAAGAAGCGGAGAGATGGGAGCTTACCCGGCATGGGAGATTGAAGAGGGAGGTCCTTGCTCTGCTAGTCACCAGTAGAGCCGCCATTTCTTTGACAGAGAGTAGAGTGATGGTTCAGTTTGGTGTGTAAACTTGTTTATTCCGATGGTTATTATTTGTGAAGTTTTGTTTGTGATACATATGACACCTTAGTGCCGACGAGAGTTGATTCAGAGGTCTCAGGATTCCAATCCAGGCTTCTTATCTGGGTTCGAATCCTGCCCGTCGTACTTGTTGTGGCAAACTTACGTCCTCGCCCTACATGTGCGCTTCGGCCCCGACATAGGTGCGAGAATCTGGGCTCAGATGTATGTGGCGGCCTTATAAGTCCCCGAGGCGCAATACTCCCTGCCGATTGGATTAGAGCCTTACGGTCCAGCCTTTTTTGTACCAAAAAAAAAAAAATATGACACCTTGTGGCCTACGTGGTTCAAACCCTTGGGTTAGCCACTTTCACCTTTTCAAAAAATTTCAAAAACAAGTAGTATTTCTCTCGTTCCAAATTTATCTATGAGATATAAAATTTGATTTCAAATATTTCTTTTTAGTGTTTTAGATATTAAAAATAATTAAAATTAAATTTCACAGGATACCACTTGATTAAAAGTACGATAAAAATGGTTAAATTTTAAGGAATTTAGATATATAGTAATTTTTTTTATAATTGTTAATTTGTACAACGTATGAACGTACGACACTATCGCCATAGTATTATTGTCACCTCATCACTTTTACTTCGACTACCACAACCACCACCACGAGTATGACTATCATTTTGTCCGTAACGACTATAACTACCACTTTATCTAGTAACACTATTACCATCATTATCTCCACAGCTAAACTCTTACACCCACGGCACTGCCACTCCACGTCATTGCAACACTACTATCATCATCATCACCACATCTACCATGATGTTGCTGACACTACCGCCATAGTTACCAACCTTGCCACTAGTGTTTTAGATCACTATCACGACCGCCATTACCATCATTAATATCACCACTGAACTACCACCGTCGCCACCACCTCTAGGCCATTTTTATCACCACCACCATAATTTATACTAATAAAACCATCACTACTACCACCAGCACTGTCACTTACGGCCCATTAATACCACCACCACCATTACAACCGTTACCATCAAACCACTCCATGATGACCACCATTGTCGATTCCACACCACCACCACTACCTCCAACGCTTTCATTGAAGCCCTAACACCATAGTTACCAAAACTAGACCGCCCCACCACCATCATTGTTGCAGTGGCTGTTGACTTCAATGCTACCACCACCAACCACCAATGACGCATCATTGCTGCCACCATCACTATGTGACTAACACTACCACTACTAAACTGCCACCATTACCATCACCGTAGACCACCCCACCAACCTCCCAACTTCGCCACTAATGCCTGCACACCATCACTTACACTATTGTGATTACAACTCGCAGACCACAGCAACCATGTGCTATTACCTTTACTTGTGAAACCACTTACCATAATTATTTCTCACCAGTACTAAAGACATAATTGTCTTAATATTCTTACCTTTGCATGTTCACTGTGCTCCAAGCAAAAATAGGGAATTATGTATTTCAATTCCCTTTTGCTATAGCTTAGGAGCACCTATGCGCTACAACGTTGAAATGCTCTCTGGAAAACCACTTCTAATCTTATTGAAATCCACTTCTAATCTTACTGAAATCCACTCAACCTTCTTACTTTTTGTCCATACCTATCTGAAACAAAGATGAACATGAATGTCTACCTCACATCCTTCCGCCCCACACCCTGATCTTTCTTCCTCTTTCCTTTGAAGCTACTTTACACGCTTGCCAATCTCTTACACGCTTGCCAATCTCATTTTTAGATGTATTCAGTCTTTTTACATTTCTATTTAAGCAGCATCTTAACCACCTTACAACCAGCAGACTGGGATGTTCATCTCAGTCTCAAGTAAATAGAAGAGACACTGTCAACAAGCAAGAAACTCATTTAGAGTGCTTTCCCTAACCACCTTACAACCAAGCAACATGACTTCATCAACGAGACAAACTAAGGGATAATTATTCCACCTTATGTCCTCAACAACACAGCTCCACAAGAAATACCGGATCAGAAGATCAACCGGTGTTTCAATCTAACAACAAGAGTTCAACGTAACATCATCAACAGGGCAGACTTAGGAGAAGATTACCACAAGCCCTCAACAATGCTCTTATATATGAGGAATGTCGACTACCAATAAATGCCTACATTTCACAACAACGCACAACGACCTCAACAACACCATCATCAACGACAGGGCGGATTCGGGAAAAGCTTGCCATAAGTCCTCAATGGTGTTCTGAAAGAGAAGAGATATCGGTCATCAATAACTGCTGACATCTAACAACAACCACACGATAACCCATACGCAACATCATCATCCACTTCAGGTATGCTAATTGGCTCGAATCATAGCATACTACGACACCCATTATTCTCACTAAATTTCATCAATAGGAGGACTAATGGAATTTATTTTACCCTAAGTCCTCAATAACATAATTTAAATATGCATATACCGGTCACAATGACTACCGGTGTTCAATCATAACGACAAGATTTTAAAAACACGTCATCAACATGGCATGCTAATCAAACAATGAATTAGCATAACAGAACTGCATTGTCCTTATATGATTGGCTTATAGCCGAAGAACCTCACAATCTCTTATCGCGACGAGCTGCATCACGTCGTTGGGGTTTAAATTCAACTTTTTTGCTCTTTCTTTCCTTCCCCTCTTTTTTTTCCTTTCTTTCCTTCACTTTTTCCTTCCTTCTCGTGGCTGCTACTGTGCACGTTTTCAGCTGTTTCACTTTTTTCTTATTTCTTTTTTCCTCCCCAAAACTTTTCTTGATAATTTTCCTTCTCATAATCTTCTCCCAATACTTTATAATTCCTAACCATGACTCAGATTGTAGCAAGCAAGAGGTGGTCATCGTGCATGGTCTATTTTCATCAGGTTATGACACATTTTGCAAAGTTTCAAATTTTGCACTTTGGCCCCCTCAAGTTTTCAAAATTGCATTTTGACCCCTCAACTTTGGAAAATTATAATTTGACCCCAAAAGTACCCTAACGCTCCATGTAGTCCCCTAACACCTCATTATCATCAAAAGGATGCTAGTTAATAAAGATATGCATCTTGTTCATCATATTTTCTTAAATTATTTTTTGTCCCTTAACTTTCCAAAATTACATTTTAACCCTCAAAACCACACTAACCCCCTATTTAGCTCCCTAACACTTAATCATCACCAACATATTGCTACTTAATAAAAATAGTACCCCTTAATTAATCAAACTTATGGTTAGATTAATTTTCGGTATTTTTCGGGGTATCACAGTTGTAACCTAACAATCTCCATGAATATTGTATATATGACGTTGCATTAATGTGTTATACATTCTTTGTTGCTCTGTGCAACTGAATAACCTTTAACAACATATTGGTGCATAATAATTTGTCCATGATCCATTTTCATCATAATTAGGACTTAAAATCACACTAGTACTAACAACAATAGTGGTTAAACGCACAATTCGTTATACAAGAGTCTATGGATATGCAAAGCAGGGATTGAAATTGAAATTTAACTTTTGCTGCAATTCGGATCATAAAAAGTGACTACAGCCTTGCTCATGTAACAACAAGTGATGATCGATAAATATTAGGTGTTGTCATTTAAAGAGATACGCCTAAAAGTGCTGCTAATTAACTTTGTGATAATTAATGGACTCTGGATGTAGTGTGTGTGTGTGTGTGTGTGTGTGTGTCTATATATATATATATATATATATATCTTGGATTTAGTTGTCATCGTCTATACCTTCCAAATCCCAAATCCTATTTTCTTTGAATTCTTATAATTTTAAAATAGAACTTAATGGGTAATAAATTTTAATTGGTCACAAAAGAACTTCCAACCCCATAAACTCTAACCATCCAACCACAAAACCTCCATCCTTCCATTTCAAAATTAATTAATATCATATCCGTGCGTAGCACATAATTTTAACTAACACCCTTCCCGTGCATAGCACGGAATTTTAACTAGTTAGTCACTAATCATATTTGCCAAAGTTGTGCGTTTACCGTTCTTGAAGTAGAATCACCTTTTAGACCAGCCACATACACATATTATGACAATGAGAGTTGCCTTAAAAGGACTTCAGCACTATAAATATATATACTACATACCCACCCTTTACTGTATCATGTATTGTGGTATGTCCCTAAGGAGGAACATATAGCAACAATTTTGTTACAATGAATGCAAAAATATATAGTGACTTATTAAAAAATACACCGTATAAAGCACGACCAAAGATGTTTAAGGATGATGTCATCACTGACATCATTCGTCTAGGGTTGACATCATGGTATCACGCTTGATCTAACATCCTATAGTAAAATTATCAGCTCTTAAGTTTTATAAAAACATTTATTAATTAAAAGGCTTACATAATGTCGTCCAGTTAACAAATTCAAATAAAATTATAAAACCAAATGTAATAAACGTTTAAGTGCCAACTGCATCAGCAAGGATTGCTCTAAACATTACAGACTTGCAAAAAGCTGGAAGAAAACAAGTGCAAACACCAAACTATTGCTTGTGAGGGTGGAGACAAACCGGCAGTCCGTGAGCCATCGTGCCTGACGACAGCGTGTACAATCTTCTCATTCAGAAGCAACTTCTCCCACCTAAACTTTGTAACCACATTATGCATGAAAACAAGTATTACTATTCTTGCATACTCATTGCCGGGACACATATGAGGCCCCCCTCCAAATGGAACGAATGTAAATGGTTGCGGTCTAGTTCCTTCGAATCTTGACGGATCAAATTGTTTTGGATTCCGAAAGTAGTCAGTATTCTCATGTGTGGATTTTGCCAGGCAATGCAACTGGAAAAAAAGTGCAATATGAGGTAAGTCAAATCACTAGTTGGAGGATAGTCAGCATATTTTAAATGAACTAGGTTAGTTGGAACACTCAATGTGCATGCAAAGATTAAGTTAACATTATGTAATTTAAAAAAAATCAAGGATGAAATATAAGTGTTTACTATTACCAAAACTGAATTTTAGAGAAACCAATTATGTCCTTAGATGTAGTTGTTTACTAGTTAATGTTTTTGTCTTGTGTCACTTTAACAATTTTCTTATGGTAGTTAGTCATGTAAAAATCAAAGGTGGTGTTACACTAACTACCAAATGTTGTTTACTTCATATATCGTATCGATAAGTAGATAATTATGTAATACCAAAAGTGGTGTACCAACTACCAAATGGCATCGTCTTTAAGACATGAGGAGATTGATAGTTCACTGTAAGTAAGCGGGGAATGTGGTAGTAAGCTAACCTATTTAAGGTCACTACCTTAATGAGTTTCGGTGTAAAACTAAAGGTAGTGGTACACCAACTTCATTATTCCCATAAGGTAGTATTAATAGTTGCAGCACATGTGATGCATGTGCAAAATAAAAAGGTTGATGCAAAATGGAATTTACCTATTTTAGATTTTTTCTTTCTTTTTTAAAGTAGCACCATTTAGATGCACCGCTTATCATTAACCGAATAACTTCAGTGTAACACCAAAAATGAGATCAATATGTCAATTTACCTTCCAGCCCTTGGGAATTCTGTACACAGCGTAGGTAAAATCTGCAGTGACCTCTCGAAATGCCACATGTATAAATGGCATTAATCTCAGTGCTTCTCGAGCAACATTCCACGAGTACTTCATCCTTCTCATGTCCTCCCAATTAAGCACCTCATTTTGTTCCTTTGACTTTGCTATCTCGAGTTACTCTTCTTCCCCAACAAACATATTTACAAAACCACTTGTAAGATTGTGTAAATTCTTCCTAACTAACAAGCTCCCACATCACACATAAAGAAGTATCACATATTATATGACAATAAATTAAAACGAACTTTGTACCATCAATGGATGGGAATGATGGGGCATCGACTAGAGTGTAGATTGTTCTTACATATGTTGGTTGTTCAAACTATGAAGGTATGAAAAATTGTTTTCAAATGGCTATAAGATCCATTACCTCACTACCAGGGAGTGATGGGGCAAGGTTGACTCGAGTCAATCTTATCTTGGATTCTAAGGTTATCGTGTTGGCAGAGTCCAGATCCTATAAGAATCGTAACGTAATCCCAATTCATTGGGGCTAAGGACTATCTGCATAGACATGTAAGTCAACCAGGACTCTTCAGTCAATGCCTATGTAAAGGGGACTACCCCCAGGTACCAAACGAGTACACACACAAGCACCCAGTGCATTTTTTGCTATTCAGAGATTTACCCCTGTAGCAACGTTCTGACTTTAGCATCAGAGCATCCTCCACCGGAACATCCCCGGTGGTCACTCTGTGTTTTATTTTGCAAGTCTATTTCCCGACTGTGGTTCCCGATCAAGATTTAAGCAGCAACATTTTGGCGACATTCGTGGGACCGATAGGGAACATGGCCAGACAATCGCTTTCCAACACATTTCCAGTCAGTTGCTCAACTCACAATCGGTGAGCTCGATCCAGTGGCACTCTCCGAGAGAACCGTTCCCATGATCGACGTTTGACTCTGTCTCGCTAGTACGGCGAAGGCAACAATGTCAATGTAACCTCTGTTACACTGCAGACAGTAATGGTTTTCGAGAAAGTCAGTCCCCAACCCCGGCACTAAAAAGGGGAGACCTTTGTCACCGTCTCAATTGAAAACTTTTCAAGATGCCAAACGTGGATCTGACGAAGGAGATTCATGAGCTCAAAGACGTGGTAAACACCCTGCAGAGGACACTCGAGATTGTCGCTCCGTCTGCTTCTACTAAGCAACGCCACCTAGATCCTAGCGACCTTTGCCTCAGACTTACCTCGGGGTCGAGTTATAGATCCAAAGCCGATCCCAGTTATCAACTAGAAGAGGAGACCGGGGAGCACGCTACAAAGAGAGGTTCGTGTTACCATATGGACTCTTCAATTGAGGGTAGCACAGACTCATCTTGTATTCCAATCGACAAACCCCAAGGTCAATGCCATTCGAAAGTACGACGTCCTTAGAGACGTATTTGTCATGGGACACAAGAGCATCGCCTTCAAGGACAGACTTATTGGAAAGTTATCTCTGAGCCTTGCCCACAAAAACTTTCTGCCCCAAGGAGGGATTCCGGATATCCTCTGTCAGAAACCATTGAGAGGGTGAAGTTGCCTCCCAATTTCAGGATACCCTAGTGCAACCTCTATGATGGGAGCGGCGACCTCGAAGAACACGTCTATTAGTTCCAGACGAACATGCTGCTCCTTCAGGTCTCCGAAGCCATCATGTGCCGCACTTTTTTTACCACCCTGAGGAAAGCAGCACATGCATGGTTCAAGTCCCTGCAGCCAAGGTCCATTCACTCATTTTCTCAACTCTCTGATCTTTTTCAGAAACATTTTGTGAGCAGCCGCACCAAAAGGAAAAACTCTGCGAGTCTTCTTAACGTGGTGCAAGAAAAGAACGAATCTTTGTCATTATTTAGGACGGTTCAACACAGCGACGCTAGAGATCGACAATTTAGATGAGTCAATGAAATACATGACCTTCCTGCATGGCCTCTGACCTATATCCAAATTCGCATTCGCGGTCAACAAAAGTCCCCCCGGAAGCATGAACACACTGTTTGATAAGGACAACAAGTATATCCAAGCTGAAGAATACTTGGAAATGCATAAGAGGCATCAAAACGACAATGAGCAAGAGCAAGGGAGACGTTCCCGTGAGGACAATCCTAGAGGCGTAAGGAATTTCAAACGCTTAAAGCACGACGAGCGACGTCCTAGAGAGCCACTCGACATGATGAACTTGATGCCCTTGAACACTCAACCATCATAGATTCTGCACGACATAAGAGATAAGGAAATTCTAGATTGACCAGATAGAATGAGGTCAGCTCTGAGTAAACGAGATAGGAATATATGGTGCCGATACTATCGATAATTATGAATTGCTTAAGCGTGAAATTGAGGCCCTCATCAAGCGTGGACACTCGAAGAAGTACGTTGCATGCAGAGATGATAGAAGAGAAGGGCCTCCGATTGTAGAGGGAAGAGAAGAGAGGCAAGAGAATGCGGGCACCATCAATACAATCTCTGGGGGCATTGCAGTAGGAGGTTCTTCTAGATGGGGTCGCAAGGCCTATGCAAGGGAATTATGCATCACAAGTCAGTCCCTAAGTAAGAAACAGAAGATGACATTAATGCCCACAATTTCCTTTTTAGAAGATGAGATAGGGGATATAAATACACCCCATGATGACCCGCTGGTTTTCATACTCTGAGTGGGTAATTTTGATGTTAAAAGGAGTTTAGTTGATAATGAGAGTTCAGCCGAGGTACTCTTTTATGAAGCTTTCCAGAAGATGAGCATCCCGTTTGATCGGCTGCACAATATGGATAAACCCCTCTACTGCTTCTCCAACCACCTTGTTGCAGTCGAAAGGATCATTGGGTTACCAGTTGCCATTGGAACCCCTCCAGCTCAAGCCAAGTTGATGCTAGATTTTGTGGTTGTTCGTGTCCATTCGGCTTACAATGCTATACTCGGAAGAACAGCCTTGAACCAGTTAAAGGCAGTGGTGTCCACGTATCATCTGAAGATGAAGTTCCCTACGAAACATGGAGTAAAGGAATTCAAATGTGTAAGTCCCTAAGTACACCTAGAGGGGGTGAATAGGTATTTTACAACTTTGAGTATAAATTAAAAACGAGATTACAAAGTAATGACAGCTATAACAATAATAAATTCAACACAGAGATTTATACTTGTTCGGCCCCACCAGCCTTTGTCCAGTCCTTGAGCACTCTACACAAAGATCCACTCAGAATCTTTTAGAGCCTCTGAAATATTTTTAGGCTCTATTTGAGAAAGAAAAGCAAAATCTGCACAACAAAGATTTACCGTAGACCGTGTTGTAACTACGCGTTCCACATTACCTGTGACTTGTTCTAATGGACGACTGAAGGAATATCTCCAGCTTTTTGGAAGTGGCTGAGTCTCGTCACTGTTATTGTAAGAAGATGTTGAACACTCTCCCTCATTTGAGGAGACATTAAGTTTGTTGTTCAAGTCCAGAGAGAGTTCTTCACTGTCATCACCTGCATTCTTATTTGGTTTTTCAACGTTAGATTCTTCAAATACTACATGCATAGATTCTTCAACTGTCATAGTTCTACGGTTATAGATTTTGTATGCTCTACGTTTTAATGAATAACCAAGAAAAATTACCTTGTCAGATTTTGCATCAAACTATCCCAAGTTCTCACGATTGTTCAAAATAAAGCATTTGCAACCGAAAACCTTGAAATAATCAATTTTTGGTTTTTGATTTGAGAACAATTCGTAAGGAGTTTTGTCAAGAAATCGGTCTGATGAGTACTCTGTTTAACACGTAATAGAAAGTGCTGACGGCTTTGGCCCAAAATATTTTGGCAGAGAGTTTTCATGAAGCATGGTTCTGGCAATTTCTTGCAAAGTACGATTCTTTCTCTTTACAACCCCATTTTGTTGGGGTGTCCGAGGAACAGAAAACTCATGTGAAATGTCATTTTAAATACAAAAGGAATAAAATCTTTTTCAAATTCACCGCCGTGATCACTTTGAATTTTTACAAGCTTCAACTCCTTCTCATTTTGAAGCTGCTTAATAAGACTAAATTTTTTTCAAACGCTTCATCCTTATGAGTTAGAAAAAGAACCCAGATGTATCTTAAAAAATCATCAACAATGACGAATGCATAACATTTTCCACCAAGGCTGGCATTTCTTGTGGGGCCTAAAAGATCTAAATGAAGGAGTTGAAGAGGGCGAGAGGTGGAAACAACATTTTTGGCTTGAATCGGTTAGCTCCGCCGAATGTTCCACCAAATGTTCCCTTCCAGGTTTAGCTCCACCAAATGTTCCCCAAGTTCATCCATTTCAGGAGGATGATTGCTAATTGCGCCGTCCGATTGTGCATCAGTTACATTTTCATCAGAGCTAGATGCAAAAGAGCTATGGGCAGATGTAAACGATTCTTCGTCGCTTGCATAGTTAGATGGGTTTGGTGAGAATGCCTTATACCTATGGTTTATATGTAAACGTTCGGCATCATGGTTGATATAGATTCTAGAAGATCTATTCCAGTTGGAATTGGGAAGAGTATGAAGTGGTTATGTATACATTGGATAATTGTTAAGAACAAAGTTTTCATACAAGTCCTGTCCTTGTAGATCTGTCGTTCTGTGCATGAGCATTTCAGCAATTTCAAAGAGGGAAGCATTACAGTGATGTTTGGCATGGCGAATTCTTCCACAACGATAGCAAGCGATGTAAACCTTCTCATATGTGCATCGTAGTAGCTGGACTCCCATGTTGTCAAGCAAATTGATAAACACTCCAGGCAGCAATGGGGCATCCGAAGGAAGTCTTACTTTGAGGCAAAAATAGTCCTTGTTCTTTTGACGCAAGTCCGACCAATCCATCTCAAGCAAAATGCCCACGGCGAAACCGATCCTTTCCGCCAGATAATAATGAAAGCAGTCACTAGGAATATTACTAACCCACATCCACAAGTCGACAGCAGGAAAAGTTACCGACGCATAGATTACGTGTGGATACCACGCTTTTAGTAAAAGTAATGCGCCAAAGAAATTCCACAGGCCATTTGATAGCACAAGGTTTGCATCTGATATTTCAGAAAAATGAAAGATAAAGAGAGTAGGTACCTTTGAGACCCTCACCTGTCCTTGTATTAGCCGGCATTCATTGACACGCTTCTGTATTTTCCTCTTAGAAAAGGTGCGGGAGTCCAGGAATTTTCCAAGCAATATGTGACCCATTTCTGCTTGTGTACCACGGATCATTTGTTCATTTAGTGGGATTAGCTGTGATCGCAGGTCCAGTTGGTTGTCTTCAAACACGTTTCCATCTTGATATTGAGGGACCTCCATGTGTGGTAGATGGGGAGCACAAGCAGGAGTTAAAGAGGGTTTAAAGTCAAGTAAAGCTAAAAGGGTTGCAGGGTGGCATGAAGGTGATAGGCATCGAAATTGAGAATCAGAAGAGAAAAGCTCAGCACTAAAAACATGCCTAACGCAGTACTGTGAGCAGTACATGGTCAAACAACTAACTGCATGGTCATAAAAATGTGATACTTGTGATCTTCAAGCATGGGCAATCTGCCGTGGGAAACTATAGCCTAAAAGGCTATACTAACACAAATTATTAGACTTTGATATATCCTTTTTAACATAAAGACTGACATGCATGTAAACTATAGTTCAGGCTATTGCTCACATTTTGTCAGGGGTACTAAGCAGCCATGCAAACAAGAAAGCTAACAATACAATTCAAGTTGACAGAAAAATGATGTCATGGCTTCCATAAAGCAATCATGCATGTTCGCAAATGTGTTTTTCTATAAAGTGAATAGTTTAATTACCCAGATCTGATCCCTGTCAGGATGATAAAATTGCTAACATGAAAATAACTACACCAAAATTATAATTGCTCACACCTTCTTCCTTTTTCATATTACAATTGTAGCATTCATTCTTTTCTGTCTTTTTCTTTATAGTTTCATAGTTCATCTTCTTCTACCTTCATTCACATAATGAGTTGATAGGTTACCAACATAAAAGGCAGGTATGTCACTTTTTCACCTAAATTATGAAAATGCTACAAGAGCTAGTCTCCCTAGTTGGATGGATCCTGAAACTTTCACCTAAAATGACCGAGTATAGGCCATAGATAAAGCCCTCATAACCCATCTCTATACGCAATCAGTATAATGGCTTGTCAACAAAATATGAAGTAACCACGACACCTTGGTTATCTAGAATACAGGACAAAAATAACTAGTTCTCTACATACAGACTTCAACACTTCTAAAACAAGACCCTATAAGGTCCCAAGGAATTCAATAGATATCAATCTGGTCAAGATTTAGCAAAATCTTAGAAAGGTAAAAGGGAGACAGTTTGTTGAAATCTCTAAGGCACAGGGCAGAGATCTCATTCACTGAATTTACCTTGTTTTCCATTGTTGAATCACAATTAATGCGCTATCACGTAATACGTAGTGAGTTCGGAAACATACCGTATGAAGTCTCTGAAAATTTCAAAGATAGATCCTTATTGTTATGAGCCTCCAACACACTTGATCTTTTTCGCAAGTATGAAAACGACTATTAGAGTCGAGTTCTTCATCCACGGGCCAAATCTTAGAGTTTGGTGATTGCTTTAGAGAGAGGGATTGTCTTGTGACTTATCGTCTGTGACTTATAATTTCTTGGGATATCTCTAGACTTTATATAGAGATAGTTTTTAGAGACAGACTTTACCTCAAACACTTAGGAGATAAAGATGTATTTATCTCAAACACATATTAGATAAATATTGTATTTATTTCAAACACTTAGGAGATAAATATTCTCTAAATAACTATAATTATCCAGACTAACAAATACACATTATCTGTTAGTGGGCGGATAATGGGTCCACAGACCCAATTTATTAACAGCTTCCACTCTCCCATATACAGGGCAAATAAATCATGCAGTCCCTCCTTATCTCTTGTCCACTCATCTCCTCATACAGAAAATGGAACGTGCGACCCACAAGAAAGGGTATCCAGTTGAGGAGTATTGTATTAAGTTATCACCAAACTAATACAATACATCACTCTAAAAAAATCTCGTATGTACCCCAGATAGTTCAACTACACCAGATTAAACACTCTCAAATCCCTCATAATGAGCAGTGTTAAACCTCTCATATGTTATGATTCATGACTCATATCGAAAGAAAAATCAACAAAGTCGCCCGGGCTATGAATCACACAACATGGTATAATATTGAACTTTCTTCCCAAAGCCCTCATGCCATTCCAATTAGATCCAACCGCTTTCCTAGACATGCCCCGCGAGACCGCATCATCCATGATCCAAGGGTACATGCTAAAGTAGCGACATTGCGTATCCTCTTCATGACATAGTCTAAGGTGAAAAGGGTACCATATAGGATCAAAAATATTTCGATCCAAGTAGCTCACACAGTGATGAAGCAGGAATTCGTTCATCACTCCCACTATCAGTCTGCATTTAGCACATGCAGTATGATTTGTATGCTATGGCGTAACCTGCAAGGACGTGTCACATAAATGTATAATAAAATATACCATAAGAATCTAAGTCTAGTCACTATACAAGCATCTAACCTAAGTTTTTTAGCCCAGTCACTCTCATAGTACCTGCCTGAAATCTCACATTCGCCTATAAACAGGCTACATAGAGTTGTGGAGATACTCTATGATCGACCTACCTTTATAGGTCTCATCTTAGCTCCAACTAAGGCGACATGTTTGCTTTACAAGCTGTATCATCTTATTCGCCCTCTTGGCGCCTAAGATGATTATGTTTCATCTTGCTCGCTATCTTAGCGCCAAGGTGAATTATCCATGTGAGTGGGTCAATTCAAGCATGGTGACACTCTCAATAAGGATGTATATGTAATCACATTCATTCTAAAATAAACTCAAATCAAGGAATGAAAATATAATATATAATGTCAAGTACATGAGATGCTACGTAGTTCCATACTCCTAATGTGAGAAAGGAAAACATCTCTAGCAATAGGCTTGGTCAAAGGATCAGCCACCATTCTACCAGTAGGTATATACTTCATGGTCATCTCTCCTTGCGCAACTAAAGCTCTAATGAAGTGATAATGAAGGCCTATGTGTTTGGCCTTCCCATGATATTTGGGGTCCTTTACAAAATCTAGGGCAGCTGTATTGTCACAATGAACAGTGACAGTCTCGTCTGGATGTGTTATAACCCCTAGAGCCTGTAAGAATGACCTCAACCAAACAGCTTCCTGGACTGCTGCTGAACAAACAACATACTCCGACTCCATCGTGGATAGGGCGATGCAAGTCTAATTCTTGCTGCACCAAGAGATAGCCCCACCTCCTAGTATGAATACATAACCTGAAGTGGATCTGTACTCATCTCTATCACCACCCAAATCAGCATCGATGTATCCTCTTAGTCTTAAGTCTCCACCATGATAACACAGAATGAGATCAGCGGTTCCATGTAGGTATCGAAGAATCCTCTTCACCGCGTTCCAATGAGCAGGTCCAGGATTATTTTGATAACGACTCACCATTCCAACGGCATAGCAGATGTCTGGATGCATACACAACATAGCATGCATCAGACTCCCTACTGCAGCAGCGTAAGGCACTTTGGACATCCAATTCTTTTCCTTATCATTCTTTGGGTATTGGTCTATGCTTAAAGTACACTCCTTGTCCATTGGAGTGTCTATGGGTTTTGAGTTAGGCATACGGAATCGTTCAATGACCTTTTTGATGTATGTATCTTGAGATAAACCAAGAAGTCTCTTTGGACGATCACGTATAATTTTAACCCCAAGTACATAATTAGCTTCTCCTATGTCCTTCATCTCAAAAGTCAAGGACAGTCACTACTTAGTAGCGACAATGGAACTCATGTCATTCCCAGTTAAAAGAATGTCATCCACATACAAAGAAAGGATCAGAATATTTTTCTTGGATCATTTTACATAAACACAATGGTCTTGTTCAATCATTTCAAAACATATAGAGGTAATGGCATGATGAAACCTAAAGTACCAATGCCTAGACAATTGTTTGAGACCATATATAGAATGTTTGACCTGGCAAACTTTGCGCTCATGTCCCTTGACTTCAAAACCCTCAGGTTGAGCCATATAAATCTCTTCATCTAGTTCTCCATTGAGAAATGCAGTCTTAACATCCATATGAAAATGTTCTAAATCCTGCTGGGCGACAATAGCGAGGATCAGGCGAATTGAAGCAAATCTCACCACTGGGAAGAATGTGCCTTCATAGTCCACACCCCGCTGTTGGGTATAGCCTTTCGCCACAAGACGTGCCTTATACTTGTCAATTGACCCATCTGCCTCGCGCTTGACTTTTAAAACCCACTTGTTTCCAACAGTCTTGCGCCCTGGCAGAAGGTCAACTAACTCCTAGACCTGCTTCTTCTCTATTGAGCTTAACTCATTTTTCATTGCAACCATCCACTCATTACTAGCAGGTAAAGATAAGGCTTCTTCCACATAAGTGGGCTCATCTTCATCAGTTGGAATGCACATAAGAATTTTACCATCAATCTCAAAACGATGATGTGGAACTCTTTCCCGTGCACCTTTACGAAGTTGAGAATCTTGTTGACCTGATGGTCCTGATGGTGTGATCCATCTGTCTAGGATGCTCCCACTAGGTTAAAGGTCACTTATACTATCTTCAGCGACAATCGGATGAAGAACTAACTCCCCACCTTCGCTTGGAGATTGTAAAGTGGCTTCAACTTCCTCTAACTCATAGAAGTCAAGATTCTTACTTGCGACTCCAATGCTAGGAAAATCACTCTCTATGAAATCGACATCACGAGACTGTATTTCAGTCTTTCCACCATTTGAATGTTCACCGTACATCACATAGCCTTCAAAGTTTTCAAAATACCTCAAGAAGATACTCTTTTTAGCTCTAGGCCCTAGTTTCCCATACTTATGAGAAGTACTGTGAACATAACCTGCTTAGCCCCATGGGTGCAAATTATCCAAATTTGGCTTTTGCCCATTCCAAAGCTCATATGGGGTGAATTTTGACTGATTGTGAAGGCACTCGATTAAGTATATAGACTGCAATAAAAAAAGCATCCCCCCAAAAAGATATTTGGAGGTTTGCTTGCGCCATCATAGACCTAACCATATCTAACAATGTTCTATTCCTTCTTTTCGCAATACCATTTTGTTGTGGAGTGTTAGAAATAGTAAGTTGCCTACGTATCCCCGTTTCCTCACAAAACTTCTTGAAGTGATTGGACAAATATTCACATCCCGGTCAGTTCGAAGAGTTTTTAAACTCTTCTCTTTCTGATTCTCAACCTCTATTACAAAGCATTTGAGACACTCTAAAGCTTTATAGCGGTGAGATATCAGATACACGTAATCATATCACGATAATCGTCTATCAATGTAAGGAAATAAGAGGCGTCATGGCGTGCCTTAACACTCATAGGTCCATATATGTCAGAGTGAACTAGCTCAAGTGGCTGAGTTGCTCTCATAGCCTTTCTAAAAGGCTTCCTGCATGCTTTACCGACCAAACAAGCCTCACATGTTTATAGATTGACTCTTGCGAGTGGGTCCAAAAGGCCTTCTCTAACCAAACGAGTCATTCTATCTTGGCTTATGTGGCCGAGTCTTGCATGCCAGGTGGTAGAATCATTCACCACATAAGAATAAGAGGATTGAGAATCAATTAAATCCAATTGAAAAACACTATCCATGCAAAAACCATGTCCAAACAAAACATCATCTAAAAAGATGTCCGACTTATTACCCCTAAAAATAAAGGAAAAACCACTGTCTAATAAAGCAGTAACTGAAAGTAGATTAAGCCTAATAGTGGGTGTATATCCACATCCTCAAGAATCAATGTGCGGCCCCAACTTGAGCTGGTAAGAACCAACCCCTAGCACATCTTCGGAGCTATTGTTTCCCATGAAGATATGTTTGCTTCCCGCTGGAATCTGGTGATAATCTACGAACCCCTCTCGATCACATGCTACATGTTTTGTTGCCCCTGTATCCATAAACCACATAGATTGGGATTGAACAACCATCACATGTGAGGAAACATATAACTGTTGACAATTGAATCACTTGACTTTAGACAAATCCTTTTTCCCACCACATTTCCTCTCTTGCGTTTCTTCATTTTCCCTTCCTTTGGCACAGAAGTGTTAGCCTCACATTTCTTGCCTTTCTTACTTTGTCTTCCACGCTTGCCATTTACATTGTGCGATCCCTCTTGGGCGACATAAGTGAGGGTTTTGTCATCTTCTCGAGTCTCAGCCTCAAGGATGACATGCTGTGAAACACCAGAAAAGTTCTTGATGTTTTCACTATGGGTCAATATCTATTTCATATTGGCCCATAAGGCAGGAAGGTACCTTATGACAGCTCTGACTTGCTGCTCATCTGTGAGCGCATGGGCAGCATCCCTCAGCTTACCAATCATATTGGACATCACCCTTAGATGTTCACTCATTGTATGCTTAGGGTCTTTTGTGTACTCCTCAAACTTGATCACAAGGCTATGAAGCCGTGTAGTTGAGGTTCCACCAAAAGAGAACTTAAGTTAATCCCATAAAGCATTGCAAGTTGGAAGTTCATCATACTACCCGATTAGATCATTGTGCAAGCTGCTCAACAAGGTGTAGCACGCACTAGGTTCTTTCTAATTCCACTTCTGGTCTGCAGTGTGGTCTCTTAAGGGTTGCCCTTCAGTGGGCGCGACCATCTCTTTGGTCAAGTGCTCCTCGACCTTTTGTTCGTTTAGCATGAATTTCGTCTTTTTGTGCCAAACGTCATAATTATCTCCGTTAAGTTTCTCACCCTTAATGATATCAGCTATGACATTCTTGGAGGCCATTCTATTCACTACATTAGTTTGCACAAAGAAAAAAGACATTAATTATACATACATCTATTTATTTTTTAAAAAATTCAAATGAAAAACATAATCCTTCCTCACATCATGAAATCGAAAATTTGCTTAACTCGTAATCATCTCCCATGTATGTGAGTTAAAAAAATATTTTCCAAATAATTTTTTACAATAAATTTAATCATCATATAAGCCACAATGTAATAAATCATTCGTATGATAATTTAGAACAATATAAAATTGCACCATGCAATAAAGTGTGCAAGGACTGCATTAAGCCCTATTGGCATTCTAATAACTTATGCTAAGAAAATTCTGGCTTGAATAATGTGTGTGTGAAATTACATCCCCGTACATGTCTTTCTGAAAAATACGGGAAAATAATAGAATACAACATCTTTGACAATCCTACTACAAACTACTCCAATAAAATAAATTGAGATGCAGCACAATACACTATTCCGAAAAGAATTTTCTTAAAACAAATAAATACATTAAACATAAGTTTCTTTAAAATGCCAATGTAACATCCATCCATTTAACCTAAAACTAGCATACTCAAATAACAAGTTAAAGCATAATAAAATAGATGAATAGGCCACATTCTCCTTCCAAGGAAAATGGGCATGAAGGCTTTGAAATTAGGTTTTAAAAAAGTGTGGGCTTAACAAAGCCCAACAAATAAACTTTAACAAAAATATCTAAACCATAACTCTTAATCAAGGCAAATAAATAAAACATAATTTATCTATATCATATAGCTCTCCAAAAATATTTATTTTTGCCCACAAAGTGAAAAAATTAATATTTACATTGTTCATATTTTTTGGGACCACAAAAATACTCCCAAATAGCCAAAAAAACGAGAGATAAATTCTTAAAAATTGACAAACAGTGAATTTAACTCTAATATACCCTCTGGATTTAAAGAAGAAATTTCAGTGAACTATTGAAGTTATCAGTGTGATTGATCAGACAAGTACTAAAGCTAATTTCTATAGAAAAAGTTGTTTAAAAATTAAACAGAACACATACACACACAGGGTGTAAACGTAAATTTAACACCACCAAAAAAATTATTGGGCCAAGGTGGAGCTTCACTCACTGGCAGTGAAGAACAACGGCCCAAAAATAGTCCTCACGTGCCTCCATGCACCGCCGTGTGCATGGGGCAGCATCTGGGGTTTTCTGTGAATTGGCGAGTGTGTACACGCGTATGCGTGGGGAGCGTGGAAGCTGTAATGCGAGGAGCGCGTGTGGCACGTGCAGGCGGTGGTGGCAACCACGGCTGGCTGGTGGCAGCCACAACTGGCGCGTGACGGCGCAGCTTAGCGCGCATGTGTATCGTGGCAGCTGCCTTCATGCGTGGCACGCGTCCTCGGCGCATCGAGGGTGTGCTCGTCTTCTTTATGTAAAAACCCTAATTTTCGGCCGCCAACATGCTTTGAGGCTAACTTTCGAAGGCCATATGTGTCTCGTTTTTTAGCCAAATAATGTGTACCTTATATCGTTGGAAAGATTATGCAACATATATTAATTATATATCAACCAATCATGATAAAAACTGATTATCATGCTCCGAATTTGAGTCCTAAAACTTGAACAAAACACAATTTTCTTGAAAAATAAAATTGTGATTTCTCATAAACCATGCATCCAAAAATCATGAAATTTTATTAAGTTCATCCTTAACCATAGGAGAACAAAACCATACAATTATTTTTCAGAATAACATGCTCAAAAGAATTGAATTCTTCATAATGGGTCTCATTCATGTATTTGGAAAAAATTTGCGTAACATGCACATAATTTGTTCTAGCATGTTAGAGGAAAATCAACAAGTAATCATGCTCTGATACCAATGTTGAATCACAATTAATGCACTACCACGTAATATGTAGTGGGTTCAAAAACATACCGTATGAAGTCTCTGAAAATTCTGACGATGGATCTTTATTGTTACCAGTCTCCAACACGCTTGATTTTTTTTGCAGGTATGAAAACGGCTACTAGAGTTGAGTTCTTCATCCACGAACCAAATCCTAGAGCTTGGTGATTGCTCTAGAGAGAATGCTATGGAGAGAGGGATTGTCTCGTGAGTTATTGTCTGTGACTTATAATTTCTTGGGATATCTCTAGCCTTTATATAGAGATAGTATTTAAAGACAGACTTTATCTCAAACACTTAGGAGATAAAGATGTATTTATCTCAAACACCTATAAGATAAATATTGTATTTATCTCAAACACTTAGGAGATAAATATTCTCTAAATAACTGTAATTATCCAGACTAAGAAATACTCATTATCTGTTAGTGGGCGGATAATGGGTCCACTGACCCAATTTATTAACATCCATATTAAATGGCAAGCCTGTGGCTTACCCTTTTAAAACCATCATCAACTACATAGTTTACATCTCATTGCTTATGTTCTTTGGCATTTTGAAGCCAAAGGACTTTTATGTACAATATATGCTCCCAAATAAAACTTGTCTTAACTCTTAACCTGGCCATTTTACCAACTTTTACAGTTCAACTACTTCTACATTCCCATTTCCTTGACGAGACAAGGCGGACAATCAACAAAATTGTAGCACACACACACACACACACACACACATATATATATATATATATATATATATATATATATATATATATATACATACTTGCATGTATGGCAAAAATAGGTCTGAATCCTGATAATTGATACTTCAGAGAAGTATTATGTGTTAGTTTTAGTAATTACTCTCTTCATGATTTTCATTAAATCTTCTATCTACACTTTTTGCGACTTTCAAAATCAGAGAGAGAGCGTGTGTATTTGTGTGTGTGTGTGTGTGACGAGGGGGCAGTGTATGCTTTGTGGTCGATGGTGGAGCCATGGTGGTTGGGGTGGCATCATGATGGTGGTTGGTGGTGGGGTTGGACTTGGAAGAAGAAGATAGAGGAAGAAAGAATATCGAAGGGGAATGCGAGAAGAAGAAAGAAGAAGGAAGAAGATGAATAGGAAAAGGCCAGTATTACCCCAAAGTTAAAGGTTTTGGATTGAGGGAACTTAAGAAATGACTTGATTGAAATGAATCTAAGAATTTAGGGATCACTTTTACACAATCGATATTTAATGACCAAAGTTGAATGTGGGGGTACATACCGGTTGGATATCACTACAAGAAAAGATAGATTTAGCGACAAAATATTTTCCATCGCCAAAAGCTCTTTCAGCGATGGGAAACACCGTCGGTAAAAATTTGTAGGTAAAAGTTTTATCGACGAAATATTACGTCGGTAAAAACCTTTGCCGATGGACTTTTAACAACGGGCTTTTAACGATGGGGATCCCGTCATTAAATATTTATAGGGAATTTTTTATTTTTGAGGATTTTTTTAATATTTTTAGGCAACAGAATTATACCGTCGCTAAAAAAAATCAGTCTGACAAAATTTCTTTGACTGACGGGCTTTTAGCGACGAGTTTTGTCCTTCGCTAAAAGTCCTTTAAGTAACAACTCTACATTTTCTCTCTCCCCATTTCTATCTCTTTTTGCCGTTTGACCGTCTGACCCTGTTTAACCCGCTGGCAATTTAACCTCCAGTGAGCCTCCCTCACCGCTGACGACAACCCACTGACGCCGCGCCACCTCTGACGACAACCCACTGGCTCTGCGCCACCTCTGGCGACACCGCCTCCATCTCTGACCACTCGTTCCCCTTTCTCTGACGGAGCTGCCACTGCAAAGGTTTGTCTCCCCTCCTCGGTTGATTAGATTAATTTCAGTAGCCTTGAACAAATTGAACTCACTCAAAGATGATGAAAACCAGATCTGTTCTTGCATTACTAATCAAAACACTAATTCATTAAACTGACAGGATTTGGTGATTGTTATTGCATTAGTTAAACATTAATTTTCTCTAGCTTTTTTTATGTTGTCCTTATTTGGTTATTGTTCTTGCATTAACGGGAAGACACAACAAGGTGGTTCACTCATCTTTCACACCCAATGTCTAGTTTCTTTTCTTTAATTCCATTTTAGTTTCTTTAGATACTTTGGTTTCTCGGTTGTGGGAAGCAACGAGAGATGGATAATAGATGGAAAAACAAATAGTTGAAAATCAGGAATCCAAACTGTATGCATCTAAACTTTGAAATGCAACGTATTAGGTGTGGAAGAAAATCATTCTTTTCAGAGTATGCTTTGATCATACCTTAAATACTTCAGTATATGTTCTTGACAACTGCAGTAATACAGTCATCGTGATTCCATTACTTCTCTCACAAAGTGAAAATGTTTCTTGGTTAGTTGGTTTTCAAAAAACCAAAAAAATAAGTATACTGTTAACTATACCAATTTTAGAATTCTGTGAAAAATGTCATTCCGTTGGGCATTTCTGCTTTAGATGTTATTGTTTACGCTCTCATTTTGGACTTTTAAACTCCATAGGCACTTTTGATGACTTACTAGTCTTTAAGTGACGAAAAAAATGTGATTGGCAGTGCATGTAGAGTTTAAGAGGCGAAAAATGGAGTGCAAATATCAGTTTTCTTTCATGAATCTCGTGCAGCATCTACTTATTAGAAAGGCATAATCCTTTGTACAACAATGGAGAAATTAGCTGATGAGCCCCTCGACTTTATCTTGAATATAATTTTTTCCCCTCCACTTACAAGTGACACACTGCATTCTCCCTCTGGGTTAGTGAAATACCATACCAAATCCAACTTAAATTTTAGAGGAGAGGGAAAATAAATGATTTCGAAAGTTTAAGTTTCGTAAACTGCTCAAAAAGGTTCTCCTAAAGAAATTCACTTTGCACGCCATTTTGTCGCACTTAATTGGATAGAGTTAAAAATGTATGGTAATTCATTAATTGCGAAGGGGCTGCTTAACGCATCATTTGTTAGTCTTTGAGAGAAAATAATATCACCCAAAGTAAAGTACAGGTCGACAGGTAATTTTTCTTGTAAGAATTCAGCTTCAAGTGAACCACCTTGTTTTGTCCTTATGGGTAGCAAATGGTTATATCAGGAGTGTTGCATATGTGCACATATGTTGCCCTCGTCCTAACTTTCGGTTATAGCTATGTAATCTACTAGTTGAATTATCTCGGCAGTAGGGCTAAGTTATGCATGGATTGCTATTGGGGTACCTTTATATGCTGATAGGATGACTGAAGAAAGAAAGAGAATATTATATGCTAATTATGTGTTGCAATTAGTTCTGAGAAGGACCCTATGGAAGAAGTCGAATTGTTGATGGTCGAGAACAATGAAAACATTATCATCTGATCCCCATTAAAGTTCAGCACCAATAGAAACCTTTAAGGTGTCACATATGCCAGGTGTTTAGGCAGTGTTTCAGAAATGGCTATAGCAAATGCTTCTAGTATAGACCTCTGCACCTTTTGCTGATGGTGCCAATGTCTGGAAGACTGTGAGCAGAAGACGCAATCAGGGACCTATAAATCCTTTTAGTCATGTGATAGAGAAAGAAGAAAATAAAGCCAAGAAGCAGCTTTCATATGCAAATGTTTTCATAAAACTTACATGACCTAGAGGATGTGCAAAAACTAGACATAGATTGAATCGGCAGGGTGAGGACAAACCACAATAGTATGCAATCTCACTTTTCATGCACAATACATTATTAATATGATATTCTTATAAAAAAAAAATTTAACCTTTAGAATGTATTTTGGCAATATCTTTTAGTGAATTTTAAATGATCCCATGTATAATAAAGTTATTAGAAGTGGTAGATGCAGTAAAATAAACATTTACCAAAAGCTAAAATAATTTAAGCGCATCGAATATGTGCATTTTGAATAATTTTTTCTCATTTGAACATTGATTATTTGTTTGATAATTTTAGGTTGTTAATTGTGCATTTGAGAATTGTGATTATTAATTGATGATTTTAGGTTGTTAGTAGTGCATTTGAGAATTGAGATTATTAATTGATGATTTTAGATTGTTAACTGTGCATTGAGCATTTGAGATATTGAGACTGTTGACGGAGGATGGGACCCAATTGGATTGAATGCATATTTTTATTAATTTTTATTACATTAAGCATTTGACAATTGAGAATTGAGATTGTTGACGGAGGATGGGACACAATTGGATTTCTAGTGTGATTTTTATTAATTTTTATTGTATTGAGCATTTGAGAATTGAGAATTGAGATTGTTAACGGAGGATATAACCCAATTGGATTGAGATACATGTTAGGTAGCATGGACACGGACACCAATTAAGCCTAATTAGCCCTAATTAGGACTAATCAACACTACTCCGCACAATTAAACCTGGCTATTAGCTCAAAACAACCCTAATTACTCCTAATCAATCCTAATTAGCTATAATTAGTCCAAGGCAATCCTCATTAACACTAATTAGTCCTAACATAACCCAATTAAGCCTAATTAGCCCTAATTAAGACTAATCAACACGACTCTGCACAATTAAACCCGGATATTAGCTCAAAATAACCCTAATTACTCCTAATCAACCCTAATTAGCTATAATTGGTCTATGGTAATCCTCATTAATACTAATTAGCCTAGAGATGGTTCATATACTCGTTGTTTATAAATCCTGCATTCTTTATATTTGTTGTTGTTTTGCAAAGTCCATTGGCAGCGAGATGGTTCAACTCGTTGCCAAAGAATTCTATTTAAAGTGGAATTGGTAACATATGCAACGATCGTTCTGCAGTTTTGATATTTCAGAAAGATTCTTGCATATGTTATCAATTTCTGAATGTATGCATGCATAAAAATCCTTAGTTCCCATTCAAAGGTACTCATTTCAAAGTAATGCTTTGTAATGAGCCTTTGGATGTCCAGTTAGGACAATTTGGAAAAGCTATATTTTTATAAAACAGTGTTTCAATTCATACTATGTGTTCTATGTCGTAGATATTTGATACACGTTCTCATGTGTTTCTACGGGTGCATACAGATTTGGTGTTCTAACATCTGTCAAACCTTGCAAGGCAAGGTTAGATGAATATTAGAACACCTAATCGATGTCGTGTACTTGGAGAAATGCAAGGAGCTACTGCCAAATTTTCCACAGACATAGGACTAAGCATGACTGATTGACTATTTTATAAATATGTGTTTTTCTTAATGGGATAGGACCACTACCTATTAGAGAATTGAGGAAAAATATATAGACATGTTGTCACATGCATGCATTCATATTTACATCAACCTTGCCTAATGATTGGTCATAATTGAAGGTAGTATATAGTACAATAATTAAGTCGTCATGTCAGTCGATCGAAATTAGATGAAAAGGAAGAATACTGACGATTTTGAGGATCGGGTTGACGAATTTCTTGACTTCGCTTACTCGCATCCTGCACATGTTAACTTTGATAAGATAAGGTGTCCATGCGGTAGATGTGAGTTGTTGCATAGGAGAAAAAGAATTGAAGTAAAATAGCATTTTCGTCGATACGGTTTTATGGGTCGATCCACAAGGTGGACACAGCATAGGGAAACGATAGTATTATTGTCCAACCCGACTAGTCAAACTGAAGTTAGGGAGGAGGCGCAATATGATTACGAGATATGATTATAGATGCTGGGGATGCTAATGTTGACTGGGATATCGACGGTGGTAACGACAGTCCCTAACCGCCGAATGAGAGGGCTCATTAGTTTTATGAGTTGTTGAGAGCTGCGGAAGAGCCGCTGTGGGATGGAGCTCCGAAACACACACGGTTGTCTGCGGTTAGTAGGTTATTACAGTTAAAATCGGACCACAGGCTGAGTGAGAAAGGTTTTAATAAGTTTTTTTTTACCTTAATCAAAGAAATTATGCCTGAAAGTGAAAAGCTACCATCGTCGTACTACGACGTGAAGAAGATGATGAGGAAACTTGGGTTGAGCTATGAGCGGATAGATGCGTGTAATAACGATTGTGTATTGTTCTAGAAAGAGAATAAGGAGTTGTCACGGTGTCCAGTATGTGATCATTCGAGGTACAAATCGGACAAATAGAAGAAGAAAAATATTGCATGAAAGATATTGTGATATTTTTTAGTCACACCACGGCTTCAGAGAATGTACTACTCCTCCAATATGGCTAAACATATGAGGGATCACCGTGAGACTCGTAGCAACAATGCCGATGTACTGACACACGCAGCTGATGGAGAGGCGTGGAAGGAGTTTGACCGCAGGCATCCGGTCTTTGCTCAGGAGGTTCAGAATGTTAGACTTGGTCTCGTAACCGATGGGTTCAACCCTTTTGGTCAATCTACCACGCCTTACTCCTGTTGGCCTATTATTATTGTCTCGTACAACCTTCCACCAGGCATGTGCATGAAGAAGCCTTACAAGTTCTTGTCGTTGCTTATTCCGAGGCCAAAGAGTCCCGACAAGGACATAGATGTGTATTTAAGGCCGTTGATTGATGAGTTAAAACAGTTATGGAATCATGGAGTCGAAACATATGATGCATCCCTTAAACAAAATTTTCAGATGAGGGCTACTTTTATGTGGACTATACATGATTTTTCCGCTTTGGGAATGACGTGTGGCTGGAGCACACATGGGAAGTTAGCATGCCCTACTTGTATGGGCGTGAACCCCAGTCATATGTTAAAGCACGGCGAAAAGCACCAGTGGTTAGGATGTCACCGTAAGCTTTTGCCACTGGACCATCAGTTTTGTAGGCAGAAGGATAAATTTGACGGGACAATCGAGCATGAGGTTGTCACACTGGACTACCCATCTGGTGAAGAAGTGTTCTCACACCTGGAGGCACTTGATACTGACATACCACACGGTAAGGGTGTGCCAAATCAGAAGATTTCAGGCTACGAGAAAGAGCACAACTAGAGGAAATTTTGTATTTCTAAGAGTTAGCCTACTGGAGGACGCTCGTTATCTGAAACAACATGGATGTGATGCATATTGAGAAGAACATTTTTGATAATGTGTTCAACACAGTGATGAATGTCAAGGGGAAATTGAAAGATCACCTTAAAGCGAAAAGGGATCTACAACAGTTGGGTGTACACCGTGAATTGCATCCTCGGATAGTCAGCGGGAGGACAATACTTCTGAAAGCACCTTATTGTCTAGACAAGAAACAAGTGGAGAAAGTCTGTCAGTGGGTTAAGAATTTGAAGCCTCTGGATGGGTTTGCTTCCAACATATCTCGTTGTTTCAATGTATCGAAATGCAAGTTTCAAGGGATGAAGAGTCATAACTGCCACATATTCATGGAGAGATTCATTCCTATTGCCTTCCAGGGACTGTTGCAACGGGTTGTTTTCGAGACTTTGACTGAATTATCTCATTTCTTTTAAGATATATGTTCTTTTACGATCCGGGTGAGTAACATGGAGGTGCTTGAGAAGAACATTGTGGTGACGATTTGCAAGCTGGAGAAAATCTTCCCACCTTCGTTCTTTGATTCAATGGAGCATCTGCTTGTTCACTTGGCATATGAAGCTAATATGTAATATCGGTGGATGTATCCCTTCGAGAGGTAATCTTTAAATTGTTACAGTTGTTCATTTACACTTAATGCGACACCTGTTATCATTGATATTCCACCTAACTCGATTCGCTAAACTTCTAGGTTAAAGTCCACAATAAGGCTCGAGTTGAGGGCTCAATTACGGAGTCTTACGTAATGGAAGAGCTTGTAAATTTTTATAGTCAATATTTCGGGCCTGATGTTGATACAAGGTTAAATCAACTAGGCCTAAATGACTTCGGATCAAGCACAAATTTGGAAGGGCAATTGTCAATATTCAAGCAATCAGGTAGTCCGTTCGGCCGAACGTATACTCGATGGCTAACGGATGAAGAGTACAGTGCTGCAACAATATATGCCCTTCTAAATTGTGATGAAGTTTCGGCATTCGTTGAGTAAGTTAATATCTTAATTCACTTACATTGTTGTACATAATTGAAAGTGTGTGATAAATGAGTCAACTATATTGGTTTGCAGTGAGTTCGATGCGGAATCTTTAATCACTGATCCGGCTGGACTTGAATCTCATCGGAAATCACAATTTGTGGTGGTTCAAAAGGCGTGTAATTAAGTCTTTAACGAAATTATATTATGTGTTATATACAGTTCTGTGGCCAATTAGTATACTGATTTATCCTTAATTTTTACCGTCATCTACAATAGGTTCAGTCAATGGATAGACCAGTGGCCTCCTGCTTGAAATTACTAGCTCAAGGCCCTAACAAACAAGCATCCTGACATGGAGGCTATATCATCAACGGGTTTAGGTTTAACGTAAAAGATGATGACCGAACAAAACAAACCCAAAACAGTGGAGTCTTGGTCAACGGCGACTGTTATGCCGAGAATTGCATGGACTTTTACGGAGAGCTAGATGAGATTGTTGAGCTAACATATCTGGGTTCCCAAAATCGCCTGGTAATGTTCAAGTGTACGTGGTTCGATGTCACATGCAGTAGAGGAATCCGTGTTAGCTCTCAAGGGATTGTAGATGTCAATGTCAAGTCAAGACTTGCATCAGACGAGCCCTTTGTGTTTGCTAGTCAAGCTGCACAAGTCTTTTACGCGAAGGACGTCGTCAATCCCAAATCTCATTGGTATACAATTATCAAGTCCAAGAAATTGCCCGTGACATATGACAGTGAGCTAGACTCCTTTCAAGCCGACCAACCACCTGTCTTGTTACCTGTTGAGGTCAACAACGAGGAGGACGATCTTCCTCTTCCAACAACACTTCATGTAGGAGAAGAAGTCGTAGATGATGACGCAGAAGACGTGGAAAGTGTTGGAGATGATGTGACTGAGTCTACTGATGAAGAGGATGAATTAGAAGATGAAGAGGACGACGAGTCCCACGAAGAAGAGGACGACGAGTCAAGTGATGAAGATGATGATGATTCCCAAACTGAAAATGATTGACTTGTAATGTTGTAACATCACTTAAAAATAGTAGTAACATTTTAGAACTTGGTTCATATTGATGTGTTTTTGCACCTCTGTTCATATATATAGTGCTGATGATGATATTTGCCAAATTATTAGTTTTAATTTGTTAATGTCTTTGCAATTTATCTATACAAAGTCAGATATGGATAGGATATGGAGCTATTCGTGGCCGGGTGGACGCCGAGCTGCTTCCTCCATAGTGGGTCCCACCTCATCATTGCCCACTGATGACGAGGCACAGAGTGATCGCATACAACAGACGAGGACCCAGCCCCAGCTGTCACCCCAGCCCCAGCCGTCACCTCAGCCCCAGCCGTTGCCCCAGCCCGACGCAGATTCATCCCACACGCGCGTTGATTCTCCTTCTTCTGTGGGTTCTACCTCAGGTATAGTTGATAACGGTGTTTAGTCAATTTTCACTAGCCTTATATTTAAAGTATATTTGAACTGTATTAATGTCTGTGTTTTGTAGGATCTCGATGAGGCCGTGGCACGACACGCGGGGTACGCATCGACCCCCAGCGTAAACAGAGAGTTACGCTCACCCAGGAGGGCCTGTAAGTAAAAAAAATCACATCATGCCTTATATTTAAAATTTTAGGGTGTTAATTTATATTTGAATTGTATTAATTTATTTTATTTACTTCTTTGGCAGGATCCTGGAGAATCAGGCGAGGACGAAGATCGACGTTCTTGTGAAGGGCCGATTCTTCGAGCCACGCCTGTACTGGAAGGACTGGGATGCCGCTGCGAGGGAGTCCCTATGGGAGGAGTGGCTGGTACGTTGAAGTATTTTTTTTTGCAATGGTACTTGTTTAATTTGTTAAATTAGAATTTAGTATTTAAATTAATTTGTGTTATTGAATGCCTTGCAGGAGGGGTTCACGTTTGACTCGCCTGATCAGCAGGTGCTGGGGCGGCAGGCCTTCTTTGCTTACATCGACAAGAATTACCGCCGATGGCTCCATGACGCATGGGACCGGACGAAGAAGATACTGCCCGAGGGTGCCCCGATGACGGAGATGAAGACATATCCCCCACATTGGATATCTCCGACTGTGTGGGGGCAGATGATAGATCGGTGGGTTGCGGATCCAGGCTGGGATGCCAAGAGTAAGAGCGGGGCGGAGAACAGACAGAACAGAGATCCGACGCACACTGGGGATCGGTGGCACACGACATCGTCCGACACATGAATGCGGTCTTGCACCCGGATCTGGAGGAGGATGAGGTCGTAGCTCTGACGTATAGTCAGACCGCACGTGCGGAAGAAGGACAAGGACGAGGTGCACCGGGCGGGCGACTATATTTTAGATATTACCTAGCAGATCTATGTAAGTCAATTTGTTTAAGTTATTAATTTTTTGTCTTTTTATTCAATGTTTGTTGCATTAATTAATGCACTAACATATCGTTAAATCACTATTCTTCCAGGCCTCGTATGAGCAACTTAGGGGGTCCGAGTAGCAGTCCAGACAGCCATCAGCGTCCACTAGTACGGGTGCAAGTACTGGGGCGTTGAAGCGATGGCTGGATACACTGGAGGTCGTCAATCGGCCAAAAGGGCGCATATGCGGCGTGCCTAACACGACTGCACGTGTCGTGAGAGGATCCTCCCCACCCCCCGTTGCCCCTCCACAAACACCGGCTCCTCCACATCCGTTGGCCTTGGAAGAGATCCAGCGCATTGCTACGGTAGTGTTGAGGATGATCAGTGAGCAGGATTAGTAGGGCACCCTTGCTGGACATGCCGAGCCGGCCCCGGATGAGCAGGATCCAGATCTGGGACTTGGCAACTCCTTAGGAACCCCTTCTCGTGCTCGGTCCCAGCTTGTCCCCCCCCCCCAACCCAGTCCCAGCTTGTCCCCCACGCTCGGCTTGTACTCGATCTTCTCTCCTCCCCTAACAGGCTGTATCCGGTTCTCAACTTGTACATTATGAGTTTTTTATAGTAAATATTTTTTAAAGTTGATTATATATAGTTGTTTGTGTCTTGGGGATTACGAGTTGTTATTAAGGATTGAATTTTTTTATTACAGGATTTGGCATTAGAAAAATAAAAAAATAACTTTTAGCGACGGATTAATTCTATCGCTAAAAGTGTACTTAATTCTAAGATTTTTGGCGACGAAATATTCCATCGTTAAAACTCTCATTTAGCGACTGAATATTCCATCTCTAAAAATTATATTCCGTCGCTAAAATATTTATCGATTAAATTAATTTCACAAAAAAATAATAATTAAAATACGTAAAATAGAATTAGCGACGGAAATTCCGTTGCTAATTTATAAAACAAATCCGTCAAAAAAAGTTTAATATTGGACGATGGATTTTAAAATTCCGTCGCAAAACTTTTAGTTACGAGCTTTTCACCGACGGACTTTTAGCTACGAGCTTTTCACTGACGGACTTTTAGCGATAGTAGTTATGTCGCTACAAGTTTAAGCGACTGTAGTTCCATCGCTAAAAGTTTAAGCGACGGATTTAAGGCTTTTAACGATAAATTTTTTCGTCGCTAAAAACCTTATTCCTTGTAGTGTATAGTCAACTAGTAATATCTTACTAATAATGATTTCATACGTCGTGTATAAATAAAAAATATCGCAATAATTACATAAAAATATGTACATTTATACGATGTGTTGTTAATTTTTAGGTCTATTTTATCATGTTTTGTGCTCGTATACGCAGTGACTAAATAGAACATATCTCATATTTGTACTTTTTCTTCCTTGCAGTTAGCTTTGCTAGCTTGGATTTTTGGGCATGTGTAGTTGTTCCGTGTAATTAAGCTTAAAACCTGCAAAAAAGAATGGAGAGAGAGAAGCTCTGCCTTCTCTTTAGAACACAAAATCCCAAATGCCACCGGCAATCAGTACGCAACGATCATTGAGACAAAGAGGTCCCCAAAAAATCCTTTCATAAGTGAATTCGTGGGAAAAGATTGGCAAAACATGCATCAGAGTAATGTGGGTAATGGACATGAAACTATTCATACGGGAATGACAATTGCTTTGGGGTCAGAGCCATTCAGTGATGTAAGGGATCTGAGACCGAAAAATCTTTTGGTAGCCTGCATGGAGGACCGGCCAGTAATGGAGTCGAGTTCGGATTCAGATAAGGAGGAAGTATTGCAAGTAGTTGCAAAATTACGTGACGAAATTGAAGAATGTGGAAGGAAAATAGGAAATTAAAAGAATAAATTAGCATAATTACAGAAGGAAGTGTGAATCGAGGAGAAGGAAACACCTCATTCAAGCGGTTAGAAACGATCTACGTTTAATGCGCCATTGGAAGAAGGAGTCAATGAGTAGTTAATACAGAAGAAGGCGCGTGAAGGTTAGTCTCCTGAGTCAACTTGGAGCCACATCACTACGCCACGTAAGTCTATAATAAATGATGTGGATATTTATGAATTTCCCCCCTTCCTTCGAAAAATAGAGTTATGCAACCAGAAAATATGAGAGTAAAGTACCAAGAGAAAAGGGAATCATATGCAATGACGCTCATGCCAAATGGGGAGTTTAATTTGGCAGATAAACTTGATTTCATCCCACCACAAGAGCTGATGGGAAGGAAAGGGGTACTGTATACTGATGAAGATGTGGACGAGGAGATGAAAGCATGCGAGCATGCTGTGGTTGTTCATGTGATTGGAGCACGACCACTATTTCATGTAATGAAAAATGTTCTAGAAAGACGGTGGAATAAATTCGGGGTTTTGTCCCTATGTTTGTTGAAACCTGGTGTTTTTGTGGCTAATTTTGATAACCTCATAGCACAAGAAGAGGCTATGAAAAATGGTCCTTGGTTCTTTGATAATAAACTATTAATCATTAACCATGGCATCGTATGTTGATAGAAAAGGATGATCTAATGGATGTACATGTATGAGTCAAATTACAACATTTGCCATTACAATTTTGGTCAGTGAAGATGGTGAGCAAAATAGTAAGCTCAACTGGGAAACCCTTGTTCATGGACAGTATGATTGCCACAAAAGAAAGACTAAGTTATGCTAGGGTATGTGTTAAAATAAGTGTAGATGGACCTTTCCCAGATAAAATACCACTGAAGGGACCAGATGATCAGATTGTGGAGTATGAATGGATCCATGTGAAGTGTAAACAATGCAGCTTATTTGGCTACAGGGAAGCCAATTGCCTGAAAAAACAAGCTAAGGTATGTAAAAGGAAAGAAGAGAATGGAAGCAAGATGGAGCATACAAGTGAACAGAACAATGAAGAGATAAAGCAACAGAAAGAGGGAACCACAGTTGGCCAGTCTCTGTATAAGTCAACAGCAATAACAACCTTTAACAAGTATGCATCTCTTTCTTGTGGGGAGGGAACTATCCTAGACTTAGTCTCACTAGCTAGTCAGGAGATTGGTCTACAATTAGAAAATGAAAATGTACTGATGCAAAAAAGGGACAATATAGGGGATCATATGAAATTGGTTTGTACTCATGGTTCAGATGGTAAAATCAAGCAATTGAGTTGTGCAACAGCAAAAAATGGAGCTGTGAACAGATCAAGTGACAAAAATAGTAGTAAATCTAAGCATAAATGACTTTAATAGCCAACTGGAACATATTGGGTCTTAATAACCCTGTGAAGCAAGCTTAGGTAAAAAAAAAAGTCTTGAAGTTGAATAAAGCTGAAGTAATTGGATTATTGGAGACTAGAGTGAGAGAAGAATTAATACAGAAAATAACAAAGAAATGGAAAAGGAATTGGAGTTTTGAATATTCCTTGAATAACAAAGGAGTATCAAGATTATGGTTTGGATGGGATGATGGGATTGTACAAGTGGAAATTGTGACAAAATCTTCTCAGCATATAACTGAAAGAGTAACACACAGGGAACATGGAGGCATGTACTATGTAACTTTTGTATATGCTAACAATAAAGGGGATACAAGGAGACTTCTATGGAAAATGATGCAAGTAGAATTGGGAATGCTCCTTCTTGGATGGTGTCAGGAGACTTTAATGTGGTGAAGTACTCTCATGAGAAAGTGGGAAGAGTAGGCATAAATACAAGGGATGTGCTCTTCAATCAATGCTTGTATACATGTCAATTGGAGGATATGAACACTAGAGGTATGCTATATACGTGGTGTAACAAAAGAGAAAATGATATGATCATGGGGAGGTTAAATAGAGCAGTGAAAAATAGTGGATGGATGGAGGCTTATCCTAATACTCAGGCGGATGTTAAAGTGCCAGGCCTCTCAGACCATGCCTTTCTTACTATACATGTAGACTTAAAGCAATGGCAAGGAAGAAGACCATTTAAAAATTTTAACTTTTGGATGCACCACAGCAGCTTCAAAGAGATGGTAAAGAAAACAAAAGGACAATGGTGACTGGGAATGCATGCCATAGATTAAATGCAAAGCTGAAATTGCTTAAGCAGAGCTAAGGAAGCTAAATACAGAGTGCTGTATCCATTTATCAGCTAGAACAGCAGCCAAATTTAATGAACTTCAAGCTGTGCAGAAGGCAATATTGCAAAATCAAGACCATACATTAATTTCTTTGGAGAAAGAGCTACAAGAACAGTATTATGAGCTGGTTTAAGCTAAGGAGGCTTTTTACTTTCAGAAAGCAAGAATAAGGGAGATCAAACTTGGTGATGGGAATACTGCATATTTTCATAAGAAAATGTAGATTCATTAATCTCACAACAAAATCTTATCTATCAAGACAGAGAATAGGGAGCAGATTATGGGGCCACAGGAAGTGCACAAGGTGGCTATTGAATATTTTCAAAACTTCCTTGGAAACTCAGTCTCTGTACATGAACATACTCATAAAGAAAAAAGTATCAAGTCAGGATCAAACTATGCTATGTGCACAGGTTAGTGAAAAAGAAATACAGGAGGCCATGTTCTCCTTGACAAACAATAAGGCACCAGGCCCTGATAGCTATACTTCAGGATTTTATCAGCAAAAATGGGAATTGGTTAAACAAGATATGATGGCAGTTGTCAAGGAATTTTTTGGAAAATCAAACGGAGTCCAGCTCTTCAATAACACTGCCTTGACTTTGATACCTAAAGTACATTGCCCAAATACCATGAAAGATTTCAGGCATATTGCCTGTTGTAATGTGGTGTATAAGTGCATTTCCAAGATATTGTGTGCAAGGCTGAAGCGAGTGCTACCAAAGCTCATAAGCTCAAGGCAATCAGCATTTGTAGCCAATAGGAATATTGCTGATAACATTTTGCTAATACAGGAATTAGTCAAAAACTATCATAAAAAAGGAGGTCAGCCAAGATGTGTATTAGAGATTGATCTACAAAAGGCCTATGATTTAGTAGGATGGGACTTTTTGCAGAAGATGATGGAAGTTATGCAGTTTCCAAGAAAGTTTGTTGAATGGACCATGAAATGTATCACACAACAGCTAGATTTTCAATCTATTTGAATGGTTGTATGGATGGCTACTTTGGAAGTAAGAAGGGCCTAAGACAAGGTTACCCTATCTCACACTACTTGTTCTTATTCGTCATGGAAGGATTTACAGGCATTTTGAATTTCTATGCTAGTCAGGACACTTTCAAATATCACCCAAAATGCAAAAGTTTGCAAATATAAGTCACTCGTACTTTGTTGATGATTTATTCCTGTTGGCTAGGGCTGACAAGGAATCTATGCTTATAATAATAATAATAGTAAAAAAAACTTTGCAGGAGTTTGAAGACTGATCAGGCTTAGCCCCAAATTTGAATAAGAGCTTTATATACTTGGCTAGTCTTGAGGAGGGGCAGATTGAAGAATTAGTGTGAATCATTGGTGTATCCCATGGTTAATTTCTTGTGACATACTTGGGGGTGCCCCTATGTAACGCCCCCGAAAATCCGGAGCTCCGCCGCCTCGAACTCCCGGGTCGTTAACCTACCAGATCACATCAAACATGTCAAATCATGTACACAACCACATACTTCAAAGCATCTAATCCGATACCGACTCAAATTCTCTAAAATACAAGATTACAACAAAACCTGCTCGAACTCAAACCATTAAAACCTAGGTTATTTTCAAACTTGAATCCCTAAAGAATGAATCAACAGTACAGACCCACGCGGGGGTCTCACTACACTGTAATGGCAGCTTATCGGAACCTCACACAGAGTCTAACCCATTCCCGAACCTACTACAGCTTATCATCACCTGCAAAAGGGAGCCAAATGAAGAGTGAGCTTTTGAGAGCTCAGTAAGGTCGTACAAGGACTAATAAAGAATTACCAGACGATTCCAAAGAATCCAACCAAAGAAAATTTTCAGAATGCTTCAGATGGTCAAAAACTCAATGATTTTCAAAACGATCAAAGTTCATCATAAATAAAATACCAAAATCGCCAAATGCAATCACGACGATTTCCAAAACGATCGATAAAAGATTCTTTTCAAAGTCATCAATTCCAAGATACAATGATGGTTTTCCAAAGGGTTTTCAAAACACAGATCATTAAAGACAGTTCTTTCCAAAATACACTGAAGATTTCTCAAAAAGATTTCAACACGAGCACAAATTATTTCAAAGAATACTTTCCAGTCAATTCTGTAACAATCACAGCAATATACAGAGTAGATAAAATCAAAAATCAATGTTGATCCTGGGCAATAGCAATGTCATTTCTGCAAGCTAACAGAGTGTACACATGCATGATGTACTAGAATAATTACTAGTTCACTTGGGTACTAGCCTGCATTACATGCAGGATTCAGACCAGCCTTATAACGCCCGCCTCAGAACAGAACAAATTCCCAGGTCAACACAGAAAAATCAACAATATCAATGAGCTTTAACATAAGCTCAATTTACCAGAATCAGATCGGATTTTAATAACCATAACATATCGTATAAATCATCATTCGAAATTTCCAGAAGAAAAACACAGATAAACAGCAAAACGATTGCAAATAGTTTTCGGACTTAGGCACAACAATTCCAAAGAACGGATAAAAATTATGATCAGATTTTCTCATCATACATGCGAGCATCACAAGATTTCTAAATAAGCGATTCAGGTTCAATGTTAGGGTTTTCTGGGCAATAATATACTTATAGCAATACACAATTCAGAGTTTGGCATTAGCCATAAGTAGATCAAATGAGTACTTACGAGTACGAGTTATCAAAATAAGGGTTCGGACGAAGGTCCTTACCCAGGGTTCAGATAGAATCTCTTACCTGGATTCGCAACCAAATTATCTAATCGGAAGTCCTTAATGTTAACCTAGATGAGATGATCAAATCATCAGATAATAGTCTACAGAATAATATTATAACTTAATATAGACTCACACATGATCCTGAAATGAACTCCCCTCACCGCGTATGTAAAATTATCAAAATGTCCCTAGATACAAAATTACCAAACTGCCCCTCTCAAACTTAAATCACCTAGACGGCCTTCCCGTAAGTAGAATCACTAAAATAAGCTTCCCATATGTGAATTTATACAAAAATACCTTTCTTAGGTCAAATTACCCAAATTCCCCTTTGGGGTGGCAAATTACCAAAATACCCCCGTTACACTGAAATCATCAAAATGACCCTTTCGTAAGCAAAATTACTAAAGTACACTTACCGTATATAAATTTACTCAAAAATACCCTTTATGGGTAAAATTACCAAAATACCCCTCGGGGTGACAAATTACTGAAATGTCCCTCGGGGTATCCGACACCAAAAAAATCCCAAAAAACATCCTAAAATGCTATTTTAAGCATCCTGATATCATTTCTGGCTTAAAAAGTATTTAGAGAATTTTCGTCCAAAAATTTCGAACTAGTGTCCGGACTGAGCGCTAAAATGTTAGTTTTGTGAAAAATATCTGTCAGCCTTAAAATGGCCCGAAATTTTAGAATATGAATCATATCAGTAAAATACTATTTTTCTAAAATTTTTAAATCAAAACAGCTTAGTTTGTTACGCTAAATAATTCGACAAAACTTCTTTAATCGGTACCCCAATTTAGCGCTCTTTGCGAACACTGAAAAGTCTCAAAACAATTCCAGAACGTAGGTCTCATAAAAACATTGGGAGTTTTAGTTTTGGACTTCATCTAATTTTGACCATAACTATTTATGAAAATTCGTGAAAGAAACTGCCCTAAGTAATTCATGTTCTTAGCGACAATTACATCTACTATTCAGATCATCACACACACTAACACATCTTGAGCACACACACAAGTCTTCTTCTTTCTTCAGCCCGTCACACACCTGGGCACATTTTCCCCCAATCATGCATGAATTTTTCATTAGTTTCACATTATAATCACTTGGTTACATCACAAACTACATATTAACACCCTAAATCCATTTAACTTACACAATTACGCCAATTGAATCTAAACCCATGAACCAAATAGAAGAACACGCACTAAAACATACTGAAGCACACACTGAACTCCCACCAATTACGAAACCCTAATTAGTTTCATTTTTCTTTGTTGTTTTAGGTCTCATGTCCATGATTCCAACAAGATTTCACCCAAATTCTTCATCCCTAAAGCACTCAAACATATACACCAACACCATGGCTACCCAGCCAAGTTCATGGCTCCAATACTCACTTCTCAGTTACCAAGAACACACACAAACCCTATAATCACACACTAGAATATGCATACTACAAATTCGAAGGCTTAGCCCGGGAAAATGAGCTTGAATTCCCCTTTGTTCTTCCCTGTTTTCCCCCTTCCTGAGCTGCCTCGTTTTTCTTCTTTCTTCTCTATTTTCTTTTCCTGCTCTTTCCTCTTTCCCAAATTTCTCTTCCTTTTTTTTTCTTTCTTTCTTTCTTTCTTTCACCCAAAATTCTTATCCATCCCTCATAAATTTTTTTTCTAGCTTAGTCATTAAGCTAGTAGGAGATGGCTCCATGTGTGATCATCTTCCCAAAAATTCCCAAATATTTGACACCTAGCTACAAATTTTCACAATTTGCAAAATAGCCTTCTATTTTTCAAAATTTTCAAAAATGCTCCCAAATTTTTGAAAATTACATTTTTGTCCCGAAATTCTTTTAAGCTTCGATACATACTCTAGCATTGTCCAAAATTAATGCCCGTTTATTTTTCAAAGCCCAAATGGCTTAACCGGCTCCCGAAGTTCGAGATATTACACCCTAATATCTACAAAGTTTCAATATAAGGATTGCACAATTTTGATTGAGAGATTGACAAAGAAAAGCACAAGTTGGACATCCAAACACCTATCATATGCAGGGAAGGTGCAGTTGGCTATATCAGTATTACTAAGTATGCAACTCTATTGGTGTAGCATCTTCATCTTGCCTAAGAAGATCACTAAGATGATAGAGAGTAAAATCAGAGCCATTATTTAGCATGGGAAGGGTGTAAGGTGTACTCGGGCAAAAATCTCATGGAAGGAGGTTTGTCTACCTAAGAATGAAGGGGGTTTGAGACTCAAAAGGCTAGAGGAATGGAATAAGCAGACATTTGTAAACAACTCTGGGATTTAGCAAACAAGAAGGATTCTCTGTGGGTGAGATGGTTCCATTGCTACATTATAAAAGAGAAGCATATATGGACTTTTAAGGCCCTAGCCACACTATCTTGGACTTGGTGCAAACTGTTAAAATTAAGAGCAACAGTCCAGCAACTCTGTACAAATAAGATTGGTGATGGAAAGGAAATTTGGCTATGGAAGGACAAATAGTTGCCCTGTGGTGTTCTTATAAATCAATTTGGGATGAGAATTGCCTATGACTCTGGACTTGGAGTAGACTCAAATTTTACAGATATTATTGTGGATCAAACATGGTTTGCCTGCAAATAGATCTATTGCCTGCAAATGCAAATATATCTATTGCTTTAATGGAAGCAAACCTCATCATTACTTATATGCCAGCTCCCAGAATTGGTAGTAAAGATAAAGTGTCTTGGGATATCCATCCCAGTGGACAATTCACCATCAACTCAGCATGGAATTATCTCAGAACTAAGGCTAACATTGTGAAATGGTGGAAACTTATTTGGTTCCCAGGAAACATCCTTAAATGCTCTATGATAATGTGGATGTTATGCAAGAATGGATTGAGAACAAAGGACAAACTGAAGAAATGGAATACGATACAGGATGATAAGTGTGACTTATGTGGTTCTCAGTAGGAAAACAGGGAACATCTCTTTATACACTGCTCATATGCTCAAGGAATTTAGAGTGCAATCCTTAACATGCTAGGAGTAAAGGTACCCTCAACTAACTGGGACCAGTTCATGGAGCATGCAACCCAACATTGGCTGATTAATAATATTTTAATAAATCAATTAACCCTCATTAGCTCTAACGAGATGAAGACATATCCCCCGCATTGGATATCTCTGACTGTATGGGGGGATATGATAGATCGGTGGGCTGCAGATCCAGGCTGGGACGCCAAGAGTAAGAAGATGGCCAAGAATAGACAGAATAGAGATCCGATGCACACGGGGCAGTCGGTGCCACACGACATCGTCCGACACTTGAATGCAGTCCAGAACTCAGATCTGGAGCCGGATGAGGTCGTAGCTCTGACGTATAACCAGACACACGTGCGGAAGAAGGACAAGGACGAGGCGCGCTGAGCCGGTGACTATGTTTTGGATATTTTTCGGCGGATCGATGTAAGTCGATGTGTTTAATTAAGTTGTTAATTTTTTTCTTACTATCTTCAATGTTTGTTGCGTTAATTAATGCCCTAACATATCTTTAAATCACTATTTTTGCAGGCCTCGTATGAACAGCTTAGGGAGTCTGGACAACCATCAGTGTCCACTAGTATGGGTGCGAGTACTGGAGTGTTGAAGCGATGGCTGGATACACCAGAGGTCGTCAATCGGCCGAAAGGCTGCATACGCGGCCTGCCTAGCACGACTGCTCGCGTCGTGATAAGAGCGTCCTCACCCCCCGCTGCCCCTGCACAGACACCGGTTCCTCAGCATCCGTTGGATGAGGAGGAGATCCAGCGCATTGCTACGGTTGTGTTGAGGCTAATCAAGGAGCAGGATCAGTAGGGTACCGCTGCAGGACATGTCGAGCCGGCCCTGGATCAGCAGGATCAGTAGGATCCAGATCCAGGACTCGACAACCCCTGATGAGCCCTTTCTCGTGCTCGGTCCCAGCTTGTCCCCCCTCCCCCCGCCCGGTCGCAGCTTGTCCCCCCTCCCCCCACCCGGTCGCATCTTGTCCCCCCCTCACCCAGTCCCAGGGTGTCCCCCCTCCCCCCGCCCGGCTTGTACATCATGACTATATTTTGTGTATTGATTATTGTGCGTTGTTGAGAATTGTGTATTGATTATTGTGCATTGTTGAGAATTGAAATTTTCATTACAGGTCGGGGTAATAGATAAATAAATAAATAAATTTTAACTTTTGGTGACGGATTAATTCCGTCGCCAAAAGTCTTATTTAGTGACAGAACATTCCGTCGCCAAAACATTATTCCGTCGCTAAATTCACAAAATAGAAAATAAATTAAAATACGTAAAATATAATTAGCGACGGATATTCCGTCACTAATTAATAAACAAATCCGTCACAAAAAAGTGCGATATTAGACGACGGATTTAAAATTTCCGTCGCCAAACTTTTAGTAACGGGCTTTATACGAGGGACTTTTAGCGACGGTATATCCGTCGCTAAAGCTTTTAGTGACGGAGTTTGGGCTTTTAGCGGCGGATTTTCCCGTCGCTAAAAGCCTTTTTTCTTGTAGTGAATAAGCTGCATGAGTTTCTAAGCACGCATAGTGTTGCCAAATTGGTGATTTAAATTATATTTTGGTAATGATATTACATCATGGTAACTAAAGTCTTTGACTTCTGATTATTTTTTACTATTTGATATTTTAATAGTTGTGGTACTTAAATCTATTTCAAATGGTATGTAAACTTTGATTTCTAAAATACGAGGTGCTTTAAATTTTTGATGTTTTAAGTCTTCGATACCAAATGTTTATATTATGATCTCTAATTTCAAACCACTATTTACATATCTAGCTTTATCAAATCTTAAGAAGTGAAATTCAAATTTCTTGAAACCTATCGGAGGATTCTTCAATGAAATTGCTATTAAAGTGGTATTTTGGTATACAAAAAGCATGATGAATATTCAGAAAAAATATGACTCACAGTAGGTATAAGACTACAGGTCACACAACATGTTGAAGACTAATTCCTAATAGTAGACTACTGATTTTGATTCCTAGTAACGAGGCTACTGACTATTGTCATTTTTAATACCAAAACCAAACGGTCATCATTGGTGAAACTTGATTCACTTGATGAGATGCAAAATGTTGCTTTGATGTGCACTATACCCTAAAATGCACACTTGTGATACTTCATTGATGAAAAAAATTAAGTTACAGAGACTTCATAATAATTGTGCAATTGGCCTTGGGCCTAGCAAAAAAAGGTTAGATCATTTCCACCTGAGACATACGAAGTAATTTAAGCCCGCGGCCAATCACCAAGGGCAGTAACCTAACCTTTGTGATTGAAGATCTCATGAAGAAGGTTCAATAAGTAGAAACAATCCGTAGTATATGACTCGTGATGAAGTAGCTCCCTTTTGTTAATTGAAGAGTCTCTCCTCCTTATCCGTGTTGTGCTTGTACTAGTTAAAATGTATGAGATGTTCTTTTTTGAAAAATATCTAGGTATGGTATACTAAGTTAGAAGGTAAAGCATGATATGAAAAGGTAATTACTTCATAATCTTCACTTTTCAGGATCATGAACTAAATTAATTTTTAAGTTTATGCATGAGACAGATTAAATCTTTTAATTTTTTTGCCAAACATCCGTATACATGATCTAAGATTAAATCATGTTTGATCATCTCATAATCAATCTTTAACACCTTCTTATTTTTACATCATTTATCTCTCATTATAATTCACTAGCTTAATCAACCTTCTAGCTTTTCCAATAATCGTTCTTACTTCTCACCTGAATGGATATGAAATGTGGATTAGCCGAAGAGAGATGTAGTTGTAGTTACCCGCAAGGATTCTCCTCCATAGGTGGACATGTTTAGGAGAACAGAAAATATCGAAAACTTGGCACATGTCCCTTCACCTACAGCAGTGGATGCACGAAGTTGTGGATCGAAGGGACTCTTGTGAAACCATCTTGGCCTTCCCCAAGTTGGGACCTTCGTGGATGATGTGAACCTGTATCTAAAGGAGTTCAATGAGATTACCTTCCGAGTTAGGAAAACAGGAAATGCAGTAACATATAGTTGCTACCGCAAAAGGCATTTGTTGCAGATGATGGGACATGAAGGACCGATGCACCAACTTTTTTGATGTCCAAAATCCTAAAAATGTACCTATGTGACGTCCTTACAAACAACATATTGCCTCTTTGGGACTTTATCCAAAAAGACCAAAATAAAAGGAATTCAAAAATGTTGTTAGAAGGTTCTGCGAAAAAGATATCTTTGTCCTTGATACAAGCACATGTATGTTACAATCTTCACTAAGCTTCCGAGCAAGAGTGCAAGGCCTAAGTAGGCCTTGCGCAAAAGCTCGAAGGACCTATTGCGGGTATCATCCACGGCTGAGAAACTTGTGCCAGCAAGTGTGTCAACATCTGAGTCGGATTTGCCGATTTGCCTTTAAATTGAAGATCTGTATAGTACGTAAACACTAAAATTTGATATTTCCCGATTTGGAACTCATTAGAGGCTTCACAAGAGAGCTGGAGCAAACTTCCCGCCTAAAAAGGAGGGCATATCTTGTTTTGCTAATCTTTGTTACTATAAGTAACAATTAGACTGGAAGATGTTATCTTGCAAAAAGTAAAGCACAAGGAACTTTTGGAATGGTTCAAGCGCGAGTTCTTTTTTGCTTCTTGTCCTTCGAGAAAGGAAAATCAAAAGCATTGACGTTGTGGCATTATAGTTAACAGCTGGTCGTCTGTGTCCGAGCAGACTCCAAAGTGAACCAGTCAGGACAATGCTAATGAAGAATCTCATTTCACGTTTATCTATGCTATGAGACTCCTAATCTCAACGTTAAACAACTGTCTTCCTAATGGATCCCTTCTCTATGTAATGAGTGAGCAGCAGTTTTAGAATAATTTCTAGAGTACTCACATGATCTAGTAGTGGCAGTAGTTTCTTTCTACACACTTCGTAACCACAGAAAGAAAGTCCATTTTGATTCCTGACTTCCTAGGTTTTGCAGTAATTGGTGTCGTTAGCTTGTGGAACGTCAATGCTTTTTTTCGTGGCAGCTAATTTTGGTGCAGGTACAGCCGTACAGGCAACTTGCAGGTACAGATGCTTGGCTTTTGCCCATGTCCAAGTTTTCTTGTTGGGAGTCTGCTTTAAGGGCAATTACTTCGAGTCTTGTCCTTTTTAGATGTTCTTCTATGCACCCATTATATGCTTCATGTTTTGTTTGTTAAATTGTTGTTGGCAACGAACAAATTAGTAATTGCTCGTTGAGAAAGGGGTTTGTGGACATCCTTGTCCCCATGAGAATGCATCAGATTATTTTCAGCTATTTTGTTGAAGTGAAACACCGCATATGCATTATCTGTCGTACGATCACCTACGTACATGGCACAGAGGAGACTCTAACTGAAGATTCTCGAAATAATTTGTACGGTTTCAACGGTTGAGTTCCCCTTGGCATTGGTCGGATATCTATAGATACGGAAAAAGCAGTATCATTGCCATTATCTATAACGATGTAAATAAGCAATTCATAGGATCTCCGAGTCATATATTCTGCTTAACTTAGTTTATATCATCACATATATCGTTAAAAATGAGGAAAGTGGTGACAAACAAAGGCTGTTGATGAAAAAGAGATCCACATAAACAAGTCAAATAGTTCCAAAGCATAATTGCCGATTACTATACTATATAAACGTGGAGACGATGATCTTCCATTGAAGCCAATTACTCCCTCATCTCTACAGAAAGATCAATTGAAGGCAACAATCATGGACAGAGAGCTAGGAGACATGCAAGCACTAGGGATCTTTGGCATCTACAAAGAAGCCTACAAGATCATCACCTCTTTTAAGAAGCTGTTCACCCAAATTACCCTAGCTTTCATCCTCCCTCTGTCAATCATCTTCCTCGCTCATGTCGAAGTATCAAACACAATCTTCTGGAACATCCGCTTCAACGTCTATGGGTTGCCCGTTATCCCGGATCAAAGGTCTTTGTCCCGTCGAAATCAATCTGCCGCTGAATGGGGCATCTTCTTGGCTTTCAAGTTTGCATACTTCACTTTTTTCCTCATTTTCTCTCTCCTCTCCACTGCTGCGGTCACTTACACCATCTCAAGCATCTACACAGGGAACGACGTGACTTTCAAGAAAGTCAGGGGCGTCGTTCCAAAGATTTGGAAGCGGCTTGTGGTCACTTTCTTGTGCACTTTCTTGGCTTTCTTTGCTTACCACGTGGTTACGGCCATAATTCTGTTCTTATGGGCGGTCACGCTCTCAGAAACTGTTGCAGGTTTCCCAATTGTCATCATTATATTGATCCTGTACGCCATAGGGCTCGTCTACATGACTATAGTTTGGCAACTGGCTAGTGTTGTATCAGTGCTGGAGACTTCTTCTGGGATCAAAGCCGTGAAGAAAAGCAACGATCTGATCAAGGGAAAGATGGTGGCGGTGGTGGTTACCTTCTTCGGTTTGATTGTTCTCGTTGTGGGGATCCAAATACTGTTTTACGCATTCGTTGTCTACCCAACACTTGGGTTGTGGGGATTCATAGCGTTTGCAATACTGTCCATATTACTGATTACGGTTTTCATTCTCTATGCACTAGCCATCCAGACGATCATCTACTTCGTTTGCAAGTCGTATCACAACGAGATAATCGAGAGGACCATCTTGTCGAAGCACTTAGAGGTTATCCATCTAGGAAAGTTCCATGCGCCGGACCCTGCGATGGCCAAGGGTGATCAGCTGGAGATGTCTCATGTTTGAGTTCCTTTGGCGATGGTTACTGTGCTATATGACGTCGTTTCTCGATCATAACTTGCTTGGTTGTAATAAGTCGACTGTACAAGCCTGTACTAAATGTACACAAATTACAATTATTAATATCACGTGAATGTATGATGTGTGCATGCTGCTTCCTTTATCCTGCCATCAAGGAGAGAGTGTAACGGCAATAGATTCAATGCAGAGATGGAAAGATTCTTAGATAGTAAAAGGTCAAAATATTATTATCCTCTTATTTTATTTATAGTCACATTACATTATATTTATCACCATCACAATGTTTCAAAGATGGACGAATTGCATGACCGGGGGAGACTAAGGCCAAACCCCAAATTTTGAAAAAAAAAATTAGTTTCTTAATTAATGAGTAACAATATTTTTATCACATTCACGAACGTGCCTTCATATTGTAACATTAATCTATTAGGGTTTCTTTTGTTGTGCTTTTTAACGCTTTGTTCTATCGACCGTCATAATCTTTATCTTTCTCTTACCCTTATTTCATCTTCATTCTTTCAAATTTTAAATCTCCATATTATAAAGAAACATGAATAGATCAAAGTTAGTCCTCTTTTTAGTTTTAATTTTTTTTTTCTCTTTCCCCTTTCTTTCGCTTCGACCATCGATTCATACATATAAAAAATGTTACTTTTCTTTTGTTTTTTTTGTTTCTCGAAACTTTGATGGACTACTTCTAAATTTAATATTTTTTATTTTCATGTTTTACGTGAACTTGAACTCTCTGAATTAATTTTTTTTTATACTAGCCATCAATTTATTTTTACCACACTTGGTCCCTCTCGACAGACTTTTGGGTGCGCCCCTGAAATCTTTATTAACCTTTATAATCCTAGTGATTAGAAAAATTATGGTCTTGATATGGTTTTGGTTCTCCCATAGCCGGATGCTTCAGCTTACGTCCCTAGATGTTTGGGTTATAATATAACTATTGATGAATGGATTACTATAATGGACGATGGTTGGCGTTCGGAATCCTCTACATAATTAGTTGTATATATCTGAGGCACCTAGCTTTTAGGACTACGACTGCTATGGTTTGCGTACGCCTTGGTCTGAGAGTGGATGACCCGAAAAAATGTTTTGTTTTCCCGTTGGTTTTGGATTTGTTTCTAAAGTCTAAGAAAATAACAAAAGCACTCCTTGTCGTTTGGCCATTTTGGTGAAAAGGTCACAATACTTGATTCCTTTTTTATTTTGAAAACAAATATGTCCCTATCCAAGTTTCGTGTAGGTCGCGATATCAAAAGTTTTGCTCCTCCAGCTTTAGGAATTTGGATCCTATTTATTTAGAATAAATTTTGGCATCTACCTGGATTGTAAAAATCTTTATCTAACCTCGTGTATAGTAATAATTAATAGTTACTAAATATTTTTAGTTATTTTTCTTCTAACATTTTCAGCGACAATTATTAGAATCATTTTTTTAGTGTCATTAAATAAAAGTTATTAAAAAATTTTAGAGACGATTGATTGTCGTATATAGGGGTAGGAGGAAGATTCCTCCAACCGGACAGTAGCCAATTTTTTTTCATTTATTTATCTAAAAGGGAAATGTTATATACACTGTTTTAATATGTTTTCTCACTCCTTTTTTTATCTTTAAAGTATCTTTCACTCCCAAAAATCCAGAGCTCTGCCGTCCCGACTCTCGGGTAGTTAACTCACCGGATCACATTAAACTTGTCAAATATGTTCACTAACATATACTTCAAAATATTTAATCCGATACCATCTCAAATTCTTCAAATACAAGCTTACAAACTGCTTAAACTTGGTCTATGAAAACTTAAGTTCTTTACAAACTCGAGATTTTACAAAACAAGGTGACAACTCCGACCCACGCAAGAGTCTCACATTAATGTAGTGGCGGGCTTACCGGAACCTCACACAGACTCTTAACCCATTTCCAAAATTGCTACAGCTTATCATCACCTGCAGAAGGGAATCAAACGAAGGGTGAGCTTTTAAAAGCTCGGTAAGGTCGTACAAGAACTACTAGCAGGATTACAAAATGATTCCAAAGAATTCAATCGACGAAAATTTGCAGGATACTTCAAACGGTCAAAACTCAATGATTCCTAAAAAAGATCAAAATTCATCAGAAATAAATACCAAAATAGACAAATACCATCATGATGGATTCTAAATAGATCAATAAAAGATCATCTTTAAAGTCATCATTCCAAATATGATAAGGGTTCTTCAAAGGAATTCAAAATGTATACAGATCATCTGAAAAAGTTATTTTCAAAATATACTGAATTCTCGAGAGATTTCAACTCAAGCACAAATCATGGTACATATGGTGCTAATAAAATCAATGTTAATCCTGGGTGGTTACAATGCCACTCAGGCAAAGTTACACAAATGCATGTTGTACCCAAATGATTACCAGTTCACTTGGTTACTAGCCTGCTTTTCCTGCAGGATTCAAACCCGCCTTATTACACCCTCCCACAAAATGCAAACACAGGTCAACAAAAAAAATAAACAATATCAATGAGCCTTAACATAAGCTCAATCACCGAAATTAATTCGAATTCCAATAACAATAATCAACCTGACATAAGTCAGCATTCGAAATTTTTGAAAGAAATTAGAATTTTCAGAAGAAAAATCACAGATAAACATAAAAAATGATTGCGAATAATTATCGAATTTAAGCACAACAATTCGGAAGAACGGATACAAATAATTTTCAAATTTGCTCAGCACGCAATAATAGGCGAGCATCACAAGATTTCCAAATAATCTATCCAGGTTCAATAATAGGGTTTTTTGGATAAGAACATGTTGATATCAATGCATACTTCAGAGCTCGACATTAGTCGTAAGTAATTCAAAGGAGTACTTATAAGTAAGAGTTATCAAATAAGGGTTCAGACAAAACTCCTTACTCAGGGTTTAAATAAAATCCCTTATTTGGATCCACAGCTAGCTTATCCTAACCGGAAAGTCATTTAGCTTTACCCTAAATGGAATAATAAAATCATTAGAACACATCCTACTGTACAATATTATAACTTAATACGGACTCACACATACTCCCAAAATGAACCTCCCTCACTGGGTTTGTAAAATTATCAAAATGCCCTTAGGTGTAAAATTATCAAAATGCCCCTCTCGGACTTAAATCATCCAAACGGTCTTCCCGTAAGTAGAATCACCTAAATAACCTTATTGTATGTCAATTTACACAAGAATACTTTTCTTATGTCAAATTACCAAAATATCCCTTCGAGGTGGCAAATTACCAAAATACCCCTGTTACATTTAAATCATCAAAATGATCTTTCTATAAGCAACATTACTAAAATATCCTTACCGTGTGCAAAAATTACTTGAAAATACCCTTTATGGGCAAAATTACCTAAAGAGCCCCAAAAGTGGTAAATTATCAAAATACCCCTTGGGGGTTTCAATACCAGAAAATTTTTTAAAAAATCTTAAAATGCTATTTTAAGTATCTTGATATCATTTGTGGCTTAGAAGGTATTTTAGAGAATTTTCATCCGAAAATCCTGAACCAGTGTCTAGATAGAGCGCTAAAAAATCAGTTTCGTGAAAAATATCTATCGACCTCAGAATGGCAAGAAATTTTAGAATATGAATCATATCGGTAAAATAAGATTTTTCTAAAATTTTTAGATTAAAATAACTTTGTTTTATATGTTAAATAAATTCAAAATTTTTCCTAATCGATACCCTAATTTAACATCATTCCCGGATACCGAAAATTCCCTAAACATTCCAGAGCGTATGTCTCGTAAAAATATCGGGGGTTACAGTTTTGGACTTTGCCTAATTTTGGCCCTAACTATTTGTGAAAATTCATGAAAAAATAGCCTAATTAATTTCATATCTTTAGTGACAATTACACATACTATTCAGATTAAACACACCCACTAAAACACCTTTAAAACATACACTTCCTTCTACCTTCAGATCTCGCGCATATTCCCCCCCCCCCCTCTACTCCTGCAGCTCACCAATGCACCCTACAACCACATCAATTCATGCCTAACATTCTCAAACACCCATTTATACACCTAACATATTTGATAACCCTACGGTTATTTAACCTAGGATTATATTTGATTTTGATGATAACTAACATTAACAATTATGTTGTCTAACATGCATTGAGTTGATGAAGCAATAGGTACAATCTCATACTCATGCAAACGGACTATTAGACGAGTAAATCATTCAAAGACTTTCAACGGAACGCATTAAAGAAGGAATTCGTCGATTGAATTTTACTATGCTTAATTTCCGTTCTTTGTAACTAGACATAGAGAGATGATCGCTTCGATGACTGTAACCTAGAACTTGCCCATAGGTTTCCCTTGCATGCATAAAAGTTTTTCAGTCTTTGAAAATAAGGAAACTGCATTTTCTGAAATGCAGTTGACTGTATTTGAATGCAGTCGACTGCATGTTGTGCAGTGAGGTATTACAGTTGACTGCATTCCAATGCAGTTGACTGCAATACTTCCAGTAGCCTATTACAGTCAACTGTATTGGAATGCAGTCGACTGCAAATTAGAAATTTGAATTTCCAACGGTTACTTTTGGGATTACAGTCGACTACAATGGCACATTGCAGTCGACTATATTTACCGTTTGGTGCATTTAATGCTTCACCTAATTCCAAACGGTCATATTCATTCCCACCTCTATAAATACTCATCTTGGGCATAGTTTTGATTCATCAATTGCATTCAAAGCCTTCTTATCTTGCATATTCTCAAAGATCAAAGAAATTGTTCAATCTCTCTTGGCTTTCATTGTTTTCTCATCCATTTCAAGAGAACATTTATTGTGAGCTTACATTTGAGAGATACACTTTCATAAGTCATCATACACTCATCTTTCTTGTTCTAGAGCTTAAAGTTGTACTCATCTACTTCTTGAGAGTGAAATCTTGTACACATTTCTTCATCTAAAGTTTTTTGTATCAAAGCTTGGGGTTGTCAAGCTTTGGAGCTTTGGGATTGTCAAAGCTTGTTCTTGATGTGGGTACAGCATCAAGGGATTGTAAGATGTTCAATCTTGACCCGTAAGAAAGATCATACTAGTGGATTCTAGGGTCTTTTAAGGGACTTCCTTGAAGGGGTGGACGTAGGCTTGAGGGTATATCCAGCCGAACCATTTAAATCTCATTGTCAAGTATCTCTAAACCCTTCTCTCCCTACATTATCGTTTTACATTTGTGTTGAGATTGGCTTGTTTGCTTTCTTGAGATATTGTGTTTGAGGTTTATTATTTAAGTGTATTCTTATTCTTTCTAAGTTAGTTTGTAATTGCTTGTTAATTTTTAAAGTAATCTTAAAACCCTATTCACCCCCCCCCCCTTCTAGGGTTATCTTTTTGGTTTCAAGAGGTATCAGAGACTCGGCTCTTGATATATTGGGTAACACTAAGAGATTTAATCGATCATGGCTTACGTTGGGGGAATAGAGGGTAGTTCTATCACTAGGCCTCCATTGTTTAATAGGACCAATTATAGTGTGTGAAAAGTTAAGATGAAAATCTTCTTAGAATCTCAAGACTATGAGATGTGGGATATTGTTGAGAATGGCCCATTTATTCCGATAAAGGTGGTTGATAAGGTTGAAGAGCCTAAATCCAAATTGGAGTATAGTGATCATGATAAGAAGATGATTTGTATGAATGCTAGAGCGAAAAATTGTCTTGTGTGTGCTTTAGACACTAACGTACTCAATAGAGTGATTATGTGTAATTCCGCTAAGAGTATTTGGGATACTCTTCAAGTCACTCATGAAGGGACATCTCTTCTTAGAGATTCCAAGATAAACTTATTGTTTAGAGATTATGAGTTATTCCATATGCTTCCAAATGAATCCGTTACGGATATGAATACTCGTTTTACTAACATTGTGAACCCTTTGAAGCAATTGGGCAAGGAATTCACTAATGGTGATCTCGTAAGAAAAGTGATTAGGTCCTTACCAAGAGCTTAGGATGCAAAGATAACCAACATCCAAGAATCAAAGAATCTTAATATCTTTCCTCTTGATGAATTAATGTGCTCACTCATGACATACGAAATGCAACTCAAGACCTTTGATCAAGAGGATGTCAAGAAGAAGCCTACATCAATTTCTCTTAAAGCTTCATCTTCAAACCTTGAGTCAAGTGATGATGATGAAGAATTTGATGAAGAGGATGTTGCAATGATTGCAAAGAATTTCAAGAAGTTCATGACGTTTAGAAGGAATGGTGGGAGAAGGCAAAAAAATGCTAGCAACGAAGAGAAGCTTTGCTACAAATGCCACAAGCCGGGACACATGAAGATGGATTGTCTTATATACAAAAGGGAAAAGAAGGAAAGAAGAGATGTATGGGAAAGAGTTAAAAGGAGACAACTCTCCAAGAAAGAGAACAAAGAGAAGGAAAAAGAAATGAATGCCAAACATACTCCAACTTGGAGTGACTTCGATTCAAGTGATGAAGATGATGAGAAGAATGAACAAGCAAATGTGTGCTTCATGGCAAATGATGAGGTATGTCTCAAACAAAATCTAGTAGCAAGAAGTGGATTCTTGATAGTGGATGCTCAAGACATATGACCGGCAACATATGTCTTTTCACCTCAATCGATCTTATAGAAGGAGGAAAAGTGACCTTTAGTGACAATGCACAAGGAAAAATCAAAGGTAAAGGAACTATAGGTAAGGAACCACATTCAATTGAGAATTTGTTATATGTTGAAGGTTTGAAGCATAATTTGCTAAGTATTAGTCAATTTAGTGATAAAGGTTTTAGAGTAATCTTTGAGGCTTCTAATTGCACTATACAATCCTTGAAGAATAATGAAACTATTTTGGTAGGAAATAGAGATGACAATGTTTATTCTATTCAATTGAATGGTCTAGCTAACCAAGATGTCAAGTGTCTTAGTGATATTAGTGAGACATCTTGGCTTTGGCATCAAAGACTTGGACACGTGCATATGGAGCATTTGAAGGACATTTCAAGCAAAAGAACTTGTGAGGGGACTCCCGAAGATCAAGTTTGAGAAAGACAAAGTTTGTGATGCTTGTCAAATGGGTAAGCAAAAGAAAGTCTCTCACAAACCAAAGAAAATGGTATCTACTTCTAGACCCTTGCAATTACTTCATATGGATTTATTTGGACCAATCCCTACTACTAGTCTTGGTGGCAAATCATATTGTTTTGTTTTGTTGATGACTATTCTCGCTATACTTGGACTTTCTTTTTTGCTACCAAAGATGAATCTCTAAATGTGTTCACTTCATTTGCAAAACGTGTTCAAAATAAAAAAGGATATTTGATAGCCAACATTCGAAGTGATCATGGTAGAGAATTTAAAAATTCAAAAATAGGAGCCTTGTGTGATGACTTTGGGATATCACATAATTTTTTGGCTCCTAGAACTCCTCAACAAAATGGTGCTGCTGAAAGAAAGAATAGGTCTTTGCAAGAAGCGGCAAGAACAATGCTTAACGAATATGGTTTACCTAAGTACTTTTGAGCGGAGGCGGTCAATTGTGCTTGTTTTGTTCTCAATAAAGTTATCTTGCGAAAAATTTTGTTAAAAACCCCCCTATGAGCTTTTTAATGATAAGAAATCTAAGGTGAGATTTTTTAGAGTCTTTAGTTGCAAATGTTTTATTTTAAATACTAAGGATCACCTTAGCAAATTTGATTCCAAAACATTTGAGGGTATTTTTCTTGATTACTCTAATAATAGTATGGCATATAGAGTATATAATAAAAGTATCTTGGTTGTTGAAGAATCCATTAATGTTACTTTTGATGAGACTAATCCTTTTCTTCGGAGGACTAACATTGTTAATGTAGATGATGTGGACAATGACATGAGAACTTTGGATATAAGTGAAATACTACAAGACAACCCCAAAGGAATTGTTCAAGAAGAACAACAATCAAGCTCTCAAGAGGAAGACAAGGAAGCAAGCGATGATGTTTCAAACTCGGACAACTCTCAAGCATTACCAAAAGATTGGACTTACAAAAAGGATCATCCAAGCGATCAAATCTTAGGTAATCCTTCAAGTAGGGTAAGAACTCAACGCTCTCTTCAATAGCATGTTAATTTAGCGTTTCTTTCCCAAATTGAACCGAAGAACCTCTCCGAAGCTCTACATCATGAATCTTGGATGCTTGCTATGCAAGAAGAGTTAGTTCAATTTGAAAGAAATCAAGTTTGGTCCCTTGTGCCTAAACCTCAAAACTATAGAATCATAGGAACAAAATGAGTATTTAGAAACAAACTTAATGAATCCGGAATCGTGGTTAGAAACAAGGCTAGATTAGTAGCCCGAGATTATAACCAAGAGGAAGGAATTGATTTTGATGAGACTTATGCACCGGTAGCTAGACTTGAATCTATTAGAATGCTTTTAGCTTTTGCTTGCTATAGAGATTTTAAACTCTTTCAAATGGATGTCAAGAGCACTTTTCTAAATGGTTTTATTTCGGAGGAGGTTTATGTGCCTCAACCTCCCGGCTTTGAACATGAAAAATTTTCAAACCATGTTTTCAAGCTTAGCAAAGCTCTTTATGGTTTAAAACAAGCTCCTAGAGCTTAGTATGAAAGGCTAAGTAGTTTTCTTTTAGAAGATGATTTTTCAAGAGGAAAACTTGACACCACTCTTTTTACGACCGCCATCACAACCACCACCTGAATCTATGAGAAAACTCATCCCCACCATTGCCATAAATGGCCCCCATTGACAACAATGGAATTATACCCCCACCGGCATTGCACCGTCTTCATCCTTGTTGCCATCAATGTCTCCTTCAATGGCGGTGGCCATCACAGGCGCCCCTTGTTCCTCTGTCCCAAGATTCCGGTCATCGGCATCACCTTCGATCTGGCCACCTTGTCGTTTATCTCCTGATTGTTCCTCCTCTCCCTTCTATCCCTCTCCTTCATCTTTCACCTCTGCCTAAAATCACACCGATCTCGCCATCTACAAAACTTCAATAATTTATGGTCTGTTAGATAAGTTGCATCTGATCGTGTGAGATTAGGGATCTGCGTGCATGTGGAGACTGAGGGAGAGACCGGAAAGAGAGAGAGACTAGGATGACACATAGATTTAACAAGCAAAAGACACAATTAGAACCACAGAGTGATGGTTGCAATTGACACCTAATTATGAGGTTGTGAGTAAAATTAATCCCTCGATTTTACTAACCCATCAAGCATATTTTAACGATATAGTATACACAGTCAAACTCTAGAGTTCACGTTAATCACTCTTTTTTCATATCTATAACCCACGAGATTCCTTTTCGTGCTCATCACACACTTATCACTCCATTGCAACACAAACCTACACACACATACACATGCACATGCCCAACAAACACACACATACACGCCACTCATGACTGTTGCACGAGAACAATACCAAGTACATTGTGTGCACACCCACGCTATTTACACACAATACTATACACACCTTACACATACTTATTACACAAATGCATACAATTTATTCACCAAACACTTTGCACACACATGCACACAGAGTACATGCACACATAGCCATGCTATTTACACACAAACCATACACTCACTACTACACACACCTTACACACACTTTTTACACAAACACACAAAATGTATTCACACAGCACTTTGCATGCCCGTGTGCGTGAACACACACATGCATATATAGTACACTACACACATACCCACGTTGTTTACACATGCGTGCACAGACGGCTCCACAACCTACACGCAAACATATCTCGCATACATACACCACAACACACACTACCCACAGCTGTGAAATAGCCCAACCACGCGCGCTCGTGTGCACTCACATTCCAAGCATTCACTCACAGTTATAAAATAGCACCCCTCCCTCACCCACCCACCCCCACCCCCATCCTGCGCCACCGTGAACACATACACATTCTCTAGCACACAACCCACATACACACCACCCACATAGCCATACAAACTTTTCGTTAACACACTTGAGCACAGAAAGACACATACTCCTTAGAGAGCCCCCCATCCCACAGATGCACACCCAAACACACATACACTCCTACGTAAACACCATACACACTTGCATCGCATGCACTCACACCTGCAAACCCACACAATCGTACACACACCACCACCACAATGCTCATCCAATAACAGACATACACCACAACACACACACACACACACACCCATCTTGCACAACTCTACACATACTCATCTTCAAACACGCACGATTCTCTCACACACAGTCGTACACACACATCTCCAATATAGCCCCTCTATAAATTTTCATGAATTTTTAAACCCCCCCCCCAATTATTGCCTGCAATACGGCTCAAATTCTTCCCCGTGTCTCCTCTAAACCCCTTCCAAAATACCTGAAATAAAGAAGTATCAATATCTTACCCCCCCTGTCCCACATAATTCGATCACCTTTAAGGAAAAAACCAATATAATAAAATTTTCAAAGTTACCCTCTCTTATAAATATTACCATTTACCTTTATGCCCACTATCCTTTTTATTTTATCTTTTTCTATTCCTTTTTTTTCCATTTTTTTTCCTCACACCCACACCCTTATTTGTTTACTCGAAATACAAGTTCGTCCGTTCTTTTTCCTTTTCCTTTCCTCACTGATTTCATTTTCTTTTTTTTCCATCCATGGTTGTCTTCCTTTCAAACAAAGACTAACTAATTTATTTTCACACTCCACAGCTGGTCATAGTAGTCTTGCAATCAGGGATGTGTGCAAATCGCTCACCCAACCCCATTTTACGCCAACCAATTCTCATCATCCCATCCTCTTTCTCCAAATCTGCCATATTCTTATCTCTTTCATAAATTCAAAAAAAAATTCTTGATGGGCTTGAAATTTGTCAAACCAATTGCCACAAACAACCTCACTTTGCAAATTAGGGTTACATAGAACTTATGGGAACAAAGAGATCAAAAAAACCGATCGGCAATAAGGTATGGCGACAATAAATTAAAGTACAAGGGTTCCACTTCCACCAAAATTGTTGTGGTACAAAAGTGTGAATTTGCAGGTTTCCAGTAGGCGCTGTAAAGTGGCAGGTGATCTTGCCGTCAGTGATGGCGAAAAAGAAAGAGTTTGATGTTAGGTGCTATATCTAGTCCTTGATGGTTTATGACATTTATTTGAGCTTTTAGTTGGATATATTATGGAATTCTATTTGGTAGTGCAAAGTTGCAGGTAATGTTGTCGTCGCCGCTGACAAAGAAGAAAGAGTTTGGTGGTGGTTGTTGTGCTCTCTTGGTTTCTTGCATTTATCTGAGATTTGTACTTGTTTATTTTGGTTCTATTAAATGATAAATAAGGGGTGTGGATTTGTTTTTACATAAAAGGGCAAAGTGGGAAGATTAAGAAAATTTCATATCCTAAAATAGAAACGATCAAATTTTGTGGGTTAACTGAAAAGGAAATTTGATCAAGTTATGTGACACGAGGGGAGTAACTGCTTAATAACCCCTAGTTTAATTATAACCTTCCAAGCCACCTCTTTACTTTCATTAATTACTTATTCCACCCAAACTTTGCTTTTGCAATTTATGTCATTTTAAAAATAAATGTCAGTATAAGTCCCTAATAATACCTGAGAATACCTCATTCTTCTAGTATTTTATTTATTTATTAATGGCTTTTAAGACAGAAGCTGAGAAATGATAGTGCTATGAGGGCGATGGCGCGGGGTGAATACATGACAACAGTCACAGTAAAATGCTTAAGTCCAGCATCGGGGTCTTGTATGTTTCTTTTTCTAGAATTTTGTAGCTCTAAAATTCTAGAGTGAGAAAGTGAAAATGAATTCTAAAAATGTGAAGAGTCCTCAAGCCCCCTATTTATTGGGGTTGAGATGATGATATCATCAAGTAACACGTGGCACTCCCCGAGAGTGACACATCACTGAGGGAGCCACAGGTTTCGGTGTTCTATGGACTATCAGACCGCATAATCACCCATCCTACCCTAAATAGCATCACTCTGTCTATTAGGAAAGACTGGCCTATACAGCGTCGGTGAGGTCGGAGAGGCCACTTAATCTAGCCTTCACTCCAAAGCCCTTACAGAGTTCCACAGAATGTCAAGAGACGCCAAGGACCTGGCAGTGATGAGGAAGGCCCGACTCCCAACTACCAGGAAGACTAGGCCCGATGCCTTCTAGGGACCTGCCCCTGTCTCGGAGTGACCTGGGGGTCATAGTCCCTAAGGGTGTCGATGAAAAGCCTCTATTGTGAAAGCATGTAGACTAGTCATGCAGTCACCCAGGAGAGATAATGTCTTAGACAGCGAGCCTATCCCATGGGTGAGTCCTCGTGCTGAAGCACTTGAAGCGTTCCAAGGTAGTGTTCCTAAAGAGTTACCTACCTGACAGGCCAAGGTAGTGTCCGAAAGGAGTCACCTACCCGATAAGTTGAGATAGTGTTCCGGAGGAGTTACCTACCGAACGAGCCGAGGTAGTGTCCCTAAAGAGTTGCTTACCGAACTAGCCATGGCAGTGTCTCAAAGAAGTCACCTACCCGACGAGAGGGAGCTGGAGCTCTCTGGTAGAAATAATGTCTTAGAGAGCGAGCGTATCTCGTGGGTGAGTCTTTGTGCCGAAGCACTCAAAGCGCACCAAGGTAGTGTTCTGGTGGAGTCGCCTACCTAAGTGACCAAGGTATTGTCCAGAGGAGTCGTTTACCTAGCAGAAGGGAAGTCTTCATGCCAGAGCACTTAAAGCTTCCTGGAAGAAATAGTGTCTCGGAAGAGTCGCTTATCCCAATAGGATGTTGCACACTTCAGGGAGTGGGTCGAAGCATGTTTCATGACCAAGGTAAGGTGCACATGGCATGGTAAAAGGATGGATCAATACAAGGGCGTGGTAGTAGTAACAGAGAGCTAGGGGCATGACTGTATAAGTAGCATGGTACAAAAGCGCGACATGATGTATGTGGTGTTGGCAGCATGGTAATATGATAGGGAGCCAAAGGGTTAAAGTGTATAAGCAATGCAATGCATGTGCAAGGCGAACTGGTGTTGCAGAGTCAGGCATCACGCCAATGATGCAGGGATGATGCACAAGCACAACGACGGGTGTTGCAGAGTCAGTCATCATGTCAGGGGCACATGATGCAGATATGAAGCATGAGCACGGTGACTGCTGTCACAAGGATGGGCATCGTGCTAGGGGCATGATGGGGACCAAATGTTAGAGTTGGCCAGATTGGGATAGTTGGGGTCCAAATATTCATAACCAGGATGGGTTAGCAACATAAGCCCCTACATGTGGTATGCGATGAGGGGCAACCCGGGCGTGTAACACATGCATACTCCCAAGTTCATGCTTAGAAGAATTTTTTTATGTTTCTTGGCCAAAAAATTACTAGCGTCATCACTAAACAACGAGGGTGAGGATGTGGCTTGAGCCACCTCGTGCACCACCTACTAAAGCCTACGGATGCTTAGGCACTTATGCAGGGGCATAAGAATGGGTGCAAGGGTGTGATCGAGCGTCACGATGCCGGGGGAAGGGGCAGGCATAAGGATGCGGTCGGGCATCACAACTTAAGGGCTTTACGATGGACGCATTATGATGCAAGGGAACGATAACATGATGCACACGTTGGGATACGATAACTGAGTTTTAAGTGTTGGATTTTGGTTCGTAGACCGGTAGCAATGGTGGATGATGTATGTGTTGGTGTTTGGCCGAGGTGGGTAAAGGATGCTGAAGGTGGGTTGGCTGAGGGAATGGGCCGAAGCAGTTGGGGTCTTTCTTGGGCTTAGTTGTAAGGGTCGGTCGAGGGTGAAAAGGGGTGGGCTAGTCGAGGGGGTAAAGGCATAGTTATTAAAGGCGCAAGCGCACCCGCAAAGGGTTCCTAGAGTCTAGGCGCAAGGTGCATGTAACATCCTGAACCATAATATATTTTTAACAGTTTATATTTAAAAAATTTAGTGACAAAATTTTTTAAATAGCATCAATGCATTTATTACCAACTTTTAGCAACGATTAGTGAACGAGGTTTAAGTAACAACCCATTAAATTATTCTGGTGTATTAATCTATCGTACATAACTATTTTTGATCTTTTCATAGAAATAGAATGTTTTGAGTGAACTTTGAAAATTTTCTTAAAGTCTAGGAGGGTCTTAGTAATTTTTCAATTTAGGATTATATATATATATATATATATATATATATATATGTATATGTTTTGGGACCACTCGTCCCCATGGTTTCTCATGTTTTTCTGATACATGTTGGGGGGAGAGAGAGGGAAAGAGGTACACTTTTCAGTGATTGGTTTGTTTTTCGGTAAGTTTTCTAGCCCTTTTCTCTTTGATTTATTTATTATTATATGGGAATAAGGGGCTGGGATTTTGGTAATAGTGTGTGCATGAGAGAGGGATGTATGTGGTTAGTGTATATGTGTGTGCGGGATATATTTGTGAGAAGAAGGGCCTGCCAAAATAGCCCATGTATAAAGAATGGGCGTTATGGGTCGGGGAAAAGAAAATGGTAATCATGGTAGCTGCAGTGATTGCATGCGATTGTGAAAGGGGTAGTGGTGACAGTAGTGAGTAAAAAATAGATGAGGAAGACGTGGTTTAGAGAGCAAAATAACTGTGAGGGGCTACAGGGTTTGGGACAGAACAATCCGTTAGAGGCTATGGATTTAGCGATCGAGAGAGAGACCATGCTTGCTGTGGGTGATGTGCTTATGTGCGTTGAGTGTATATATTTGTGTGTGTGAAGCTACCGAGGGCTGCATGTGTGTGCGTGTGTATGGGCAGGGGAGAGCACTGACGTGAGGCAGTGTGTGTTGTGTATATGTTTTGTGTTCAACTGTGTGAGTGAGAAGTGTGTGCATGGTGTGTGTGAAATAAAATAGGGGCTGCAAAATAACCCATATGTATACGTTTGTGCCTGTGTTTTGTGCATGTGTTTTATGTGTGTGCATGTAGAAGAATGATGAGTATACAAGTGTGTATTTTGTGTGTGCATAATGCTGTGTGCGAGCTTTTATGTGAGTGAATGTGTGTGTGGCAAATAAAAGGTAGTAGCTTTGCTAAGGGTGTGCGCGCGCATGTGTACGTGTAGGGGTGTATAGTGTGTAGTAGTGTGTGTGTGTGTGTGTGTGTGTGTGTGTGTGTGTAGTGCTCAACTGTGGGTGTGTTTTGGGTGAGTTGTGTGCATAAAAAGACAGAAGGAGAAGGGAGAAGCAGCAGCAAGTAGCTGTTATGTTGTTTGGGAGTGTTGTTGTGTATTTGTGTGAGTATGAGGGTAATGGATAGCAAATGGAAGCCACATGTCCAGTGAGTGCATGAATTATGTTTGTGAGTTTGTATAAAATTATATGTATTGTATGCTTGTGTTAGAGTGTGTGATCATAGTGTGTTTGCATGAGTTTTAATGGGTGTATAATGTGTGTATATTGTATGTTTCTGTGTGCTATGCAAAAGGAGAGAAAAGGGGGAAGCAATATAGTGCTTGTAGTGTGTGTCCTCTGTGTGTGTGTGTGTGTGTGTGTGTTAATGTGAGCATGGATTAGGTGTGGGTGCATGTGTAGAGAGGGAGTGAATAACCGTGAATGAGTGTGCTGTGTTCTGGGTAGTGGACAAAGAAAGGAAGGAGAAGTGGGTATTTGTCACAGTAATGGGTAGTACCCTATGTAAGCACTGGTGTAACACGGGTTACACCGCGCGCATTGGATAGTGTACAGTGATTGTTAGCATGTGGAATTTTAAAATATAATACCTTAGGCTCTATTAGAATTTCTAGTAAAAATTTGACAATTTTCTAAAATCATATGAATATTTTCTATAAATTTAAATTTGTAAAATCTTTTGGAGTCTTTAAAACTCATGAAAAAGTTTTGAAAAAACTAGAGTAATGTTTTTATAGTACCAATAAGTGCCAGTTTAAGTTTGGTGATTTTTTTAGAGTTGATTTGTTATCATTTTCGTAGTGCATTGTTTTTAGAAAAATTAATAATTTTAAAATAATTTTAATACCTTTTAAATTCTAATTTTGATTTCTATAATTTTTGTACATATTTTAAAGTTGTTACAAAAATTATGGAACTTTATTTTTAGGTAGAAGCAATTATGGCTATTTGTGGGCTTTTCTTATATTTAAAGAAATTATTTTAATTCAAAAATATTCAAAATTTTAGAAAATTCATATTTTGACTTTTAATAATATATTAAGCTATAAAATTTTTTTACTATAATTTATTATGAATTTAGGGTATCGTTACGCATTAAAGAGTGTATGGAGTTTTTAGTTAGATTGGCCATGTGCAGAACCCGCTTTGAGTTGCACAATTTCGAAGTTAGAAGTTAGCACGTGATGGATACTAGATGATAGTAGCATAGATTGTGTTCTAACAAATGGATTGTCAATCTAGGTTTATTTAGAGAATTTTGATCGAGGTCAATTAACATCGCATAGCTCGAATTGAGGTAAGGAATTCTATCCGAAATATCATTTCATCGTATTGATATCATATATCTTATTCTAAGTTGCTATCGGACTTTATTGAACTCTGATATTTTATTGTCAAAACAATATTTTCAAATGCCTGTGAAACCCTAATTTGAGCCTTAGAGTGAACGTTTAGAATTTTTTATTCTCCTCTGTTTTATTTAATTCAATTATTGTAAAACATTTTAAATTATGTTTAATTCCTTGAATATTGACATGAGTTAGTAAGCCTGAGAGTTATAAGAATGGTGGGTATTGTTGGCATTAAAAGGATTATCTGTCAGACGGGTTGAACTAGTACCTAAATGGACTAGTCAGTGTACATATGCATATGAAAAGCGTATCAAGCATTACCGGGCTAGCTTTGTTATAGTGTACTGCTCATGTTCAATGTTATTTATTTATGTTTTATTACACCTGAAGTGTTTTGAATAACTGTTAATTGAGGGATTGAGTTGATACTTGTCCCCACGTTTATATCAAAACAGATGTGGTTTCATTTAAAAATTCTTTGAAAAGATGTTATTTCACTTGAATGTAAAATCAAACGAATTGCTCATTTTGTTTAAATCTTTGATCTACCTTACTAGGCTCTCAAAAACTTACTTTCCTTTTACTTCCTTTCCGCATGTGATAAACTGTAATATGTTGCCTGAGTATGGATTAAAGCCGAGTGAAAGAAAAGGATTTAATTTCGGTATTGATGGTTAGTACCCCTGCATAGGTAAACTTCTCTAGCTTATTATTCAGTTTTGAATTCAGTTTACCAATTATGTCTGTACACTGAGAGTGATACATTGACTGCTAGTTTAGTTGTTCTGACTATTGTTGGTATTATTTTGTTCAGTTTGAGGTATTACTTTCTTAAGTGATCGAACGAGTGTTAACGTTCTGAAAATTCTGGGATGTTAGAGTGCAGGCCAGAGCCTTTTCAAAGTGAGGCTTAAAATAAAAAGAATAGATATTAGCGCATTAAACCATTAAAATCACGTAAAAAATTCACAACATGGCAATTTAACAAATTTTGAACACTAGAAACAGTTTCAGATCTAATGAGAAGTAGTTGATCTTAAGTGAATATGAGAACCCCCATCGTCTTAGTAAAGGCTAAAGCAACAATATTTTTCTCAAAAGGAAATCATAGGCTCCAAGTTTGGTAGAGATTTCTCCTCAATTTCATCTTCTTTGTCTACATGGTGAAGTGAAGGAGTAGATTAACTTTAAAAAGAGTAACAATTGGAGACGGATGCTAGAATAATGAATAATAATAAGACAATTGATTGATTAGGGATTTGGGTTTTTATGTTTTTTTATTATAAAATAAAGAATAAAAATAATGAACAGTTGAGATGCACACAAAAAATAAAAAATAAAAAAAGATTTTTGGGCTTTTCTTTTTGCCTCCATCGCCGCCTTGCCCTTGCGCACCTTTTTGAAGGAGCTGCACCTAGCCCTAGGCGTGGCTTTGATAATATTTGATGAAGGGAAGGTTATCAGCCTTAATAGTCTGCCGTGGGTGGTGGAGGTAGGGGTTCAGCCTAGAAGGTGTCTGAAAGAGTGAAGTGGTAGGGAGCTAAAGGTGGTGATGGGCCAAAGGTGAGGGTGGGTGAGGGCCGAAGGTGGCTGAAGGATGGTAGCCGAAGCAAGGGAAAAAGGGTGGCCGAAGGGGGTCCTTTGAGTGGGGAGGCCGAAGTCGGGGTGCCGAGGTGGGTGGCCAAAGTCGGAGGGGGCAAAGTGGGGGGAGGGGGCCGAGGTTGCAGAGGAGGTGGTGGTCGAAGTAGGGGGCCGAGGTGAAAGTTGAAGGGAAGGGCTGAGGTAGAGGGAAGAGGATGGAAGGAAGTGAGAAAAGAAGAGAAGGGAGAAAGAAAGACGATGGCGGCAATAGAGATATGGGGCTGTGAGGGGCTTGTGGCGAGGGAGGCCATGGGAGAAGAGGAAGGGGTTCGATTGTCTCTAACGAGGGGGCCACGGGACATGGGGACTAGGCGATGGGGTGGCATCTTGTGGGTGCTAGGGAAATATTATGGTTTTTTTTTTGGGGAATTAGGGTTGGGTGATGCGGGTCAGATTTTTTCAGGCATGGTTTGGGTCAGTCTACAGGGTAATGTGTCAGGCATTGTTTCTGCCCTGTGGATATTTGAATTTGAATTTGAATTTTTTTGCCCTAAGGAGGGAGAGAGAATGACGGGGTGGCGTGGGGGCTGGGTGGGTGATTTCTTTTTTTAAAAAAAGTAGTCACGTGTTTTGCTTCATTGTGAAACATGTCAAAAATGAGCTGGACCATGTCAGATCAGGAGTGGATGGTACCTTCGGGGATCTGGTGGTACCAAAAGTAGGCGAGGCTAGTCAGGGACTTGTGAAATTCCTGAAGATTCAAAGTGTCGTCCTCCTTATAATGCTCTAGGGAACTAGCAAAACGGGGTGAAGTGCTTGCAGGCATTACCATCTTTGCTATTGAATAGAGTGAAGGCTAGTTACTTATAATTGAAAAGGTAGGGCTTGATGGCAAGGTTGCCAAAGTAGGGAGCATAACCATATAGCTTAGAGGAAAAATCAGGTGAGGACAATTTCCCAATTCAGTGAAGGATGGTGTCAAGGTCGATCAGCAGGAGAGGGTGTGTGCCCAGTCGGGATGATCCTGGCACCTGAGCCCTGGACGGGGTGACCTAAGGCACTGAGGGGATAATAATGGTAGAGATGGGCTGGTGGTAGGGAATAACTTCTTGGGTTGTGGCTTGCATATGTGTAATACAAGTGGCAGGAAGCTGGCAGTCAGGACGGACTAACTAGAGCAAGTCAGGGGCATGGCTTGTGTTTTGGTGTCGATTGGTTATGTTAGGGTTAAGTTCTATCTCAATTGAGTCATGAGTCTCCAAAGTACTCTGAACGAGGGTAAGACGAAGCATCGCAGCTGGGGGTGCCGCTAGTCCTACCGTTAAGGGCCTGGAGGACCAAGGCAGAGTTAGTCGCCACACTGGGACCTGGGCAGTGTCCAGAAGTAACCCTGGCCCTAAAGGCTAATAGGGGCCAACCCCAGAGCTTGGGATAACACGCGGTGAGCAGTAGACATGGGTTGGGGAACTTTGAGGCCTCGAGACATCAGCGACTATAAAGTCAGGACTTGGATTGATTTTTGTATTTCCAAGATCGTGGGCATGAAAAATGATTAAGAGTCTTGATGGTCAGTTATGGTAGGACTGAGGTGTCCTCTTGGATGGCTGGGTTGAGGCTGTGGCTGGTAGTCCTGTGTTGCTGAGGCATGGTTGCTTGGGTGTATCAAACAAGGGACAGGCTACATTGCGATGATCACCTCCCCAGCAGAGTCGCCAAAAAGATGCCAAGAAAATGGTTCGCAATTTACGTGGAGGTGCCACAAAGAATGCAGTCCAGGTTAGATGCCAGATATATCAATGTGGGACAGAGAAAGGATGAAGCAAGGGCAAATACTAAAGGCTTCTCAGAAAAATCCTGAGGAGTAGCAGTGCTGCGATGGCGATGGCGATGGCGATGGCGTGGGGTGAATACAACATGACAGTCATAGTTCAATGTTTAGGTCTAAAATCAAGGTCCACCATCGGGGTCTTATATGTTTCTCTCTCAAGAATTTTGTAGCTCTGGAATTCTAAAGTGAGAAAGTGAAAATGAGTCCTGAAAATGCGAAGAGTCCTTAGATGAATTCTCAAGCCCCCTATTTATAGGGGTTAAGATGATAATGTCATCAAGTGACACGTAGAGCTTTCCCGGAGTGACACATCATGAGGGGTCATAGGTACCAATGCTCCAAAGACTGTCGGATCACATATTCATCTAACATGCCCCGCATGGCCTCACTCTGTATGTCCGAAAAGACTGGCCCACACAGCATTGGTGTGGCCAAAAAGTCTCCTTAATCTATCCATTAGTCTAAAGCCTTTGAAGAGTCCCATAGGATGTCAAGAGACGTCGAGGACCTGGCAACGATGATGCCCAGCTACCAGAAAGACTAAGTGTGATGCCCTCTAGAGACTTGCTCTTATTTCGGAGTGACCTAGGGTCATAGTCTCTAGGGATGCCAATGAAAAGTCCCTAGTGTCGGAGCACGTAGACTAGTACGTGGTCACCCAGGTAGAGATAGTATCTTAGAGACCGAGCCTATCTTGCGGGTGAGTCCCCGTGCTAAAGAATTCGAAACCCGCCTAGGTAGTGTCGCGGAAGAGTTGCCTCCCAGACGAGCCAAGGTAGTGTCTAGAAGGAGTTGCCTACTCGACACGCTAAGGTAGTGTCCCGGAGGAGTCGCCTACTTGAAGGGTCAGGGAAGTGTGACGAAAGAGTTGCCTACTCGGTGGAAGGGGAGTTAGAGCTCCTTACTGGACATAGGGCCTAAGAGAGTGAGCCTATCCTGCGGATAAGTCCTTTTGCTAGAGAAATCAAAGTATTCCAATTTAGTGTCCCGAAAGAGTCGCCTACCTGATGGGCCGAGGTAGTGTCATGGAGGAGTTGCCTACCTGACAAAAGCGGAGTTGGAGCTCTTTGGCAGAGATAATGTCTTAGAGAGCAAGCCTACTTAAGGGTGATTTTTTGTGCCGAAGCACTCAGAGCTCACCAAGGTAGTATCCCGGTGGAGTCACCTACTTGACGGGCCGTGACAAATTGAGATAATTGGAGTTTAAATTGTGCTACTAGATTGGGATAGTCGGGGTCCAAATATCGGGGCAGCCGGATTGGGATAGCTGGGGTCCAGATGTTGGGGCAGTCAGATTAGGCTGGGGTCCAAGTGTGCATAGTCAGGATGGGATAACAACATTTATTATTGGGCTTTATTAGTAATTAAGGTTTGTTATTATATATGTGTATAAGCCTAATAATGAATAATGAGCTTAATTTATCTAGTCCAATCCAATTCAGTTTGCGTCCAGTTCAGTTAGGAGATTGTGATTGGTTAGATGATTCAGAAATATCTTGTGATTAATCTATGATACATGTAAATCTTCTTGATTTAGATGAAAATTGGAGATAATTTCTAAAATCTGGTACATCCCCTCAACTTTAGCAGAGATAGTTATCGAATTAAGGGCATATATTGTTCCAATTTTAGGGAAAAAGATCTTAAAATATTAAGGGATGAACTGGCTAGTTAGTTGACTTTTTTTTTGGTCTATGATTTTAATCAAATATTTGACTCTATTAGAGATTATAGACTCAAAAGGTCATCCTTATCATTTCGGTCAGCCTCAGGCCTCTATAAAAGGAACCTTTGGGCTATAGTTTGAGCGAGGCAATTCTTTCTAGAAATTTTGGACCATTCCCAACTAGAAGTGGTGCATCATTTCTAAGGAGAAATAGTATTCAATATAATACTATTCACATTTGTGATCGACGTGCATCGTGGATTCATTGTGAGGTGGTTCTATGTCTTCTAAGCAAACATCATCTCAAAGTAACTTCGTAGTTGCTTTCTAGCTTAGATTAGATTAGGAAAGTTTAGAATGTTTCCCATGTCTATGACCAAAATTCGATCAAGAGAATAGACGTTTTCAAAAGAATCTTTCAAATTCATTTCTTTCTCTTTGTGTCAAAAACCGAAGTTTAGGTCACCCCCCATAAGGTCTAGTTGAACTATAATAGTTTTTTATTCTAATTTGTCCGACCAGATACATAGGCCATTTGACTCTGTTTGTCAAATTCAAACCAAAATCATAAGATTATGTTGGAGTGGATTTATATATGTATATGTGCATACTTATGTGTCCCGTGTTAAAAGGCCAAAAAATCATTAAAAAAAGTAGAAATTGTTAGGGTATGGCTGATGCCTAACACCTTCATGCTGTATAACTTAATCCATGTATCCATAATCTCTGGTTTTTTCAGATTTGAGGTCTAGTTAGACATTTAGAATCTTTTAGGATTTTTCTTATTTTCCTTTATCTCAAAAATAAGATAGCGACTCCGAGTCAAGACCTTCCCAGGTCTAAATTTTCGAGGAGGTTCCCTACAATACCGTTCATAAAATCCATCACTAAAGATCCAAAATTGTTACCTACAACAAATACCGCTAATTAGTAGGTTAATTGCTAGAATAAACCTAACCCTATGTTTGGGATGTTATATTATCTTCCCCTTAAAGAAATTTGTTCTCAAAATTTGTTGGTTAGATTGTTACACCTAATCATGATGAATCTCACATGTCTACCGTCACAACACCTCAAGTGCTAACATAGCTAGATCCATTTAGACGGTTGGCACAAACCTAGATACAATTTTGAGTGACTTTACAAAGTATTTTCACCAACGCCCTCAAAGTACAAAGTTGCATGATATTTATTTAACACACTTTGACCCACCAATAAATATTACTTAAAATATTTATACTCTTAAATCACAAGCTCCACCACACTGTAAATGATTATCCGCACATTTTACTCTCTCTCTTTTATATCACTAAATCGTCGCTAAAAAGTGAAGTCTGACCAAATGAACAATGGTCTCCAAAAGTGTGAGTATGTTCATTATAATTAATTGTAAGCCAAATTTCAAATAGGGGTATTACACATATGTTATAATGCAATTCTACTAGGGGTATTCCACATATGTTATAATGTAATATATTATACTATCTATATCAACCTTTTTTTTTCTTTTCAAAAGCATGATTTATTCTTTATGATGTATGAGTGCTAAGACTGAATTATATAGTACCTTTATTGTATAAACCAAAAATATATATATTTCCAAAGCATGCTTTTGAACCTTAACTGAAGAAAAAATGATACGAGTGTCAACAAACTAATAATCAAATACGAAAGAGAAAGTCTAAAGAAAAGTAAAGACTTAATAATATTTAAAGGAAAGGGGGGCCAAAGTGCAATTTTTCCCTTAAAGCAAATAAAAGGGTTTGCAAGGGTAATCACTTCTTCTCAATAATTCTATAAGGGTCCGATTGGATCACGGAATTAGCCTTAGAATTGAGGTAAATTTTGAAATTGGACGTTAAGAATTATAATTCCGATGATTGGATAACTTATTTAGAATTAAAATTATAATTCATACCCAATTCTATAAAATTAAAAACATACTTTAAAGCCTAGTGTCCAATTCTGGAGGCCCAACCTCAAATTTGCAATTCCAGCCCACTCTTCGTTTCTGTCTCTCGGTTCGCAAGTGTGCCCGACATTGGTTCTCTCATCTCTGAGCTTTCTTGCTTCCTTCTCTATTGTATTTGATTCAATCTCACCATAGTAGCGACAATCTTCCTTCTCTCTTCTCTTTGACTCAACCTCGCCATAGCAGTGGCAATCTACTGTGCCGATAGCGCTGGCTACGATCTAGTATTTTGACAGCGGCGACGGCGGCTTCGACGATACTCTTTTGACAGCTACGATCTAGTACTAGCTCTTTGCAACCATGTAAGTATACTTCTTGTAATCTGTACTGCCTGCAAATTGGAGTACATATTGCTAAAAACCATTTGTATCTCTTTATGCCAAATTGGGATGCTCTAAAAAATGCACATCAACTATTCGACGAAATTGTTGCAAATCATTTATCATCGTTGGAAGTTTGCTAGTTGGTCATGAATGCGTTCGCCTATAGGTGTTGGTAAGTATAGATTGGTATGCATCTTGACCATCGTTATCTCTTCATGCCAAATTGGGTCGCCTGTAGCTTAGTTTCACCGGCCTGGTGCTTTAATGGTTAACCATTGGAACAAAGACAAAGACGAGATGGTTAGCTTTAGTTCTCATTTACGCTGGAAGTTTGCTGGTGCTTTAATGGTTGACCGTTTTAATTTAAAATAGTGCCTCAGAAGTTTTGGAAAAACTTCAGTCCATTGCTCTTCATTACTCTTCGATAGGCCTAAATGAACTGAGCTATATATAAACAGCGCGAGAAAAAACTGAATGACGGTGCTTTTTGTGTGTCCAGTGTGAGTGTTACTATTTTGGTTATACTGAATGATGTGCTTTTTGTGTGTCTAGTGTGCAAATTACTATTTTGCTTATTTATAAGCAGGGAAGCTAGACTGTTAAATCACTGAAATAGTCAACTGTGTAGTCATTCTAATGTTAATTGTGATTATTTGTTTCAATTTCTCTGTTAGCCGGTACAATATTTAATGTGTGTCACTGCTGTATGTGAATATGTAGCTTTGGCTAAAACCTGTGATTATTTGATCTTTGCTTAAACTTTGCCATAAGAGTCTTTTCTTTTGATGAAATATGGTCCATGTACTATGACTCCAGAACAACAATACAAATGTCACCATACACAGAGTATTCGATTATGTACAAGTAGCTAGCAAACTACCATATGCACAATATTGCTAAGGTTTCATATTTGCAATAAGAGGAAAGTCAAGTGCAACTGCAGTGCCTTCAAAAATTTGCTCCTTTTGTTTTGTATGTGAGTTCCAAATTCATAGTGGAGGGTTAAATTAGGTCACCTCATTAATTATAGGTAACTGTCCATCTTATAATAGAACTACCACATAAAGAGTTAGTTGTGCAGTCATCCAGTGCCTCTCTATGCAATAGGTGTTAGAAACTGAATTATCAAAACTTATACACCTTTGCCCTTTAATGCAACTGATAGAATTGAAACAGAGGGTTATCCCTTTACCCAAAAGCTTAGCTTAAGCAATTTTGCAGATCTCAAAATCACCTTAATCTGAGTTCATAGAAGACCATATGTGTTACTCATGTTTTATGTTTTATTGTTCTATTCATGTTTTACGTTTTAGTGTTCCAATTGAAGTTCTTCTTATTATTGTTGTTTGTGTTTGTAAATAGATGAGTACCGATAGCAATGCCTCGCAAGTTAGTCTTTCTAATAAAAGAAAGAATGTTGGTGATTCGAAGACAAAATCATACCATAGATGGACTGTGGAAATGGACCAGGTTCTTAACACTGTCTTGCTTGACCAACTTAATATTGTGAACAAAGTTACTAATGGATGAAAATCAAGTGCGTACAATGTTGTGATTGATACGATAAGTGATCATTGTAACGCGAAAGTTATAAAAGAGAATATTGTTGGTCATCTGAAAACATGGGACAAGCATTATGAGGTAGTGTCCAAGTTATTGACCCAAAGTGGCTTTTCGTGGGATTGTTATTCCAATATGATTAGCGTTTATAGTCAAGCTCCTTGTAACGTGTATGTCCAGGTAAAAAGCATATTAATCTCTCTAATTTTTTTAAAACAATTGGAACGTTACTTATATAGCTCTATATTTACATTTTGTAGGATCATCTCGATGCAAAGCCATATAGAAGAAAGGTAATTGCAAATTGGTAAGATTTATCAGCTATTTGTGGACAAGATCGAGTAGCAAGGGAAGGAGCTGAGACTGACTGGTGTTGAAGGTTACAACGACCTCGCATCTAATTCCAATGTAAAGGAGGCTAGTGAAGATCTTGATAACACGAATTGCCAAAAGGCAACCTCTACTACTAAGTTACAACCATCGAGAAAGAGAAGTCGTACTAATGATGCACTTGTCACAGCTGTTACTTCAATGGCTAGTGCCATCGACAAGGTATGCGCATCAGAAGCTACAATTGTAAGTGCGGATTTCATTTATGAGAAGTTATCAGATGTGTCAGATTTGGATCAGCTTGAGTTGCTCAAAGCTTATGACGTGCTAACTGGCAACGCGAGAAAGTTTGAATAATTCATGTCCCTTCCATTTCACCTGAGGAAGCCATGGTTAATGATGCAAATCAACACTCATAAGACTTAAGATATGGAGCCAACAAGGAACTTGTGAACTTTGAATTGTTTTCAAACTTAGTTTTTTAGAAGCTATTATCTTATTTACTGGTAGAGATCTAACTTGTTGATCATTTGCTACGTTTAAGAGCCACTTCATTTTGTAAAGTCTAAGAACATTTTTATCTTTGAGAATATTTTCTCGTTGTCAAATACTAGCATAGCATTAAAGTTCTAATATCCAGTTGTTAGGTTGCAAATTCAAGTTTTCTTATCAATTAGTTGCATTTTTACATTTTGTACCTAAGTCATCGTGTGTGTACTTTTTTTCTTTTTTTCTTCTGTGTTCTATAAGGCGGGGCGGGTGGGGGTGTGCTATTGGGTATGATTTGGTAAGACAAATATTAAATTTCTATTTTGCAAATTTACCTCTTACTTTTTTTACTTTAGCAATTTTAATTCTTAATCTAATTTTACGTGGTAACCAATCAATGGAATTACAAATTCTATTCAATTCCAAAGCAATTCCAATTCCATAGGAATTGGAAATGCAATTCTCAATTATAATTCTAATTCCGTTTGCCAATCGGACCCTAATAGTTTTGGATAGTATGTGCATAAGTTTTGGGAGTGAGGGTAGGTTTAGTACACATTTTTTTAACATAAGGGGGTCATCTTGTACATAGATATAAGTATAAAGGTCGTTTCTCCTAGTTTAAACCAGAGCCTTTCCTGTTAATTAAGATCAGAGACTGGAGGAGACCACAATGATGCAGATGAAGGTGAAGGTGTAGGTCAAGGGACAAACCTAGATCAAACCAAATCTAAGCCCATCGTAGCACTGGTGGTGGTTGACAATGGCAATTGGAGGTGATAGGCAGATAAAAATTAGGGAAAATAATCGATGGTCTACGGGGTGGGTGGGTGATGTGGTGGTGGGTTGTTGTTGCGGTGGTTGGTGGATCGTGTGGTGGTGGAGGTTTGTTTGTGCGGCGGTGGTGGGTAATTGTGGTGATAATGGTTGTGGGTGGCATGTACACATAAATTAGGTAATGGGTGGATGGGCAACGTGTGTGCATGTGTGGTGATAGGGATTTGGGGAGGGGGCTGCCTGTGTGGCGCGGGGGGGGGGGGGGGGGAGCTTCACCGTGTGTGTTTGTGCGTGTTTATGCATGTGGTCAGTGACGGAACCAGGATTTTTTCAGGGGGTACAAAAAAATATCGAATTCAACAAAAAAAATTTATTAGTAAAATAATAGACAAAAACAAAGTGCAATTAAAAACCATACAAGAAGTATTATTAAGTTTCGGGAGAGCCATTAAATATTCTTTACAAGTACAAAAAAAAAAAAAGCAAATACAAATTAGATATTCAAGTATTTATAAACGAAATTACTAAATTACTACTTGATGAGGCCCCGAAGATTGGTAGCGCTTGTTAATAGACTGTAAGGATTCTGCCAATTTTTCTTTCTTTCTAAAAACTTTTCCATTCTAAAAAAATATACACATCCGAATAAAATCTCAGTATCTCAAGATCTCAACACAAATAGTACATTTTAAGTTCAAGATTAACCTCCCAATTTTTAAACAAAATCACATTCCAAGATCAACCTCCCAAGCTCAAGCTCCACCTCCCAAATTCCAACACAACATCAAATTCCAACAAAACAGTACATTTTCAACCTCCCAATTTTAAAATTAAATAGCCACACATGCTCAAGCTCAAAGTCACTTTCCAACACTAATGTAAACTATTATGCACCAAATTATGAATTAGAAAATTAATTAGCCAATTAAGAATTAACAAAGCAAATTAACCGAGTAATTAAAGTGTTCCAACTTTCACCCAAATCACCAACAATTTCTGTAATATAATCAAGGGATACTCTTCCAATAAAACTAAATAATCACTAATTAAGAATTAGCATGCAAATTAACCAAATATATTTTTTGAATTTTTATATAATCAATTATTAAAATTAAACTAAAATTAAAGAAATTAAAGAAGCAAAGAAAAGCTTACTTCAGTCCTCACGGAGTCACAGCAGAGAGCAGAGAAGCAGTAGCAGAGTCCTCAGGGAGTCAGGGGATCAGTCAATCCTCAGACCGGTGGTCAGTCAAACAGTCCTCCCCAACACGGTGTCACCTGCACAGCTATCGGTCGTCACCCATCAGCCGCACAACTCGAGAAACGTTCCAGATCTAAACGTCTATCGCCCGTTGGGCATTGCCGTCATCGCCTGTCGATGTCCGTGTCGTGGTACTCGATGAGATCGTCACCGTCATCACGAACTCGTGAGAGAGAGAGAGAGAGAGAGAGAGAGAGAGAGAGAGAGGGGGGGGACAGGGCCTCGGGGGACGGAGAGAGAGGGGGGACAGGGCCTCGGGGGACGGGGAGAGAGAACTGAGAGGTGAGGAGTGGGGTACAATTTCGAGAAAAAAAAATTAAGTTCAGGGGGTGCACTAGCCCCTCCCTAGTTCCCATGTGGTTCTACCCATGCATGTCGTGTGAGGTGGCAACATGGATTGGTTGTTTTTTTTTGGGTGGGGGGGGGGGGGAGGTGGGGATCGACCATATGTGCAGTGAAAGTGGGCGGAGATTGTGGGGGTAGGGATGGTTGACGGAGTAGAAAAGAGAGAGGGGGAGAGAGATGTTGATAGGAGCATTGACCTAATATTTGTTAAGAGAAGAGGGATATCAATAATATTTCATTTAGTCCGTAACGATACTATGTTGTATTTTTATAATTGGGGACATGTTAAGCACATTAGGAAGTGGAGCGGAATAAATTTCTTAGCGCCCGTGTAGAGGGGGCAAACTGTACTTTCCCCGTCGCCGAGACCAGTTGCAAGTCGTTACGTTTTGTCTCGGAGAGTCGGGAGTAAAACGGAGTCAGTGAGCAGCCATTAGAAACCAAACCATCTTCTTTTTTCTTTTTTTAAAAAAAAAAAAAGAGCTTTCTTCGCCTTTCAGCAACCTCCCCCGTCCCACTTTTACTTCTCCCTAAACAAGTGTACTCACAGATCACACACCCTGCCACACAAATACAAAAGATACACTTACAGATCTAGTCAGAATTTCGCAGGTATTCTCCCTTTCTCCGTCTCTCCACCTCCTTTTTGTGATGCTTGTTAATTGTTGATTTCTTTCCAAGGTTTTGATATGGATTCGCCGTCGAGCCAGCCGGAATTCGATTACCTGTTCAAGCTGTTGATGATCGGCGACTCCGGTGTCGGCAAGAGCAGCCTCCTGTTGAGCTTCACTGCCGACACCTTCGAAGATCTCTCTCCCACCATCGGTAAACCCCATAGCATTCTTCTATTCGAAACCTCATTTTCTGTGTTTTGGAGGTAGTTGTTTGTGTCAAGTCAACGTAGCTCGTCTAATTTCGTTAATTTCACGCCGTGTGGTGGGTTCGAAGTTATACCTGCTATTATAGCTGCAAAATGCTGCACAGAACTCCTATGTTTTGCTATCTTATTATGCAGTCGCATACTGGTATTTGAAGCGCTCTTTGCTGAAATCTCAATAATTTAGCCAACGATAAATGGTAGATGGTTATACCCAGTACGTGTGATTATCTTGACTTGTTTGTGTTGGCAGTTGAGTGATCCATCGATTGCCCATGGTCAATATGCACGCACAAGTTCTCCCGCTCTCACGAGCACGCAGACTATCGATCAGATTCTTTTTTCGTCAAGTACAAATGTATTTTGGCAAAATGGACCAACATAGGGGGATAACCCATGTACAACCTTCAACCTATATTTTGGCTTGTATAGCATAATTGGGCCAAGAGAAGAGACGTTAGATACAGTGGGGCTGTATGTTTACAAAATTTCGTTTTGGTTTTTGTAATGATGATAAAAAAGATACATTTTTGGTGTACTTTTATCTTTTTTCAGTTTCTTTTTGGATAAAAAAATCCAAACAGTAGCGAAAAAAATAAAAATACCGAAAGGGTGTTTTCACCTTTTTCCACTGCCCGTATTCTCTGTGTCAGAGAATACCATTCTTGTCTCCACTGTTCACAATTTCTGCCATGCCTGCCGCCTATAGCGCTCTCTCTCCCTCTCACACACACACACACACACATATGGAATGATCCTCGCAAGTTGGTCTAGGTAAGGCGACGATCATTAATAGCAATCTCAACCAAGAGAGGGCAAGAAGCTCGTGTCTAACATCCCTGCTTCATTACCCACGAAAATGAAAAAGTGAATCTGGGCTTTTTTCAGCCCCTAAGGACTGCTACTTTGATGAATGAGTGTAAGCGAACGGACTGGGCATGTGATATACTTGAGCAGAAAGGCTATTCCTTGTTCTTGATAGCACAAAATAGACAGAAGACTAAGGGAAGAAAGGAAGGGGAAGGGGAAAGGCTACACGGTTGAGAATTGCTTTTGCCTAGATCTCCGACTCGAAAATGCGGCGAGTCAATTGTCTTCTTTGTGCCCCTTTGTACTTCAAATGCATTTGATTCGACTTTTGTGCTCTCCATGGTTCCAGAAATACTGGTATATCAATGACCAACTGAAAGGGAAATGGAAGTACGTGGGCCCAGGGAAAAAAGGAAGGAGAAGGGGCACTGAAGCACGGACACCCCGACACCCTCCGGACACCGCCCGACACTTGTCGGACACTGCCAATCGGTGTCGAAAATATTTATTTTTATTTAATTTTCTGACACCGTGTCGGACACGGGAATGTGCAGTGTCGAACCGTTTGGGGCTACTTTGGAATTTTTGGAACTAATTTCGGGGGTCAATCGATAATAAATGTAATGTGTGGGTTTTTTTTTAACATAAACAAATTGTGCCCTAAATCCCTAATCTGAAAAAAAAAAACACCATCTGCTTCACTCACCTTACGGGCATTAGCTATCAACCACCTTACGAAAGCCATTATGAGCCATTATTGACTTGTAGCTGTCGCCGGAGCCGTTTGCCAACATTCTGAAGCCGACGTCGATAGATCCGGTTGCCGTCGCCCTCGCGAAGACCGAAGCAGTTGCTGCGACTCGTCGTTGCTATCGCCGGAGCTCACTGCATAGTCGCCAGAGGTCCTTGCCGCCATCGCTGACTCACAGGTCCCTTCCCTCTCTGTTCGAAGTCATTTGTCTCTCTTTTTTAATTTCTCCCCGTCAAGACTTAAGACTCAAGAGTCAAGAGTCGTTTAGCAAGAGTATTTTTTTATTCTCCTTTGTCGAGTCGTTTTAGAGGGAACCTCTCTCTCTCTCTCTCATTTGATTTAGTTATTTTGTCAACTTAATTTCAGAATGCAATGCTTCTTGTGTAGTTGTGTTAGTGTATATTTATTATTAGTTTATTACTTAATTTCAGTTATTTCCTTTGTTTCCTATTCGTATGACTTTGTTAAGACTTAATTTCTTATGTTATGTACCATGTACTCTGTTGGATTTAACGTTTAAGTATGATTTGTATTTGAATTCCTTGTTTTGGTAGTTTTTTATTATTATTTGTTATTTTAGATTATGGAATGTATTTGATATTTGATATATATATATATATATATATATATATATATATATATATATATAATAAAAATATTAAAAAATAGCGGTGTCATGCGGTGTCCAAAATCTAATTTTTTGGAAATTGCGGTGTCCGGTGTCCCCGTCGGTGTCGGTGTCCGACACCGTGTCCGTGTCCAACACCGTGTCCGTGCTACCTAGGGAAGGGGAAGTCAGAAACATACGTGGGCCCAGGGAAGAAAAGGAAGGGGAAGGGGGAGGGGAACCACATAACATTGCCAAACCGTATGAGTTGAGATGGGCCCTACGTGGAGACATTTGTGTTTTGTTAAATGATTATTTTATTGGGAGAAATAAAAAGTGCGTACAGAGGGTTGTTGAGAAGATAAATAGAGGGTATAAAAATAATTTGTTAGGTTAAGAATAGGGTTAAAATGGGAAGAAATTTGTACAAACAGTGTAAAAAATGCTAAACATACAAGAATTGATCCAAAAAAATTGGTGAAAATGAAAATGGTAAACGTACAAAAAAAACTGAAAAAAGTAGATACGGAAAAAACAAAAAATACACAGTCCGATTTTAGAAACTGAATACTAAAATCTGGAAAACAAAAACAGAATACAAAACACGAAAAAAAAATTCGTAAACATACGCCCCCAATATATATGACTAAGGAAATGTGCCCTGGCACAAATTGAATAAATCTATTCGGTTTCAATACAAGAGTAGTGGTAATTTGGGAATCGTTGGTTGGTATGTGCAAATCCTCAATATCATACTCTTATGTATCTTTATTAGGGTACGTATATTTACCAAATGCCAGAGGGCATGTACCTGAGTGTTTGCGTTTTATCTTTTGGACATGGTTGCTGATATTAGTGACAAATATATTTTTTCCTTGATGCTTCTTACCTCCTAACAATCATTTTATGTATACCTTGTTCACTTAAAAGTTCCCATGCGTAGGTTTGTGCTACTGCCCTCATCATGTGTATGAAATTGCATTGTTCCTTTTGCATGCAGATTATCTCCTTCTTACACATCAGTTGTGCACATAGCGACCTTTGCACCATCACTCAACCGATGGTTTTCCTGGATTTATGCAGGGGTAGATTTTAAAGTGAAACATGTTACCATTGGGGGAAAGAAGTTGAAGCTTGCAATTTGGGACACAGGTAATGCTCTTTAATTCTGGAATACTTAACCGCATCCCACTCCCCGTTCTGTCTTCAAACCAACATCCTCTTCCATAAAAACTCTGGGGGAGATGTCTGTTTGTTATAATGGATTCTAAGTTAACTTCTGTATTTGTACTTCTATGGCAGCTGGACAAGAAAGATTTAGAACTTTAACTAGTTCATACTACAGGGGAGCTCAGGGAATCATAATGGGTATGTTGTTTCCTTGTCTTTAGCTGTTTTTCTGCTCGCTCCTTTGCTTATTGCCTAAGCTTGTCATCGCCTGTTGTAAGAACCTTAGTTGCAGGAAGTAGTAGCAGGGATCTGTAAGTGTAAGAAATAAGAATCTAAAGCAGTCTTAGGTTGAATTTGGCTTGATTCATAGAACTATTATATCGTAATTGTGTTGTATATGTTGTAATCTGGGGTCAAGCGTGCCAAGCAGCTCCCATAAGCTATTAGAGTAGCTCTGATTGTGTTATATTCCTTGTGAGCGAGATCGTACTTCGCATTCTCATCCTCAATAAGTAATGTATAAGGGTCTAAAATCAAATATACAAGATATTATGCTTCATATTGACTCAGTAAATTAATGTGAGAAATCGCATACTGGATTTTGTCTGCTTCTTATTTCCTTCCTTTTATGGTTCGAGGTGCGCTCCCAAAGTGCTCCTAAGTGAGAAGCACATAGATGCTAGTGTTAGGAAGTGGACCTAGGGCAAACGTCTGCCTTTACGTTGAAAATTTCAGACCATGCCTCTGTTTTTTTATCTTCATTGCATTTTGATATAGAGGTACATGATCAGCCCTTAGCAGCCTCTAGTATCTCTTCTTAAGAGTCTTTCATGTTGTAAAATAAAACACGTAAGTGTAGTCTACGTACAGGATTGATTTAGCTTGAGAGACTAAGAACCATATGGCACGTTTCATGGAGAGGATGCGTGTCTCAACATGGTTAAGAGGGGGGGGGGGGGGAGTCATTAAATGACCTTCATGTGTATTTTTTCCTTTTCTTCTCCGCCACGCATCATCATTAGTTGTCAGCCAAATAAATAACATAATTTATTAATTACTTTCAAGTAGAGCCATCTAAATCCTCATAATATCTATACCACCCCTGTAATTTGTACTAATCTCAGGTCAAGTACTATATGTTCATCTCTAAGTATAAATATGTGTCGCGGTATCCTATAGTTATAGGCGGGTCTAACACTTCGACATGTGTCCGATCCGAACACTGACACTGGGTCCATGCAACATGTCAACTTAGCTGCCGGAAGACCAGAGTGCGTGCTGGGTTAAGTCCCCCAACGAGCACAAACCTCGTGCTTAGTTGCCATCGTTGAGTTTGGAGTCTAAGTAGACCCAGACCACCTGAATACTGGGCATCCATGGCCAGTAGTCATGCCATTTTGGAAGGTTTAGTTGCCATCGTTGAGTTTGTAGCGTAAGTAGACGCAGACCACCTGAATACAAGGCACCCATGGCACAACAGTCATGCCATTTTGGAAGGTTTAGTATAATGTACGACAGCACTGTCAGCGCACAAGTGCAAAGCAGCTCCAAGTACCACACATATATACAATTAGTCTTAGGCCGTCACTGTGCAGAAATAGCTTCATATCTCAGAGTTGGTTAAGAACGCTTAAGCTTCAAAGCCCCTGAGGAAAACTGTCTAAATATTATCCAGTCCCATACTGTGCTCAGACAGCTTTGTTCATCACTCTATGAACTATGCATCTAGGACCAGCTTCCTGCCTAGTTTGCCTCCTTGACCTGCCTTGATATCTCTGCTCTCAGCAACTCCTTTCAAGGGTCATCCAACTGATGCTTCAGCAGCTCAGAGTCTTTGGCTTCATCTCTGACCTCGGCCCCTATTGGGAGATTTAACCCTACTTCAGCTCCTCTTGAGCACCCCTTGATGTCAAGGTGTGCTCCATATGCTGGTGCACGTACGTACTCATGTGCAGTGCCGTCTCAAGCTTTGCTTGGTTCACCGAAAAGTCAGACTCGCAATGGAATATGATCGTCCTCGTTGTGGAGATTTAGTCCTACTTCAGCTCCTCTTGAGCACCGTTTGATGTCAAGGTGTGCTCCATATGCTGTTTCACATACGTACTCATGTTCGGTGCCGTCTCTAGCTTTGCTTGGTTCACCGGAAAGTCAGACTCATGATGGAATGTGATTGTCGTCGTTGTGGTGTAAGCCCTCAACTCAGCCTCTAGTCCAGTACCCTTTCATTTTCCCACATGGGAGCCAAAAACGTGCAAGTAACCGGACAGTCGTGACGAATAGCATGCTCGACTGCCAGGATGACTTGGCATGATGCTCTGCCAAAACCTACTCCCATCCAGAGTGATCCGAAGGTCATCGTCTTGGAGGTGCCGGTGATCATCAGTGACATTTCATGAATGGTTCTGCGACCAACTACTCAGGGCTTCATGCGGCACCTTGAGTGGAGATAGCGCCGCAAAGGGCTGGCATAGCCTGGAGAAGAGGAGCACTTGCACTTAGAGGTGAGGAATGGCATGCCCAACTGCTAGGCTGACTAGGCATGATGCTCTTCGAAAACTTGCTCCCGTCTCAGACCCGTAGATCATCGCCCTTAGAGGTGCCGGTGAGCATCAGTGACATCACATGAATGGTTCGGTGACCAAGTTCTCGGAGCGCCGTGCAGCACCTTGAGCTGATATAGTGCCCTAAGTGGGGCTGCACTAACTCGTATAGAGGAGCGCTTACACTTAGGCATGGACAGAGCTCCTCACAGTGGCATCCTGCTGGTATTGGCCTATCTGTATCACGAGGGGCCTTGCATTATAGCACAAGACACTGCTTCTTGTTGAGTGTCTAAGGTGCATCAGGCTCGCTGGGCCATTGGAGGGCAGTATCCAATATGTTGGAAAGCCGGGCAAGGATGCCAAAAGATGTGGAAATTTGGCTAAAGTGAAGAACCTGGACGCTGCCATGATGATACGCACGGTGCATGTGGATTTGTCATGCGCACGTCACAAGGATGCGGCACATGCGGTTCTGGCACATTTTAGGATCAGCACTTGTGCACGGCATCTAATGTGGCCACCACAAGGTGTCCAGGAAAAGTTGGCCTAGATAAAAATGACTGGTTCTCAAGTTTCTTGGACAGTGGTGAGGCTGAGTAGAACCACATAGGTGGAACTGGGTGCTGAAAGTGGCCGGCCCTGCTTGCTGATTGGTTCTGGCTGGGCAGCATGGCCAGTTTGGTCATCTGTCCACTGTCTACTTTTGTTCTTCGGCAATTTTTTCAGGTTTGTTGCTTAGCACGAGATATATGGCACGTTTAGATTTAACAGGGTTGACTTTCTTGACCACTTCGACTGTTGAATATGGGTGCCAAAAATGGCCAAGTGTGCATACCCAAAACGGGCTAGCAACAGTGCGTTTGCACTATTGAAATCAAATTGAAGCACCTGCATTTAATAGCTGCACCCATCTTTTGTTACCGATAGTGACTGATATTTTCCTTCACTATACTTGCGTTTCGCGTTTCTCTGCTCTTTTTTCCTTTCTTCCCGGCCTTAGAAATGTCAAATCTTTTCAAGTCATGTTTTATTTGAATGAGTTTTTAATGGCTGACATGAGCAGTTTATGATGTCACACGGAGAGATACATTCACGAATTTATCTGATATTTGGGCCAAGGAAATTGACCTCTACTCAACAAATCAAGACTGCATCAAGATGCTTGTTGGCAACAAAGTTGATAAGGTACACCTCTTAGAAGTTGCATCTGGATGTCCCAAATTTTTGCAGGGAAAGTTATTTTAACAGTTTGTTGTTATAATCTTGACGCAAATGCAGTTGGAATCAGGAAAAAGTTATTTTAACAGTTTGATGTTATAAACGTGTGCTATTTCACTCCAGCTTGTGTCATGCTCCCTTACTGGATATGGAAGTTATTGCAATATGTTATCAATTGAATTTACCCAGTTCTTATTGTCTCTTTGGCAGGATAGTGACAGAGTTGTCACCAAGAAAGAGGGGCTCGACTTTGCCAGGGAATATGGCTGCCTCTTCATTGAATGTAGCGCAAAAACCAGGGTCAATGTAGAGCAATGTTTCGAAGAACTTGTTTTGAAGGTATTTAAAAACATTATTTTTGGTGTTTTACTGGTTTTATGGTCACTAAAGAAGAAAAGTACCATAATGGTAAAGTACCAAAGCCGAATAACGAGTAATTCCATAGCAAACACAATATCTTAATGTGATTAGGCTAGAATAAGCCACCAATTCACTACACCGCTGAGGAGACCCCTGGCACCTTTTCTTCCTACCATGTATTTAATCCTTGGAGTTAGTCGGCTTAACACTTGAGCAGTCTCGCATCCAGAATATTGCATACCCTAAAGTTTCAGTCTCGTCTGCAAAAAAAACCCTGATATGGACCAAGGCCTGTCTATCCTTAACCCAAATATTGGCATGGCCCAAATACAGAGTGGGTGAGACCCTAGTAGCTCCGGTAATTTTTTTTAGTTTTTTTGTTTGTTACGATACGACTCAGACCGACCCCTCGACCCCCTCCCTCTAATACCAAAGAAGGGGTAAAATGGAACTAGAACAAGAAGAAAACAAGCTAACCCCTGCATGCCTGTGAAGTTCGGTATCACCGAGATTGATATAGCCACGCAAAGATTTAGACACCTCTAGATTTATAGAAGTCTACTTGGAAACTAGAAGGGTTTATAGGTAGCTAAAGTTCTGTAAGCCTGGTTTCCCATTTAACATTTTCTTATGCTGAGGTTTCATTGCTACCTTTAATGGTACGCAGGATCAGAACCCCTAACTGATATCATGTAGCTAGTTGTAGTCATTGTCGTCGTGTCGAGATAGTATCGTGTCACTGTTGTACCATATCACGTATACTTACGACTTGGAGACAGTATCTTATACTAGAGAAGGTAATACAGTTGCAAGAAATACAATATCTATCTAAATCTAACTAGTGCCTTAAGTGTTGTCTATTGCAATAGAGCAGTGTTTTTAGTTGTAATAAGTGCAGATGTTACAAACTTTAAGAACCAGACCCCTGAAAATATGAAAACTCAACTTGCTCTAGTCGATTCACCATATCGTAACATGTATCATTAGATACTTATCGCGTATTGGACCCCATATACTAAGATACGAGAGAAACGATGTGAATTTAGATACACATGCTAGTTAGCATCGTTTTACATCTGTAATCGTATCGTAAGGTAGGTGTCGGGAATCATAAGATAGTTACGACTATTGTTGTTGTATGATCTTTCAAACAATTACTTGTTTGAATTGAATCTGAATACAATTAGCTTAGTTTTCGTACTAGCATGCCATCACTAGCATGCCCCTCTTGCTGTTCTAAAATCGTAAACGGAATTATTTGTTCAGCGAAAGGAATTGGCCGATGCTTTTTCCCCTTCATGAGTCTGAAGTACTAGCTCTGTTCCTTTTTGGGCTGTAATGAAGAAGTTAGTTTGATGATCCTTTTTTTGGTTTGCCTAATAGCAAATAAACTGAAGCTAAGCATCTCAGATATCTTGAGTACTATTCTTGTGGTTGTGCAGATTTTGGAGACTCCAACTCTTTTAGCAGAAGGCTCATCAGTTGTCAAGCGGAACATCTTTAAACAAAAGCCTCCGGAGTCTGATGCTTCAACTAGTGGGTGTTGCTAAAGGTGACTGAACTAGTTTTCAGCAACTTTTTCCATAATCTTCATTTGCTTTATCTTTTGATTTGCTGTTTGACAAGAAATTGGATATTTCGTTGCACAAGTTAAAGCTTTTTCTTGTCTATTTTTCAACTACATGTCCATTTATGAAACAGTCCCCCCCCCCCCCTCCCCCAAACAGAACAACACAAAAAGACCCCCACGAACAACAACCCCCTGCACAACAAAGCCATACACGCCCTTTGCCCTACAGGAGGAGCAATCAATCAGCGAAATAATTTTTTTTCCCTTCCTGTCGTGCATTACATATATGAAACTCGTAAGAGGATTGTAAGGAATGCAGCAAATAATTGGGTGAAAATGCGAAGTCCTGAACAATCTAGTACACTCTTTTTGGGACGGTACTATTCTAGTGCTCAAAGAAGCATGTTTTCATGAGGGGGCTTTGTTTTTCATAGTTTTGTCTTCCTTGTTGATTATACTGACCAAGGTTTTCATGTGGTGAAGGTAGAATTATTTGACCTTTGGCCATTGTTCTCCATAGTATACTTTCCGCGGCATTCCTGTTTCAGACTTGATCTGCGCATTGAATGGTATGTAGTTGTGTGCAATGTTTTAACGTAGAAGGGGATTGTAACGAGTGAATTACAGATATTATCGTTTTCCCCTACTGTATTCTGCAGTCAGTTTGTCCACGGATGGGGTTGGTAACATTTAGAATACGAATGTAGTCTTTTGAAATTGAACCAAGTCTGCCAATTTCCCGGCTGACATGGATCAAGTTTTGGAACCATGTTGGAATTAATATATCTTTGTCAAGGTGGTGAAACATAACTCGCCATAAGCGTTTCCTCTTACATCAGTTTTTCTCCCTTTTATCCTGGTGTTTAGAACTCACAAGCTCGATTATTCTCTCTGGAAGGGTCGCATCCATTTTTGGTATCGGTTACATGCATTTCATGATGGGGCGAAGATCAGACAGTTCTTCTTGTTGGGGAGGCTATTTTTACTCTCAATATACTCTTTTTATCCATTTTAAAGTCGTCGATTGGGGAAGAGAAGAGGGCAGATCACCTTATACAACTTGTGTAGGGAAATATGGAACACATTTTTAATTTGTTAGTTATTTCTGTGTGATGTTTAGTTTTCCTTAAATATAGGCCGTATTTGTTTTACCGAAAACGCTTTTCTGAATATGTTTTCCGAAAAATAGCATTCTTGAAAAAACTTTTATGAATTTTATTTTCTGTTGTTTGAGTGTCATACAGTGATATAACTACATATACCAAACAAGGATAATGCTTTTCGTCGTGTGCGCATATGTGACTGTATTTAGTTGGTGGGTGTGTGGTGGGCATGGGGTATTTTGGGTTTTTTCTTTTTTTGGGTTGGGTTGGGGGGAGGAGGATTTTTTTTTTTTTTGGGAAGGATGGGTTGGTGTGTGTGGTTGGTTTTCGGAGGGGGGGGGGGGGGTGCTGTGTGGGGCAATGGGAGTGTGTGGGCATGGGTCGCGGCAGGTGTGTTTGTGTGTGGCTGGGCACGCGTGTGTATGGGTGTGTTCAGTCCAGAAAATGACTTACTGAGTTGTAATCGTTAAGTGATTTTTTGACATTTTCTTCTTCAAAATAAGTGTGTTCCCAACCTATTCTAGTCATACCCAAGGGACCGCTAGGAGTCCCATTTCACGAGAACACGTCGACATTGTCAACAGGCAATTCTTCAACGCTTCGAACCGGTCATCACATGCCTCACGCGCGACCTAGTCACCAATTATTTTACGTTAACGTAACTCACGGTAGCATGATCGTCGCGTCACGACCACCCAAACACCTATTTATAAAAAAATTTGACCGACGATGCAACCGGAGCAACGGGGTCAAGGGGTAAAGGCCTTGGCCAACCCCATGGGGTCGGCCTTGGCCTCACCCAAGGCCATGGGGTCGGCCTTGGCCTCACCCAAGGCCATGGAGTCGGCCTCGGCCTCGACCTCCCATAGGGGGTTGGCCTTGGCCTTCCCCCCGGTTCTTCACTTTTCGCGCAAAGTCCCTTGCGCACTTTTTTCACTTCGTACACTTCGTATGTGACTTTGGCACCTTGTTCGTCACATGGGTACGACTCACCGCAACACGCTCGTCGTAATGCAACTTTCGGATTCATCATTGCCTATCAAAACACCTACCGTCGGCACGCCAGAAATTCACCAAAAGGGGGAGTGGCCTTGGCCTCCCTTCATGGGAGTTGGCCATTGGCCTTGGCCAGCCCTTAGGGTCGGCCTCCCCAAGGGGGTCGGCCTCGGCCTTTCCCCAATTGTTGGCCTACGGCCTCTCCTTTCGCCCGCACTTGTTTTCTCAAATCCTTGCACCTCCGAGATATTTACGAACATTTGTACATCAACCTCGCGACGTTCGTCGTGCCTCAACCTCGCGACGTCTGTCGTGCATCAACCTCGCGACGTCCGTTAAGCATCAACCTCGCGACGTTCGTCGTGCCTCAACCTTGCGATGTCCGTCGTGCCTCAACCTCGCGACGTCCGTCGTCCATCAACCTCGCGACGTCCGTCGTGCCTCAACCTCGCGACGTCCGTCGTGTCTCAACCTCGCGACGTCCGTCGTCCGTGATCGCATATCGCTCCCGCGATGCCCATCTCCCAAAGTCGTGCACTACCACCGAATGACCCGTCGTCGACGACCGCATAACATCACTCCCGACTTTGTCATTACTACATGTTGCATTCATCATCTTGTTATAACAAGTACACTCAGTTCAAATCCCATCTTCGGGACACCTGACGCGTGCCCGTGTGTCGTCTCCGCGACATTCGTCGCCACGCCCATGCGCCATTCTCATGACATGTGCCCGCAACACCAAGTATTGTCTCTGAGATGTTCGTCGCCGCACCCATGCGCCACTTTCATGACATGTGCTCACGGCACCAAGTATTGTCTCCGCGACGTTCGTCGCCGCGCCCATGCGCCACTACCATGACATGTGCCCATTGCACCAGGTATTGTCTCCGTGACGTTCGTCGCCGCACCCATGCACCATTCTCATGACATGTGCCCGCGGCACCAAGTATATCCCCGCGACGTTCGTCGCCTGCGCCCTTGTGCCATTCTCATGATGCGTGCCCCCGGCACTAAGTATTGCTCCGCGACATTCGTCGCCGTGCCCATGCGCCATTCTCATGACGTGTCCCCGGCATCAAGTATTGTTCCGCAATGTTCGTCGCCGCGCCCGTGCGCCAATGTCATGATACGTGCCCCCGGCATCAAGTATTGCTACGCGACGTTCGTTGCCTGCACCCTTGCGCCATTCTCATGACATGTGCCCCGGCACCAAGTATATCCCGTGACGTTCGTCGCCTGCGCCCTTGCGCCATTCTCATGATGCGTGCCCCCAGCACCAAGTATTGCTCCATCACGTTCGTCGCCGCGCCCATGCGCCATTCTCATGACATGTGCCCACGACACCAAGTGTTGTTCCGCGACGTTCGTTGCCACGCCCGTGCGCCATTGTCATGATACGTGCATTGGCACCAAGTATTGCTACGCGACGTTCGTCGCCTGTGCTCTTGCGCCATTCTCATGACATGTGCCCCTGGCACCAAGTATTGTCCCCGCGACGTTCGTCGCTGCGCCCGTGCGCCACTTCCATGACATGTGCCCATGGCACTAGGTATTGTCTAATGATGTCAGCATCGCGCCCATGTGCCACATTCATGTTACATGCTTTCGGGGGGCTCCGTTCGTAGTGCTCTGGCATGAGGACCCCTCACTACGGGATGGGCTCACAACCTTAAAGCCATCGTCGGTACAATCAACAGCGGGATGGGCTCACAACCTTAAAGCCATCGCCGACACAATCAACAGCGGGATGAGCTCACAACCTTAAAGCCATCGCCGTCACAATCATGGGGGGCTCCAGCCCTCGCAGCGGGATAGGCGACTCCTTCGGGACACTATATCCGTCAGGGTGTCTTCGTGACTGGCCTATGTGCTCCGGCACTGGGGGCTCGCATCGGCACCCCTATGGACTATGACCCCCAGGTCACTCCGAGACGGGAGTAGGTCTTCGGAGGGTATTGCGCCTAGGCTGCCTGGCAGTTGGGCGTCGGGTCTTTCCCACCACTGCCAGGCCTGTGGGACTCTACAAGGGCTTGGATTGGAGGCTAGATCAAGGGGTTCTCTGGCCACACAGACGTTGTGGGAGCCAGTCTTTCCAGACATACAGAGCGACGCTGTGAGGGGCAGGCAGAGTGAATATGCGATTCGACAGTCCGTGGAGCATTGGCAGCTGTAAACCCCTCGGTGACGTGTTACTCCCGGGGAGCTCCGCGTGTTGCGTAATGACATCATCATCTCAGCCTCTATAAATAGAGGTCTTGAGAATTTATTTTGGACAGTTGGACATTTTCAGAACACATTCACTTTCTCACTCTAGAATCCTAGAGAGAGAAACATACAGGACCCTAACTCTGGATCTAAGCATCAGACTGTGACTGTCGTCGTATATTCAGCCTGCGCTATCGCCCTCGCAGCACTGCCACCCTCAAGCTCTGTCTGGGAAGCCCTTGGTCTCTGCCCTTACTGTGTCCTACATCATTACACTTGACATCTGACTCGGACTACATTCCTTGTGACACTTCCACGTCGACTGCGAACTCACTTTCCTCGGCATCAAAGTGTTGTATGAAATCATTTTTTGCTAAATTTTTTTGATGTATGCACCAAACATCGAAAAATAGTTAAGCTCCACTCAGCCCCAAACTTCAAAAGATTCATCATGTTTAGCAATCTGGACAGCCAAAGCACAAATGCTAAAGTCCAACTTCTACATTTTCAATTGTAACTCCCCAATGCAGATGCACAACACCTTGAGCAATTGGCATATAAGCATCTGGATTGGCTTTTAGAATGAGAAGAATTACACTGGGCATAAAAATCAAGAATCATGTGGCTTCAACTTGGTGATAGAAACACAAAATTCTTGCATGGCTCATCCTTGATCAGGCATAATCGGAATACAATCACCTCTCTTATGAATGAGAATGGAGATATTGCTGACACCCATGCGACAATCGTCTTAATCATCAATTCCAGAATATTTTCTGTACAAATGAACAACAAAGCAGAACCACTCCAATCGATGAGTTTATCTTCTTTTTCGAAACAGTTATTACATGGGCAATTGACATGGTTAGATACACCATTCACGGCAATGAAGGTCAAACAAGCACTTTTTAATATTCAACCCTTAAAGGCACCTGCCCTGATGGTATACAAGCCATAATTTTATAAACAATGTTGGTCCTTTTTATGAAGACCAATTACTTTTGCAGTCTTATCCTTTCTTCGGATAGGACACATGGTGAATGAAGTAAATAAATCCTTTCTTATCCTCATTTAGAATAATGACCACCCTACTTGTGCGGGAGACTTCCAGCCTATTTCTTTATGTAATACCATCTATAAGGTGATCTCCAAAATACTGGCAAACCGTATTAAACCTGTTTTTAACCAACTCATATCAGACTACCACGCCTTTGTTCATGGAAAGAAGATCAGTGACAACCTTCTCTTAGCCCAGGAACTTGGCAAAAAGATACGAAAACATAACGAGTCCTGCAAGGTACTTGGAGTACTCGAAATGGATATAAGTAAAGCTTATGATAGGTTCCACTGGCTTTTTCTAGAAGCTACTCTCAAGCAAATATAATTTCCGAATCACCTTGTCCAGCTTATTATGACCAGTATTTCCATAAGTTCATATCAAATTTTGGTTAACGGATCTCCTTCGCCTATTTCTAAACTACAATGTGGACTACGATAAGGGGACCCACTGTCTCCATATTTGTTCATCCGTTCATCCTTTGCTTAAGGCCTTATCATCTGCCCTAGAACACGCTCAAAGGCAAGGGCACATCAAAGGAATCAAGGCGTGTATAATGAGCCCATCTATCAATCATCTTCTATTTACCTATGGTACTATGATCTTCACAAAACTAAATGACACCGCTTGCAAACATCTGAAACAAATTATGGATATTTTTTGTAAAGTCTCCGGACAACAAATCATTTTGAACAAGTCCTCTATGACAGTTAGTAAAATTCCCATCATTCACGTTCGCAGTTGTTTGCTAGTATCTTGGGTCTCAAGATTTATCCTTCCCTTGAAAAATATCTTAGTGGAACTCTGGATATTGTCACACACCGAAAAGAATTTTTCATGAACTGTTGAGAAAATCAAATGCAAATGCGTTGTAGGGAAAGGGCTTCTACTAAACAAAGCAGGGAGGTCTACCCTTGTAAAAGCAACCCTCATCTCTACTAATTTATCACATGCAGGTCTATTTATTTCCTAAGTATGTATTCAAGTAAATCAATTCCATTATCGGAAGATTCTTGTGGTCAGGTGATAATAGCAAGAACAGTATTCACTGGATAAATTGGCATGCTTTATGTGTGCCAAAGGAAATGGGTGGCCTCGGATTCAGAGTTACTAAACTCTTAAATCAACCATTACTCGCAAAAACTAGTTGGCGAATCATGTTTTAACTAGTGTCTATTAGCAAGAGTTTTGTGTGGTAAATATTGTGTTCGCAATTCTTTTAAGGATTGCCCTGGCAAAGGCAACTTCATGTGGGGATGGCATAGCCTTCTGGCTAGTAGAAACGTATTATCCTTATGGCTTCGATAGCAAGTTGGCACAAGTTCTAGAATCCATATATGTCAAGAGGGCTGGATATCTAATATGGATAGGAAACCGGTGCCTATACCCAATCATCAAGATAACCTCCTCATACGGCCTATTATGGTTTCTGACCTAATTCTGTACCATTCTTGGGACGTTCCGGTTATTCGTGAATTATTCACTCCTGATATTGCAAAACATACTTTATCGATCCATCTTTCTCCCCGCCATATATAGTTGATCGCAAAGTCTGGAAAGCAACTAGGACGGGCAACTACACAGTTACTTCTACCTATAGACTTTCATACCAACACAGTTTTCAGAACCGGATTGCCACTGGTGGGACTCTAGCTACAGCCTCTCCTGAGACTCTTATTTGGACTACTTTGTGATCTCTTCTTCTCCCCCCTTAAAATCCTACATTTGATCTTGCAAATCCTCTGGGATCAATTACCTACCAGATTGAAACTCTTCTCTGTACAAATCATTAATTCCCGGTAGTGCCCTCTATGTAATCTTCAAATTGAAACATTGGATCATCTTTTCTTCCAGTGCCCGTGTGTCTGTTCTATTTGGTTTAGGGGACCTATGTGTTTTAGAACAGACCAGGCAGGTTCCCGGTTCAAGGAATGGCTCATTGCTTGGCTTGGTGAAACCAAATCTTCTCGCAAACATCTCGTGGAGAATACTAATTTATTAACTATCATTTGGATTGTTTGGATTAATCGAAATGATGGGGTCTTCTGAAATAAAATACCCGGACTATTGACCAAATTCGTAACCTCCGCCAATGATCCTAACCTACAACAATCTCACCTTCAAATTTTCTTTCCCACTCAACGAAAAATCCTCCTATGACCACCTTTAACTTCTAATAATCATCACATCTCCCTCACTTCGTGCACTCGTAACCAAAATGATATCCTCAACATTTTCCTTGTCGTATCCTTTGAGGGGCACAATTTTCGTGCTGGGTTTAGAGTATCAATCTTAATAATCGAATTTCAAATGTGTTTGGCGGCTTTTTCAACCACAGCCTCTGACCTCTTCTCAGCTATAACAAAAGGACTCTTTTTTGCATCAAAATGGACCCTTACAAAAAAAAAACCTTCTGTATATAAATCTTTATACAAGCTATTCTTTTTTGTTCTCCTAGATGTTGGACTCTGAAGACCTCATAGACACAGTGGGACCTATTTTATATGACCTTTTGCTACATATGTACATATTTTCACTTATTTAATTTACACAAGGCCAAAACACCTCAGCTAAAGGAAGCAAGATCTCTTGCGACTTTTGCCTATGATGTCAGGACTGATGTCTGTCAATATTGGATGCATGACATTTTGCAGCAACGAGATCTATATACTCCTCATCACCCGACATCTTTTGTGCATCAAAGTCGGAGTTAGACAAACTGATGATGCCCACTCCTTTTGTGTGTGTGTGTGTCTATATATATATATATATATATATATATATATATATATATATATATATATATATATATATATTTGTGCCAAAACATGGCTTGTCATGATGGTTAAATTTCCTATAAAAGCTAAAACAACCCTTTTATCTATGCAATTATCATCGATTATAAAAAAAAAAAGAAGTTCTGATTATTCTAAGTGCGTTTTGATAGCAAAGAATTATGGCAAGCTAACTAGGAAACGTGTCAGCTGGATATTTGTTCTCCAACCTATCATTAGTCGGCACGATTTTCTTGATAGTGTAACACCACGTATGATGATGATGTGGTGTTAGGCAACTACTAAATATTTTCTCCTTGATATGGGCATGCCCAGTAATTTCCATAATTTCTTCCAAATAACATCAGCGGAGGCCTCGCCACCACGAGTGATAAGCTTACTTTACCAAATATTGTCTTTTAGTGTATTTGGATGAAGTAATTCAACTGAAGATTCTAATCTAGTCGATTAATCTAGTTAATTATTTGAGTGTATCATGAATGATAGACATTGTTTGGTAACTACAAAGAAAATTTATGAAACTTAAGAATGAATTTGAAAGAGGAATTTGGGGAGTCAAATTTTCATTTGAAACAACCATTCCAAATTAGTTTTTTATTTTTTTTGGCTTAGGAAAACCATTTTTCACAACTTAAGCCTTTTTTTTTTGCACCACATTTCATTCCAGTTTTTCAATCGTCCATCACTCTTACTCTCTCCCTTTTTAATCTCAGTTGTCTAGTTTCATTGTGTTTGTTTAGCAATTCATTGATAATTTTTTTTACTCCATATCCAAGTATGATTGCACAATACCTATCCGCAAAAGTTGTCAAACGTCAAACTTTAGAAAGTCTGAGGTTTCAAGATATAAGGATTTTAAAATGAAGCGATCTTATACTTGCTAATATTTTAAAATTCTTCATCCTACACTCCTATCAGTTGCACAATGATCGAGCCTAAACATGTTATGAGATCGTGAGGTACAAAAAATATCCAGCTCGAAAAAATTCAAACGCCAACCTTATACATTGAGTAAGTTTCTCATCATTTCACTGATGTGTTTTGGTGGAATTTGTCACCTGAATTTGTGGGAACTAAAACAACCATCGACATAACCAAAACATTTGTTTTTCCTTATGTCCAACTTCCAACCGAGATCACTTTTCAAAGTATCGGTACCTTTTAGAATGCTCTTCCACGTACCACTTCAACTTTACCAAGTGCAACTTCTTTCCCGTAGTTATACCAACCCAAAGAAGTCTTTTTGTTACAATGATCAATAGTAGTGCAAATAAAGTCTAGAATCTTCATTAATTGCATTGTATATGTTGGGATAACAGTAGAACCAGACTTGATTAGCATATGATGTCTTGCTACACATGTTCTCTAGCTAAGAATCCTCTTATGGACCTTCTTAAGTACTTGTATATACTCCTTTCCACTCTTTCATAGAGAAATGGAAGGCCAAAATATTTACCTAGATACTGAGTGAGGCAAATGCCACCATGAAAATAATAGTTTGAGTGAGGTGCTACATGCGGAACACAGAAAAAGATATGGGGATAAAGGGTACCCTTGCCTAAGTAAGTTGATGGGATGTTACAAATCCCTCTGTTTCTTCCTCATTACATGAGTTAGAGAACTTATTTTTCTAGATGCTGCACATGACAAAAGAAACCCGTTCATCAGGAAGCCACATAGCATGTAAGGTATCTTCCAAAAATCTCTCAATAATGTGATCATATGCCTTTTACTAAGTTGAGCTTTAGCACAAGAAATTCTAGGCCACAATAACATCAGCTTGGTGATCACACTTCCTAGTATTCTTATGAGGTTCAAATATCCTTATGCTACAGTTTTGTGTTAAATCTCCTCCTCGAAAAGGTCATTTCGAATAGTTAGATATTCATATTTTGACTTGCTCTAGTTTAGTCTTAATTTTTTTTCTAATTTAAGGTGGTAAACTCTAACAAATGATAACACAGGTTATATCCTTTTTGTTTAGGGTATAATTCCACTCCAGGACACAAATTTGGCATAAAATCACTTGTGACCGTTTACCAAACAGAAGACTTGCAGTGTCAAACTTTTTATCACACGAAATTAAATACCCCAAAAAAAGAAGCATAGCTCTGCTTTCCTCTTTCTTCCCCACCAAGCACAGCTTTGCCACCACTACAACTTCAAGGCCACAACCAACAAAACTTTAATCCAACTTTCTATATTTTTCTCATGCCATTAAATTCACCCTAAGACAACGACCACATATTTCCATATCTGCCACCATCACTCATCACTGCCAAACCTTTAGCACCTCCTTATCTTTTTGTTAGAATGAAAGGTAAACGATTTATGTATATTAACATCTGTAGAATACATCCTATTTATATGCAACATATGTGTGTGAATGCCATGAGAACTAGTGGGCTATTGCTAAAGGTTATAGTGTAAGCTATAGACTAAATATCTTGACTATGGTAAGATCATGTCTGATTATAATCTTGACTTTAACATCCCCTTCAAACTCATGGTGGTTTTGATGAGATCAGTCTAGCTTGAGTTTCGTTAAAAGATTAATAAAGCATCCAGGGAGATGTGTTTTGGTGAAGATATCAGCCGTTTGGTTAGCAAATTAGCAGATTACACTGACTAAAGATGAATGGTGTCATGTCGAAGATAGTTCATATGAAGTGACAATCAATTTCAATGTTTTGTACCCTCATGATACACATCGTTGTGGGAGCTCTAATGCATTTTGATCATCACAGTGAATTGGGATGGCAGTATGGTGACGTATGTACATGTCCTAGAGGAGCCAACTGAGCCGGTTCAACTTCATGTGGTATCAGCTAATGCTTGGTACTCATATTTGTACTCGATGGAACTATTGCAAACTATTTGTTACTACAACCTGAGATAACAGCAGTCTCTAAGAAAAATGTAGTAGCCAATAATTGAATGTTGGTCGGTAGGATCAACTGTCCGATCAGCATAACTGAAGGTGTGAAGATCTAAGAGGGAATCAAAAGAGAACTGGAGACCTAGAAACAAGGTTCTTTTCACGTGATGAAGAATCCGAAGAATAATAGAATAATATGTAGATCGTGGAGCTACAATGAATGACTCACTAAGTGGATGACATATGCTATATCAGGGTGTGTGACCATGAAAAAAACCTTGTTTTTAGGTCTCCAGTTCTCTTATAATTCTCCCTTGCATCTGCATGCATTCAGTGATGCTGATTGGGCAGATGATCTTACTGTCCAGATCTAAAGATTGCAGTGAACGACCAGAGATGGCAGTGAAGGTGGTGCTTAAAGGCTGGTGATTGAATTTGTGATGACGAGGATTAGTCCCAACGTCAATTTATGTGGCGATAGCCATGATGATGATGACGACGCAATAGCAATTTAAAGATGGCGACGCAATGGTTTCCTAGAGGAAATGGTGACCGCGACTATCTGCAGTGGCAGGGACCTCTCGATGTGGTTGATGTCGATGCACAAATTGATTTCCTAGAGGAAATGTCGATGAAGATTTGTGACTTTGGCAGTTAACATCATCAACAAAGTCTAAGTCGATGTCGACGACAAGCCAGTGATCATAACCAGCAGATGGTTACAGCAGTAGCAAAAATAGAGAGTTTGTCTCACAGGTACACAATAGAAATTAAGGATCAAAGTTGCTTTGATACCATGTTACAATGAAGAAAGTTAAACTATTTCTGTATATTAATATATGTAGAATACATCCTATTTATACACAACATTTGTGTGTGAATGCCATAAAAATTAATGGGCTACTGAGCTAAAGTTTCTAGAGTAAGCTAGAAAATGAATATATTAACTATGTTGAGATAGATCAGTCTTGACTTTAACACTTTTAATGAGCCCAAAAAACCCCACTTAGACACACAATCAACATAAGCACATGTGTGTTATGTCTATATATTAATACATACTTGATGCTAAGGAAAGTGATGTCGTAGCCAACGTGGAGGTGCCACAAGAAGTGCAGTCCGAGTCAGATGCCAAGTATGGTGATATGGGACATAGCAAGGATGGAACAAGGGCAGAGACCAAAGGCTTCCCAAACTAAGCCTGAGGGTGGCAGTGCTGCGAGGGCGATGGCGCGGGGTGAATACATGACGATAGTCATAGTCCGCTGCTTAGGTCCAAAGTTAAAGTCCTGTATGTTTCTCTCTCTAGAATTTCAGAGAGAATGAGTTTTAGATGGAGAAAGTGAAATTGTCAAATGAGAGAATTCTCTCCAAATGACTTCTCAAGACTTATATTTATAGAGGTTATGATAATGATGTTATCACACGACACGTGGCGTTCCCCTGGAGTGACACATCACCGAGGGGCCCACAGTTACTGGTGTTCCACGGACTGTCAAATCACATATTCACCCCGCCTACCCCACACAGCATCACTCTATTTGTCTGGAAAGACTAGCTCCCACAACATCGGTGTGGCCAGAGAACCCCCTTGATCTAGCCACCAGTCCAAGCCCTTGCAGAGTCCCACAGGCCTGGAAGTGGTGGGGAAGACCCGACGCCCAACTGCTAAGCAGACTAGGTGTGATGCCCTCTGAAGACCTGCTCCCGTCTCAGATAGACCCGGGGGTCATAGTCCATCGAGGTGCCGATGCAAGCCCCCAGTGCCAGAGCACGTAGGCTAGTCACAAAGACACCCTGGTAGAGACAGTGTCCCAGAGGAGTCTCTAATCCCACAGATGAGTCCTTGTGCCGGAGCACTCGGAGAGCGTCAAGGTAGTATCCCAGAGGAGCCGTCTACCCAACGGGCCAAGGTAGCATCCCAGAGGAGCCTCTACCTGGCGAAGGGGAGTTAAAAAGCTTCCTAGAAGAAATAGTGTCCCAGAAGAGTCGCATATCCTCGCTAGTGAGTCCTTGTGCCGGAGCACTCGGAGTGCATCGAAGTAGCATCCTGAAAGAGCCATCTACCTAACGGGTCGAGGTAGCATCCTGGATGAGCCGTTTACCTGGCGAAAGGGGAATTGAAAAGCTCCTTGGCAGAGGTATGGTCCCGGAGAAGTTGCCTATCCCCGTGGGTGAGTCCTTGTGCCGGAGCACTCAAAGCGCGTCGAGGTAGCATCCCGAAAGAGCTGTCTACCTGACGGGCCGAGGTAGCATCTTGGAGGAGCCGTATATCTCATGGAAGGGGAGTTGGAAAGCTCCCTGGTAGAGATAGTGTCCTGAAGGAGTCGCCCATCCCCACGTGATGCTGCACACTTCGGAGAGTGGGTCGAGACATATTCCACGTCCATAGCGGAGGCGCATGGTGTGGTGAAGTGCGTATGGTGCCCATGGCACGACATTGTGACAGAGAGCCTGAGGGCATGGCTATAACAGCTGCGCGGCACATGGGTACGATAGAGTGAGTGAGGTGTCCGGGGCACTGTAGTGTGACAGAGAGACAGTGGGCATAGCTGTATCAGCGGTGCAGCGTATGGGGCGCGGGGGAGTGAGTGAGGTGACGGCGCGCAGGTGCGGTGACGGGCGCCATGGAGTCGGTGCGTGGGTGATGGCGAGCGTCGCGAAGACGGTGCGTGGCCGTGAGCGAAGGTAGTGGCGAAGACGGCACGCGACCATGAGCAACGGTACGCGGTTGTGACGGCGGGTGACAGCGAGCAACGGGCGTCGCGAAGATGGCGTGTGGGCAACGGCAAGCGACGGTCGTCGCGGCAATAGCGCATAGCTACGAGCAATGGTTGTCACGGTGGCTGCGACGCGAGGCTGTGAGCGATGGTCGCTGCAGTCGTGCGGCTGCAGCGACTAAGTGGCCGACCCCCTTAAGGTGGCCTACCCCCTAAGGTGGAAGGCACGCCAAAGTTGTTCACAAAGGGAAAATGCACGTGACTTGAGCATGGTCGCTTTGACTGGCTTGAGAGCATTGAAAATTTGACCTGTTGAATATGTGACGTATCGCGTGAAATGGGACCCCTGGTGGGCCCTTAGGTATGACCAAATTAGCTTGGGAACAATACTTACACAAGACAACATTTATTTCTTCTATTCAGCAGAGCTGCTCCTTGGGCAAAAGTCTTAGTTGAGATGTACGACTAGAATCTCAAATCCTCCTACTTGCTTTTAGGTGCAATTGCACGTCTTATCTCTGAATGTAGTAACCTTTTCATTTTCCTCTTCTCTGAATTTATTCTAATTATTTGGGATCACAGTGACATTCTAGCTAACTTTTAGTTGATCGAAATACAGCATCTATCATGCTTAAGTGGTGTAAATGGTCGTAATGGGTTTCATCACTTTTATGGTCACACATGCTGTGACAGAGAACATAATCATGTAAGCTCGATATAACATAACTTAGGTAGTTCTACAAGATATCGTTCTAATTGGACGATGATAACGACCTTGAATCCACGATCAATGATGAAAGCATGCCACAAACTCAAAACAAGTACTCAAAGAGAAATAAATTCAGTTGATTAATTGTAACTATTCAGAGAGATCTACAATCCTTTAAACAAGAAAATAAACCCTACTCATCAGAGCCCAAGGAATTACAAAATAACGAGAGCTTTATGGCCTCAAACAAAAAATACCCAAGAGTGAATTAAGCAGTACTCTAAACAGCATAAGAGATGTAGATTGCGTAGAGCTCCTCGAGAGGGCCATTTTGACTACTCATAACATTTGTAGCTCCTTAGGACAAAATTATTGTCTAAACCAATATGCAATGCTATCTAAGCTACTTCTTCTTAGACTTCTGACGCTCTAAGAAGTTGCAAGTTATCACTTCCTCATCGTTCATCTCCGTATCAAGTTGCCTACCAAAATCTCTACTAGGGAATTTGTTAACACTGTCATATATGGTTTAATTAGATTCTCCTAAACTGGACACAAATTTTACCAAAGAAATCAAGCATTTTTCTACCACCTGCGTCATTATGCCCCTTTTTTTTCCTGCGATTTTAATGTATGATGTAATCACTTACCGTGCATTTTTTATTGCTTGTAACAATCTGTGCCTATTTTTTAACAGAAGTAATTTACTTTAAATCTCGAATATCTATTGTTAAGTGCATGTTTTGTAGTTTGTAACCATTCGATTATACTTTTTTGCTAGATAAAAAAGTTTTTAGCTGCTCATTTTTGCTTCTTTTTTTTGGTTTTGGTAAATGAATGTGTTTAAGTTAACTTGAAGCCTCTTTCATAAGTTCAGGGATCGTAAATGCACCAAGCATTCTGGATGCCATCTTTTTAACCTTTGGTTACTCCATCGATACCTAGAAGATAAAGCCCGAAATCAAATAGAGTTGGAATTTGGATAAGACGAACATTTTATGAAACTAATGTATGACCAAAGCTAAAACACGCACCAAATGAAGGAAAAAATGACATACCGATACTGGTGAAACGACACCACAAAGTCAAAATCAATACTTTGAGACACAAAATTATGACGCACATACCAAAATTTGTTAAATTGTGGTATAATATGCAAAGGACTAGCTTTTAAGCTGTTGATATAGCAAAAAATGTGCCTCCTATCTACAGACGACACGTGGCAGTTATGACACGTGGTCCAGGCATGTTATTGCTGATTAGGCCGTTGCAGGCTTATTGCTGATTAAAGCAGTTACCAAATTGGTCACCAAGTAAAATCCTAAAAAGGCCTTAACTTAATCAGCAAGGATTGACATGTGATCCTCTAGGATCTCAATTCGATTCTGATTGGAGTTGGAGAAGACCTAGTTCTACTAGGGCTCTCCTTCTTACTACTATATAAAGGGGTCTAACCCCTTAGGTATGGAGGATTACACACACACAATTACATATTGTGTCTTACTGCTTCTTCAGAGTTCTATATCACTAGCCATCTCTGACTTAAGCATCGGAGCGTTCCCCCGCCGGAACCCCACCCGACGGTTACTCCGTGTTCTCTTTTGCAGGCTTATCTCTGGTGTGGTTCCCAATCCAGTTTTCAGCTGCAACAGATTGGCGCCATCCGTGGGACCACGACAGGGAACATGGCCAACCACTCTTCTTCCGATGACTCTTCACACAGTCATTCCAAGAATCGTCACGCACGAACTAGCGGCTCTCATCAACTTGGTTGTTCTCATGACCAACATTCGACCCCTTCACGCCGCCATCGCGCCAGTTCTTCTAAAGATTTATACGTTAATGTAATTTCTGCTACTCCCGAATCAGAGACTAGACCTCGGAGAAACCAATCTCCAACGTCTACTCTGAAAAACGGTGATCTACGCCATCGACTGAGCCGTAAGTTATTCAAAACACCCCATGCCGAGCTTACAAAACAAATCCACGAACTGAAAGACGTCGTGAACACTCTTCAACAAAAGCTCGACATGGCGGTGGCTCCGCCATCCACTCACCATTCTCATCTTGACCCCAGCGATCTTCGCTTCCGTCTCACCTCGAGATCAAGCTAAGGCCGCAAATACAGGTCAGCGGCCGATCCGACCTTCGTTCCCAAAGAAAAGAATGGAGAGCACGTAACCAGAAGTGGATCATGCTACCGTCGTGATCCGTCAATTGAAGACAGTACCAATTCCTCACCCGAACAGGTCACCAGACCGAAGATCCCTCGATGATCAATTCACAGAAAGAGGACGCCCGAGTTTCGTTCCCAAGAACGAGACTCCTGGAAGGTTTTCCTTAGATATCACTCTCCAGAACGATCTCCCCCGAGGGAAGAATCTGGATACTCGTTATCCGAGGCCATCGAGAAGGCAAAACTGCCTCCCAATTTTTGAATGCCTCAACGTGATCTTTACAACGGAACCGGAGATCTAGGAGAACATGTCTACCAATTTGAAACAAACATGCTCCTCCTCTAGGTCTCAGATGATGTTATGTGCAGAGCCTTTCCTACCACTCTAAGGAAGACTGCACATGCATGGTTCAAATCTCTACAACCGAGTTTTGTCCACTCTTTTGCCCAATTATTAGATCTCTTTCAGAAGCACTTCGTAAGGAGTCGCTCCCAAAGGAAAAACTTGGTGAGTTTGCTGAACATTTTGCAAGAGAAAAATGAGTCTTTGGCATGCTTTCTCGGACGATTCAACACGGCCACTCTGGAAATCAATAACTTGGACGAGTCCGTGAAGTATACTGCATTCCTCTGTGGCCTTCAATCCACATCCAAGTTCGCATTCTCTGTGAACAAAAGTCCTCCAGGTAATATGAAAGCCCTTTTCGAGAAGGCTAACAAATACATTCAAGTAGAAGAATACCCGGAGACACACAGAGGACGGTGAGAAGAAGGGAAGGAAGAACAGAAACGGTCTCGGGAATTAACTCCCCAAGGAGGAAAGCCGTCAAAACGTTCCAAACGGCGTCCCAAAGACCCATTTGCATCAGAAAATCTTACACCTCTCAATGCCAGACCATCACAGAAACTTCACGAGATCAAAGACAATAAGGCTCTCCGATGGCCAGACAAGATGAGATCTAGGCCAAATAAGTGAAACAAGGACTTATGGTGCCACTACCATAACGATCATGGCCACACAACTGACAATTGTGGGTCACTTAAGCGAGCAATCGAAGCCCTTATCAAACGGGGCCAATTGAGAAAATTCATAGCATACAAAGACGGGCGGCAATAGACACCCCCGGAGGTGGAAGAAAGAGAAGATCAAAAGGAGCATGCGGGGATAATTAATACCATATCTGAAGGATTAGCCGCGGGAGGATCGTCGGGAAAGTCTCGAAAAGCATACGCCATAAAAGTGTGCATAACGAGCCAAAACTCGAGCAAGAAACAGAAGACTGCGCATGTACCTACGATCTCTTTTTCCGATGAAGATTTAAAAGATGTGAAGACGCCTCATGATGACATATTAGTCATCATAATCAAGGCCGGGAACTTTGAGGTGAAAAGAGTGTTGGTCAATAACGAAAGTTCTGTAGAAATTTTGTTTTATGACGCATTTAGGAAGATGAACATTCCGACGGACTGTCTTCGAAAGATGGATTTGCCGTTGTATGGATTTTCCAATCATTCAGTTGCTGTCGAATGAATCATTGCACTCCCGGTCTTAATCGGAACACCTCCAACACAAGCCAACCTCATGCTTGATTTTTTGGTGGTAAAGGTCCCCTCTGCATACAATGCCATATTGGGACGACCAGCACTCAATCGATTACAGGCTGTGGTGTCGACTTACCACCTCAAGATGAAATTCCTTACGGAACACGGGATTGGAGAGGTGAAAGGAGACCAGACGACAGCCCGTCAGTGCTGCGTGACTTCATGCCGATCGAAGAACAAGGAAGCACTCATTATCGAAGACCTTCGAGAAAGTACAAAGATGCAAAGGGGAAAACTAGTTGTAAATCTTGTAAGCATTGAAATATATCCTGGAGAAGAAGACAAGACAGTTCGGATAGGTTCGAATCTTAAGGAAAACACCAAGCTCGAGCTGGTGAACCTATTGAGAACCTATGCAGATGTCTTTGCAAGTTAGAAGTCTCCGATTCAAAGGCAGCGACGGGAATGTTATCTCCAAACTGGTACTTGGAAGGACCCTATCATGTTATAAAGGTACTCAAACCAGGCGCCTATACACTGGGAACACTTTTTGGAGAACCAATCCCTCGTACTTGGAATGCTGAGAATCTGCGAAAATATTACCAGTATCGTCTTGCCCCGAGGCAAGACACTTCTTTTTCAGGGGGATAGGACCCCAGACCTTATAAAACCCCCCCGTCTTTTAGAAGTTGTCTTTAGAAAGATAATTTCGAATAAATGGGTTGTTAAGCAATCCAGTGTAAACTTTATCTTTTGCTCGAGCAATAAAGTTATTGCTTTCAAGCATTGTTATAGTGTGTTACACATTCAGCAACATGTTCTGCCTGAGCAGAATATCTGCCGAACACTCTGCCTGAGCAGAGTGCCAAACTTAGAAACAACATTCTGTCTGAACAGAATGACGGCCAAACGCTCTGCCCGAGCAGAGTGTCAAATTCTTATTTTTTCTACAAACATGCAAGAATAAGCCAAACGGATCTAAGTCCGTGAAGAAACAAAAGTTAAGGGAGGCGTAGTCACTCCATCAAAACTTTTACTTCTTCAGACCAAATAATACTGTGTGAGTATAAGTAATACTGTGTGAATGGTAATGCATAAACCATGACAAACACATAGTAAAACGAAACACCATGAAGTAAAAAAAGAGATTGTTTATACAAGCCCTCTAGGGGGTATCAAAGTAACTCAAGTCTGAAAGCAATGTAGCCTGGATACAATGTCTAACATCTAGGGCTCGGGGGCATCGCCAGAAGGACCTTCCCCTGGAGGATGAGAAGCTGCAGCATCGCCTGCCTCTGATGGTAGAACAGTATCTCCAGACTGAGATATCACCGCAGGCAGAACGAAGTCATCCAAGGGGATATTAGGAAAGCGCTCCGCAAACATCTCCTTGGCCTTCGCGAAGCCAAGCTCGTAAATCTCAAGGCCGTCATCCGCACGCTTCTTGAGCCATTCATCCCCAGTATTCCCATCAAGGAAGTCGCAGATGCCTTGATCACGAGCCTTCTTCACCTCTTCTGCCACTCTTCTATTTGCCCGTTCCAGCCTCCTCTCCAAAGTCTCAATCTGTGCAAGGTAGTCAATCTCTTGCTTGCTCAGCTCTTCAGCACGACGAGTGGCTTCCTTTGCTTCCTTGATGGCCTCCCTTTTCTGCTGAGCCTCCTCAGTTGCCACTTGCCTCGCCATCTCAAAATGATACAGCATTTTAAACCCGCTCGCATACATCTGGAATAAAGATTGGAACGATCAGCAAAACGAAGTCCAAAAGTAAATGGGAAGCCTAGAAGAACGAAACATACCGTATACATAGCCTGAGCAAAAGAACAGGTAAAGGTCTCGTGAGTTTAGTCCTGGAAAACCTCCTTGTCTTGAGGAAGAACTCTGTGAACAAGGTGCTGCTCAGAGATCTGACTATCTGGCATCGCAACATCATCACAGCGAAGAGTCCATCTGGGACGAAAGATGGGATCCTCTTTGACAGACACCTTCTCTACAATCTGCGGAGAGTGGTTAGGAGGAATAACCCTTGTCTTCTTCGGAGCAGGGGCAACTCTGCACTTGGTTGCTTTTCTTTCCTCTTTCCCTTGGCTTTCTGCAAAACACCAAGAAAGCCTCCTTGCACTGCTTTTCCACTTTCGCTAGCCATTTTTGCAAGGGAGTTAGGAATTAATACAAGTGTATACATTGAAACAAAGACTAAAACAAAAATCCTATATAAAAGCACACCAAGAGGCGTGCTCTCAGTAGGAAACGTGCTAGAGATAGTAGGCGTAAGAGGAGGAGTTACAGCTCTTGCTGGAACAGGCATGCGAGGAATGATCCTTGCCCATTCTAGTTGCTGCTCTGATAAGGGTTCATCAATGGAAAGCCCGCCTCGAAGTTTGATGTGGCTAAGAATGTGCTTGGCGAGGTTGTTGGGAGCAGGCTTGCCAAGGTTCTCGAAATCCTTACAGTAAGGATTCCATTCTCTGTCAAACGGAAGCTTCCCTTTATTAGAATGGCCAACGGAGAAGTATCTGGAGTGCCAACCTTTATTCAACTTCGGCCCCCTTTTAGAATTCGTTGCCTACTGTGAATGTAGTACCATCATGGGCAGTTGGCGACTCCCTTGACGAAACAAATTTCAAAGAATACTCTCATAAAATTTGTTGCATCTGGTTTGTAGCCTGAAGTCTAAACCAGATATATGAGCCCGACAAGCTTCCTCCAGCTATTGGGAACAAGCTGCCCTGGGGCCATGTGGTAATGCTCGAAGAAACGAAGAGCAAAAGGGTGAAGAGGAAGCCTGTATCCAGATTTCACTTGCTCTTCGTTAATCTCAGTTTCATACTTCGTTCCATAATTGGCTGGTTCTTAGCATACCAGCCCACGGGAAGAGGATATTCCCAGAGCAGCTCCACCAAATCTTCTGTAGACATTTTACTCGACTTTTCATCTGCTGTATACCAAGGCTTAGGATTAGCCTCATCAGCCGTATACTCAACTCCACCAAGGCTTAGCAGGCAAAGAAGGAGAGGGTTGAGAAGTTGAAGGCTGTGGAGGTTGAGAAGATGAGGAGGTAGTGGTTCTGAGGATGAAGGTAGCGAAAATTGTAGATTTGAAGTCCCAACTTCACTACATAAAGTTAAAACCCTATCTGATCTCGAGGATGAACTACTGCTAATGATTACATTCTCTTCAGGAGAAGAAACAGACATTGAAGACTCGAACATGTTTTCTAAACCAAGGAAACTACAAAAACTTAAAGTGCTGAACAAAAAGAGGAGAGGAAGAGAAACTTACTTGAAGAGAAGGATGCTTCCAAATGATTCGAGTGGGGTGAAAATGAAGTGGAGATCTCATTTTATAGAAAAAAACTCCGAATAACCGTTTCTTGGGATGCCTAACGGTTCATCTAACCCTTACGTGTCACAAGCTAAGAGAATGGAAGTTTGAAACTTAAAAATTTCCCGCTCAAAGGCATTAATGGCAAGAGGGACACGTAGACATGAACCGAGCACTCTGCCCGAGCAGAGTCGTGCCCGAACACTCTGCCCGAGCAGAGTGCCAAACGGCCGAACACGGTTTTACCCTAGCAAAATCGTTCCCGAACACTCTGCCCGAGCAGAGTGCCAAGCAGCCGAACATGGTTCTGCCCGAGCAGAATGGTGCCCGAACACTCTGCCCTAGCAGAGTGCCAACTGGCCAAACACGAGTCTGCCTGAGCAGAATCGTCCCCTAACACTCTGCCTGAGCAGAGTGCCAAACGGCCGAACACGAGTCTGCCTGAGAAGAATTGTTCCCAAATACTTTGCCCGAGCAGAGTGCCAAATGGCCGAACACTCTGCCCGAGCAGAATCGTTCCCGAACACTCTGCCCGAGCAGAGTGCCAAACTGCCGAACACGATTCTGCCCGGGCAGAATCGTTCCCAAACACTCTGCCCAAGCAAAGTGCCAAACGGCCGAACACAGTTCTGCCCGAGCACAATCGTTCCTGAACACTCTGCCCGAGCAGAGTGCCAAAACGGCTGAACACGAGTCTGCCCGAGTAGAATCGTTCCCGAACACTCTGCCCGAGCAGAGTGCCAAATGGTCGAACACGGTTCTGCCTGAGCAGAGTGCCACATGGCCGAACACAAGTCTGTCCGAGCATAATGGTGTCCGAGCAGAAGCATGGATGAACACTTTGCCCCGAGCAAAGTGACCTATGCCCGAACACAACTCTGCCCTAGTAGAATGGTGTCCGAGCAGAATTCTGCTCGCGCAAAATCGTTTCCAAGTACAATTATGCCCGAGCAGAATGATGCCCTAGCAGAAATGTCTTTGGATAGTTGAAATGTCATAAAAATAGATTCGATTCTGTTTTGGCATATTTCGCTATCACCAGTGGGAAAAAGTGTGCTTCCACCCACTTCATTAAACACTGGTGAAAGCAAATGGCATATGATATAGCCAAAAAATTCACCTCTTATATACGGACGACACGTGGCAGTTATGACACGTGGTCCAGGCCGGCTTATTGCTGATTAGGCCGTTGCAGGCTTATTGCTGATTTAAAAAGGCCTTAACTCAATCAGCAAGGATTGACATGTGATCCTCTAGGATCTCAATTCGATTCAGATTGGAGTTAGATAAGACCTATTTCTACTAGGGCTCTCTTCTTACTACTATATAAATGGGTCTAACCCCTCAGGTATGGAGGATTACACACACACACACACACACACAATTACACATTGTGTCGTACTGCTTCTTCAGAGTTCTATATCACTAGCCATCTCTGACTTAAGCATCGGAGCGTTCCCCGCCGGAACCCCACCCGGCGGTCACTCCGTGTTCTCTTTTGCAGGCTTATCTCTGGTGTGGTTCTTGATCCAGTTTTTAGTTGCAACAGATTGGCGCCATCCGTGGGACCACGACAGGGAACATGACCAACCACTCTTCTTCCGATGACTCTCACACAGTCATTCCAAGAACCGTAACGCACGAACTAGCGGCTCTCATTGACTTGGTCGTTCTCATGACCAACACTCGACCCCTTCGCGCCACCGTCACGCCAGTTCTTCTGAAGAGTTATACGTTAATGTAATTTCTGCTACTCCCGAATCAGAAACTAGACCTCGGAGAAACCAATCTCCAACGTCTACTCTGAAAAACGGTGATCTACGCCATCGACTGAGCTGTAAGTTATTCAACACACCCCATACCGAGCTTACAAAAGAAATCCACGAACTGAAAGACGTCGTGAAAACTCTTCAACAAAAGATCGACATGGCAGTGGCTTCGCCATCCACTCACCATTCTCATCTTGACCCCAGCGATCTTCGCCTCCGTCTCACCTCAAGATCAAGCTACGGCCGCAAATACAGGTCAGCAGCCGATCCGACCTTCGTTCCCAAAGAAAAGAATGGAGAGCACGTAACTAGAAGTGGATCATGCTACCGTCGTGATCCGTCAGTAAAAGACAGTACCAATTCCTTTCCCGAACAGTTCGCCAGGTCGAAGATCCCTCGACGATCGATTCACAGAAAGAGGACGCCCGAGTTCCGTTCCCAAGAACGAGACTCCTGGATGATTGTCCCTAGATATCACTCTCCAGAACGATCTCCCACGAGGGAAGAATCCGGATACCCGTTATCCGAGGCCATCAAAAAGGCAAAACTGCCTCCCAATTTTTGAATGCCTCAATGTGATCTTTACGACAGAACCGGAGATCCAGGAGAACATGTCTACCAGTTTGAAACAAACATGCTCCTCCTCTAGGTCTCAGATGCTGTCATGTGCAGAGAGACCTGGAGGACATGTGTACCAGTTTAAGTCTAATTCATAGTGATATTATGTGACTTAAATGTGGTACAATCTAAAGGAGGGAAAAAGTATTTTATTGCTTTTATTGATGATTGTACTAGATTTATTTTATGTATATTTTCTTAGAAGTAAGGATGAAGCCTTGGAAGCATTTATGCAATACAAAACTAAAGTTGAAAATCAACTTAGCAAGAAAATCAAAGTACTAAGAAGTGATAGAGGTGGGAAATATGTTTTTCCTCTTGAAAAATATTGTGCTTATCACGGGATCATTCATAAGACCACGACACCATATGCACCTCAGTCAAATGGAATTGTTGAGCGAAAAATCATACTTTAAAAGAAATGATGAATACTTTGTTGATAAATTCTAAACTACCGGATAACTTGTGGAGGGAGGCGGTCTTAACTACAAATCATATACTTAATAAGGTACCCCACAAGAAGTTGCAAAGGACACCTTAGAAGCTATGGAATGGACGTCCTCCTTCTTTCAAATATCATAAAGTGTGGGGGTCTCTAATAAAGGTAGCTATAATGGTCAAAATAGGGCCTAAATCTGTTGATGGAATTTTTATTGGATATGCAAACCATAATTCTGCATATCGGTTCTTAGTGCATAATCTAAAGTTGATGATATACACGTCATCATAATAGAGACAAGGAATGTACATTTCTTATAAGATGTATTTCCTTATAAAGTTGCACAAGAACGGAGTTCTTTAGAAAGAACTAATATGGATCAAGAACTCTCACAAGAGGAAGATGAGCCAAGATGTAGTAAGAGAGCTAGAACGTCTATATCTTTTGGTCCTGATTTTCTAACATATTTGTTAAACAATGAGCCTCATACATATAGTGAAGCAATGTCCAGTCCTGAAGCTTCACATTGGAAAGAGGCTATTAACAGTGAAATAAATCCATCATGCAAAATCATACGTGGGAACTGGTGAATCTTCCTCCTGGAAAAAAACCCATTACGGTATAAATGGATTTTCAAGAGAAAGATGAAAGCTGATGGAACGATTGAAAAATATAAGGCCAAGTTGGTTGTCAAGGGATATAGACAAAAGAAAGGCCTTGATTATTTCGATACATATTCACCACTTACTAGAATAACATCCATTCGAATATTGATAGCTATTAATAATGTAGAGATACACCAAATGTATGTGAATACAACCTTCCTAAATTGAGATCTAAATAAAGAGATTTACATGGAGCAACCCGAGGGGTTTGTAGCTCCTGATCATAAGAGGAAGGTGTGCAACCTTATTAAGTCACTTTATGGACTAAAACAAGCTTTGAAAGAATTGCATGAAAAGTTTGATAGAGTGATGATCGAAAATGACTTTATAATCAATGAATGTGATAAAAATGTCTACGTTAAAGGCACAGAAAAAGAATATGTCGTTGTTTGTCTTTATGTGGATGATATGCTCATTATCGGGAGCAATAATGATTTCATTAAGTCCACAAAGAAAATATTGACCCGTAAATTTGATATGAAAGATTTGAGTGTGACTGATTTTATACTTGGTATGAAAATAACCAAAACATCAAGTGAACTAGTCTTGTCACAATCTCACTATATTGAGAAAGTGCTAGACAAATTTAAAAGTTAATGATAGTCCATTGAAGACATCATTAGATATAAATTTACATCTAACAAAGAATACTGGTTAAGGAATATCTCAATTAGAGTATTCACGTATAATTGGTAGCTTAATGTACATCATGAATTGCATGAGACCTGATATAATATATGCTCTCAGTAAACTGAGCAGATATACTAACATTTCGGGGAAGAATCATTGGATAGCTGTAATAAGAGTTTTAAGGTACTTAAAATATACCTTAAACTTTGGGTTGCATTACACAAGATATCCAGTTGTGTTAGAAGAATACAATGATGCCAATTGGATATCGGATTCTAGTAAAACAAAGTCCACAAGTAGATATGTGTTTATACTAGGAGGAACAACTATTTCTTGAAAATCCTCTAAATAGACATGTATTGCCAGATCCACTATAAAATTTGAATTCATTGCTTTAGATAAAGTAGGAGAAGAAACGGAATGGCTTCGTAATTTCTTGGAGGATATCAAATTGGCCTAAGCCTATGCCACCAATTTACATTCATTGTGATAGCCAATCTACAATTGAAAGAGCACAAATGAGTATATATAACGGCAAGTCTAGACACATACTTCGTAGACACAATACCGTTAAACAATTACTTTTTAGTGGAATTATCTCTATTGTCTTTGTGAAGTCAAAGGATAACAAAAGCTTTGACTAAAGAGAAAGTAAATACGTCGTCGAGGGGAATGGGTCTTAAGCCTATGAACTAAAGAGTTGCTATAATGGAAACTCTATCTAGCTGACTGCAGATCCCATGATCTAGGTTCAAATGGAAAACTGAATTATATAAATGTAACTCAGACATAGCACTGTGGGGGGGGGGGGTGGGGGGGGGGTGGGGGGGGTTAAAACCCTCATATCCATTTCTATGATAAGAAGATAGTGGCACCTACAAAAGGTTAGGTTAAGCTATACTTTTTATGACTCTTATATCTTGAAAATCCAAGTAGAGGTACAGTAGGAACCTCTTAATAAGAAGTCACGTATATGAGTAAGAAGTGGGCTGCTTCTATGAGAATTGTAAGGCTGAATTCTCAAAGAGTACTCATGAAAACTAGGAGTTGTTCAAGGCCAAAATGAACACAACAATGAGAACCTCAAAATAATGTTTAAGCGATATTGTGTGAAGTTCTGTTGTTTCGATTTACACTAAAGGTTGAACAGTTCATGACATCAAATTCACTGGTTAATAGTAAATCCGATAGTTCTCATTAGGGAAGGTTCAAGGCCATCAGCTACTTATCCCGATGCATTGTCATTCTAATTGAACTCTTTCTTGTGTCAACGTTCCTTTGCGTATAGTGTCCAGTCAATTTTCCATTCATGTAGGGGATTGTTAGAATTGAGGGTTTTAAACTCACTTTGAGGAGTCCACTTTAACTCAATTTTTGAATGGGTTCCACACCATGATTTAGTTAGGAACAAAGTGATTTATGTTCATATTTTGAAGTAGATGATCATAGTATATTCACAAATTTAAAATAAATGAGAAGTGAATGAGAAATTTAAAGTTGAAATTGATTGTTCAACTTGAAGGGAAAAAGGAAATCCCACATTGAAGAAATAAAATCAATGTTGCCTCTTTATAAGGTTTAGTCTTGAACTAAGGGTTGGGCTCCTTGGGGGTACCCAAGTTTTGTAAGGAAGGAGGATCTAGGTTGACCTAAGGTCCACAACACGAGCGTGCCACCCGCCCGTCCTGTCTCGGTCCGTGGCCGTGGCGGCCCATCAAGTTTTATTCTTTTTGGGATAACATTTTAAATAAATAAAATTTATTTATTTAAATTCTTTTTCCGAAAAGTTGCAACATTTCCAACACCTGCAGTTTTTCAGTGAAAAATTGCACCCTCCACCGAAATTTTTCTCTATAAAAAAACGAGTCCAAAGTCTGGAAAACAGTTACGTAAAAGAAATTATAATTCTGTTATTTTGTTCATTTTTCTTGTGTTCGAAAGAAAGAGTTCTGCACCATTATTATGGTTTGCCGAGTCTCGGATGACAATCCCAGCTAAATAAGTGTTGATCGGTAAACCAAGTTGGCATAAAGGTGTTGAGTAAAAATAACGATTATATGTGCACAAATTCAAGAAAGCAAAGGGAATAGGACGAAAGTAGCTACTTCGGCCTAAAAATAGAAAAACATAGGGGCTGTATGTTTACAATATTAAGTTTTCGTTTTTGTAATGATGATAAAAAGATGCCTTTTTTCGCGTACAATATTCGTTTTGGATCCAAATATCCAAACAGTGTCAAAAAAATGAAAACACCCCAAATGTGTTTTCACCTTTTCTCGCCACTCCATTTCTCACTGAGAGAATAGAGTTTTAGCCTTCATTGTTCAACGTTTTTTCTGACCTCCTTTATGCCTTGTCAAGTAAGAGGGAAACCGTAGCTCTCTCTCTCTCTCTCTCTCTCTCTCTCTCGTTCCCCTTTATCTCCTCCTTCTCCTTCATTTCCAATGAACAAATCCCCAACAACTCTATCCCACACCATTCGTCAATCTGCCGAAAGCAACATATAAATTCACCCCAAACCCTCTAGCTGTCGAAGATTCAGGATATAGACGACCAACATGTCGCCGGTACCTTCCGTCTCCCAATTAAACATTTAACAATCCGAAAATGGGTGTGTGCGACTGTGTTGTTTAACTCATTAATGGGGGAGGGGAAATGGGTATTTCAGTGCACAGTGAAGGGGTGAAGGGAAAGGGAAGACGGGATGGGGAAAGGGAAGGGGAACATTTCAGAACATGTGGTGGGCCATGCTTCACGTGACGGGAAGTAAAATGAGGGTACTTTATTGGGAGAAGTAAAATGAGGGTATAAAAATAATTTGTTAGTTTAAGAGTAGGGTTAAAATGGGAAGATACGTGTATAAATAGTGTAAAAAATGCTAAACATACAAAAATAAATTCAAAAAAATTGTCGAAAATAAAAATAAAAATGATAAACGTACAAAAAAACTGAAAAAAATAGATAAAAAAATTAAAAGTATAAAATATGATTTTAGAATTATTAAATATTAAAAATTTAAAAAATAAAAATAAAATACAAAATACGAAAATAAATTGTATAAACGTACTCCCATTATTTTGGCAGGCCGGCCGAGCCTGAAAACCCAACGGCCCGATTTCAGACCCAGCCCATTTTTAAACCCTTTCCTTCTCGTCTCCTCAGGAAACAAAACCCTTCTTCACCTTCACCTTCACCTAGGCGAAATCCTGCTCTATCAATGGCGGACAGGCGCAATCTACTGGTGAGCTCGGTAACGGCGCTGAAGAAGAACGAGAAGCACCAGAAGAAGGCCAAGTCCGGCGGCTTCGAGTCCTTGAACCTAAGCAGCAATGTCTTTAGGGGTGTCAAGCGCAAGGGCTACCGCGTCCCGACGCCGATCCAGCGCAAGACCATGCCGCTCATACTCTCCGGCGCCGACGTCGTCGCCATGGCCCGGACCGGCTCCGGCAAGACGGCAGCGTTCCTCATCCCCATGCTCGAGCGGCTGAGGCTCCACGCGCCCCAGAGCGGCGCCAGGGCCCTCATACTGTCGCCCACGAGGGATTTGGCGCTTCAGACGCTCAAATTTGCTAAAGAACTCGGCCGCTTTACCGGTAAGCAACGCGTATTGGATTTTCCCTCTTGACTCTTTGTCGCATCTAATGACTCTAGTCGATGTTTTTGTCCTAGTGTGACTTGCCAAGTGATACTTATTAACTCTTGACTGTTTTATGATCTCAATACAATGTTTATGTCTATGAAAATATATGGATCCGCTATCGAATGGAACATGTGGAGTATCCAATGAATCCGTCTGACTATTTTTGCAAATAATTAGAATTTGAACGTTTAGCATCTATTTTAGTCGCTGTTTTTGCTGTAGTTTGATGGATGCTTACTATTTGAGTTCAGTATAGTGATGAGGTGTTCGGATTCTATCCTAGAAAATCATAGAAAGAGAAAGGGGATGAAAATTATGAAATAGAGGGAGTAGAAAGTTTATGTTTAAAGTAAATCTGATACTGAATTGGAAATTGGAATAACTTGTTGGTCAGATTAGGTTGCTGAGAAATATCAGATAGAATGAAGAGAGAGTTTCGAATGTTTTTGTTAGGTATGGGGGAATCAGGTTTCACAAGCAAATCCGCGCTTAGCTTGGCGTAGATGAATTTTGTTGTTTGGTGCTGAACGCCTGAATTTTAATGACTTCTAGATGAAATGTTTTGTTTTGATCCACCTAGCACCTGCTAAATAGAGCCTCAGCTTAGTTTTTAGTACTTATTGTGTTTCTTTTACATTAATGCTTTCTCCGTCCCCCAAAAAATTGACATAGTATCCTTTTTTGCTGTCCCAAAAAAATTGATGACTTTCCAAATTAAGAAAGATTCTTTAGGTGTGTTTCCATGTTTACCCTTCTTACATTTCTTTTATTCTATTTCTTTCTTCACATTTAGTCCTTCACCAACTGTTTTCTCTCTCCTGGCCCACCTCCCCCCCTCGCGCTCTCTCTCTCTCTCTCTCCCTTGGATTGAATGGAAAACTCAGAAAGTACTCATATCCTAAATAAGCGTGCAAATCAAACAGATCAAATAATTTGGGACGGGGGGAGGACAACATTGAGATGATGGGTGAACAGTTTTTCCATTCCTGTATGATTTGTAATAACAACTGGATCAATATAATGGGACACTAAGGGCACTTAAGTGAGGATACTCAGTGGAAATTAGCACTGTGGGTGCTTGTTTGTGGTCTTTTCTTTGTCTATTTCTTGTGAGCGTGGCAGCTGAATGATTTTAGGGGTTATTAGCAGGATGGAAAACACTTCTTTGCCAAAACAAAGTCTCTGCTCAAAGAACCATTTTATGTTCTACTCTCACCTTGTACTATTGTCATTGTTACCATTCTCCAATCATTGCAGAGAGGGTCAAAATCTTTATTGGGAATTTTTTGTGACAAGAAGTACAAATGTCACTTTGTTCATTCGAACACAAGTTCTCAATGCAATAAATCATGCTTTAGGTACCTGGTATTAGCAACTCTGCTCAAATTGATGGCCGTGGGATTGGAGTTTCTTAAGAATATCAGAGCTGTTAAATGGTCAATGAAGTACTTCAGAGATCTTTTAGAGAATGCTGTTCCACTTTGCAAGACATAAACTACAATGTATATTTGGTACTCATAGAGAAGTGTTGTATGAAGTTACGGGTTGGTTGGATGTGTTGCCAATGGACGTGTTATTTCATATTTGAGGTACTATAAGAGGGCTTCTATTGTGGCATAGAAGGGATTTTTTAATTGGATTGCTTATACAGGCTTAAAGGGCTGATGAGGTCATTCTACAAGCTGTCAAATGAAAGGAGTGGGAGGTATCCCCTGGTACAAATTTGGCATGTGAAAAAGTCTTTGAAGACGTCCTTTCCTATTTGTTTAGCTGCCTTAGAATTGCAGATGACACCATGCTAGTCCAGTGTTCCCTTTAGAGCTACCAATGAGGCCGTGACTTCAAATATATGCACTGCCAATATGCAAAGAGAAAATAATGCTCTTCCGAAAGTGCTATTTTGCAAGAGAACAGAAAAGACAGAGAACTGATGGTTCACATTTGTTTGTGTATAGTGTTCTTTCTAAGTTGATTACATCAAAATTTCTTTTGAGTTGTGTTGCTTGATATTGCTAGGGGTTGCTCTTAAACCAGAGCTAGATGCAAGGAAGAAAGTCTCCCCATGTCATTCTTTTGATCTTATATATATATTTTTTCCGTAGCTGGTCACAAGCCTGGGCAAAGGAGTGCCACGATAGGTTGACGACCAGCGTAAAACAGTCGCATCCATGAACATAAGACCTAAGAAATTATGCGTGAGTAATAGGGCATTCCCCTTGAGTGATGCATTGCATCTGCCTGCTTGTGCTTCAAGAATGGGCAAAAGGCATCTTCTCGGCTCCGAGATGCAATGACAAGAGAAAAAGATTTCCCGCACCACATATATGTGTTCAGCTGAACAAGCTAGTACAGAATCACAAGACTTAGCTTAGTCAATTGGAAGTTAGGTTCGTTAACCAGTAGTTCATTTATGGGTAAGCTGATACAATGAGTAGAAGGAGAATAAATATAGCGTGTATTTAGTAGAATAAGTGGGTGGTATTTCAGTCTAAGGAGATAGCGGGAACATGTTTTAAGTTGTGGTACACGGCAAGGATACAAATAGAAATGGAGTAGGAAAAATAGTAGATAAAAAGCCTAAGAAATGAGTGCCTAGATGTCAATATTAAATTTTAGGAGTACAATTAATAATAGGAGTGGAGACGAGCAATGTAATCAGCGCGTATGGAGTAGCGCCACATAATATGAAGGAAATATAAGAGGATATGGATGAAGTTCTATCTATCTGTCTGTCTGTGTCTGTCGGTCTGTCGTGACGCAGCTGCGCACTAAGTGGGGTGGATTTTTTATGGGGAAAGATTAAGCATCTTTTAAAGACAAGGATGAAGCCAAGATACCTTTAAATTACACCATGTGAGAAAATTGTGTTCCAAAGTTTAAAGGGAAAACACATAATTCCCCTCTGCCTATGGTTCAATGCCAATTACTGGTCGACTTGCGCAGATTTACAGCTTAAAGATTATTTGGATAAAACCTCACCATTAAAACCATCCAACTTGGATAATGCACCCTAAGGGTTTCATATGAAAACCTCCATATCTATTGCTTCTCGTGTGGAAAATAAGACAGACAGACATCTCCAACATTGCAGCTAGTTTCATACAGCTCAACCTCCGGTAACCATCGACTTTGAAGCCCATGCACATGATATCTAGGAAGTCCAACAACGCATGGGAAGATATATACACCATAATGGCTAGTGGATGCTGATCTGACATTGCCACCAAAAAGTGCCCGCATTCAAAGCCTAGTAGTCAGTTAGTCAGCCTCCATCTATTTCATGAAAAAGCATGAAGCCTACAGAATCATTGTGTACTATTATTGTACCTATTCGATATCATATTTCATAGGGCATATGTACTTTTACCTGATTTACTATATCTCATGTGCGTTTTACCTCTAACTAAATGCTACCACTGATCCTCCGTAAACTTGCTGAAATTGGGCTTCTTGAAGGAATCTGTTAACTTTATAAAACTACTGACATACCCTTGGAATTACGTATATATACATCCCATTACCTTTCCCATGGCTGCTCAAGATAATCTGCTATGGAAGTAAGTACTTGCAGCTTTGGTGATGTGTGACAGGATGGCAGTCAGATATGAAGCTTCAACCGTTAAGATCAGTGGTGGTGTTTTCCTGTAACTTTCTTGATAGTCCTTTGTCATCCAGTGCTGCCACCTATGAAGCACGGACACGGTTGTGGGTGCGACATGGGTGCGAACATGTGGATACGGTTTTATTGAAAATTTTAGGATACGGGTGCGGCGGGGATATGGCTAATTTTGGAAATATATATTTTTAATTATATTCACTTGGTATTGAACTTCTAAGCAATTTGAATCTTAATGATCATTATATATATGTAAAAAGATATTAATATTCCAACCAAAATAGTGAGTTTTTAAGTTTAATGGGTTCTTTCGCAAAATTTTAAAGCTTTCAACCAAATTAGTGAGATTTTCTTAAGTTTAATGGGTTGTTTTATAAATATTAAAATTGTATGGCTGAACAGAATAAAGTTATATGTGGTATCACTCTTATTTCTTTGAAGTACTCGGGTTGGTTTATGCAATAACTTAACAGTAGGGTACTTAAATAAAATAACAAATTTTTGATGCTAGCTGTCAAAGAATCAAAAGTCATTCTAGCATAGATAACATCGACTCTCCATGTTCTTCTTCTCTAGAAGCAGCGACACGCTGCACGCCGTCGCGGGTAAGTCCTTCTTCTCCTTCTCTTTCTCTTCCTTCTTATATTTCTTTTCTCTAGTCTCCCCTCTCCTCTTCGATTCCTTGCCGGTGGTCGCTGGAGTTTCTGGTGGTTGCCGGTGGTCACAGATCTGCACAACAATAGTGTTTTCACAGATCTGATACGCACCCGATATTTAAGACATAAAAAAAAATTGTTGGACGCGCACCTGACGCGCACTGATGCCGCACCCGACTCGTATCCGATGCCGGTGCTTCACCCTAAGTGCCGCACCGGTGCTTCATAGGCTGCCGCCGACTAACGTCTACCCTGACATCCATTTCGGTATAGTTCATACCGGAAAAAATTTAGTGCTTAGCTGAAACTTTAGAAACGTAACTCAAGCCATATCTGGGCATACATGCTTCGGGTGTTAAATGCTATGAAAGCTCAATCCAATTCACACTAGGGGAGGTCCTGTGTTGTTGACAGTGCTGTCGGTTGTATCACCTTAGGCGTTGAATTTAACCAGGGGGTGATGAGAAATACTGGAAAATAACGTGGTGTGATGACAGGTTGATGTTGTGGTTTCAAATTTGGTGGTGCTTTTGTGTTGAAATTAGGTGAGATGCAGGTTTTTTCTCGCTCTAATTGTGGGGAAATGGCAGAGTTTTGTAGGCACGGGTGTCCATGGTGTCAGTGGTGGAGTGTACCTGCATTGAAGGTACAAAGTGGTGGTGATTGAGGTGTTCGATGTAGGTGTTAATGGTGGTGATGGTCAGATGTTGAGGAAGAAGAAGGGTAAAGAATGGAAAGATGTAACATTTTGTTAAACTTGCTCAGCATAGGGAGCATTATAAGCAGTTAGAAAATATCCTCTACACACATCTTTCACTGAAAAGGTGCATTAGTAGGGTCCTTTAGGCTTCATGCTTTTTCAAGGAGAGGCTGGCCAGAGGCATTGCGTTAGGCTGATCAGCATGCACGGGCCACAATGGGCATTGAAACCTGCATAAGTTCTTTCCTTGCGTGCTTGGACATCCTGGTTATCTTCTGGGTGGGCTTTGAAATTGGTTGTTGACTGATGGCTGTAGTCTGTGTTGGATAAGGTGTCTTCTTCCCCCACAAAAGAAGTAAGTGGCAGGGCAGATAGCATGTAGGACCTGGCTACCCCCAATTATTTAACAAATTTCATTTATGTGATGTAATTTATAACTCCAGTACTTTTAAAAAATGTCAATTTATGAAGCAAACCTACAGGTCATTTGGTTTCTTCCAGCTGTTGGTGGCTCTCATCCTTTAGTGGGGAATATTGGGAATGCCGGTCCTTAAATGGGAAAAAGTGAGACTGAAATCTTTCTCGTTTTAAATCTAAGATAAGTTCCATGATTATTACATCTTGTAGGTTTAGTAGGGGATTTCAGTTTCTTGTGACGGAGCCTAGTTTTTTTCTGGAAAAAGACTAGCACTTGAGTTTGACTGGTTGCATATTCTCGGCATGTTCATGCGTTAACCCCCTCAGTTGCCTGAGTTCTAGTCAGTTCATGGAGTTGTCATCTTCAACTGAGCAGAAAAACGGCGGCCTGGTGGATGAGGCTCCAACATGTGGAGGATGTACATTGTGTTCATTTTCTTATAAGCCTAATAAATGGAAACTACAAGTGTTTTGGGGAGAGACACAAAAGTACCTAGGGCAGACTTCTGTTTGATCATAAAAGAAGGATCCTAATTTTAATTGCTCTTCTCTGTAATGACTCTAATGTATCTTCTGACTTGTAGACAAAATGTGTAGGTAACAGATTGCACTGCGTTATGTCAACGGAAGTGACATCTTTTCACAATTTGATTATCCTCGCTCTGAATAGATAAATCATTAATGTAATGCTGAAGGTGTTTATGTTCCATTCAGATCTTCGCATCAGTTTACTGGTTGGCGGTGATAGCATGGAGAGCCAGTTTGAAGAGTTGGCGCAGAGTCCTGATATAATTATTGCGACTCCTGGTAGGCTAATGCACCACTTGTCCGAGGTTGATGATATGTCATTGCGTACTGTGGAGTATGTGGTTTTTGATGAAGCTGATTGTCTCTTTAGCATGGGCTTTGCGGAGCAGTTGCATCAAATACTCACCCAGCTGAGTGAGAATCGCCAGACCTTGCTTTTTAGTGCAACTTTACCAAGTGCCCTTGCTGAGTTTGCAAAAGCTGGTCTGCGGGACCCTCAACTTGTCCGACTTGATCTTGAGACTAAAATTAGCCCCGACTTGAAGCTTACTTTTTTCACCTTGAGGCAGGAAGAAAAGCATGCTGCATTCTTGTATTTGATTAGGGAACACATCAGTGCTGATCAGCAGAGTTTGATTTTTGTTTCGACAAAATACCACGTTGAGTTCCTGAACCATTTGTGTAAAGAAGAAGGTATTGAGACTTCTGTTTGCTATGGAGATATGGATCAAGATGCTCGAAAGATTCATACATCAAGATTTAGAGCAAGAAAGACCATGCTGCTGATTGTGACAGATGTTGCAGCTAGGGGAATTGATATCCCACTACTTGACAATGTTATCAACTGGGACTTTCCCCCTAAACCTAAACTTTTTGTCCATCGAGTAGGGCGAGCTGCACGGGCTGGTCGGACTGGTACTGCATTTTCTTTTGTCACATCTGAAGACATGCCCTACCTTTTAGATCTTCATCTCTTTCTATCTAAACCAATTAAGGCTGCTCCCATGGAGGAAGAGGTTTTGCAAGACGTAGATGGAGTTACATCCAAAATGGATCAGGCCATTGCAAACGGAGAAACTATTTATGGGCGTATTCCTCAGACAGATATTGATCTTGTTTCAGATAGAGTACGTGAAATCATTGATGCTTCCACGGAACTGAACACTTTGCAGAAGCCCTGTGATCGAGCATTTCGTTTGTATTCGAAGACAAAATCTAAGCCTTCTAAGGAGTCCGTTAGAAGAGCAAAAAAGTTGCCCCGCGAAGGTTTGCATCCGATTTTCAAAAGCGTGCTAGGTGGCAATGAGTTAACGGCACTAGCGTTTTCTGAGCGTTTGAAAGCATTTAGGTATTTGTTAATAGTTTTCTGATGTCCTTTTGCGTTTTGTGTGTTTGTCTTATCTTTGAGATGTTTATATTACTCTCACACAACCGTTTGGTGGCTGATTTGTGGTAGACCAAAGCAGACCATCTTGGAAGCTGAAGGTGAAGCTGCTAAATCAAAGCATCTCAAAGTAATTATCTGCTATTTACTCTTTGTGCCAGTTGATGTTGTATGGTTGTAACTCCGTATAGCTTTCCTTTTTTCTTTTGGTTATGTTTACTACATGTTCTATATGATTTTGATGTTAATGAGCATAATATTAACACGACTAAGTAAAAAAAGAAAGGAAAGGCATAATATCAACATGCATTTACTTTATCCCTTGCTACTTCTGCAGAGTTCTGCTTAAGCCTGCCACTTTGCGTGCGTGTGTGTTCCTCCTGTCTGTTGCTTTATTCGCCTCCTTAGTTTCTTATACCGATATTTGTGTTGACCTAGCTACTCCCAAAAGTTTTGCAGCTTATGTTGTTTCCTGAACGAGTTTTATGCTCTAGTGTTACAGGTTGTCTCTGAAGGAGTTTTTGCCCCATTTTGGTTTTTAACAAACGACTCTGATTACTTTTTAAAACCTGTCCTGTAAGTGATTTAAGAGCAAGGAAATTTATGTGGTGTATTATAGACAGGAAAGGACTATGCACTAAGTACCGATATGTGATCAAGGACGTGGAGTCGTAATAGTTTGATGGTATGACCAGTGAATTTCCGATTAAGTTGGACATCAACAGGGATTGACTTCAAGCCCTTATCTATTTGTTTTAATGATGGCGGTGCTTATTAGTAGACCCGTGGTGTATGTCATTTGCGGGTCATATTTTCTTAATTGTCGAGATTAGACTAGGGTGTTAATGCAAAGTTGGTGTTGCGGATAATAGAAACCTAAGAAATTTAATTTAATTAGGCTAAATCTTTTAAGTTTATAAGTCGAGGAGGAGGATTGAGAATGAAGTGAATAGGGTTGCAAAAGGTACCTAACAAGATTTTGTTTGGTATCTTGGGTTAGTATTGCACAAGAAGAGGGAGAGAGATTGATGAAATGTTGCTAATCCATCAAACTTGACTCTTTTGCCACTCATCATCCTCGATGAGAAAGTCCCGCACTTTGCCGCCCTCCAAATCCCTGGATTGAGAGAGATTGATGAAATGTTAACAGATGGGGATTCCAAGGATTTGGAGGGTGGCAGAGTGCGGGACTTTCTCGTCGAGGATGATGAGTGGCAAAAGAGATCAAGTCTGATGGATTAATGTCGAAATAATATGATGTCCAGTAAAGGGATGGACGTGCTGGAGTGGAAATGCAGTCACATTGGCCAATGTTGTTGATAGATTGGAGCCTCTTTACCTATGATATTGGAATGCTTACGTGGAGTGGTTACAGAGGATGGTCTTAATAAGAGCAGAAATTTACAATAAGGTGTTTGGTTTGCTCATTAATATGATATGCACCGGTACAGGTTATATTTTCAAACCGTTTTGAGATGTATTAAACAAAAATAATCTCCCTTCTTGAAAGTCATCTCTCTTTATGTAAACCCCTTCTGAAAAACCCATTTCAACCATGTCATCATCTATTGCTCTGATGAAATATGATGTTAGCTATGGTAAGTGTGAAATCAAGTACTTTTTCTTCCTCTCTCAAATACATCTTCACGGATTTTAAGTGGTTTATTTATCTTCCTCTTCCTTTTTTTCTATTTTTCGCCATCTACATGTACTGCCTATACCTGATTTTCTCGGATTCTATTGGAACAGAGATGAAATGGTGTTGTCTTTGTACCTGTTTAGTGCGAAAAGGATACGTATGGGCTTGTACTATATGCCTTTGATAACTACGACTCGGACATGTTATACGCCATCGGATGACCAAGTGAGGAAAAGACTGTGATAAGTGATGGGGTTAAGAAGAGGTAAGGGTAGTTCGTAAATAACATTGGTTAGAAGCAGTAAGAATGGACTTACAAACACGTCAGAGAACATGTGCTAGATAGTGGAGAGAAGGTTTCATGTAGCCGACCCCAATTAGTTTGGAGTAGAGGCTTGAGTGGAGTTAACATGGTTATAATAATTCAAACGTGCAAACATTGTGGTACTGGAAAGAATATAGAGATATGCCTGCCATGCAATATAGGGGTCTCACTGATTTTGTGTATTCCTTTTCTACATGTTCTCGATTAGGCCCCCAACTCCTGTCGGCCCTGTCCTCAAATGCCAGCTATCTACTTGACGGATGCCAACACCTGCATTTATTATCAGGCACTGTGTTTAATCGTTTTTTGCTTCTGTTGGTGAACTTCGCATTTACAGTAAAGTGTCATTGCAGGGACCTTCTAGTCAGTGGGTTGATGTGATGAAGAAGAAAAGAGAAATACACGAGGATATCATCAAAAAAGTACAACAGCAGCATTCTAGGGACCATGCGGCAAAGGTAAGGGTCCCAGTAGAAGCACCGTGTATGTAGGAAGGCATGTTGGGGAAATTGTAAATCTTCTGAATGATGATTAACACATGCCTAAAGTTGATCATTGTGATTATTCCTGAATGTGTGCTAATGTTTACAGTTATGCCTGAATTTGAATCTGCTCACAAAAAAGAGTAGAAAGAATTATTTACTCTATTTGAGAAGATATAATTTGCAATTTGGTTATACATTGTCAATTTTTGAAAATGAAAATTACGTTTCACTATGTTGGAAAAGAGCACGTCACTTAATATTTGTGCGTCGTAATGTTTTAATCATCATCTTTCCTCCAGAAAAGGAAATAACAGAAGCTAAAACAAAAAAAAAAATGGTAAATACTTGAGCAACAACTTTAATGTAGAATACAATTGAATAGAAGGGATTGATGGTCTGCAGAGGGAAAAAATGGGAAGAAAGTGAGAATGAGCTAAGCATAACTTTTCCCCCTAGTTTTTGTATAGTCATTGATTTGTAATGCCTTGTGTGACATGCATAGTCTATTGGCATGTGACATCGTAAGAAGCACAAATTTAGCGGACTTGTTGCTTGAATTTCCAACGTTAAGTACCAAAAAGATTGAAAACTACCAAAAGGACAAAGAAGGAATCTTTGAATTTGACTAAAATGCAGGGCCCCATACAATGATCGCATGCATCAGTTAGGACGTTTGTGGTCACCTTAGCTTTGTGGTTTTCTAGATTTGTGATATGATTTCTTGCTTCGTAATCCTTTGTCATAATTTTTCTTTCCAATTTCCTGTGTCATTCTGTGTCTGGCTATATGAATCTTTTGGTACTTCTTGCAGGAAGTTGAATCCGAACACACTTCTCCAAAGAACTGTAGAGGTTTGTTCTTTTTGCTACTATTTATATGTATTGCCACGTCATCAAACAAGCACCAATAGGTGGAGAGACTTGCAACAGAATGTGCTTAAACTAAGGCTTAGTTTGTTTTATGCAGGACATTAAGTTCTCTAAGAGAGATATTTTTTCTCTTCCCGTCTAAATAATGGCACTTAATATATATTGGCCTTCAATGGGTACTGATGTGGATGAAGATAATCTTTACTTGGACGCTGTCTCTTTTCACTCTTCTCCTTTTCCTCCCTACTTTCCTGAGAACTAGCTCTACTTAATGATGTCATGCCAATCTTCTTTGTAGCATTTATGTTTATCTTCCATTTTCTATACTATCTATGGTCTAGGATTTGAGGTGATGGGGAGGCTGTGTTTTGCTTTGTTATGGGGAGGGCGCCTTTATTCCCTGAAGTCTGTTTGAAGGCCCAAGTTGCTAGATCCACCATTGACAGTGGAGGTTCCTAGAAAAAGTGGCATGCTTCATATCTAAGGAGGATGGCGACAGTGTTGACCACTTTGATCTTCATATATGGTCGTGGAGGAATGTTGGAACTTGGTTTTCAAGCTTCGTATATGGGATTGCGTCATGCTCAAGTTGCTTTCAGTTTGTCTCTGTGTTGAAGAATGAGACTTTTTCCTATTCTTCTCTTTTCCCTTTTTCTTTTTGGAGGGTTCGGGGGTGCTTCCTTTATTTCCAATTCGCGGGCATATGTATTATGAGGAGATGGAAGTCCTCTCTTTCATGTTTATTAGCGACTTCTCTCTCTGCTAAATCTGCCGTGCATGTCCCCTTCATCTGGTTTTGCTGGATGGTAGACTAGGACAGTGGGGATCTCTCGCATGAAAGGTGCTGGCATCTGCTTGCAAGGGGGCACCATAATCGACCTTGATCTTTCTAAGAGCGCTAGCATGCTTGTTTGGACCCCATATTTATGTTTGACAATGCTTGAGCTTGGCGAAGCCATAGCAAACTCTAGTAAACGACAACAGGTAGTGGAGATAATGACATGAAAATCTTTGTCAAGTCCTTTATTATGGAGCTGTATTCCTTAGAGATAAGCATACAGTTAGATGAAGTTGAATCTCAATGTCTTAGGCCTAAGTGAGGCTAGTTCATGTACTTGCTTATGCACAAGCAGTAATTTACAAAACACTGAAAGTTAGACAATCCATTATCTATATGATGAAGCATTAAAAACTCGGTTGAATAATCTTTTCTTTTTCCAATTTCTTATGGAGCAGACAATGATTTTTACCTGAGTAGAAGACATACTTATCTTCCTCGGACTCTTATTTCTCAATGCATTTAGGGTAAGGTCAAATATACACCCTTTTCACTAAATCCGCACCTTTTGTCACTAAAGAATTAAAAGGTGCCACCAATGCCTGTTTTAGTGGCAAAAGGTTGTGGATTTTGCAAAAAAGAGTGTGGTTTTAGCCCCACTCTCAATTCATCCAATTTCTTAAATCCTAGCAACTAGTTTTCTTGCAAATAACTGTGAAAAGCATAGCGGAGTGCAAGATCTGCTGTCACAGCTTGTCTTTGATGCCTCCACTCCTCGCCTTTGCTGTTTGCTTCTTCTTCTTGGTTGCAGCAGTCTGCGTTTGTGTCCTGGATGACTCAGAATTTAAAATTTAGCTGCCCTTGCTTCATAATTGTTGGTGAGCAGTGTTGTCAATTAGTTATAAATGCCGTCCCAGAAAACCAATGAGATGGTTGGCAACTTGTAGGTAAGTAAGCTTGTAAGGGCATAATCGGAAATCTGGTGAAATTAACATGGACGAAGAAAACCGCTATGGCCCATGCTTCTTATAAAGTTATAGATATAGACAAAGAATCAAAGATACATATTGGTCCTGTCAAGAAGTAGCAAGTAAGATTTTGTCTCAAGGTGTGAGACAACTTAGCTCGGGCAGGGATGAACTAGGAAAAAGATTGGTAGGAGCTAATAGATATCAAGTTGTGGTTTCTGCTTTGTTCCATCACTATATTCTTGAACACAAAATGATACCAGCCATCGACCCCTATTAAAGACTACTTTGGTATAATTTTTTCATACAAGTTATTTGCTCAAAATGGAGTATATTGTGGTTCATCATCCAATTTTATCCTTTATTTTTTTCAAGCAATGTAATTTCTTACTTTGGGAGATGAAGTATTGAATAAAAAGGTTCATCAGGACTCCTCTCAATAGAATGACTGGAAGAAAGAGCACGTGAATACTAACCCTGATAAATGGAGAAACCTGAAGTGGAAGAATAATAACGATGTTTCCTTTGTTTTCTGGCAGTTTCTGGTTCTAAGAGGAAGGCCAAAAGCTTCAAGGACGAGGAGTACTTTATAAGTTCAGTACCCACAAATCAAGTACGTTCCGTCTTTTTACTTCTATAAGTAGTTATACTATTATATGTCCATGTAAAACTCCTCACACAAAATTCAGTTGCATGTTACTATGTAGTCGGTACTTTTTGGGGTTTGCTTCTGTATCTTGGGTGATGACTATAATCTCCTTTCAATGTGGGAATAGATTGCTCACTGTTTGACATTTGTCGTGATATCAATTTCAGCATTTCGAGGCAGGACTCTCCGTGAGAGCCAATGAAGGCTTCGAATCAAACAGGTAAAGATAGAAATACTGTTCATATCACTATCTTTTCTCGTTGTTAAGCTATAGATATATACGCATTTTCAGATATATACGTGTATTTGTAGTTTATCTCTTTGAGACAGTGATTTGACTTCCTTATCCTAACTATACTGCACCCATGAGGCCATGAGGCTTAACCTTGCATAAGAAAGGGAGAGCCCCTACCTTTCAGTCAGCACCTTGGTCTGAGCTATATATACTACCTCCGTCCCAGAATTATTGATCAGGTTTGACTTTGCACAGAGATTAAGGAAATGGTCAAATGTCTTATAACTTTCCACTTTACCCTTTGTCTTTTTTCCTTCTCTTTTTCCCACCCACCTTCTCCTCTGCCTCTCTCTATCCATATGCGGCTTGCACACACGCTCACGCGTGCGTCTAAATACATACAGAAAGTGGAAATTCTCTCTGACCCATCATCATCAATCTTCACTACTCCGTTTACAGCTTATACAGTGAAATTTGGAGATTCCGCAGAATTTTGTTGGAAATCAGTCACTCTACAAATCAAAGTTGACTGAATTTTTGTGGTGAAAGTTTTGAAGGATTTATGGGATTGGAAACCCTAAATACTCAAATAACGTTGGCAAATTAACTGACAATTTCAATTTTGTTTGAGCTTGAACTATTGATATGTTCACTATTTGATCTATATCATGAAGTGGTGGTGATCGCAAAAGGGGCGGCGCTGGTGTTGGAGATGGTTGTGGACAAAGAGGAAAAAATAAGGCAAGGGGCAGTGGCAGTTGGAAAGGGGCAACGGCAGTGGCGGTGGTGATTGAAACAAGATAATAGTGGCGGTCAAAGGAAGACACAAGCAAAATGAAAATGAGAAAGAAGTGGAGCAGAGGTGGTCGTTAATCACCATGGATAGGCAAAACACATACTAGATCTTTCCTAATTTGGAAAGAGCAATATATTTTGGACAGCCAGAAAAGGAAAAGTGAACAATAAAAGCGGGACGGAGGGAGTATCTTATAAGGCCGTAACTGCTAAATGGACTCTTGGATGAGGACTTATTTGGGGTTTCTTGAAGCTCTCTCAACTGAAAATGAGTAAATATATGCTTACCTCATGGCATGAAGTCTGCAGCTGAAAGCCTCTTTGTGAACGGGATAAGCACCTAAAGATAAGGTTTCTTCAAAAGGTTTCTCGTTCCATTTAGACTTTTCACACCACACTCAAGGGTTCCATAGAGATTGTTTTGGATATATGAAGTTACAACAAATTCACTGTCCTCAGGCTCTGTGCTTCCAAAAGTGTTTTGAACTTAGTTGCACAAAGCGGGGGCGGGGGCGGGAGCTGGGAAGCGTAAGCACCAAGAAGAATCTGAGGTTGGGAGCGGCTTGAATAAATAAATGCGTAAAGAGTATTATCATTTGTTTAGTATAGTTTACATAGACAGGAACAACAGACAAGGAGGCTTTAAGGACTTGAAGGAAGAGAGAAACAAGGAATTGAGTTGAAAAGAACTTGATTTTCATGTATTCTCTCACTTGTTCCATGCATCTCTATCCAGCTAGTAGGATCGAGTTCCCATCTTAGCTTGGGACGAGATCCCTTGGAGCTCCTAACTTGGGATCGCAAAAGCGAGTTTCCTAGAGAGAAACGTCACCATATTTGGAGTTTCCTGCAACTAAGGTTTTGAAGGTAAAGGCAACCTCAATTTATTTTGTCTGGGTGGTGAATCAAAGGGTAGGCTTAATTGACCTTATTCATGGCATGCTTGGAAAAATGTAGTTCTTTCACAACATCCTTCCCTTGAATCATCAAAGCTCACCTCTCTAATAGGATATACTTAAGAGGATGTTGTTAAAGAACATCCTGAAATCATTTTCCAAACAAAAAGTATATTCTTGTTTTAGTAAGAGTGCCTCTCTAGTGGCTTGCCTTTAAAAACAATGGTGTGCATATATATATATATATATATATATATATATATATATATATATATATATATATATATATATATATATATGCCCATTTGTTATATCAGTACAAAAACCTCCATTGGAACTCTCAACGCAGCGTTATAGAAAAATACTCTTAGATATATGTTCCGTGCTAGAACTCTTTCTGTGTACACTCTTTTGGTGCTTTTTGCCAGAAAGGACTCTTAGGGCCTTCAGGGTGCTAACTAGCAACACTAAGGTTCAGGTTGCTAGGTGGAACTTTTGGCAAACGCTTTGGTGCTGGGTCTAATTGACCCCCTTGGTAAACTGCTGACGATTACAGCACATGCAGACAGTGCCCCTTTTTTGTAATGTAGTGTGTACTGCTGTTTATTACCGGCTTGGGTTTGAACAGCGATATGAATGCTGGTATAGTGTAGTGTATTAAGTGATTATTGGTAGAGCTTATATCTTATGAGGGACATGAGGTGACTATCTGGTGGTCTATCAACAAGGTCAATCTATACGATCCTGTTTTTATCATTTTCTAGCCTATTCTGTGACACTGTTTATTTTATATAGGTTGGATGCTGCTGTTCTAGATTTAGTTGCTGATGATGGTGGGGGACTCCAAAAGCAAAAAACTTCATACCATTGGGATAAGGTCTGAAATGTTTATTGTTTACTCTCCCTCCCTTCCTCCCTCCCTTCCTCAATCAAAATTGATTGTGGGTCTGTTTGGTGGCAGAGGAGTAAGAAATACATCAAGTTAAACAACGGGGATCGTGTGACAGCTAGTGGGAAGGTACTTATTTGTATTAGTTTCATCTTTAACATCTATGTGTCTGCTTATAGAGGAGTAGTCAGTTACTGAAGGTAACATTTTACTAATGCTTAAGGCACTCTATTTCTTGATGGATGAAATCTTACCTATCTCAGGAGGTGTTATCCCCTGTCGGGATGTACTATTTGGTTACATTGGATTTTCTATTTTTGTCTTTTTCTTCTTTCTTTCTCCTTGATTTTAATTGTTATTGCAGTAGCAATTGACAATCATAATAATAGTAATATCTCTTGCACAAGATTTCTGCATATTGAATCAATGAAATTCTATGGACATCTGGGCATGTGATCTTGAAATCTGAGAGAATAGAATCATTAAAAGGTCAATCTTTTCCGCTGTCATTACTGATGTTGTTTGTTTTACTATTGCAACTTTGGGTAACCATTACTTAGGATATACTTGAAATGATTTCTTATTCATTAATATTTTATTGACCATGTGTCGTCAATAACACCAATAGCAGCATCATGTTCTGGGTGCGTATCATTATCATGTTTACTTTCAAACATGTGTACCTACCTGAGTAAAGATCCGTATCGCTCTCAGCTAAGAGGCCGTTTGGAATTGATTCTTAAAAGTAGATTTTGATTAAATCAGAATCAGTTTCTAAAATCAGCTTTAATCCATTTTAAGCATAATAGATTAGCAGTTGTTGAAGGTGTTTGGGAAAGAGGGATTAAAGTAGATTTAGGGTAGCAAAATTACCATATAGTGTGTTCAAACTGAAATTGAGCATTTAATGTCTTTTTAAAAGTAAGGATATTTTGTAAATCTTATGGTCAAACCTGATTCTCCAAAACTGATTAAATATTAATCCAAGAAAATGAAGATTATGGATTTAATTAGTTTTGAGCAGATTGGAGCAGATTTAATTAGTATACTTTTTTTTGCCAAACACTTCAAAACTGATTTAATCTGGATATAATCAGATTTGACCAATCTAGAATTAATCCCAAACACCCTCTAAATGTCTTCCCTTGTAGTTTCAATATGTGTCCATTCTGTTGATTTAATTGTTCCCACTGTTAAGATTGGGGTTTTTTTCCGCTTGCTATAATTCTGTTAGACTCCTTGTGCTAATAAATTCTCCGTGGTGTGCAGATAAAGACGGAGAGTGGCGCAAAAGTGAAAGCTAATAAAACCGGGATATACAAGAGGTGGAAAGAACGATCGCACAATAAAATATCTTCTAGAGGAACAGGTTATGAAGGAGGTGCTGAAGAAGCTACGAGCTTTTCAGGTAACACTTTGAGATCAGAACCTTCTATATTCTGTCTCTCGTACTCATTTTTGTGATTAAACATCCCAATGTTGTTAGATCATTTGCCATTTAAATGCCATAAATATCTCTTTTGTACTTTTTCTTTTGCTTTCTAGGCATTAGTTTTCGTAATAGGGTGTGACTTGGGGCAAAAGTTAGCTCCGTTTTGGCCTGGAAGTTGGAGGTTTTAATCACTGAAACAGCCCATTTGCAAAAGAAACCCTGCAGGCAGAACTTAGTGCACTTAGTCATCAATTTTTGATACTGGTTAATGGTATCATTGCATTTATGTGCAGTGAGTATTCTAAAGGTTTAGTATAAATTGACATTCTGCCTTCGTTGTCTGTACCAATTGTCTAATATTTTGTTTCCTCTTTAGTATCAAGGACTTAGGTGCCCTCTTTGATTGGTCAATATCTTCCACCAACTCTATTACATCAATTCCAGTTAATTGTTTCCCTAATTGACGTGCTTGAAATTTTGTTGCTCCCAACCGCGAGTTAGTTGCTGTCGTTTGAGAGTATGCTTAATCATGAAGATACAGAGAGAGGGAGGGAGCAATATTCTTTCATGGAAAAAGATGTTTCTCTCCCTGCATCTGTCTAGGACATTTCCCTTACAATTATCTCTCATTAATTTGGGTAGGAGGGGTTCTCGTAGCCAAGCCAACTAATATCATACAAAAGTCTAGTTGATTAGATTTGCTTTTGCACCAGTGTCCAACTTTGTTTATGGTCCTTTGATGTTCTCGCCAACTGTTGCCACGTATACAGAGAGAGGGAGGGTGCCATATTCTTTCATGGAAAAAGATATTTCTCTCCCTGCGTCTGTCTAGGACATTCCCTTACAATTATCTCTCATTAATTTGGGTAGGAGGGGTTCTCGTAGCCAACCCAACTAATTTCATACAAAAGCCTAGTTGATTAGATTTGCTTTTGCACCAGTGTCCAACTTTTTTTATGGTCCTTTGATGTTCTCGCCAACTTTTGCCACATTTTAAATTCCAAAGACAGGGTAAGAACCCCGACATAGAGATTGAAAGTTCAGCGACTTCAATAATCCTTTTAGCTGATGTGATGCACTGACCATTCTGTTGAGAAACTAGCAATAACCATTACTAGTTAACTAAATACTCTGCATCACATGCTATTACTGGCCTTGAATTTCCCTCATTTCCTCACTTTTCATACGGCTGTATTTGCTGTCAAGCTCGCTCTGAGACCTCGATCCCAGTATGGGGAAGGAGCCATAAGTACTGCGAAAGTAATTTGGACATTCTATTCATTGCTGGCTGATTCATTTTCTCAAACACGTTGCTCTAACCTTGCCTCCTATTATATTTGTTCTGTTTTATGTGCTTGTTATCAAGGAAAGCTAGAATATTTGCCTCCTATCATATTTGTGCTTTTTAACAGGATCTGGCCCAAAACTGAAATAGGTAATGGAGGAGCACATTTTCAGAAAAGCATATTTGGCTATAAGATACTTGAGTAACTAGTAGTTTTGCAATGTAGAAAATCTCAATTTCATGAAGGTCCTCAGTACTGTTCTTCATTCATTGCACAAGTGAGAGTTGGCCAGTTTGTCAATGCCATCAATATAACTTCATGGATTACTAATATATCTTTGAACAGGATCACGAGCCGATAACAGAAGGTGCAGAGGTGGAAAGAAGCATCCATCAATACCGAATGCCCACGTGCGTTCAGAAATTAAAAACCTTGAACAAGTTCGGAAGGATAGGCAGAAAAAGGCAACCAAAATGTCATATATGAAGAGCAACTCCAAGAAGGGGAAGAAGTTTAAAAATGGTAAAAGAGGGAAGGCAAGGTAAAATGGTATGTTGCTAAGACTGTTTTATTTTATTAGATTTCCGAGCATCTTTTTGGGTGTCTAAAGAGACCTCAAAAAAGCCCCTCTACAAGGGACTAATGAGGTAATTTATATCAGTCCTTTTGGTTTCTTAACCCCGTTAATAGAGGACTTGGTCCCATCTTAAGAAGCTACTACCACCATACGAGCAAAGATGAATGTTGTTGTATTCCTGAAACTCGCCTTCTATTTTGTGTTTTTGTTCCAATCATCTTAGTCCTTGCAAAGGTTTGACCGTACCGGTGGCAACTTGCCAGGATAGTAGTTTGGATTTCTGTTTGGTTTCTAGTTCAGCAGAAAGAAGAGGGGAATCTATGGTTCAATGCCAAGTTTTTGATCAAGCATCTCTTTCAACTTCTCTCTGATTCCAATGTTATCCGGTGAGCTAGGTGATTTTTTTTTTTTTGAGAGAATGAAGAAATATATACCAAGAGGAAAGGTTTTACAACCAAACCTATGTACCGAGAAGTTACACGTGTAAAGAAGTAAGCAAAGTGGATAACAAATTACATCAGCCCGGAAACAAAACAGCACTAAGGACCAGTCAAATCTATCCCCACCATTCTTGCGTTACTTCAGAACCGGTATTTACCACAAAAGATGCCAGTGCTTAGTATAAAATCAGTGCGCCATCTATTTTTGGGTGATATCTATACTAAGGGAAAACAAAGTTTGGTGTAATATTTTTTTGATGTTACAAAACTACTTATATATAATGTATTTTCTGACTGCAGTCAGATATGTTACACAAAAGTTGATTAAGAGTGTCACTCCTCCTGGTTTGATTCACTTCTATTGCACAAGCAAACCAAAATGAGTAACAAGAATAATAATGTGTAAACATAGGTGACTCGATAACCAAGCAAGCTAGGAGCAGAGTCCGCTGTAGCTTTAGCATCATCAGTCGACGTAGTGCATGCAGCTTTTGGGATCCATTATGAACTAAATATAGCCATACCAATACCATATGGTGTTTCAGTGGAAGAACTTGTGAGAGAGAGCGAGTGACAACTTATAGCCGAAGCATTGGTTGTAGTCTTTATCATCGAAAGCGTACAGAAATCAGGACTTGGCGGGAACAACATTCACAATTATTTGAAAACATTACCGGAATCAACGGATGCTCAAATTGCACTATACGTTGCCTGATTACTTGACTCGTCCGAAATTCCTATTTTTCTAACGCAGTGTTGTAATTGGGGTGTACAAATGACATATCTCATCAGGTTGTTGTCGGAATAACCCAGAGTAAGACAACCTTGTGAACAAGATAGTATGAAATGTTGTCTTACTAAAAAAAAATGCACAATCCAGTTGTGAGCGAGGGAAAAGCCGGTTTGCCCAAACAGGTGATGCCACAGTGCATTGAGTCCAAAAAGAGATGGTCTACGATCTCAAGGAATTTTGTAAGCACTCGGGGATAGGGGGGCACTCACTGCCTTTTAACCAGGGCTGAGGAAGCAACTAATCGTTAATGTGAAAATTGCCAAATTTCCTGACGTTTGTCGGGAAGGTGTACATTATGAAAGGATGAATTTTGGGTTATATGTGTCCCGAGCCTGGTGATCGAAAGAGTTTCTTAATAGCCATGTTATTTGCAGTGAGATAGTACCCTTGCCTTTACAAGTTGGATTTGGATCACTTATGACTGCTGCAAGCATGCACTTGCAGTGTAGAATTTCCAGAAGAATTCGGTCTAAGCAAGCAAATAACACAATTTTCTTGCTTATCCCTCAAGTAGCAAGTCACTTTGCTAACCCACGGCCTTTCTTTACCCTTCTCCGTATTTTTTTTTTTTTTACCTTTTTAATTAGGGACAAACTAATATTGGGCGCCATAAATGTATCAGCAAAAACTATGCATTCGAAAAAAATAAAAAGAAAAATTATGGAAATGACCAAATATATGTTAAAAATTTTCAGCTTGTTCTTTTTTTGGGTAGAAGATTAAAAATATATACCAGAGTTAAGGATGGGAGTTACACCATGCACATAGGCAAGCAAATAGATTCACTGATGACATCCCTATCTGATAGGAATCGCAACAAAAAGGATACAACTAAAAAGCGATAAAATAAATGACAAACCACAAAATTGTAAAACCTACAAAAGACAAGATAGGAATGTGTGTGTGTGTGTGAGAGAGAGAGAGAGAGAGAGAGAGAGAGTGTGTGTGTGTTGTATGAGTTAAGGTAGGTCCATAGAGGACTACTTGGGTGGGCTAACAGCAGATGCCCACTGAGATCAAGTGGTCTGTGAATGAACCCCGAAAAGAAAGCAAACCCTACATATAGTCCCACTCGGCCACTCCTTGAGGAAAGCCCACTAGAAGTCCAGAATCTCGGAGTTGCTCTTCGCGACTTATTTGGTGGTCGCTAGTTCTATTATATATGTGGAATTTTACCTTAAGAAAATATAAACCTTTCCGACGGTCTATACAAACTTGCTAAAATCCCTATAAGTTAATAACAGTTAAACTTCCGTACTATGCACAGAAAGCGAGATAGTTAAATATGAAGCGGGAAAAATGTGATCATGGGCGAATTTATGAGATTGGAGATTATTTTCTAGCCATTTCAATATTAAACACACTTTTAATTTTATTTAAAATTGTAAGAATTTAAAATAAAAAAAATAGGATTAAAATCTTGGAAGGCATAGAAGATGCAACCAAATCCAAAACACTAATCCTAATTTCTTGAATTCTTAGATTTTTAAATTAGAGTTCAATAGGTGTTAAATGTAGAATGGTTACAAAATAACCACCTTCTCTCATTTCATTATTAACTATCGCTCTTCTTGTACATGGTACTACGAAATTTCAACTTGTACGATAGATGCGGTACTGCCTAGCCAAACTAAAATAAAACGAAAAATCGCATTAAAAAAGTTAGTTTGTATCACAATGATATCATTAGCGCCACAAAGTGGCGGTTATAATACTGTTATCTCCCGCGAAAAAGCTATTCAGAAAGCATTTCTTTATTGCTCGTTGAGAACTGGAAAGGCAAGTTAGTCTCGTGGGGGTCGGATGGCTGTCTCGATATCAGAATCACGCAGCTTCTTTTTCCCATCTCCCTCTCTCTCTCTCTAGCTTACCCTTTTCGCGTTCATCCTGGTTTGTTGTGATCAAGAGGAGAGTCTTCTGAAGCAGAAAATGGTGAAAGAAACAGAGTATTATGATGTTCTGGGTGTTACTCCCTCTGCTTCCGAGGAAGATATTCGCAAGGCGTACTATCTTAAGGTCTTGCAGACTAATTTCGTACCCTTTAACTTCTTTTTCATTACTTCATCACTTTTTCGTGAAACGTCAATGATTTTGTGATTTGCACAAGGAGGTATGCCATATACATTTGGGGATTTGTCCTCTATCATCGTTACTTGAACAAGTATGGAGGTTGACGAGTGTTTAGGAGGCGTTAATGTATGTGATTAGGTAGGTCAATCAGATTCTGTATCTCTAAAATCTTAACAAATTTGAATTGATGACTTCATCTTTATCTATTGTGTCCATTACAATGAAATGACTATGAGAATTACTGTAGGATTTGAGAAGAAAAAGAAATCTGATCAGGTAAACTAGAAGATGAGCACTTTCTTAACTATGAACTGTTATTACAATGGGTGTTGAGGGCGAGTTTGTGGTTGCTTCTGCTTTTTGAAAAATGATCACGTTCAAACACAAAATACCGCCGTTGAGGGTGCTTTTGTTTCGAGGAGGTGTTTATTGTTATGCAATTGTTTGTGTTTGAGATGCTTAATGCAAAAGCTGGTTGCAACCAAACAAGTCAAGTAACTGCTTTTGCGTTTCAATTTTTTCTCTAGGATTCTCAAACTCAACGACAAACATTCTTGTGCTTGTTCAAAGTCTTGTTTGGGAATCTTCATATATATGTGCTTGGCTATGTTGACTCATACTCTTATGTTCTCAATTGTGTTGCTCTCACAACAAAATAACACAACAGGATGCGTGCAAATATGAAGCTATAAGTTTTCCTTTTAGTTATGTTTTTTTCATTGTTAAGGGAGGTGAGTGTAAGCAACCGTGACCTGGAGGCTACTGGTTCATATGTTTTAGCAACATCTCCATGAAGTTCCTGCATACAAACTCATCCCAGCAAGGGCTAGAACCTCATGTGTTGAGATGTTTTAATTCTAACATTTTCCTGTAGTTAGGATACAATAGAGGTAAGAACAGCGTGAATGTGGGAAGTTCTTTAATAAGCCGGAAGTGAAAATGTACCAGGATCTGAATTGAACTCTTTATGTTAGATAACTTGTTGCCTTCTTTACTAATAAAAACGGAATTATGTTCCTTGTTCACCAGAACATTCCCGCGAATTTATAGTTTAAAAAGGACTGTGGCACATAATAAATATCGCACAATCCCTAAAAGAGATGGTTCATTAATAGACCGATGGGGTTTGTAATTACTGGTGCAGGCAAGGCAAGTTCATCCTGATAAAAATCCAAATGATCCTCAGGCTGCCGAAAGATTTCAGGCGAGTCTATTGCTCCTTATATTGTCTCCCTTGATTTCCTAGGTAAACTGCTTCTTAACCACTTACCAGTCAAGAAAAATGATTAATTTCTGAACTAATAAACTAACGAGTGCTATCTTCTCCACAAGAAAGAAAAGTTTTGCACTTGTTGTAGATAAACATTCCTCTATTGCCTCTTTCTGTTTCCCGTTTTGAACAAGTAATCTCAAGGTGAGCAGGCATTAGGGGAAGCTTATCAAGTTTTGAGTGATCCAGTGAAAAGAGATGCATATGACCTAAATGGGAAGTACTGCATATCTAGGTAAGGTATCATTCTTGTTTACTAAAAGATCTATTTTGAGCCATACGGTGGTTCCAATTCACAAGTATCTCTTGTATGTTACAGTATTTGATAACAACTGATATTACTTTGAGCAAGCTGGTATGCAACGGGACCAAGTGTAAAACAGCATAAGGGCAAATTTTGGTCTCTTATGCTAGCCATTTAAAGTGAGGAAGGAAGGAATACCACATTTCCGCATAAGTGACTCTGTGTATGTTACACCAGGAAGTTCTCAATGAAGTGAAACTCCTACAGAGGAATCTTATCATCTACTGGAGAGTTCCCACTAAATAGTTTAAAGCTTGACCAAACACCTTGTATCCTACGAGTGTTCATTATATCTACATCATGAACAGTAATTATGGACTAATCATGATTTAAAAAGAAGATAAAAATAAGGAAAAGCCATGAAGAAGAAATCTTCTGATCAAGAGAGATGTAAATTATCATGCAAGGGCAGATGAAGAATATATGCCCTGCATACAATGCAAAAGTATCAGCAAGGAGAGTGCATATGTTCTTTAGCAGATGTTAAGCTCTTACAATCTCATGTATGGGCAACCCTTAAACTTCGTGCAATTGGAGTGTCTTTCTAAATGATGATAAGCGATATCAAGTTTTTACCCCATTCATGTTTCCTTTATTTTTTTTCCTGGATGGTGCTTCTCTGTTCACATCTAATGTCTTTTTCCTAGAGACACAATGCTCGACCCCACAGCGGTGTTTGCTCTTCTTTTTGGGAGTGAACTTTTTGAAGATTTCATAGGACATCTGGCTGTGGCTTCAATGGCTTCCTCGGAGTTAGCTGGTGAAAATGACAACCCTGAAAAATTGAATGATAGGTTAAAGGCAAGTATGTTTCAAAATTCATGGTATTCTGAACTTTTTCCGTTAGTAGATAGCGTATTTATGGTTTTGCTTGATTAAAATCAATTTCATGAGTCAAACATATGAAAACCTCTACACCTAGAATGGGCTTCATAGCATTTCCGACGTGTATGCACCTATACGACACATCTGTTTTGGTTCTTTCTCTTCTCGCACATCACACTCCCAATTTTTGACTCGCCAATAGAATGAGCCCACAACTTCTATAACAATAGCCGTATGAAAACAGTTTCTTAAAAAAGGGTAATGTTTATGAAATCAACACCATAGATTCAGTACTATTTTAGGAAGTCAGGGCCTCCGATTTCAAGTATAATCTGAGTTGTTTGTAAAGTTTGCTTTCATTCAAAATTGAGAAGCCAAGCTTAAATCTGCACATCAAGGAAGTCAGGGCCTCCAATTTCAAGTATAATCTGAGTTGTTTGTAAAGTTTGCTTTCATTCAAAATTGAGAAGCCAGGCTTAAATCTGCACATCAATCATCCTGGGCATATAATACCTCACTTTCTACTGTTGTCTTTATAAAAATTGCTTCATAAGGTTAAATATAAAGCTTCTCTTTCGACCAAAAACAAAATATATAAAGCATCTCTTGGCGACTCTATTACTCCTCATCTAATTCTGCGACTCTGCTGTTATATTCGAAGCATCTTCAGATCTGAAACATAAATGTTTCAAAAATTATGAAGTCAACATTCATAGTTCTGAATTATAAACGTCACACGTAGGATATGGTGGATCTATCGCCTGTTTATCTAACATTGTCTCAAAATAATCGACATCTTGATTAATTTGTTATTATTCTATGCAATGAAGGCTGTCCAGAGAGAAAGAGAAGAAAGGCTTGCACAAAAACTCAAAGGTATTGTTCACCAATATGTTCGTGGTGACAAAGAAGGATTCTTACGTCATGTTGAATCCGAGGCAGAACGGCTATCCCACGCAGGTCAACCAATAAGCCACCTCCTTTCTAACTCATTTTTCCCTCTCTAGTGAACTGACATGATACCAGCTATTCATGTGTTCGTCTAAAATGTGCAAGATCGTTTATGTTCCTCCACTGCAATGAATATCATCTGATAAAAAGAATAGATATAGTTTGATAATATGATCTACATGCGAAAAATATGATCGTTCATCTGTTCATCAAGGTCCCACGCACATCGTACTTGGTAAATTTCACTTCGGAGTAATTGAAGAAATTTTCTATAGAACTTCTTACAACATAGCTGAGCTAGATAGGTTGACAGTTGAGAAAATAGGGTCAGCATCTTTCACTTTGAGCAGTTGGATATGATTCTCTATACTTACTGGAAATATCAAACAATTTCAGTAATCTTCACTTGGTCAGTTTCTATTGTAGCTTGTCTTCTATATTCACTTGGTTGTACTGCAACATTACAAGGTTTGACCTCCGTTTTAAAACCAAAATTTGTGTCCAATTTCCTCCCTTTCTTGATTAGTTCTGCCCAAAATCACCACTTTCCTGAGCAGGAGGAGGTAAAGTTGAACGTGGGAGCGGAGAGGATTTGGTGACCTATGTTTTGCCTATTCTTTAAGTTTTTCACTCATGATTATTTGTAAAGTGGGCAACAGTTTCCCATGTTATTAACATGTTTGCGCTTCCAACAATCTTTCTACTTCATCAATTTGTTCTTAGTGAAGCTGATGTTACCAAATTTGGGGCTGCTGATTGATAATTCACTAATTAGATATCCAATGCCCTCCCCCCCCCCCCAGCCCTGCTGCAGATAGTTGTCGATATGTTTCCTTTTTAAGCTCCACGATATCTTATATGTAGGAAGCCAATAGTCTGCTTGTAGTTATTTTAACTACTTTCCTGCTTAGGCTATGACTTGACTATACTATTTCTTCAAAATGATGTAATTATAGCTTTTGGAGCAAATATGTTGCACACTATTGGCTACATTTATGCCAGGCAGGCTGCACAAGAGCTTGGAAAGAAAGCCATCTATTTAGGGGTGCCTTTTATGGCCGAGTGGGTTCGTAATAAAGGACATCTCTGGAAGTCACAGATTACTGCAGCCAAAGGTATGCTGCAACATCACCATGGCATCTCACCTCTTTCTCTTCTTTGCTTCGGAGTACATTTCTTACTTCGCCTAGTAACAATCTGATTGTAGGTGCTTTTCAGTTGCTGCAACTTCAAGAAGACACGCGTCGGCAGTTTAAAGTGGATGGTACTGGCCCTGAAAATGATGTTGAATCTCATCTAAGGTTAAACAAGGACACGCTCATGAACTCATTATGGAAATTGAATGTGGTGGACATTGAAGTAACTCTTCTACACGTGTGCCAGATGGTGAGTTACTTGATCTTATATTTTTCTGGTTGCTTTCAGAAGTGTAAAACTTCCTCCATGAGAACGTTGGCAATTCCCCATTGAAGCTTTGGTTTTTATGAGGCTATGCCATGTAAATAGTTACCTACTTAACTCTACATTATGTTTGACCTTAACTATATAACAAAGTAAAATTCCTTCCACGTTCTTTGTAGCAAGACCGAACTCACAACATTCACTTGTTTGCAGGTTCTACAGGAATACAATGTTAAGAAGGAAGAACTTAAAGCACGCGCTGTGGCTCTAAAAATTTTAGGCAAAGTATTTCAGGTAAAATGTATCTGTAGGAGCACAAATGTTCTTCTGACACATGGATTGCCAATCTGAAAAAGTGCCATATAACACTATATTGCTGAATTAATATGCTTATACTTGAAACTTAATTCGTTTATTCACCTTAGTGAACAAAAAAAAGGGAAGGTTCCTTAACCATCGTGGTACTGAATTTGAGGTTTTCTTCTGTTCAACGGTGATCTGACGGTGCTTTATACGTATCAGAGGGAAAAGTATGCTCAAAGTGGCGGTACATCAACAAAGAAATGTGTTTCTGATGGAAGCAGTTCTGATAGCAGTGATGATGAGGATTCGCCAAGAACGCTTAACTATCGAACTCCTCAAATCACACAGGTATGCTTGTTAGTTCTTGACATCATCACTGTATTATGTGCACACTTCATGTTCTGGCACATAGAGGAATTGGACTGGCAGGGGCCATGGCCTCCCTCATAGGTTTGAGAATTTTTCTGTATGTCGCACGGTTGCATACTAACTCCAAAATAAAATATTATTCTACAAAGGGAAATAGCAATATGGTAGATGAAATTGACTACAATTTCGACCTAGGTTTCACATGCAGTAGATACATTACTTTGTAAGACTTTACTTTTCTCAAGTTTTTGAAGACTTGAAGGACTTCAGAGATTAAGTGAATTGCTGTTCATGATTTGCACATTCGAACGCACCACATCTTCCAGTGTTACGATTGTATCTCGTGAAGTCATTTTATTCGTGGATTTGAGATAATAAAACATGTTGGCCAAAATGTCATATAACATATCAAGGTAAATACGTAATAGCATTGAAGAACAAGAGGAAATGCACCTCTCTTCTGGATTTCGTACTCCGATGTAAAATTGATTCAGAAAACGCCAGTATGAGCTTCTTGCAAAAGTGCCTTGATTTAAAAGTGCTTCAAAGGCACTGCTCCACAACAACATATGGCAACAGAATTAATTTACATAATTACTCCAGGCATTTCATATCTAACTTTGGTCCCCCGCAATACTTAGACCCGGGGCCTGCTTGTGCTTGCACATGCACATGCTTGCTTTTCCTTGCTACCTTTGTGGCAGTGGCTCCTCAGTACCGAATAAAGCTGCAAGTTGGCTTTATCTAGCAACAAGGTTTCTGTTCTGCTTTCTCATATTCTAAGTTGAGGTTATGTTGCTTTGGGTTTGTGCTTTTCATGTCCACCCCATATGTTCCCTGTCATGTGTTCTTACGCAAACACGAGCCATGAACATTCATTTTTTCAATGCAAAGCAACAAGATTCAAGAATTGCCGAGCTTATTCCCAATCAAAATCATAGTAATCATGTAATATAATATGGTCTGAATCAAAATTTCCCACTCTTTGTCAAGGCTCTCCTCCAGCGTATATGGTTTTTTAGTACTTCTACCTTTTTGAACCTCCCGCTCCCACTATCTGCAACTAAGGAAAAAAACTGAAAAAGATTGCACTTAAACAAGAACTACTACCAACATAACTCGAAAAACCATAGTATATAAATCAAATCTGCTATTTTAAAATCAATTGGAGAAGAAATAAAAACTATGAAACTGTTCTGCTACGTGGCATGCATGTATTAACTTTTCAGCTGCTTCCTCTTATTCCTGTGTAGGGCATTGGTAGACTCTTCAGGTGCCTTTGTAATCCGGCATTTGACGTGGATGATGAAGAGATTGTGTATAAGAGCAAATGATTCATGTGAAACACAGTGACAGGGTTTTCGAACTTTAAGCTCCTTTGATTGTAATCATGCACCAGCCAAACGTGTGATTAGCATTTAGTTTTTGAGAGATTGGGCAGTTCTAGAATGTGCCAAATTCGTGTTTTGAAAGTACAGAAAGGCGCAAGCCAATTTATTCGTGTAATATGTTTGTGCATTACATAATGATTGTTATCTGCATTGCAAATCAATGTGCAAGCCCTATCAACCAAATGATCGAAATGATTAGGAGCAAACTATCATTATTTTCTTTCGGGGTTTCGGATGGGCGGGCATGTCATCATTCAATGTTGGGAACCATCTTGTTTGTTTGAGTTGCACCTGCATTTCTGCACGAATACAATCCATATAGAAAGGTTGCAGGTTCTTACGAGAGGCCATGGGACTTCGCCAGATCTGTAGTTTTCCAGGACCAGCAGATACAATCATTCCAGCATTTTTCTTCATGCCTTCAAGTGAGGGGTTGCCATCTGCAAGGTGGAGTTAGCTCTGGTTTTCATAAGTTGGCTGTCTGTGAGGTCTTGCTGCGTCTCAAGAATAAACAAAGCCATTGTCAAAGGAGCAGTGACAGTAATCTGGAAACATATATACATATTAGATATTAGCCTCTTCTCTTGTTCAAACTTCACCTGATCTACTTCATGATCTCTTGTTCAAACTTCTGATTAGATTTCCTTCTATTCAAATTCTTGTTTAATTTTCAAATGTAAGATTGTTATAGATTTAAATAGAAATCAAATGTAATCTTATCCATGTAAATCCTTTCATATAGAAATGAGAAAAACTCTCACAAATTCTGTGAGATTTCAGACTTATCGTTTCTCTTATATGGTATCAGCTAGTCTACGGTTCTTTCCTGTAAGCTCTTCCCATGGCTTCCTCCACCACTATTATCCCACAACTTCACAATTACACCACCATCAAGCTCACCAACACCAACTATCTCCTTTCGCAAACACAAATTCTACCCATTCTCCGTTGAAACAACCTCTATGGTCTTGTTGACGGGATAGAACCATGTCCCTCTGCCGAAATCACGGTTCCTGGCACTACCACCAGAACCCCAAACCCTAATTACAAACAATAGGTTGATCGTGATTAACTTGTACTCAGCTGGATTAATACCTCGCTATCGGAAGCTGTTCTGCCAATCGTTGTTGGACCCAACACTTCTGCTTCAGCGTGGCGCGCCATCTCTGACGCATTTGGTGCATCGTCCCACACCCATGTTCTTTAAATCCTCATGTAGCTCCACAACACCAAACACGATGAAAAACATGTCGCCATGTACCTTCAGGAACTCAAATACCTTGCTGATCAACTTTGCGCTGCCAGCAAGCTCCTCGGTCCACTAGAATTCAATGCTATTGTTTTCAATAACATTGGAAGTGATTTTCACCCGGCAATTGCTACTCTTGCTTCTCGGCCTACACCAGTTTCGAATCCTGAACTGTTGAGCGTCATCACAAGCGAAGAAATTCGCCTTCGAGCCACCACTGTCCAACTCCCCTTTGTTCAACTCGCCCATTGCGACAGTCATGGACCTTCCCATTTCTCTAACGATGGGCACTCTTCTCGCAATGGTTTTAACGCTGACCATCCTGACAACTAACAACGATCTTCCTCTCCAAGGCATCGTCCCAACACAAGCAATGGGCACCCCTTTAATCCTCGCTATCAAATTTGTCACCAAACCGGTCACTACGCCAATCGTTGTTCCTACCGCTACCACCAATCTCGCAACTCTGGCCCTTTTGCTCACCTTGTCGCCGTGCCTCTTGCCATGCCTCCTGCACTTCATGCCCCAGAGACCTGGTTTCCTGACATTGGTGCTACACATCACATCATTAATAATCTTCAGCAACTCCATGTCTCTGATGAATACAAAGGTCCCGACCAACTGCATATCGGTGATGGTAACGGTCTCCTATTCAACACAATGGTTCCACCCACATCAACATCCACACTCCTCAATCCTCCTTTCGACTCTCCAATGTGTTACATGTTCCTGATATTACTAAAAATCTGCTTTCTGTTGTTCATCAATTTACAAATGAAAATAACTGCTTCTTTGAATTTCACCCATTTTTTTGTTGTTGTGAAGGACATGACCACCAAGACACCACTCCTCAAAGGAATGCTTGATCAAGGCCTCTATCGATTGCAGCCTTTTTACCACCCACCTCATGCCAACATCTGTGAGCGTACTACCCTTGACAATTGGCATTATCGATTTGGTCATCTCAATCCCAAAGGCATCCACCATCTCAGTCACAAGAATAAGTTACCTTGCTTTTCATCTAAATTGTCATTCTGTTCTTCAAAATGTCAAAGTTCCCTCTACCCCTCTCCCCATCCATTAGCAAACAACATTTAGAGCTAGTGTTCTCTGATGTATGGGGCCTGCCCTACCCTCTGTCAATGAAAATAAATATTGTTAGCCCTAGGATTGGATAATCTAGGTTTACATCTTGTTTTGATGATAACTACACATTGATTATATTCTAATGTGTGCAGTGAGTGTATTCTTAGTAGGTACATACATGCACACTCATGAAGACACATTTGAGAATTTGGATAAATGGATTAAAGCCAAAGAAGCTTAAAGTTATAGTGGACATGCTATAGAAGTTTCATCAAGTCCAATGTCGAAGAGCAACAAGGAATGCATCAAGTAAGTTACTATCGATTATAATTGATCTTTACTATTATGTAACTAGTCTTGGTTTGATGCTTGGATTGATGACTATGACCTAAAAAGACCTTAGGACACCTTGTGCATTGCATGTGAGTTCATAACCTTTCACACAAGTGTGGTTCTTAAAACTGAGTGAACTTTGGAGCTCACTCCGATTTTCTCAAAAACTATTTTGGTGCTAATATTTTCATTTCTTGATAAAAATTTTCATTAGCTTTTCAACGCAAAAAACGGCATCTCAATCTGATTTTTTTAGAGAAAGTTATGCCCAAAATAGGAAAAAGGGTTCCGTGAGGCAGCTGATAGGCAGTATTTAAATCCAGTCGACTGTATTCCAATGCAGTCGACTTCATTGGTCAAAATTCAGCTCCAACGGCTATTTTCGAGGACAAAACTCCAACGGCTATTTTAGGGGAAACCCAGTCCTCTGCATTGGGAATATAATCGACTGCAATGGTAGTTTTGCCCATATTATGCCTATAATGGCTATATTTCATTTGCTCTCTATATAAATGATTTGGAGCTTCATCATACACCATGGAAACCACATTCTAAGCCTCCATTCATTAGAGAAACATCAAGGCTCATAGATTAAACTTTTCTCTTTTCATCTTTATGATTTTACATCATTAAAGAGAGCATCTTTGTGAGCAATTCTTTGATTGAGAGTGAGCATTCTTCAAGTCATCAATTCTCTCATCTCTCTATTATACTAGAGCTTCATTTGTACTCATTTCCTTTCAAGAGGGTTTCTTTGTACACAATTGATCTTTGTAAAAGGATTGTGATCAAGGCTTGGGTTTGTCAAGTCTTGGGTGAGCTTTGTGGATTCAAGGCTTGTGCTTGGTATGGGAATATCACCAAGTGTTGTAAGGGTTTTGATCTTGACCCGAAAGAAGATTGTTGCTAGTGGATTCTAGTGCTCTTGCAAGGGACTTCCTTTAAGAGGTGGATGTAGGCTTGAAGGTAGTTCAAGCTGAACCATTTAAATCTCCTTGTCAAGTATCTCTAACTTAATTTCTTTACTTATTGTTCTGTAATTGCTTGAGATTGTGTAGTTAACATCTTCATTGAAATATTGCTTGGCTTGATTAAGTTTTATGATTGTGTTTTGTTTAAGTTATCCATTACTTTTCAAAAACCCTATTCACCCCCTCTAGGGTTTCTTTATTGGTTTCAAATACTTCTTACTTTTTGTTGGTGATTTTTCTAAGTTTTCATGGTATTTTCCATTGGTACAAAAGTAAGAAGTATGTTCCATCTTCATTCAATTTCAAGCTCTTGCTTTCCGCCAATATAATGTCCATCTCAAAGCATCATTCATCGGATTGCCTGTCCCCACACCCATGAACATAATGGTCACGCCGAACAAAAAGTTTGTCACATAGTTGACACTGGTCTCTCCCTCCTTGCTCACTCTTCTGTTCCTTTCAAATACTGGACCTACACCTTTGAAAACTGCCGTGTATCTCATTAATTGCATGCCCACCCCCACTCTTCAAGGCTTGTCACCATTTGAGAAATTAGTTCACAAAACACCCAACTACTCATTCCTTCACATCTTTGGTTGCCTTTGTTTTCCTCTACTTCGATCCTACTATTCTCATAAGCTCAGCTTTTGCTCCACCCCATGTGTCTTCATAGGCTACAGCCCTCATCATCATGCCTATTGTTTCCTGGATCGTACCACTGTTCGCATCTACTTAGCCCGTCACGTTCAATTCCATAAGGTCTCTTATTCTATTTGCCGATCATCCTCCCTCTTCACCGCCATCATCCTTGCCTTCCTCCACCGCCTATTCCTCTATCCATACAATTTGGTTGGCCTTGATGCTCAGTCCCAAGTCTCTTCCCCTTCCTCATCTCCATCCTATCAGCTTACGTCCTCTTTCAACATGCTGTCCATTCCATCTTCCTCCTCTGCATCACCTTGTTCCCCACAGCCAGTCTTCCCCACTATGCCTCCTATTCAACCTACTGCCTCTCCCGAACTGTTATCTCCCACTTATCACATGGTTCATTGCCCTAAGCCTAAACCAAAACTCCCTAAATCTGTAAGCTTTTTTCTCTACTCCCACCCATGACCCCGAATCCACATGCTTCACCCAAGCCAATCAATCCCCTCACTGGTGTAGTGCAATGCACGATGAAACCGATGCTCTCATTAAAAATCAAACATGGTCTCTCGTGCCTTTTGATTGCTCGATGAACTTTATTGGTTATAAATGGGTGGTGTTTCCTCGTCAAACGTAAACTCCATGGCTCTCTTGATCACTACAAAGCGGGGCCTCGTTGCCAAGGGCTTTCACCAACAAGAAGGCATTGATTACACAACTAATTTCAGTATAGTTATCAATCTTACCACAGTTCGTGTTGTCCTCTCCTTTGCTCTCTCACAAAAGTGGCCCCTTCATTAACTGGATGTGTCCAATGCCTTTTTACACGGTAACCTTTCCGAAGAAGTATACATGCAACAAACCCCTGGGCTTCTTAATAACTCACATCATACTCATGCCTGCAAACTCCATAAATCCTTATATGGCTGGAAACAGGCCCTCGTGCTTGGTTTCATTGTCTTTCTTTCTTCCTCATTCACTTCGGTTTTACATCCTCCAAACTGATCCCAGTCTATTCATCTTTTGCCACCATCATCAAACTTTTTACCTCCTTGTCTATGTTGACGATATCATACCTACTGGCAGCTCCACATCCCTTCTTACCAAGCTTCTTTCTGAGCTTCGTCGCACGTTTGATATTGGCACCTCGGCCACCTTACTTCCTTAGCATCGAGATTGTCTAGACCCTATTTAGCCTTATCTTATCCCAACGTCGCTACATGCTTGATCTACTTCACAAAATTGCCATGACTGAAGCCAAACCTCTTACCACCCCCTCCCTACTTCCCTCAAACTCTCCAAACACATTGTCATTCCTTTATTCGACCCCTCTCTTTACCGTCAAGTTGTTGGTTTGCTTTACTACCTCATAATTACAGGTCCCGAACTCTCCTTTGCCATTAACAAACTCGCACAATTCATGCAATAACCAACCGAGCAAGACTAGACTGCCCTTAAATGTATCTTACGCTACCTCAAATGCACACTCTCCCATGGCCTTCATTTTTACTGATCCACCAACCTCACTCTCACTGCCTTTAGTGATGCCGACTGAGCGTGCAATGACCGTTGTTCCACCAGTGATTATGCAATTTTTCTCTGCCCTAATCTTTTTTCTTGGTCTGCTAAGAAACAACACACTGTTGCCTGTTCAGCCACTGAGTCCGATTATCGTGTTGTTGCTAACACTACCATTGAACTCCTTTAGCTCTAGTCCCTTCTTCAAGAACTCAATATTCGCCTCCCCAAACCCCTGACCCTCTGGTGTGATAACTTGGGTGCCACTTGCCTTTCTGCGAATCCCATTTTTCATGCCTGAACAAAACACGTTAAAGTCTGATTCATGATGTCTCATGTCATTGCGAATCATGTGGAGCCTTTGGCATGGATTAAGAAGTCATAAAATGTTAGTTTTATGTACCTCCCATCTTGGTTCTTGTAGTTCTTTTCTATTAGAGATTGGAATTGGAAATCACCTGCCATGTATTAGGTTTACGAAGTAGGACAACCTTATGTTTTGGTTCCTAAAACCCATTTCTATACACTACGATTGACAATAAAACTGTAAATAGTAACGCTTATGTCCATCACAATTTCCTTTGCAATTGATAGAGAAAACGCCTCTTATTCACATTCCTTCTTATGTATCATGTTCCATTTCCTTTTTCTCCACGTGCGATATTCAGTTGATCACCTTTGCTCTTGAAGACTTTCTCCCCTTAGTACTAATGTATGTTTCTTCTGCCAGCCATTTTAGATAATTATGTTGGCCCACTAATGCTTTATTCATGAAAATGTTAACTCACCTACACATTTTCTTTGAAACTATATTTTTAATTGCCTCTAACTTGCGCCGATTACCTCCGATAAACATTATTAATATTCTGATCGCATATCGATTTTGGCCATTTTCTTTGAAACTATATCCTTAATTGCTTCTAACTTGCGCCAATTACCTCTGATCAACAATATTATGATCGCATATCAATTTTGGCCCCCGACTTTCTTTTTGTCTAATGTAACTTCCTAGCACTTTTCTCTTCCTTAATATTTTGGGTAGTTAAATATGAAAGTTGCTTCACCCTTCTGTCATTTTATTTTATTGCTATGATATTGCTCTATGAGACTCAAATGTGTCGCTAAACTTATACCACTACATGTTCGTCAACTATTTATTATGTTTTGCTATGTGATCAGTAAGAAGAACAACTCCTTTCACACAAAGGGGGAGTATATAAGACTTTTGTAGTTACTCCGATAACTTTTGCAGTCACGTAGTGGCTCTTGAAGTTACTTTTACAGTCATCTCGTGGCTTAGTAACTTTTGTAGTCACTTTTAGAGACTTTTGGATAGCCTCCTTGACAACGGCTATTATACACTCGTATGCGTTTCGTACCTTCAGGTTTTGCGTTTGATTTTGGTCTTTTAGACCACTTAATAATCATTTCGCATATTTCTTTCACCTTTTTTGTGTTGTTGTTAAGTGATATCACTTGTTCATCAAAGCTTTGGTTTTGTTTTGGACTTTGGATTATTCTATTGTTTCCCATTTGGTTTCCCCCTTACAAGGCTATTCGAGCTCACCCCTTTTTGTTTGCTTTGCCCTTTACAACATGTAGTAGACGCGATTAGAGGCTTTGGCACTCTTGGGAAGTTAAAGAGCTTACTTTATTAGTGTCATTGAACAACTTAATTCATTTTGAGAACTTTATCCCAATGTAGATAATTTGATTTGAGATTCGAATTTTCTAATGGTTGTTAGCCTTGATTATTATTTTATTTTAGCTGGATTTTGAAGGGGATGGATTCTAGTTAAGTATTTATCTTATGGAGATATTTTTGCGGCTAGTGGATTAGACGCTCTACTTTATACCTTGATGTAATTGAAAATTTAGTGGAATGTATTTCACTTTATGACTTTGAATTTTAGTAATGGCTTCCAAAGTTGGGGGTATTACAGATGTGATGCGAACGCGTGTTGTCCCCATGTCTACAATCTGTGAATGTCGCTTGGGGATAGTCTAGGCAAATATTAAGTTGAGAAAAGATAAGTTGATTGTGCCCTAGCTAAAGGCACCGTAAGGTTTTTTTTTTTGTCAAACGGAAATTTTATTAACTAAAACAGTGATGTATGACCTAAAAGAGCACAAACAAATGTTTGGCCCTAAAAATGGAGTATGAAATGTACTAGTAAGAGAGTACAAGTGGAAACAGATGCTTTTGACCCTAGAGCTTAAACCGGCCAACATGGCCTTGGTGGAAAGCAACAATGATAAATATTAACACTGTTGGCTTTTAAATATCTGGATTAAATGGTAACAGGGTGGAGGAGATGCAACGGGGCATCAATTCCATGGGCCGCATGAAATGGCAGTTTACATTACTATCGTAGTTATCATCAGATCTAAAGGAGGTGGAGTGGATTCTCAAAGCTAAATCTGATTGATCCGCAGCCTGGAGAGAAACAACATCATTTATCTCTACTAGATTCGCCATCTTGAAGCCACAAGCCCACCATATCAGACCCGCATTGAAGATCTCAACCCAAACCAACCAGATCGGAGGTCCGATGACCATGACAGATTTGAGCAAACCTTTCATATCTGAAGGTAGCGAGTGGGAGGGAATAACTTTGCGGCTGAAGAACTTTTGATATGTGGGTGGTAGTAGAGATTAGAGGGTGGAGGAGGATGGTGGAGAATGGAGGCAGAGGTAGGAGCCTAAGCAGGGGGAACAAAAGATGCGAAAGAAGGGAACAAAAAAAACATGAGGAGGAATAACGGTGTGAGGGCCTCTCCTTCCAACCTCACAGCCATGGAAGCTGAAGGAGGAAGGTGTGGCGGATGAGTCTTTTTTGGAGAGAGGATGACAGAGAAATAAAATGAAATCTGCACTAAATGAGTCATAATGTAGTTGCTATAAAGCTAAAGGCCAAAATTGTTCCTCCCTTGAGTAAAAAAGTTTTAATAAGCCACTTCAGGAGCCCTCTGACTAGGTAAGTCTAGTGTTCAAAAACCTATGACCCTGCTGACCATCAAACCAAATTGACCTCGAAGCTTCATAATAAGGAAAAAGATGGGAGGTATTCTCATCCTTAGCTAGATGTAGGGGCGAATAATCAATATGTAGATTTGACTATGCTACAAGGCAGCTCGGGTGGGAAGCCTGGCCCATACACACTACCAGAGGAAAAAAAAATAGTTGATGTAGCAGCCTCAACTGAAGTGTGGTCCACGATGAGATGTTAGGTCTCCCCATCGCGTATTGAGCGCTGCCCCGAGATGGCGATATGCAAAGTTGACAGAAAATTTGGCATGGGGCGTAGCTGCCCAATATTTTTGTCTCGGGTAGCCAAACTGAGACAAAGACAAACCACCAATTTGTTGAACTTCCTACTCCAGTAAATGTTAAGAGAGTTTAGGCACGTTCCTACCCCTTTGTGAATCAACCGCTAGAGACCATTGTGCAATATATGGAGTTTGAAAGAAGCTAAGATCTTGAGAAGAAAGCCCTAGTACCTATTTACACTCTCAGAATCCAAAAGACGACACTGTTGTAGGTTGCCTCCATAACCCTTGCTGGAGTAGTTGACGCCCAAACAGAATACTTCGCCAATACCAAGAAGCTTGACCAGTGGAACAATGAAAGAATGAGCGCTTCTGGCAATATTTACCTAATAACATTTGAGTGAGTAAACTCTTAAGCTCCATGAGAATCCTAGCTCCAACTCTAGCCAGCAGCACTTAATTTATACACTGAAGATTCCTAAAGCCTAGACTCCCATAAGAAAGCAGTTAACGAAGGTCATCCCAACTCACCTAATGAGTAATACGAAGACTGGGGTCGCCCATCCAGAAGAAATAAAGAAACATCGAGTGCACCTTATAACAAAATGATGTAGGCAGGTGAAAAACAAACATATAATGATTAGGCATGGGCCAGAGTACCGATTCAATGAGCGTCGTCCTGCTCGGTTGAGCAGAATCCTATCCACCCTAACATTTCTGTATGACCTGATCTATAAGAGAGCATATAATATGTTTTTTATTCCAATCACTTGAGTTGCAACCCTAAATAGTTGCCCACCCCCAAGCTTAAGGAAATCTGAAGTTTAGTCTTAGCAAATTTTGCTAATTGTTGACCTGATCCCATCCATTGGTAAATTTCCGGTGAAGGTGAAGGCCTTACTCTATTCCGGGGGAAGGGCTAAGCAAGGCGGACAACGGGTGCTACTATGTTAAGTATGTCATTTGCTTCCGATTACGAAATAGAGGCCTCAGAAGCTCGGATTGGTTCATCAATAGTATTCAGGTAGCGGACAGTAAGGAGATACACTAGCTGGTTTAGCCCCCCCGTTCATGAAAGCAGGATTTGTTCAAAGGGCTAAGCCCACGGAGCTCCCGGTGGCTTACTTATGTCTAGTATCTAGTCGAATGTATTGGAAGTCTGGACTGCTCTCCACCGTATTAATACTGATTGTAAGATTTCATTTTCCCAATTCATCTATTGGCCTGATTTAAGACAGTAGAATCTAGGGTACGTGGAAGGAACCGACACGATTCATAATTGAGGTGAGAAAAAAGAAAACTGACATTATTAGCAAGAAAAGATGGGAGATGGGAGGGGAACAATGTGAAATCGCAATCCCTAGAAAGTCCCCGACTCCATTCCAGTATTCAAGGCCAACAAAAGGGGTCTTAACACAAAGTATAAAAGGTAAGGGATATTATGGGTCTCCTTGGCGTAAGCCAGAATGCGAGATCAACATAGAAGCAGCGAACAATTTAATAAAATCGAAGATGAAACATTGAAAATGTATTGAATGATTAACTCTATTTTTCTTGTTGATATCATCTGGTAAGGTTTTTTGCCCACAACTCATAAGAAAAATCAATCCATTGTCTACCACATGAAAAGATTTTTCTACGAAGTAGACATGCCAAGTTCTTCTGTTGCACAAAAAGTTGAGAAATTTACAAGAAGAAAGATCAAATGCTGTTGGGATATCCCTCCATGTGGAGGAATGCGACTTATGATCTTTGGGTTATAAGTGTATTGGGCTTAATTATAGTGGCCCAATTAATTAAATTAAATTACATTGGTTATCTAGACTTTTGATTGGGGGGGGGGGGGTGTTAAAGACTTAAAGGTTAAAAAAAAAAAAACCTTAAGTGGTTAAAGAGGCAAAGAGAGAAAAAAAATACAGTTTTTCTTCCCATCAGCCAGTTTCAGAGGCTCAATCGGAAGGACAGACGTGGTTCGATTGAGCTCATGTTTTGTGTACATGTTCTAAGGACATGAACTTAACATCCAACGGTCAGTTTTAGTATCAGATGTCTGTAGCTTCAGATATAGAGATTTGAACAACATCTTGTTTTTTGGTAATATCTCTCTGATCTCTTTGTTACGGTGAACCAAGACTATTATTCCCTTGAAGTTTTGATACTTGTTAGCCTCTAGGTTGAGCTCAAGAAGAAAAATTATAATCCATTTTTTCATATAGTAGAAGAATTATTCGGAGTTGGCCTGTGGTTTTTCCCACCACATTGAAGGGTTTTCCATATTTAATCTTGTGTTGGTTTTGTGTGGCTAGATGTGTTATTGCTACTTATTTGTTTGGTTTGCTTCCTCACACATATATCTTTATTGGTTATTTCCTACATGGGTAGCATAAGAACGAAAAGGTGTGGCATTCCCTAATAGTGGTATGAAGAGCTATTGGTTTGAAATTTCTCTTGTGTAGTCATAAAAATTAACACAAGTAGAATGATTAGTTTAAATGGAACTAATTACTAACTTTGGAAAGTGAAGATGGAATATCTTCTTTATTGTTAGAAGTATCATGCTCCAATTTTGAGTGAATCGGCTAGGCCGGCAGACATGTCTGATGTTGACTAGAAATTGTTAGATACGTAAGTAGTTGGGTATATCCATACTTGGTTGGATGATAATGTTTACCACCATGTGTCCACAGAAACTTCAGTCCAATCTTTATGAAAAAATTAAAGGATCTTTGTGAGAGAAAAACAAACACAAATAAAGTCATTTTGATGAAAAAAATTATGTAGCTTGAAATATAAAGAATGGACTTCTATTATTGATCAGTTGAATGAAAAGTAGGGTATTGTAATCGGCTCTCCTCTATGAAAATTGTTTTTAATGATGAGATGCAAGCCTTATTCCTTTTCAACTTCTTACCTGACAGTTGGGAGACTTTGGTTGTATTCATAAGCAATTGAACTCCTAATGGTGTTGTCTCAATGAGACTGGTTAAAGGCATCCTATTGAATGAAGAAATGAGAAGAAGATCAACATGTTCATCATTCTCTTAAGGAAAAGCACTTGTCAATGAAAATAGAGGTAAAAAACAATAGTAAAGGTCCAGGCAATGAAAGAAAATTAAGAAGCAAGTCCAAAAGGAGAAAAGACATGGAGTGTTATCACTATCATAGACCTGACCACAAGAGGCATGAGGGTAGAGTACGACTAAAAGAACATAAGAAAGAAAAAAGAAAGCAGTGGAAAAAAGGGAGATGACAAGGAAAGAGTTTCTTATTTTTCAGATATTTTTGTCATCAGTGATGAAAATGGAGTGAATCTTGCAAGCCAAGAATCAAATTGGCTAATTGATAGTAGTGTCTCGATCCATGTTATATTGAGAAGATAGTTCTTCACATTTTACATACCAACTAATTATGGCATTGTCAGGATGGGAAATAAAGGTGTGTGTAGGGCATTAGACATGTGTGCTTAGAGATCAACATTGGTTGCAAGTTGGATCTAAAAGCTGTTTGACATGTTAGACTTTATTTGATCTCCACGGTATAGCTTGATGATGAAGGATATGGAAACCACTTTCATAATGGTGAATGAAGGATATGAAAGATCAACATTAGACTTTATTTGATCCCCTTGGCTTTATGGTTATTGCCAGGGGAAAGAAATGCAGTACTCTTTATATGATGCAGGCAAATCTTACCAAGAGTGTGGTGACTGCAGGTGATGATCATTCAGCTACAGATTTATGGCCACATGAATCAAAAAAGGCCTAGATATTCTTGCCAGAGAAAAGCCCTTACCAGGAATGAAAGGTACGTTATTGAAATCTTGTATGCATTGCTTAGCTTGAAAACAACATACTGTTACTTTTAAAATAAAACATGCATCAAGAAAATCTGGTTTGCTTGACTTGGTGCATTTTGATGTGTGTGGTCCCATGAAGACTAATTCACCTTGTGGTGCATTGCATTTTGTTACGTTCATTGATGATCATTCTAGAAAGGTGTTTGTTTACACTTTAAAATCTAAAGACCAAGTGCTAGATGTGTTCAAGCAGTTTCATGTCAGTGTTGAAAGGAAATAGGTAGAAACTTGAAATGCATCACGACTGATAATGACCTAGAATATAGAGGGCCATTTGACCGCTATTGTAAAAGCCATAAAATCAAAAATCAATTTATACATCCCAGGAATCCTGAGCTATATGGTGTAGCCGAAAGAGTGAGCCACACCACTATAGAGAGAGTGAGATGTATGCTTTCACAAGCAAACTTATCTAAGTCTTTCTGGGGTGAACGAGTGAAGATGGCAGTTGATTTCATTAATTATCTCCATTAGTTCCTTGGATAGTGATATTTCAGAGGGAGTATGGACAGGAAAAGATGTCTCCTATAAGCATTTAAGTATTTGGATGCCATGCATATATTCACATTCTCAAGGATGAGAGAACAAAACTTGGTGATAAATCCAGGCAATGTATCTTTCCTAGGTCCCTAAGTACACCAAAATGAGGGGGTGGGGGTGAATAGGTGTTTACAGATCTAAGTAGGAATTTCAAATTTTAACTCAAAAGATAATTGCTATTAAAGATTGACACAAAGATTTATACCGGTTCGGCTCCATTTGCCTACGTTCAGTCCCATAGCACTCAACACAAAGGAGACCTACTCGATCCTTCCACTAACCAGCTAACTTCGAGTGCTAGCTTAAACCTCAGTACAATTCAAAAAACCTTTTCAAGGTTTTCGGGAAAATCTGAATCTCAAAGAGCGTAACCAAGAAGCTTGCTTGACAAATCTCAAATAGAGATCTCTCATACAAAGGCAAGGTATTATGAAGATGTGAGTACATATTATGTGAGAGAGTTTTTATGGAGAGAGAGTGATTAGAGAGATTTTAAAGAAATCAAAAAATAATTAATAAACTCTCTGAGTGTCCCTTTTATATTGAAGAGAAAATGTCTGTTGAAGAGCATTTAATGGGACAAGACTAAAAATATTTACTTAGAATCATTCAGACGATTTTAGAAATTGTTCGGATGAATTGAATTCTCGAAAGATTTAGATTACTCTGAAGAAATCGCTTGAATGAATATCAGATTCATTCGGATGAAAATGAAGAATAATGTAATGTTTAAGTGTCTGGAGAAATCGGCCGAATGAACATTGAAGTCAGTCGGATGAAGATGATTTCGAACAACATCAAGATGTCTGAAAGAATTGTTCGGGTGAAAAATAAGTTTTTCAGACAAAACCAAATCTACTAAAAGAATCGGTCGAATGATTTAGGATAAGATTCAAATGAAAGTGATTTTTGAGCAAGACCAGATGGAATCGGTGAAACGAATTGAGTTCATTTGAACAAAAAGATCCTTGACAGTCAACTTTGCAGTTTTGGCTCCGTTTCGATTTTTTGGTTGATCTTTAAGAAAGCATGGCCTAGAAAAATTACAAACAATAACAAGGGAATCTAGTCCAAATACAAAGTCTTCATCAAAAGAAATATCCACATTGTTCGAGTTTGATGTTTCCTGAAATCATACTTAATAACATAGTTAGATTAAATAAATACAGATTGAAGTCATCAAAATAAAGAATCTTGACCTGTAGGTCAACAATTTTGTGAGTTATGGAAAAGATGAGTTTGCATACAGGCTATAGGATCTGCTAAAAGGAAAATAGTTAGAAGCCGTGATATTGTGTTTCTTGAAGATCAAACCATTGATAATTTTGAGAAAATTGTTGATAAGCTAGAGCCATTTGTTGATGATTTCCCTGACAATGACGGAGTTCCTCCATCTAAGCAAGAACAGGATGGAGAAGATGTACATGATGATCATGATCATATTGAGAATGAAAATGATGTTGTAGGTAATATTGAGGCAATTCCACATGATGTTGATCTAGAGCTAAAGGAACCAGCATATATTTAGTTAAGAAGACCTACTAGAGAGCAACGTCCTTATCAGAAATACCCTTCCACTGAGTTTGTGCTACTCACAGATGGAGGAGAGCCAGAGTGTTACCATGAGGCCATGGAAAATGAGAAGAAAAATGAGTGGTTGAAAGCCATTCCGGAAGAGATGAAATCCTTGGATGAGAACTACCCTTATGAGTTGGGCAGGAGAGCACTCAAGAACGAGTGGGTGTACAAATTAGAGACTGAAGAAAATAGCTCACATCCATGAGACAAGTCTAGATTGGTTGTGAAGGGGTTGGTTAGAAGCACAGAATTGATTTTGAAGATCTTCTCTCTAGTTGTAAAACTGTCATCTATCAGAGTTATTGAAGAAGAGTTCATATGGGTTGAAACAAGCACCCATGCAATCGTACAAGAAGTTTGAATCATTCATGGGGGAGCATGTATATGGGATCATTATGTTTTTGTCAAAAGTTTTCTTGATGGTGATCTTATCATCCTTCTACTTTATGTTGATGACATGTTGATTGTTCGCCATGATGTCAAGAAAGTTAACAAGTTGAAGAAAGATTTGAATAAGTCCTTTGCTATGAAGGATTTGGGGCCAGCAAAACAAATCCTTGGCATGAGAATTACTCGTGATAAAAGTGTCAAGAGGTTCTGGTTATCATAAGAAAAATATATTGAGAAAGTGCTTGAGATATTACACATGGACAGAGCCGAGCAGGTTGCTACTCCTCTTGTTAATCATTTCAGTTGAGTTTAAAGAAAAGTCATTCTTATGAAGAAGAGATGAAGAATGTTCCTTATGCTTCGGCTGTGGGAAGTTTGGTGTAGCCATGGTGTGTACAAGATCAGACATCGCTCATTCAGTTGGTGGTGTTAGCAGATTTCTCTCCAATCTGAGGAGACAACATTGGGCGACAGTTAAGTGGATTCTCAGGAATCTCCGCCGTACTTAAAAAATGTGCATTTGTGTTGGATTTGACAAGCCTATTCTAGAAGGCATTGCAGATTCTGATATGGTTGGATATATTAATTCAGAAAATCTACTTCGAGGTACTTGATTTCTTATTCAAGGGGAGTTGTGTCATGGCAATCAAGGCTACAAAAATGTGTTACTCTTTCCACTATAAAAGGCTGAGTTTATAAAAGCAACGAAAGCTTGCAAGGAGATATTGTGGGTGAAAAGATTCCTACAAAAGTTGGTATACAAGCAAGAGAGGTTCGTATTACATTGTGGCAGTCAGAGTGCAATTCATCTTGCAAAGAAGCCAAGCTCTCAATCGAGGTCTAAGCATATTGATGTTAGATATCATTGGATCTGAAATATGTTAGATTAGAAGGATGTTCAACTTGAGAAGATCCATACAGACAAAAATGGTTCTGGTATGATGACCAAAACCTTATCCCGCGACATGAATTTTGGAGTGCAGTAGGTATGTTAGATCCCTCCACATCGTCAAGAGGGGGAGTTTGTTGGGATATCCCACCATGCGGAGGAGTGTGACTTATGATCTTTGGGTTATATATGTTTTGGGCTTTATTACAGTGGCCCAATTAACTAAATTAAAGTCCACTAATTATATAGCCTTTTGTTGGGAGTTAAAGACTTAAGGGTGAAAAAAGACCCTAAGTGGTTAGAGAGACAGAGAGAAAAAGTGCAAATTTTCTTACTCTAGAGAAAACCTCGATAGTCAGTTTCAGAGGCTTCATTCGAAGGTCAAACATGGTTCCATTGAGCTCAAATTTTGTGTGCAAGTTCCTGAGAATATGGTCTTAATATCACGATCAGTTTTTGCATCAGATGTTTGTAACCTTAGATATAAAGATCTGAACTTCTTATTTTTTTGGATAATATCTCTCTAATCTCTTTGTTGGGATGAATCAAGGGTGTTATTCTCTTGATGTTTAAATACTTGTTAGCCTTTAGGTTGAGCTAGGAAAAAAAAAAAAAAACCCTATAACCCCGTTGTTTGATATAGTAGAAGAATTATTCCAAGTGGACCATGATTTTTCCCTTCACATTGAACGATTTTTCACTTTAAACCTTGTGTTGATTTTTATGTGACTAGGTATTATCGTTACTTACTTGTTTGGTTTGTGCACACGTATATCTCTGCTGGTCATTCTTGGAGGGTCAGCGCGAGGAGCGCAAGGTGAGACTTTCCCCAACAAATGCTACCAAGGGCGCTTTAGCAGCAGATTCCGATTCCAATTCCAATAATAATAATAATAGAGGATCCCTTCATATTCACCTCATTTAAGTCCATTATTGTGAGTAAAACAAAAAAGGTGCAAAGTATTGTCCCCAGGAGTAAACAGAAAAATAGAAGAAAGATCTGAAATACATTCGGACATCAACAGAGGAAAAGGCAGCTGCAGTCAACCAAGATGATCCATCATAGCTTTTTACAGAACCATATCTACATGAAACCACTCCCTCGGTTCAACCTTCCTCCCAATCCCCACCCCAAAACCCCAACCTGGACCCATACTTGTTTAATGAGCTGGATGAGGAAGTGGGTTGACTGCACGGTGAGCTTGAACGGCACAGGCACAGTGCACGGATGTTAAGTTCAGGCAACCACTTATGATGAGTGAGTGCCGACCTGGGCAGGTGTGAAGCGCCGGAAATGAGTCACATAGAGCTTGGACAGCCGGAGGAGTAAGGGCCGTGCACTGACTGATGTTTAGATTCATCAGCCCAACTTCCTCGTACCTGTTTTTAACAGATTCCCACATGCCATGCTGGTTCTTCACTTGACCGTGAGCCAAGGAATACATTGCTCTGTCCGTGATGTTCTGGCAGTAGTAGAGACCAAGGGATCTCAGATGACGGCAATTGTTTGCAAGAGCAATTACACTGTCATCTGCAATGTCCAAAAAAATAAAAAACTAAGGAAACAGACAACAACAAGAAAGCAAGAGGAAATCCCAATGATCTATTGGAAATGGCAGGTTGGCCACTAGCGAGCTATGCAGAATTCCTTAAACTCGACATGCCATTTTTATTTTCAGGTAATAATGTCAAGTCAGTTGAAACAAAGTAGACGTCCTTTCCTATGCTCATTGTGTTAAAAATCATAGCTGTGTATAAACTGTAAACACACGTATGTATGCCTGCTAACTAGTTCAACGCCCTCTGCATCTGGTACTTTATGTATCAACCAATCAGAGGTAGCTGGATGACAGTTAATGAAATGTCAACCAAGTAAGAATTGATGAGTCATTTGACAAGAAAAAGGGCCGGTAGGACAATCTTAAAGGGTACTGCAAGTACAGAAAGCTTGGGCAACGTTTTTTATTAACCATGGAAATACATGATGTATAAGACAGATAAAGGCCAAGTAAGAATATCAGTAAGCACAAAAAACTTCTATGAACCACAGTACCATATTCACATCAACTAAAAAACTTTTATGCAGAAGAACTTAGTTCCTTGTGAAAACAAAGAATTTTGTCAAAACCTCATTTTGACAATTTGCAGCCTAAATTGCGGATGATCTACAAGAGGGGAAACTTAGAATTCAAAAGTTTGTGCTTTCGTATCTCTTAAGTTACAGCCATTTTGAAACTCTGGAGATCAACAAAGGAGGTTTATGATAAATATCAAAACGAAGAATTTCATTTCAACTTGGTATTATTTAATGATGTCGTAATACTTTGTGTGAGGGTTCACCTAATAATGATGATTAACACATCGATATTACATGATACAAGTCATTCTATGTTTCAGCCATCTTACAGATTTCCTTCTAGTATTTCAACCCATTCTACTTTATCTTTAAGTGTAAAGTAGGTCACAAAAAACACAACCACAAGATATATTTAGACCCTCACATCATTTAATCGATGAAGGAACAATGGATTTACACACAGTTCAAAAGACAATATGTCTATACTTAAGGCAACTCGCTTGTGCTGATATTCCACCAAAAGTAAACACATGCTTGGTTATCTAACTTATTGAAAATAGGTAAAAGAAGAATTATCCAAGCTAGCAATTAGCTCAAATAACTTAAGTAGGATACGAAAACAGGTATAAGAAGAATTATCCAAGCTAGCAATTAGCTCAACTAACTTAAGTAGGATACCTGTTATGAGAACACAGCCGCACAAGTCAAGAACTCTTAGATCAGGGCATCCATATGCTAAACTCATTATCCCTACATCACCAACATTCTCACACCATCCCAGGATGACAGACTGTAGTTGGTTGCAGTTATATCCAATAGCCTGCAAAGAATGGTCTTTGAGAGTTGGAAAATACATGCCTGTCATGTAACAGAACAAGTCCAACAACCAAAAAGTGCAACTCTTTCATACCTTCAATGCCCTGTCAGATGCAGCCTTCACACATCCACAAAGATTTAAAACTTTTAACTTTCTGCAAAAATTGGAGAGATATTCAAGAGCAGTATCACTGAAGGCCGAGCACCCACTGATGTTTAGCTTAGTAAGATTTGGACAACCACGAGCCAAAGCATATAAGGAGCGATCACTAAGTTTGAAGCTTTTGCTAAGGTCCAGGTCCTGCAGGTCATGGCAGCAATTGGCAACTGTCTCCACAGCATTATCCTCAAGTTGTGGTTTATCTTGGCGCAGAACTAAAACCCGCAGTTTCGTGAATTTGGGAGCAAGAGACAGCACCAAGTCATTCATGTTATTCTTGCACCTAGAGAACAAAAGTTGTACTTAATAGGAGAAATTTTTTTGGTAAAGGGAACATAAACAGGGAGAACGAGCATTAAGCTAAGTACCAAGACCAGGAAAGCATACTTTCTGAAAAGCTTAAACTGTGGAGTCAGTTCTCTTAGCTAAACAGTTCAGCAGAGTTTCCATTTCGAAACATTATGCACGTAAAACCTAATCTGGAGACCTTCAAAAAAGGGCGGGCCGTTGCACAAGGCTCCCGCCACTACAAGACCACATCATGTGCTGAATATATCATCACCAGAGATTTGGTACCATATTTCTATGAGCCGCTGAAATATTGTAAATTAAACAGGAACGTTAATTTCAAACTCAAAGGAAATTGCAGTCAGGTGCCCTGTCTAATATCTAAGAAAAAAAGTACAAGAAAAAAAAGTAAACCTCCAGAAGAAAGGATGAAAAAATGTCCAAGAAAAAACATCAATAAAACACAGCACAAAATGCACTGAACTATCCTTGCTGATCTAGTTCAGATAAAAGGGGACAACATATAGACACTTCTCTAGCTGATTCTAGAACTGATCTTAGTGATGAAGAGCTACTTGAAGCCCAATTCTAGCAGAGGCCATTGATAGCTAAACGCACTCATCATACATATCTCACAACGGAAATAGTAGTGCACGAAACGGGTGAGCATCATTGTAAAAGAGTGCAACACAACCACACAGACAACTGAGACATTGTAGAGCGAAACGCAGTCTAGTAGCAAAACAAATCAAAAGCTTATAACTTTTAAATCAAACACAACCAACATGACAGACTATAAAACCAATTTGGAAGCCAAAAAAATTGTATACAACATAATTGCAGAACATACAAAATGAAGCGGGAGGGGTGCAATAGAGTGGATACCAAGAGAGGGAGAGGCGGGTCAGTCCCAAGCAAATAGCATCCCTCCATCCACTACAAACGCCAGAAGCAACGATCACCGTCCGATCATCAACAAGCGACACAATCCTCAACAGAAGCTCCATTGGAATGTCCTTCCAGTCTGTAATCACTCTGCCACCCACCATATTCGCAGCCCCAATCCCACCACCACCACCACCACCAGAAAGTACCATCATATGCTCAAAGCACAACCCCAAATCATCCGTCTTCAAACGTTCCGCCCCTATCATTGATGACCCAATATTGCACCTTCAAACCACTTTGTTACTGTCAAAAAGGCCAATTTAGAGACAGAAGAAAACAAAATTAGAGAGAGAAATTAATAACCCGTGTGTTTTATGTGTGTGTCAGTTTTCAATGCATTGAAAGTAGTGAAACTTATGGTAAAACGATAAACCAGAAACCATCCATGTGTCAAAGATTTAGAGACTTTGCAGGCTTAGGAAACAAACAGTCGTCATCCCAAAAACCCTATAGCAGTTTCTAGAAATCCATAGGAGCCAAACAGGGCAGAAGTACAGTACATTTTTTTTTTTTGAAACTTTTAACAATCACAGGTGAAAAATCAATCAATCTCCCCCCCATGAAAATGAAATCCTTTATGCAAAATTAAGAACAATTCTACGTGATCACGGAAAAAAATTGATGACGAAACCCCCAAAAAAATCTCAAGAATCTACCAGAGAGAGATAGCAGAACAGTGAAGAAATTGAAGTTTCAAGAATCAAATGAGCTCAGGAAAATAAACAAAACCCATTATGCATAAAAGAAGGAACCTTGTTTATTGATCACAACAGAAAAAGAAATTGATCAAATGCAAAACAGTGAACAGCTTTGTAATAGCTGATCAGACCTCAATATGTGAATAGGCGCAAATTAGTTTGCCATTAAAGATAGACTACAGTTGCAAAATTTGCAAGTAAAACACAAAGGGGCTAAAGAGAAATGGTGGGTACCTTCGAAATTTGATGGATGAAGTGGGTTTTTGGGTTCTGTTGAGGTTTGAAGCAGTCGTTTTATTAAGACAGAGGAGAGGAGAGGAGAGCAAGAGGGGGTGGGGGAGGAGGAAACGTACGGGCAAAGATGTTGAGCGACGCGCACTTTTCCACGTGTCGAGAGGATAGCAGGGTGATGGAGTGGGGTCCACTCAAAGGTAGTGGTGATCAATTGCTTGTGATCAACTGATGTGATGTACTTGATGTGGTTGTTTTGGGGATGGGAGAAATCTAAATTTTGTGTGTGGATTTTTTCTGGGATTCTATAAAATCCAAAATATAATGTGTAAAAGTAACTAATTAGATAGCATTTTTGGTTTGATCAATCTAAAGCGACTTCTTAACAATTTTTTTTGAAATGTTTTCACGAAATCTTTGGCCATGTTTGGATAATTATTCAATCTTCTCCTTTTTGTTTGTCAATCAACGTTAGATTTTATTTTAAGAAAATATTAAAGTTTATATTTTTAAAAATAAAAACAGTACTCACAATTCATTACAAGAGTAGAGTGTGCGTAGATGTATTTATCCTTTTCTAGATTGACTCGTTATTTGATGATGAAGATCGTAGGGTTTTAATAAAGTTCATATATATATTTTATACTGTTTAAATTGTATCTTATCAATTCGTGTTATTTTTATTTTCTTAAAAACGGTGAAAGCTAGGTTATACATGTTCAACCTTATTTCAAAAAAGAATTTTATTCCTCCTTCGGTAAATAAGTAGATGAATACAATAAAAATGATAAGGTCATGCTCTTGAATGTCATGTACATCTTTGTTTAATTAATGGGTTTTATGCCATCAAACTGCACCAAGAAACTTTTGAATAAGGAACTTCTTCTTACTTTAAATGAATATTATACGGTGATGATGACACCGTACTAAGGCAAACATAACCGCTTAACGGTTGATTTACATGTTTTTATTTATTTCTGCTATTACATCCGGTATGACCGTCAATCAAAAAACTTCTCTAGGTCAATCATCTGCCCAAAAAATTCTTGTTCCAAGAGGTTAAATCCATGGTTAAAAGAGAAGGGTGATTTCTCGTTCTAAGTGCTCACCTGCCAAAGAAACGAATTATCTACAAGGCATCCTCTCATCTGGGGGCTCAAACTTGGTGCAATTTGGGGGCTTGAAAAAGGGCATTGATATATATATATATATATATATATATATATATATATATATATATATATATATATATATATATATATATATATATATATATATATATATATATATATATATATATATATATATATATATATATCGTGAGTTTCATATTCGCTAAAATAGTAAGTCATCTTTCATTTTTTGTTTCTTTTTTTTTACATTCCCCCAATTAAAATTCTGGGGTGTGTCAACAATGAGAACATAGCTGGGAACCTTAGGGGGATTAAATGCATGGGTTTATATATGGTCACTCCGGTCAATCAGTCACCTTAGGCATTGAAAATCAATAAGATTTGTTACACCACCTGCGGGTACTTACTATTTATGTTGGTCACTTAGATTTTTTTTTCTTTCTCAATCTCAAAAAAGTAGGTAGAAAGAAAATTTATTTAACCATAGTGAAACTAACGAGGTTAGGATTACCTAACGATTCTTATATTATGTTGTTAGGGCAATTTAAATGCAACGTGCATGCGTGATGCCATGAATGTATGGTTGCATTGCACTTACTTGTACCAAAGTGACATTGGCTCTAGAAACTGTAGAAAGGGTGATAATCACATGAATGTATGGTTGCATTGCACTTACTTGTACCAAAGTGACATTGGCTCTAGAAACTGTAGAAAGGGTGATAATCACATGAGTCAGTCCTTGGATCGGAAATTGTTTTCGGAGGGCATTTGGCCTAGCCTGCCTGGTAGTGTGACGGGCAAAGCCCCGTTCATGCCTCTGTCTGTCTTATGCGGGATGTTGCAAGGGTATTGGACTGATGGCTTGAATAAAAACTACTCCAACACATGACTTGCGTCTTCCTCAAGGGATGGGGAGAAGATGAAGAATGGCACGCCACGAGCGAGTACAATTCATGTCTAGCTGGTTGTTCTCAAGTGAACCTATCATCTTGAGGTGCAGCAGCTATCTTGAAGGTACGCGTGCATATATCACACTCCAGCCTTCCGATCGACTGGGCTTCTATGGTAGAAGACCTCGGTCCTTGTTTTATGTATAATAATTCATGAAATGAGAGAGACTTGGCTTGAACAAAGTGGCATGGACCGGACACTCGGAGACTCTAGCTATGATGGCTTCCACGTTAACTACACGCCCCTCTATACGTCAAGCACTGCCAATCTCCCTTCGACTTGGCATGTTACACTGCCTCCATCTCATGTTCATGCATTGTCGCTGTCCCGTACCTATTTGTTCATGTTGCATCTTACACATGTTGATCTGGTTTGTGGAACCTATAATCAGATCGGTCCAGCCTCCTCTAACAATAAAGGAATTTTTTTTAAAGACACGCAATAAAAAGAAAAGCTTCTAAAGAAAAACAAAGTAAAATTCAAAATGGAACAACTACTTATGTCCATACGCAACAAATGTGAGATCTCAGTCACACATATCATACTATGAACAATATACATATCATACTATGAATATATATGAAATCTCAGTCACACATATCATACTATGAACAATTTCTTTGAGAAGCTGCAACTATGGTTAATTGGGTACGAAAATAACTGAACCCCATTTTTTGACCGATGTATTCCTCTTTCGGTGATTTTTTTGGTTCAAGAGTGACAACGATGGAACCTGGCGAAACTTGAACCGATGACCTTTCATGCTATTTTGATGAATTCACCGACGAAATCCCCTTATCTCCATATGTGGATGACATTATTATAAAAATATTGGTGTAGTATTACGCTAAACTCGTATAATTAAGCTTTTATTAATTTTCTATTCTTTCAAAGAATATTGCTAAATGAATAGGAGCGGTAGTTAGGCATGTACCGACTTGTGCCGCTCAAGCCACTTATTCACTAGTTTAAACATGCTACACAAGTTTTTTTTTTTAATACATACTCCCTCCATTCCACATCAGTCGATCGCTTTTTTTTTTTGGTACGCAAATTAAGGATATTAGTCATATATTGAATTTTTTTTTCATTTTATGTGGGTCAAGTAAGAGAAAAAAAGATTACTGAAGTGTTAAATGTAGAGAAAGAATATAGTAAGAAAGTATAAAAATATGAGTCAGAAGAGAGAAAATAAGTTGGCAGAGAGTTCAATGTGAAAAGAGACATAGAGTAAAAAAGATATAAAAAGCGTAAATATGTAAAAATACTTAAAAAAAAAAAATTTCTTAATTTAAAAAGTGTATAATTCTTGTGCGACGGGCCCAAAAAATATGATCAATTTCTTGGCAAAATTTTGAGTATTGACTTAATTTAATTGTGGAGGAAAACAAATCTTCGAGTTCTATAACAACATTATTTATTTATTTATTTATAAAGCTGTAGTTTCATAGCAGAATCATGGCATAGTTGAAAGACAAAGTGAAAATGGAGACGTATGGTATATTATGTAAGTAGCAAAAGGAGAAAGCGAAGAAAGGGACGGTCGAGGAGGTTCCAATTTTCTGTCAAAACACGAAGCCGCGCCAAAAAGTGAGATAATGGGAGGGGACATGCAAAGGATTTTGCCTTTAGCTTTAAGCACTTGGGTGGGTGATTCTAATCATGTCCCATTGTCTTACTTTTTTAACACCATTCCATTATCACGTCTATCTATATCTTTATATATATGTGTTATCTCATGTATAATTCTTACTTCCTAATTCTTCGTGTCATGTCTCATCTTATCTAACCTAATTTTGGACTATTCGACTTCGCTATTTCTTTTCATCTTTTCTTTATCAATTATGGTTTTTAGTCCAACTTAGTTTGTCAAACGATACTTATGTATCAACTCTGTCATTGTTATTTGAGTTCAATTTAACGTTTAGACGTGTTCAATTTGATTTTAAAATTTTACAACAGTGTGGAAAGAAGAAATCCAATGAAAAGGGGAGTAGTATATATTTTGTATGAGAGACCACAGATCATTTGGTTATACAATGAAACTCTATCTCTTCTCACTACAAGAAAAAAGGCAAAAGCAACCGAAAAATCCAACGCTAAAACATTTAGCGGCGGATTTACTGTCGCTAAAAATCTCTCGTATAAAAGCCCGTCACTAATAGTTTGGCGACGGAATTTTCAAATCCGTCGTGTAATATTTAAGTTTTCGTGACGAATTTATTTATTAATTCACGACGGAATAAATTTTTTAGCGAGGGAGTATTCCGTCGCTAAATGTCTTATTTAGCGATGGAATATTCCGTCGCCAAAACCGATAGTGATAAAAACTTTTAGCGACGAATATAATCCGTCGCCAAAAGTCAAATATTTTTTAAAATATTATTTTTCTAATGCCCAAACCTGTAATAAAAAAAAAATCAATCCTCAACAACAATGCGCAATAATCAATACACAAAGAAATATGTATAATTAATCATAAAAAGACTCATTATGTACAAGTTGGGAACCGGATACAGCCAGTTAGGGGAGGCGAGAAGAGTACAAGCTGGGCACGGGGGCCTGGGGGGAAGCTAGGACGGGGCATGCGAAGGGGCTCATGAGGGGTTGCCGAGTCTCAGATCTGGATCCTACTGATTCGGGGCCGGCTCGGCATGTCCAGCTGCGGTACCCTGCTGATCCTTCTCCCTGATCATCCTCAACACCACCGTAGCAATGCGCGCAATCTCCTCGTCGTCCAACGGATGCCGAGGAGCCGGTGTCTGTGGAGGGGCAGCGGGGGGTGAGGACTCTCCTATCACGGCACGAGCAGGCCTACTAGGCAGGTCGCGTATGCGGCCTTTCGGCCGATTGACGACCTCCGGCTTATCCAGCCATCGCTTTAACGCCTCAGTACTCGCACCCGTACTAATGGACGTTGATGGCTGTCCGGACTGCTCTTCAGATCCCCTAAGCTGTTCATACGAGGCCTGCAAAAACAGTGATATAAAGATATGTTAGGGCATTAACTAACGCAACAGACACTGAGGATAGAAAGACAAAAAATTAACAACTTAAACAAATTGACCCACATCAATCCGCCGGGCAATATCTGAAATGTAGTCGCCCGCCCGGTGCGCCTCGTCCTTGTCCTTCTTCCGCACATGTGTCTGATTATACGTCAGAGCTACGACCTCATCGTCCTCCAGATCCGGGTGCTCGACCGCATTCTTATGTCGGATGATGTCGTGTGGCACCGACCCCCTGTGTGCGTCAGATCTTTGTTCTGTCTGTTCTCAGTCCCGCTCTTACTCTTGGCGTCCCAACCTGGATCCGCAGCCCACCGATCTATCATTGTCGTCCATACAGTCGGAGATATCCAATGTGGGGGATATCTCGTCATCTCTATAATCGGGCACCCTCGGGCAGCATCTTCTTTGCCCGGTCCCTTGGGTCATGGAGCCATCGGCGGTAATTCTTGCCGATGTAAGGAAAGAAAGCCTGCTGCCCCAGTGCCTGTTGCTCAGGCGAGTCAAACGTGAACCCCTTATGTAAGGCATTCAATAACACAAATTAACTACAGAAAATAAACTCTAATTAAATAAATACTATCGCTACAAAAAATACTTCACCGTACCAGTCACTCCTCCCATAGGAACTCCCTCGCAGTGACATCCCAGTCCTTCCAGTACAGGCGTGGCTCGAAGAATCGGCCCTTCACAAGAACGCCGATCTTCGTCCTCGCCTGATTCTCTAGGATCCTACCAAAGAAGTAAATAAATAAATTAATACAGTTCAAATATAAATTAACACCCCAAAATTTTAAATAAAAGGCATGATGTGATTTTTTTTTACTTACAAGCCCTCCTGGGTGAGCGTAACTCTCTGTTTACGCTGGGGGTCGATGCATACCCCGTGTGTCAAACCACGGCCTCATCGAATTCTTACAAAACACCAACATTAATACAGTTCAAATATACTTTAAATATAAGGCTAGCGAAAATATACTAAACACCGTTATCAACTATACCTGTGGTAGAACCCACGGAAGAAAGAGAATCAACGTGTGTGGGATGAATCTGCGTCGGGTTGGGGCGACGTCGACAGCTGGGGTGAGGGTGATGGCTGGGGCTGGGGCCCCATCTGCTGTATGCGATCACTCTGTGTCTCGTCATCAATGGGCAATGACGAGGTGGGACCCACCGGTGAGGAAGTAGCTCGGCGTCCAACCCGGCCACGAATAGCTCGTATCCTATCCATATCTGACTTCATATAGATAAATTACAAAAACATGAACACATTAAAAACAATAATTTGGCAAAAATCATCATCGGCACTATATATATATGAACGGAGGTGCAAAAACACATCAATATGAACCAAGTTCTAAAATGTTATTACATTTTTTTCCCGGTTTGTTACAACATTACAACTCAATCATTTTCAGTTTGAGAATCATCATCATCTTCATCACTTTCCTCGTCGTCCTCTTCTTCGTGGGACTCGTCGTCCTCTTCATTACGAGTATTAGTTATAGCTAATTAGGGTTGATTAGGACTAATTATGGTTATTTAGTCCTAATTAGGGTTTAATTGTGCCTAGTATTGCTGATTAGTCCTAATTAGGGCTAGATTATGCTTAATTAGGTTATGTTAGGGCTAATTATTATTAATGAGGGCTAGTTTTGGATAATTTTAACTAATTAGGGTTGATTAGGACTAATTAGAGTTATTTAGTTCTAATTAGGGTTTAATTATGCCGTGTAGTGCTGATTAGTCCTAATAAGGGTTAAATTAAGCTTAATTGGGTTATGTTAGGGCTAATTATTGTTAATGAGGGTTAGTTTCGGATAATTATAGTTAATTAGGGTTGATTAGGACTAATTAGTGTTATTTAGTCCTAATTAGGGTTTAATTGTGCCGAGTAGTGTTGATTAGTCCTAATTAGCGCTAATTAGGCTTAATTGGATTATGTTAGTGCAAATTATGACTACTTAGGCTAACTATAATCAATATGCGCGTAATTGGGTTCATTTGGGCTAATTTGGGGGAATTACAGCTAATTTGATTTTCATTAAGTTCTTAGAGTTAATTAAAACTAATTAGGCTTGTTAGAGCTAATTAAGGTTAGTTGATTTATTAAAATATTGTTACTCAGGACTAATTAGGGCTAATTATAGCCAGTACTAGAGCCACGATGAGATTCTAGGGGTGCATACTAAAAATGTCGCATTAACCTAATTAACCTATATTTAATGCACAATCAACAATCTCAATTCCGACACCTCATATAGGGTGTCAATATGGTGTCCGATACGTGTCTGACACCTCTGGCACGTGTCCGACACATACCGACACGTGTCCGACGCCTCCGGACACGTGTTCGACGCCCACCGACACGCACCCCAGACACATCGGCATATGTTGATTTATTTTGTAAATGTCGGACACCCTAAAATCACAAATCAACAATCACAATTCTCAAATGCACAATTAATAACCTAAAATCATCAAACAAATGATCAATGTTCAAATGGAAAAAAATTGTTCAAAATGCACATATCTGATGCGCTTGAATTATTTCAATTTAGGGTTCGATTGTATTAGGGCATTCAATTTATGGTTTAATTAGGGGTTCAATTAGTTTAATTTAGGGTTCGGTTCGATTAGGACATTCAATTTATGGTTTAATTATAGTTCAATTACAGCAATTTAGGGTTCAATTAGGGGGTTCTATTGATTCAATTTAGGGTTTGATTGATTTAGGGCATTCAAATTAGGGTTCAATTAGGGGATTCAATTATTTCAATTTAGGGTTCGGTTGGATCAGAGCATTCGATTAGGGGTTCAATTAGTTTAATTTAGGGTTCGATTCGATTCGATTAGGGCATTCAATTTAGGATTTAATTATGGTTCAATTACTTCAATTTAGAGTGAATTTTTGGGATTCTATTAGTTCAATTTAGGGTTCGGTTGATTTGGGGCATTCAATTTAGGGTTCAACTAGTTCAATTTAGGGTTTAGTTGGATTAGGGCATTCAATTGGTTTAATATAGGGTTCAATTTGATTAGGGCATTCAATTTAGGGTTTAATTACATCAATTTAGGGTTAATTAGCAGTTTAGGGTTCAATTACAGCAATTCAGAGTTCAATTTAGGGTTCAATTAGGGGATTTAATTAAGTAAGTGGCCACATATACGATCTTGACACTTATCGACAGCAGTGCATTGTATATATGTATATAATTATACCAAACTAGTCAATGGATAACATCTCTACTTTGACTAAATTTGGTGCATGCATCCATCTTTTCTTGGAATGACGCCCAACTTTAATTTTTTCTAACCGAGTTTAATACACTATAATTTTAGTGCCTTTACTTGTTTGGTTGCCATTAATTTAGTCCCATAGAATATACATTCATAGACCTTTCTATTGCTCGTCTTTTAGAACATTTGTTTATAGTCGTTTGCACTTTTGCATCACCCTCTGTGTATACAAAAACCAAAAGCGCCCAAAATTGTTTTGAAGAGTAGAGTAAAATAATTCCAGTAGCTCATCGATTGGATTAGGGAATTCAATTTATGGTTCAATTAGGGGTTCAATTTAGGGTTCGATCCCGGATTAAGGCATTCAATTTAGGATTTAATTATGGTTCAATTACTTCAATTTAGGGTTCAACTAGTTCAATTTAGGGTACGGTTGAATTGGGGCATTCAATTTAGGGTTCAATTAGGAGGTTCAGACTATTCAACAAATTCAGATTATAATGGCAGAGAAGACAAATTAACAACAAATTCAGATTATGACCAAATGCTTTATAATCAACAAATTCAGAAGACAAAATATTGTCCAAACATCCAAATTAACAACAAATTCAGATTATACATGGCAGAGAAGACAAATTCGAATGTTTTATGCACATACATAGGAATTCAGAAAAGCTTATACAAGCAGAAGTGTGATTATGGCTAAATGCTTGATAATCAACTTTGAAAAATAAACAACAAGATTAATTTAGGGCAATAGACATACAAATCTCGAGGTGGGTACGATGACGGCGACGTTGGTGGTGCGGCAGCAGTGGTGGGCTTCATCGCGCGACGACAATGGAGGGCTTTGTGGGACAGCGGCAGTGTAAGGCTTGGTGGCGCGGCGTCGGGTGGGGGACGGGGGTGTCGCCGAAGGTAGGACGCCGACGAGAGGGGTCGCTGGAGGTGAGAACGACGATGGTTGAGTGAGAGAAGAATTTCAGAGAGAGAAACGGGGAGAGAGAAAGAAACGAGATCTGATTATAAATCGGATATTTAGCGACGGAATAATACCGTTGCTAAAAATCCGTCGGTAAAGCTCTACTTTTACCGACGGATTTTTTAGTGACGGTTTTAAACCGTCGCTTAAATAATTTTAAAAAAATCCTCAAAAATACTAATTTTCTAAAAATTATTTAGCGACGGTAATTCCGTTACTAAAAGTCCGTCGTTTAAAGTCCGTCTGCAATACTTTTACCAACAGTATGTTCCGTCTGTAATAGTATTGAACGACGGACTTTTAACGACGGTATTTTCCGTCGCTTAAAGCCTTTTTTAGCGACGGAATACCTTCCGTAGCTAAAAATCCGTCGCAAAATACATATTTTCTTGTAGTGTCTTCAACCTCTTGAATCTCGCTCAAGTTACGTTGATTTTACGGCTTTAAACTAAAACCCGCTTTTGCTTTTGCTTTGTTTGTTTAATTTTTTTTAAGGTTGGCGTCTCGTTTTGAGTAAATGTAAAAAATAAATAGCGCATACATATATAAATAAAACCAGATCGCTTCTAAGTCGAGGTGAACCGATCCTCCATTCTCGTGGCCTTTTGGCCTCCATGTATATAATCACCCCAGCATCTCTAGAGCATGAGAAATACTCACTTCTGCCTGCTATGTTTTCACCTGTGGCCAAGGATCTGTATCTCCTTTCTCACCCCACCCCATTTCTCAATGTCTATGTACAATGTGATTGATGCCCTAACATGACCAGGTACAACCAGAACTTATTATTTCTTCTAACGTGACCAGGCTTTTAGCTACAGGCTACACCAAATGCATGAGTGGTGGGTCCTTGAAGATGCTCTCGGAGCGAGTTGGTTTGCCCTAAAACTGCTCATTGTGGCCACAACCGTTCAATCATGCCAAATTCCTATCGTACTATTCTCTCCATGTGTTCTTCCTCTGCGGACACAAACTTCTTTTTGGGACGCAAAAGCAACAACTCCAGTACCACTATCTCTATTTCTATATACCTACGCAGCTGCTGTATGGATGAATCTGGTTTTGGTTGTTGTCCAGATTCACTCCTCACCGCTGATCAAGTCTGCATGATTTACTGATACTGCATATTAAAAAAAGGAAAAAGTATAACTTCACAATGGCGATGCATGATAGGAGGTTAAAGTTCAGAATTTTGTGATCATGTCTCGCATGGAATGAGACAGAGCTATTACATAGTTTGATTTTTAATCCTCTTTTGTTTTGTAATTCACCAAAATATGTTATATGAGGCGCGTGTTAAGAGATAATGTGAAGTGTGTCTTGTTTTTGGCTAGGATTTTTTAATTTCACATATTTTTTTGTACTTTGTCGTTCGTGATCACGAGACTCTCATGTTGTGCTCTTCTCTATGGACGTAACTTTCAATTGAAAAACGCCGTATCTCTCATATGTTCTTTATTTTGTGTCAATGTGCTTTTAGTATTTTTAATCCAGGTTTTGTTATCCTTTGTACTAATAAACATTGAATCCTTTTTGGGTACAAATTCAGGAGAAAATTTGGAACGAAATGCCCAAAAAAATCAAGGCGAGCAATTTGCTCGAGCTTGATGTGAACGTAGATCAGTCCCTGACTTTTACGTAGCGGGTGTACGTGAATTATTGGAAAAATAAAACCGAAATAAGGACAATGCAAGATGAGATTTTCGTACAAAGCAAATGGAGTTAGCTTTTTGTGTCATTTTCTTATAGAGAATGAATGTATATTCTGGACAAGTAATCACTAAAACTACTTTGGCAGTGGTCGATAGTGCCAACATAGATGGGTTTATCCTGGTTTAGAGTTGAATTACAGATAATCTATCTGTATAGCATTATGATTAAAGCCAAAGTGTAAATGCTCCAAGGAAGTAGTCTAATTAAAGAGCTCTTTTGCATGGACATCACATCAATGAAGAAGATGTTGGTTTATCTGCATCATATGTTTATGAGTTAATTACACTCATGTACCTGAAATTTGATGAAATTACACGCGTATTTATAAGTTTAAAAAATAGGCACTTATATCTTTTGACCTAATGAAAATACTGAAATACATAACTGTTTGGATTCAATGACCAGAATGCCCTGGCACTGTATATTTTCAATTTGTGTTTCAAACCTTAATTTTTCACATTAGGATTTGGAATCCTAACATCCTTGAAACTTAATTTAGGGTCTTCAAAGCCTAATTTAAGATTTGGGTTTTCAATTTAGGGTTTCAAACAGGCACCCACCCCTACCCCGCTGTTGCTCCCTCCTTTTCTCATCCAATTGCACACCACCTCAACCACTCACGGCAGCCTCGTTTACCCTGCCATCCCCACCTTAACCACTCATGGCAACGCCCTTCATGCTGTGGCGCCGCAATGCCCCAAGTACAATAGCGACCCAACACTCACACACTTACCCCCACTGTGAGCCATTGCCGCGACCCCCAAAGTCATCTATGCACCAAACGACCCACTATCGCCTCAAATCAACCCTCCAAAACCCACAAATCGCCATCAAATCAACTGTCCACAACCCACCACACCTTTAGTTAACACACCCACACACACATCTATGATTTGGTGGCTTTGATATATTCATGTTTATGCTGCTACCGAGGATGTTTACGGTGGTGGAGGCGGCTGGATGGTGTGAAATGACGGGGAGAGAAGTGTTCACCGGCACTGAGATGAGGCTGGTAAGGCTGAGCCAGTTTGCTAACCTTGAGGCTACGTGATTGTCAGCGAAAGTGCTACGCAGAGGGAAGGAAAATTAGGGTTGAAACCTAATTTAAAATGAGGATTTTCCAAGTTTTATATGGTTTATATTTTGCACATACAAAATGAGGGCAGTATTGCCATTAAAAGTACGTACCGATAACAAGCGAATACTTTTTTTTTTAATGGATCAATGACAGAAGGACATAGTTGTTACCTTTTGAAACATTGTGCTTTTCACTGTAATTTTTCGTAAACCTCAAGAACATGAGAACAATTAACCCTATGTTTATCTAGGAGCCTTGAAACATTTAGGCCATGAGTGTCACTTAACATACTATCTCTGGTTATGTTTTAACTTATCTCGGTTAGTCTACAAGAAATGTCTATTCGACGCTATGTTATGCTTTTCTTACGATACATTCTTTTGCTATTATAAACTCATATTTTGTCGTTAATGAAATTCTTAGTGACAAAGCGAGGGTGTGGAATAGCATATAAGATATTAAAATACTCTGCCTGATCTATATTCTTCCAGCTGCTAACATATTGTGACTAAAAAACATATTAGTGTAACAATTAGTCAAGTGTTAGATTGTTATATTCAAGATTGTGGTTGTATGTGTTATGAGTAAAGTTCATGACCTAAATATTTTTTTCTTTGTACCCGTTGGAAAGATAAACAAATTTCTCTCACCTTAAAAACAAACATATGACACTCTCAGTCGAATTATTTTGATATATTTTCGAAGGAAGTTTTAGAAGTTATAGTACAGTGCACCACAAAGCGCGCATACGTGTTGATTTAACATCTAGTGGCCTGAATCTTATAATTGTTTTTCATGTTATTTATGTTACTAATTATTTTTAGTGACAGTTTGGCGACTTTAGGATAATTTTGAAAAAACAACAGTTTGGCAATTATTTTGAATAGGTGCCTTTAACGGTTATGCTACTTCATGAATGGGTGGCTATTGACTCATAAATAATAGTTCTGAAAATTCAGAACTGACATATCATTTTAACTCCCAAATTTTCAGAATCTCCTTCTTTCTTTCTTTCTCAGTTATATACACAACTTTGAAATGAGAATTCTTAAACAAATTTTTAGAATTGCTGTTTATAGATTGGCGGCTTGAATAATTATGTAGATCATTTGCCTTTGATCCGATAACAAACTTGAAATAAACAGAGACAATCATCACCTGAAAATAAACTACTATCGTTGGACGCGCCTTAAGCCATGAGAAATTTGTTTTCCTTCCAACTCCGCACCATTTCTTCCTACACAGTAAATTAAAGATTGCTCTAAAGTCTGCAATGTCTTCTAACTTCGATTCGCAGAACATAATAAAGTTGTTGTTCATTGTTTGCTCCTTTTTCATCCTATGTCAGTGTTTCTCTCATCGATATGATTCCATTATATTACGTTCCCAACAAAGACATTTGTTAGCTTTGGTGCCCTTGCACTCGTAAAGCCATCTATAGGCTCATACTAGAGCAATCTGGATCTCTCAATTCGCCTTACTTATATTCTCGTTTCCACGTTGATAATAAAAGTCATCATCTTCATTAGAAGCAATTTCACTAATACTTTTTATTAAAGTAGAAGGGATTTTATTTCTCAATTTATGACGTTTACGTCATTATTATTGCCTCTTGAGGATAACAAATTTGTGGATGAGGATCCTCTCCTGTACAACAAACGTGATGTACTAAAAAAATATCACTAAATATTTTTTAGCGATTAAAAATTATCATTATAAATTTTAATTACAATAACAAAACACTTTCAGTTACAATCTTTTGTCGTTAAATGTTATATAACACATCTGCTGTATAACACGTATGCTGGACCTTGATTCCAAATTTGTAATTGCTTGTGCAATGTTGCAGGATAAACAACATCCCAAGGTGAAACTAAATTTAGAAAATAAATTTGGGTGGAAGGGACGGCATGGGATCTTGATCATTTGCCAAAATTTGGACGTGACCCAAAAGTAATCATGATTTGAGAGAATGGACCTCGTTAATAGATAAGATGAATATAGATCCGTTACTCTTGACTTCAACAAGTAAAAAATAATCATCAATCTTGAAGATAAGAACTAGGATCATACTCCCCTAAGGTATCTGACGTATGAAGCTTACCAAATAACTTGATCTTTTGGAAAACTATGATGGGTCACTATATATTATGGCCGTAAAAGCATGCAATGTAACTCAAAATTAATTGAAGATAGAGAGAGAGAGAGACTTCACAAAGCCGTATGTTAATTATTGTTTTTCCGATGCGAAATTTATCTCTCAACGTCACTCGTTAAGCCCAGGATTTTGCTATGCTGTAAAGCGTGAGTGAGGACGAAGCTTCACAAGCAGGCCCTAAACAACTGTACGTGGACAAAACAAAGAAATTAATTCAGTGAAGGATAAAGTAACCTCTGTACCTTAATCCCAGCTGGTTTGTGTATGAATAAGGCAGTTGTTATTGTCTAGGTACATTCTTGAACCGATCATACTGCTTGCATGTTTAGTGGAGTACTGGAGGTATTATTGTATTCCATAAAGTCCATAATCACGACAATCAAACAAACCCACACAAACACACACCGACACGAGCTAGCTAAGCTGTATGATTGTACTATATCATGTAAACTTAACGTAGGTAACATGGTTGATGATTAATTTTGGTGATTAGAGGAAATATATGGTTGGGAACTGTTCAATCTAGGTAACATGGTTGATGTTGCTCAGCGGAAGTGCTATTAATTGTGCTCTACTTGGTCATTATTTACGCTTTTTGGCAATTGGTTGCAACTTGCAAACTTGGTATATATCACGAGGCTTTCATGTTGGTCGCTAAATGGTTTTCCTAAAATTTGAGCTGCATTCTAGTTTGGATGCTGCAGCTTTCTTTTTCTTCTCTCTTTTTGGATTCTATATTTTAAAAGTTATTTTTGCGTGTATCTTTCTTTGCATATGTATGTGAATGAATGTATATTGGTATGAGTAGAAGCATACTTTTCCGTCTACACGAGACACATGTCACGTGGAAACCACATTTTGGTTATGTCGAATTTAACAATGATTAGGTTCCCGATCACAATTATTGGTTATCCTTTAGCCCGATAAGATTCCTTGCTCCTAAGGATCCTTCCAATATGGTCATAATCAAATAAGTTGAACCTGATTGTGAGTTTTTCTTAAGAGAGTAAAGAGAGAAAAAGAAATGAAAGTGACTCTTTTCTTTTTCTCTAACTTGCGAGTTTCTTGGAGTAGAGAAAAGAAATAAACATGAAGGAAATTTTAGGCTTCTTTCTCTCAAAATAATTCATCTTAAAATTGGAACGAAAAATAGAGAAAGGAAACTCTCATAAATAATACGTTTATAATGCCCATATTATTTTTGAGATAATGGAGATTAAAATTTTAATGACTTTTAGGTCCTAGTATTTCTTAAAAAACTTATCATTTAACTTCCACACAAATGATTACTTTAGGTGTTAGATTTGGGATGTTTGTTGTCAACTAAAGACTAATTTGCTTGTTTTTTCTATATATAATTATAGCATTAGTAGGTGACGTTAGACTTATTACATTAGTATGGTATGACCTTCATTTGATGTCATTAATGATTAATTGTTTTCAGGATACATGTAATCTGATGTCTTTTTTATTATTTTCTGCTGACTTAAAAAAAAGAGAGAAATGAATGATGTTTTATTTTCGCTCTTATATTTACAAACAAGCGGAAGAAAAATTATCTTTGTTTCTCTCCTCTCAAAACTTACAATCAAAATTTGCAGAGGCCGAGAGGAAAGAAGAGAAGGAAAGAGAAGAGAAGACAATTTTCCTTTATCTTCTTTGTGAGATTGAAAGAGAAACGAAAACATTATTCCTTTTTGTGAGTTCAGCAGAAAGGAAAATACACAAATTACATATATATATATATATATATATATATATATATATATATATATCCTTATAGCACATTCTGATAATTCTAACAAAGAGTATAAAAGTACGATCCTAGAAGAGAGCATGATTCCACCTAGAAAACAAATCATTCATCGAGGGTATCATGCAAATTTCATATCATACTAATGTAAGAAGTCTTATATCATCAATTAATACCACAATAAAAAAAAACACACACAAACAAACTATGAGGTGACAAGCACTCTGGACATTAAAATCTAGTAAATACCAAACCAAAAGTAAAATAATCAGTTATGAGTCAACTCTAACATACAAAACAACCATTCATTAGTAAGTAAAACAACAAGTTTCTGAAGGAACCCTAGCACCTAGAGGTCATTATAACTTGTCTTTTTATCTGAATGTTAATATGGACATTATGAAAGTATTATTTATGAAAGTTTCATTTCTGCATATTTCTTCTCAATTTTGAGAGGAAAGTTTCGAAGAAAAAGAAGCTCAAATTTTTTTCTTCTTCCCCTTACCGTTCTTTTCTTTCATCGTAAAAACTCACAAGCCGAAGAAAAGGAAAGAGGCTAGTGAGCTAATTTTCTTTCTTTTTTCTCGTAGAACAAACTCACAGACAGGCTACGTAAGAATGTAGCTTTTATACCTTCTTCAATTCTCTTCTCCCATGTTTTATTATCCCCATCCATCAAGTCGACGGTGTTTCTTCGGTGCTACGTAAATCTTTTCGTGAACTCTTTGCGGACGTCCAATTTGTTTACACAATACATATAAATGTTGTCCAAGATATTTGAATGTGCCCATACCATCCTTGTACTTCGTGATGCGGAAAAACAAATGAGAATGAAACTTGCCTTCAACAATTACGATTAATCTAAAGGATAAGAACTGGAAATAGACATCTCCTCGATCCGATGCTACTAGTACTTAGAATATATATATATATATAGGGAGCTGATCCATTGATAGCGCTAGCAAAATGGGGTATTTGCTAGCGCGATCTGGACCGTCCATCCCGAAAGATGGACGGTCCAGATCTTTTTTTTTGCGTTTTTTTAAGTACGTCCGCTACATTATGTAGCGGACAATTTTTTGACAAAAATACCCTTTGTGCCCATCCGCTACATAATGTAGCGGACTATCGAGACTACTGTTCTGACTTTTTTTTAAATCAGTCCGCTACATTATGTAGCGGACCATTTTTTGATAAAAATACTCTCTGAAAACTTGTCCGCTACATAATGTAGCGGACTTTCTGACTAACTCACTCTCTGTCCTTTCTTTCTCATTTCTGTTCTGACTCTCTCTCTCTCTCGCTGTCCCCACTCCACTCCCCCATTCCTGCTTTGCTTCTTCTTCAACAACCGAATAAATTCTTCTCATCTGTGCTTTGCTTTTCTTTTCATCGGGCTAGACTCGGGCTTGGAGCTCAACGAATCGGACGTGTGGAGCTCGGTCGGCGGCGGCGGCGTCTCGCCGAACTACTGGAAACCGGTGGTGAGTTTGAGGAAGAAGCCGCTGGCAGCGGTGAAGAGGGCTGAGGCGGTGGTCGGGGGGATGGCGTCGTCGCTGCCGGTGAACATACCGGACTGGGCGAAGATATTTAAGGAGGACTACAAGGACAAGCGGCACCGGGACATCGACGATGATGTGGACAGCGAGGATCTCTGACCCCATCTCTGAATTCAGAACCTTTCTAACCAAACAGCTTCTTCTTCTTCCTCTATTTTCTCGAGAACAGCACCACCCTATCATCTTGATACTACAAACATATGCTTCATATCCTGAAAACTGTGGCAAGTCTTTCCTCGGGAAAGAGTTTTCTGGCCTTTTAGCTCTCTGGGTGTGCGTTTATATTGTTTATCAGAGTAGACAGAGGAATTGAAAGCCACGGATTCTGCTCAAAGGAGTCAGGCGGTGAGCTTCGGTTGGAATTGAAAGCCACGGATTCCAGCTTTCCAATCTTAGCTCCTTTGTTTGCTCTCATTCAGTTGGAATTTCTGTTTGTTAAAAGGTATAGTTGCTGAATCAATACAGGAGGATGAATGCTGAGCTTGTTCCAAACATACTGAGGAGAAAAGAAGAGAGAGAAAGAGAGAGACAGGACAAGAGAAAGTGAGAAATTGACGTGAAAGAGAGATGTGTCAGAAAATATATTGTCTACTTGTCCGCTACATTATGTAGCGGACTGTCTATTCCGTAACGGACTCTGTCATTTCTGTCAGAACATTAAAGACAGAAAGAGAAAAAAGATCTGAAAACTTGTCCGCTACATAATGTAGCGGACGGACTCGAAGGGTATTATTGTCAAAAAAAGTCAAAAAATTGTCCGCTACATAATGTAGCGGACGTACTTAAAAAAACGCAAAAAAAAAGATCTGGGCCGTCCATCTTTCGGGATGGACGGTCCAGATCGCGCTAGCAAATACCCCATTTTGCTAGCGCTATCAATGGATCAGCTCCCATATATATATATATATATATATATATATATATATATATATATATATATATATATATATATATGGGAGCTGATCCATTGATAGCGCTAGCAAATGGAGTTAAGTTGCTAGCGCGATCTGACCGTCCATCCTGAAAGATGGACGGTCCAGATCGCGCCTTTTTCCAAAACTGGTACCCGTCCGCCATACTGTCTCGCGGACGGGAGTTTTACCTTTTTGCCCTCCTCCCATGTCCGCGAGACAGTCTCGCGGACGCCTTTCTGTTCCTGACATGTGTCAGGAAAAAGGCGTCCGCCATACTGTATGGCGGACGATCTCTAGGCTGACACATGTCAGGGCCTGTCCTCTCGGTCGCCTATAAAGTATCAGGCGTGAGCCCCGAGAACTGTCCCCTGGTATCTGTATGGCGTCAACAGTGTCCCCTTGGTATCTGTATGGCGTCAACAGTGTCCCCTTGGTATCTGTAGCGGACGGCGTCCCTTCGTCAACTCTCTCCTGCTATAAATATTTAATCAGATCGGGGTATATATATTATTGTAGCGGACGGCGTCCCCTCTCTCGAACATCTAACCTAAAGCCGCTACCCCATCTACGGCGACTCACATCTCCGGTCACCCACATCTCCGCCGACACCACCGTCCTCCCCTCAACGACGATCTCGATGGCTTCTGGATCGGAGACCACCTACGCCTACGATTATATTGGCAACTTGCACCTGGTAGGCAAACACTTTTTCAAAGTCATGATGCCGGGATTTGAGCATGAACTTGTAGGCTATCCCTCTTTCTCTTTCTCTGTATTTTCGTGTGTTAAAAGTTTGATCTTTTGTTTTTCTTAACCAAAACTAACCTATTTTTTGTATTTTGTGTTTGGTAGGACATACCGGAAGCATTTACCAATCAATTTACAACAATTCATGATAGTGCAAGATTATATAGCCGCAAGGGGGCATGGCAGGTTGAAATCAAGCTGAAGCCCGGCCGATCCCAAAAAAAGGAATTCGCAGAGGGTTGGAACGTCTTCGTGCGCCAGCATGGCCTCGAACTCGGGGACTTTGTAGTGTTCGAACACCTTGGGTGGTGGGATTTTCAAGTTGTAATCTTTGAACGGAGCGCTTGTGAAAAGCTTTCGTACCCCATTTGTGAACCATAGTTTATTATAATAAAAATATTTATGTTCTTGTTTATTATGTTTTCAAATTTTTTCTTGGTTAATTGTGCCTTTTTTTGTTGCCTCGATATATTGAGATCGTTGATTATGAATCGTACATTATTTTTTGGAAAAATTGAGATTGTTGATTCCGTCGCTAAAACAAGTCTTCGGGCGTCAGTTTATTAAAATAGCATTAACGTACTATGTCGCTAAAACAAGTCTTCGGGCCAATTTATTTCAATTTATTAAAACTGCATTACGGGCGCCAATTTATTCCAATTTATTACATTACGCCACATTGTATAGCTCTATATATATAGCGGATATAAGGGGCCCTCCGCTTAGGCCGGGTTCGGGAAGGTCGGGAACTAAATGTCTGGTCCGTGCCAACCATTTTCTGCGGTAAGTATATCCGCGATACTATATAGCGGACAGTTTGGACTAAGTGTAGAAAAAACTAAGTGTTGGAGAGGTGGAAGTAAGTGTAGAAGAAAAAACTAAGTGTAGAAAAAACTAAGTGTTGGAGAGGTGGAACTAAGTGTAGAAGAAAAAACTAAGTGTAGAAAAAACTAAGTGTTGGAGAGGTGGAACAAAGTGTAGAAGAAAAAACTAAGTAATGGTATTTTGTGGGGCCGTCTGCTACATAGTATAGCGGACGTAGAGAAGACAACCACAAAAATTCTGCGGGGCCGTCCGCTACATAGTATAGCGGACGTAGAGAAGACAACCAAAAAAATTCTGCGGGGCCGTCCGCTACATAGTATAGCGGACGTAGAGAAAACTACCAAAACAACCAAAAGTCTAGCGTCCGCGATACTATATAGCGGACAAGGAACAGACCCGCGATACTATATAGCGGACGGCAAATATATATTGTCCGACAGCATATATATATATATTCAAACCCAAAAGATTCACCCCCTATAACTTCTACACTCTTCTTCTCCGTTCTTCCTACTCACAAATATTCCCAGCGGCGTTGGCAAGCAGATCTGCGCAATTTCTTCATAAGAGCAGCTTTAATACCCCCCCTAATAGATCACGTAAGTTCACAAAATCAATCCTTTACATGTTTCTAATCTATAGTTGTGATCAATATTGCGTTTTATGCGTGGTTTTGATTATGCATTGAGCATGTGCTAGCGGTGATGAGGATTTATATATGTATGTATTTGTTCATGTGCTAGCGTTTGTAAAATCCGATTCCATAGTTTCAGTTGCAAAAAATGGAATTTATCCCTGGACCAGAAGATCCATCCGTGTTATACGACCAAGCCAACCATATCAGTACGCTCATATGGGATGGTGGAGTAAGATACATTATTTATCAACTTTCTTATTATTACGAACGTTGTTTTACCGTTCATTTTGCTCAAATTGTATTTATTAATAATTCGTAGGAAAGAGAACTTCTCACCACCGTAGAAGTATCTCGCGAGTTCACGAGATGGACCTTGAACAATTCCCAGAAAAGAATACTGCGTGGAATTGGGTTTGGGATTTTCACGCATGGGCAGATCTTTCAACAGCTTGACCGGGCCTTGATAGGTGCCCTTGTTGAGAGGTGGAGAAGTGAAACGAATACGTTTCACTTCCCGATCGGAGAGATGACGATTACCCTAGAAGATGTAGGGTTCATCTTGGGGTTGCCGGTGACGGGGCGGCCGGTAATTGCTCCTCCGTCAGACGCAACGAATAAGAGAACAGCGCGAGACTTCTTCACTTCGATACCCCAGGATCAATTTAGCACTGGTGGTATAAAGTTGAAGTGGTTGGTAGATACCTACGGGGTTTTGCCGGAAAACTATACGGGCCGTGAGCTTGTGGTGTACACAAAGGCCTTCCTCTTGTGGGTGATGGGAGCAATTTTATTCCCAACGACGTCGAAGAACACGGTCAGCGTGAAATATTTACCGTTGTTGGGTAACCTGTCGGAGGTTGGGGATTATGCCTGGGGTGCAGCGGTTCTTTCGTATCTGTACCGAGCATTGCACAAGGCAACGAGGCCCAACTCCAAAGCCATATGTGCATGTCTCTCGCTATTGCAGGTATATCATATAAATCATGTCTTCGTTATTGTGTTTTATTTTTGTTGAATCGACGATATAAATATAATTTTTTGATGTTCTCAGGTGTGGTCTTACGAACACCTTGCTCCCGGTGCACCAACGCGTAGGGATGGAACCGACAAAGTCTGGCCTCGGTTGTGTGCTTGGGAGTACAGCCGGAGGGCTAGCCACTACAAGAGGAGAGTCGATCCCCATCACAACATTACGTACTATCGAGGGGAGTTCGACCGTCTATCTCCGGGCCAAATGCGTTGGGCACCGTACATACGTTTGGCGCGACGGGTGGGAGAGTCGTTCGTCTTCACGCTCTCCGGGTTGCAGCGCACACCCCTGATCCATTTCGAGCTCGCAGAGTGGCAGCTGCCCGACCGAGCAATGCGCCATTTTGAGTTGGAGCAGGGTTTGCCAGTCGATGCCCCGGATATGAGGGTTAACAGGAACCCACCGGATGTCGGAGTGTTTGGCACCGCCAATGCGTACGAATTGTGCGCGGCCGAAATAGAGCTTTGGACTTCTTGGCAGGACACACTGGCGGCCATCGTCTCGGAGCCAGACCCCGTTATCAGCATCGATCAGTACGATGAGTGGTACTACCGCATCACGCGGAGGAGAGTAGCCCCTGTAAACTTTGAACGTGGGGAGAGGTATGCGCCTAGGGGTCAGATCGATGAGCGTATGGCATACAATCTCGTAAGTTGCCCAACAAGTCTGACTTGAACCAAATTAGTTGAATATAAATGTCTGATTGAAGTTACTTAATTTTTTATCTCTTTGGATGTAGGTTAATGCCTCGCTTGCATTCTTCCAGAAGTTGAGTGAGCGGAGGGATCTGGTGAGCGCAATGGGCGAGGATCTTTGCCAACAGGCTGCGACATTGGCTTTAGGCTGCGGGAATTTTTTGCGCCAAGCATCGGGCCAGTCTTCGGGAGTAAGCCCGGGAATGGGTTATACGGGCGTCAGCCAGGGATACGGTGATCCCTCTGGACAGGCTTCAGGGGTGAGTCAGGGAGTTGTTGGTACCTCTGAAGCGGGGATGGGACAGGCTCAAGCGTCGTGGGGCGATTACAGCGGCCCCTCCTTCAATTTGTTCCCGGAACCCCTCTCTCAAGTCACGCAAGACTTTCCTTTCGGAAACTACGGTTTCTCCGAGGCACTGCCCATTGTCCCGTGGGCGGGACCAGTTGGCGGCCCCGAAGGGGAATATCAGCCGGCCGAAGAAGGAATTGGAGGCCAATATCCCCCGATCGACCCCCGAGGGCAATATCCGAAAGGGCATCCAGCCAGGCCCCTAAAGCCGCATAAATGCGATATAATCCGAGCCCGTTATTTTAGCGGGGCCCCCCAAGACGGAGCGTCGTATGACGTGGATCACCCCGAGGGCTTGGATTACAATGCCTCTTGGACAGAGATCGCCTCGCTGGCGCCGGGATCTTGGTTAGACAGCGGTGTCATCTCGCACTACGTGCAAATTCTGAGGCGAAGGTGTCGGGAGCATCCAGACATCGGTCTGCGCGTGTTTATCTTGGATGCTTTTTTCCATCAGCTCCTAGTACAAGAGTGGCACGACTGGGGCAATGCAAGGAAGGGGAGAGGCATGGCCCAGTGGAAACCGTCCCCTAACCTACAAGCATATCTTGCTAGGGATAGTCCAGTGAGCGCAAGTGTTGCCGACGTGTTTCTAATCCCCTTTTTAGGGAATGCGCACTGGTACTTGGTTTGCTACGAACCATTACAGAGCACGGTTTCAGTCGTCGACAGTCTCTACGACGATACCGACGTGATGCCTGTGATTGATATGTACCGAGGCATAGGCCAGTTGGATGCCATGGTAAGATCCTGTTTCCTTCTTGTTGTAACTTGCATATTATAAAACTGATTAATCTTATTTTGCTAGCTATGTTTAATGCTTATTATGGTTCTCGCAGAATCTTTTTGCTGCCCTGGTCAATGGTAGGCGTCGGGAGAAGGTATCGCGCAGGCCGGTCCTCATTTTCCGATTGAAGAGGAGTAGGCCCAAGCAACATAATTCCTCGGACTGCGGCGTCTTCCTCTGCATGTACATGGATTACATTTGCCGGTCTGAGAGCCTCAAGAAGACTGTCTGGAGCGAAGAATGCATACAAGACTTTAGGTATAGGATTGCTTGGCAAATTATGAATGGCCGGCCTAGAGCTATTAGGTTTATTGTAAATCCGTGTAAGGAACATAATTCCTGCGAGAGATGATGTTCCCCAATTCACATTGTAACGTTACAACACTTTTTTAACCCAAAAAATTTATTGAATGCGATTGATTTTATTGACCAATATGATTTAACGGTGGGAAACCAAGTGTTGGATATCTGTCTATCTGCAGGGCAAGTGTTCAAAAAATAACAAAGTGATCGATAATATGTGTATCTGCGGGGCCGTCCGCTACATAGTATAGCGGACGCAGAAAAGTGAACCACAACAAAAAAAAAACCAAAAAAAAACTAAGTGTTGTAGGGGGGGTATTCTGCGGGGCCGTCCGCTACATAGTATAGCGGACGCAGAGAAGTGAACCAAAACCAAAAACTAAGTGTTGTAGGGGGGGTATTCTGCGGGGCCGTCCGCTACATAGTATAGCGGACGCAGAGAAGTGAACCAAAACAAAAAAAAAACTAAGTGTTGTAGGGGGGTCTGCGGGGCCGTCCGCTACATAGTATAGCGGACGCAGAGAAGTGAACCAAAACCAAAAAAAAACTAAGTGTTGGGGTCTGCGGGGCCGTCCGCTACATAGTATAGCGGACGCAGAGAAGTGAACCAAAACCAAAAAAAAACTAAGTGTTGTAGGGGGGTCTGCGGGGCCGTCCGCTACATAGTATAGCGGACGCAGAGAAGTGAACCAAAACCAAAAAAAAACTAAGTGTTGGGGTCTGCGGGGCCGTCCGCTACATAGTATAGCGGACGCAGAGAAGTGAACCAAAACCAAAAAAAAAACTAAGTGTTGTAGGGGGGTATTCTGCGGGGCCGTCCGCTACATAGTATAGCGGACGCAGAGAAGTGAACCAAAACCAAAAAAAAACTAAGTGTTGTAGGGGGGTATTCTGCGGGGCCGTCCGCTACATAGTATAGCGGACGCAGAGAAGTGAACAAAAACAAAAAAAAAACTAAGTGTTGTAGGGGGGGTATTCTTTAATACCTTAGGTTTCTAATGTTGTGCTGCGCAGTGTAGCGGACAGTGTAAGAAATCACGTATAAAAAAATGATTGTAAAGGTTATTACAAACGAGTCATTACTAAAATATTATTACAAAATGTCCGACACTTTTGATGGCTCATAAAAGATTATTACAAAATATTCAGTACACTAAAGTTCCACTGCAGCTTGTTCGTCCTCATCCTCGGCATCATCTTCTTCCCCGTCTTGCAAAGGCACTGGACTTATCCCCAGTGCCTTGTAATGGTTCCGCTTGTCGTGGTCTGTCATTTTGTTGCACAATGCACACCTTCTTAGCTTTTTTGGTTGAGTTGCCGTCTCAATAGAGCTTTTCATCCGCGTAGATCTCTTGCGGCCTTTCGTTTGCGATATAATTGGATCCGAAGGCCGGATATCATTGTCGGCTCCCTCCCCCGGCTCGTCATCTTCTGATCCCGTCGTAGGCTCGGTGTCAACCGCATTGCTGACTGAAGCTGCTTCCAATTGGTCGACGATGGGCTCTTGCTGCTGAGCTACCTCGAGGAGATGTTTATATCCGACCATTGTAGCAGCACCCTTTACGGACAAACGGGTGAACATCGTCACCAGATGATTATACCGCAACGTCTCTGATTCTTCAAAGTCAGTATACGGGTGCTCCGGAAAGGAAATGGTACCGTGCAACCTGTTTGCACCTTTCGTCCAACGTGGCAGGACGTATTTATCGGGGATTGTCCTGATATTCTTCTGTGTGAAAAACCGCAGAATGTGTCTACACAGGATGCCATGGAACTCAAACTTCTTACAAACACATGTCACCGAGTCCGTCAATGTGTCGTGGGTCACCGTATAAATTCTGCGCAGCTTCTCAGGGACGAGGTCATTCACGAGCGAATAAACCTTGTACTCACGCGACGACTTTTCTGCCACCTTATATATACTGTATCGGCCCGATTTTTGCAGCTCTACTTGGTATAGCAGGAAGATCTCCTTCGTATAGACTTTGGCACCGTTCAGCTCCAGCGGGGTCTCAAGCAACCTTCTCCTTTGCTTGTACGTGGTTGCAAAGTCTGCAGCCCTTTCTTTCACGAACAACGACGCAACCGCTTTTTGTGCTGATGTGACGAAACTCTTCAAATTGGTAGCTGTACCCACATAATTATCGAACGTGGCATTCATAGATTCACTCCTGCCCGTCGTTTTCATGCCCGCAGAAAAATGACTTCTCGTGTAAACACCAATCCATTGCTCTTTGAGCCCGTACAAGTGCTGGAGCCACTCGTTGTCTTGCAATGAGTAATCCCGAACAAGCTTTTCCCACCTCTCCTCGAATTCCTCAATCGTTAATGACTTGAGGACGCATTTGTCAAAATCCTGTTTAAAGTCTGGATACTTTGCGTACATGTGATGCAGACGTTCAGGGTATTTGTTGCTTATGTGCCAAGTGCACAAGTTGTGTCGAGTATCTGGGAAGACGGTAGCAATAGCCTTCTTCATTGCCAAATCTTGATCGGTGATGATAACAGTCGGTGCTTTGAAGTTCATTGCTTCCAGCCACACCCTAAACAACCATTCAAAAGAACTCTCGCTCTCGTCCCTTAACAAGGCGAACCCGAACAGGATGGAGTGATAATGATGATTGACGCCCGTGAAAGGAGCGAACGGCATCGAGTACTTGTTGGTACGGTATGTGGTGTCGAAAGTCACGACATCCCCAAAATGCTTATAAGCTAGCCTCGAACGACCGTCGACCCAAAAAATTGTGCTAACTCGATGCTCGTCGTCAAGTTTATAGTCGAAGGTAAACTGCGGGTCCTCCATCTGCATCCGTTTCAATAGGCTCATTGTCGCTTGCGCATCATTGAGGTCATACGCGGCTCGTCTATGGGTTCGGACCGCGTTACGAACGTCTGTCGTGTTAAAGTTTAAATTTTGAATTCCCCCAGCCTGTTCAGCAAGAACATTAATCATGTCGGTAGGTCCTAGCCGCGCATCGCTCATTGTGTGAATTAGGCTCCTCGCGACCTTACCCATCTTCTTGTGTTGATGCATCTGACTCACCTTAGAAGGGGTTACTAACGGGTGATTGTGTGCCAGTTCCAGGCTGGTAATAAGCCAATGATCTTGTTTGGCTTTATAGCTTACGAACATCTTGACCTGGCAATTCGTGCGCGCAAAGCAATCCCGTCTTCTCCGCGCATACCCTATTTCGTCATCATCACTGTCATCGTTGCCTACGCGTGTCTCATTTTGCACTGGGTTTCTGCCCCTATGACACTCGTATAAGCGAGAGCATATCCTTTTCGATACGCTGCTTGTTCTTGTAGTTTTTATTCTAATGCCAAAACCAACCCTCAATGAATAAGCTCGAAAACATTCTCCAGCTTCTTCCAACGTTTGAAAGGTTCGTCCTAGATACGGATCACTAGCATCTACGGGGGTGCTGGAGCTCGATACGAAATCAGACATTGTGAAAAAGACCTATGTAGAAATAGAATACGCTTATTATCTCAAAATTATCTTGACGATTAGACCGATTTAGGATACCATATACATAATCTCAAAAGTGTCTCCTATTTTGCTAATTATATATTTACTGAACATAACAAATTAAAATTACTAAGATAAACGGTAGCAAGATCACAAACTTTACCTTGCTTGAGTGATGCTTGAACCAAGTGTGTTACTCCAAGAAAAGCTTGAAGGGTGCTGAAAATGGAAGCAAGTGAATCTGAAAGCCCGCAAAAATTTTGCTGAAAGAACCGAGAATTAGGGAGACTTTCTACGCGACCCAGGGGACAGTTCTCGGGGCTCACGCCCGAGACTTTATAGGCGACCGAGAGGACAGGCCCTGACATGTGTCAGCCTAGAGATCGTCCGCCATACAGTATGGCGGACGCCTTTTTCCTGACACATGTCAGGAACAGAAAGGCGTCCGCGAGACTGTCTCGCGGACATGGGAGGAGGGAAAAAGGTAAAACTCCCGTCCGCGAGACAGTATGGCGGACGGGTACCAGTTTTGAAAAAGGCGCGATCTGGACCGTCCATCTTTCAGGATGGACGGTCAGATCGCGCTAGCAACTTAACTCCATTTGCTAGCGCTATCAATGGATCAGCTCCCTATATATATATATATATATATATATATATATATATATATATATTGACTAATTGGTCCTAATTGTTCAGCCCAAAAACAGAAACAGAAATTGTCAGGCAATAGGTCATGATAAAGACTTTCTCAAATTTCTTTGTCCATATAGAAGAGAACATACCGGACCTCTTCCATATAATCTTTTCCTCACTGTTTCAAATTCCAATCCGTAGACCGGGAAATCTTAAACTAGTGACGACTATGACATATAAGTACAGATTCAAAGAAGTATCCTGAAAACTATTCTGGAAATCTTTTATTCTAGTAGTATACTCTTTGTACATGAAATATGTTCAACCAAAAAACCTTTTATTCTTTGCTTGTAGCCTTTAAAAGTTTGCGAATTTTTTTTCCTCTTGTAACGCATCGTGAGACCGGATGTTGTCAGCAACTGATTTGAGAGAACTAGAGAGAGATGTGCTAAGTGCTACAAAGAAACCAACAGCGGAGCAAGGGTGGAACTGAAGGAGCAAACGTAGTGGCACAGCACATGCCCCTTACTTTTAAAGGGGCCAGAAGCAAGTCAAATTCTCTGTTCTCCTCAACTTCACCTGAACACTAGGAGAAGAACCGCTTTCCCTCCTTGAACAATAGCATTTTACTTTTCTTCCCTCTCAATTTAGAGTCGCCTTCTGCTTTCCATCAGTAGAGCGAATGTTTGTTCCCAACTTGGTAATCTTACCTTTTCCTTTCCTAATAAGAATAGAAAATGCTCAAAACTTTTCAAGTTACCCATGTAAAACTAGGAAACCGCCGGTCAAAGTATGAGGCAACCGCCGGTTGAATTGACACATTATGTCATTGCTTAAAGCTCCCGCCATGCTACTGCATGATACGATAACTATAATTATAAGCAATAAGATCGTCGGTTCAAGAACGAGCAACTACTTTGTACGTGCATCTAATACCAAAAGTTTCACCTGCCCTAGTGCAGTCATAAAATGTATGGCTGCCTTTGTGGTTCTAATACCGGGTATGATCATTCTTGTCTTTCCTTCCCTGTCAAGCGCACCACAATCCCTGTGCCAACCACTTAGAATGAACCTAGATGAGGTCGAAACCTTAGTTACACAATATGCATGTAGTGCAAAAGTCAGGTTTGCAGCCAACTTACCCTTCCATATCAAGGCATCCCGATCTCGGACAGGAACCGGACAGTCGAGGAAAATCAGAGATTTATATCTAAGAATATTGTGAGGCTGCAGATTTATGTCCAAGGCACTGTACGCCTCTAATACAAAAGGTTAGGAGAGAGAGTGAAAGTGATGGAAGCCATAAAAGCTGTGGTAAAAGCAGTAATCCCAGGGCCCTGCAAATGGACAGCGGGCACCATTATTCTGTACACTGTCACACAGTAGCAAACGACTTCATGCCAAGAACCTTCCCAGTAAGCTTCCAAAGAAGAAGCTTGTCTTGGCCCATCTACTCATTTCAGGCGCATTTGCGCTAGTTGGGAATTTCTTCACGTTAAGCAACATTCTTTGTCCAATTTCTTTCCGAAGTCCTTCGATAGTTTTCATGTCCACTGGGTTTCCCGATGCATCTCTTACATAGAAAACATTCATTGCTTTCTTCCCAACTGTTGTCACGCCTGCTCTTGTAACCGATAACCCGTTTTCTCGAAGAACTCTTGTTACTTCAGATAATAATCCTACTCGGTCCTTCGCACACAGCTCTAAGCTTATACCCTGCATAACGAGCAAAATTAAGTCTATTAACTGTTTCTGATGGTACAAGATTGAAGCCCGTAACACCATAAGATTGAAACATGCGAAGGCATATGGAATGGCCATAATTAGAAAGAAAACCAGTGCAATTCTATCTCATATCTCAGTCATCATTTACTCTCATTCTGCCATCTAGATATCTCACTCGCTCGGTTTTCCAACCTGAATCTTGCTGAGCTGCCAGTGACTTAAATAGGTCATAGTTAGCTGTTTCTAGGCCTCATTAAGTATTGCGGATTTTTATTTCAGGGATAAAAATTTATCCGTCTCCCCTTTCCTCTAATCACTTTTACCATCAGTGGTGTTTATCAAAGGGTAAAGCCATATTCCCATCCATTTCTATTTCAGCTCATTAGAAATGCGGTAGGGGTCTCTGTCACCCACTCCCCACCCCCGGCCCCCACCCCCACACCAGATTATCCTGGCCGTTTGTACTCAAAATATGCCATGAGCTTATTCATTCTCAATAATCACTCAAAAGGCAAATAAGCTAATAACAAAGGAGAAACACTTCAAGTTTAACCTATAGATAACACATCGTTAGTAATCAATAGTAGTGGTGAACCGTGTAACTGTGGACATCAAGACACTTGATTATCCTCACCTCACTTACTCTTCGGCGAATTGCAGCTTCAAGACACTTGGTGACCCTCTCCTTCTCTCCATCGGCATCTAGAGTGCAACCATCCACGTGACGGATATAATACTCCTACAAGTCCATTAGACATATTTAAGTGAACAACCTCTCTATCTGTGGAACATTGTTTCAGTTCAAACAAGTAAATAACCAAAAACATGAAATGAACAGCTATTAATGCGAACCAATAAATATATAGAAACCATGCCATATATGCAATCCAATCTTGTGTTACGAAAACATAACCATATTAAATGCATAGGAAAATTCACTGTGCTATGTATTCCTGGTGGACTTATCTCTTTAAACCACTGCAAAGCTGAACCATTACAGAAAAATGTGATTGTGCACGTCTCGTCGAGAATCCAATTTGCAGTGTTGGAGGAAATGATTTATGCACATGGAATTGTTTTACCCCAGCAACCCATGCATTTTGAAGCACATCTGACCGCACACATCAATCCACTTATCAAATATTTGTGGGAGAAACGTAACTTGCTCTTACTTGTGCTTACTTGGATGAAAAGGGAATCATACAAGATGTTAGAGTATTTAAAACTAGATAAGAGTGCCAATACCTGTGAGGCATGCGGGCCGTCGGATGAGATGGTGGCATGGAAAACAACATATTGCATGTCTGTAAGCGTGCACACGATGTCAAACATAAGTTTTGACCGATCCTTACACCTGACACTAACCACCGAGTACCCCTTCTCCTCACAACGATCAATTGTGATCTTTGGTCTCAGCAATGGGGAATAATCAGCCTCAGCTTCCAGTCCACCGCCTTCATAATCCCTATCGGCGAACATCATCTGGTGGAGGCGCCGATCAATATGTGTGAAACCCATGGAGAAATTAGTACGAGCTGCTTTCTCATCATCTTCACACCCACGAAGAATGTTCTGAAGTTGCTCCTCCATTGCAGATAATCTAGATGGATCATCCACAGCACGGCATGTCGTATCATCATTAACAAAAACAACACATGCCACTCGCCTATTGTGTGTCCAAACTTCAGCAGCAACAACGTTAATGTGGAGGTTAGCGAGGACAGCAGAAACCTCTGACAAGAGACCTGGGCGGTCCCTGCCTATTAGTTCAATGACAGTGTGGTCGCCCATCGAGTGCACCCCTACCTTCTGTCCTGCCCAAGTCTTCAACCCATCGGCTGTGTGGCCCTTAGGTCCTAGAGCCTGCCATAAGATAAGAAATGGAAAAAAAATTATATAAGATTCTACACTTTCACGTCATGATAACAAGAAATAGGCCTTTGTTATCAAGTTACTCATACTTGTAATTCACAAGTCTTTTAGCTTTAAACCAACCCTCCATGAGGAGCCTGATCACCATTGTGACTTTTTCGTCATTTGGTAAGATAAGAACTCCTGTTTACCCAAGTCTGGCATACTTGGCCAGGAATCTATTAAAGTTTTATGGAGGTAGGGGTGACCCTTGCCCCCATTCTACTCGTATATAAGAAACTTAAGTGAGGATAGAAGAAGGTTTCATCTAGTGTTAGTACCATAACTTCATCAAGTAGAAATTTCTAGCAATTGGTCAATGCGCTGCAAGTTCACCATGCGTAATGTGTTCTCCTCAGGTTTGTATTCCTATAGTTATGGTGCCGGGACCTTATTCAATGGTTTTGATGGAATATACTGCTTTCATGAATGGATGCAATAGCTAGGTATGAAGGAAGAAAATTCAGAGACCATACCTTTTCTATGTAATCAATGGTCTTACTGTCTGTAACTTTGTTCCCGTGTGGATCAGTGACGTGAAATACTGTTAAGAGCAGAAGAAATTAGTCATCTATTTGCTCGATTTCACGTGCCTGTATGTTTCCATGTGTGTGTGAGTGTATGTCTGTGCTTGTTCATGCATGTGTGCGCCACTCTACCACAAAGAGAGAGGCTATACAACGTTAAGTTTCCTAGAGCTCCCATTAAGTTGTCACTTTTGCTGCACCTATGTATAATGGCCCATGGGGGTTAGGATCCCACCAACAAAATTCCAGGCAACCTATAGTAGCATATCAACGTACATGCATCTTAAATTTAACTAACATCAGTCAGGTGTCTAACAAATATCATAATATCCATTGGCGACCTATTACCAGTGCAATCCATCATCAAGTGTGCAAATAGGAGAGAACTGAATAAAAAAATGTACGGTTTAAGAGGAGAACTTATAACAAGTATAGTGAGCATATTCTCATTTATACACTTGAGCTATTGTTGGATATTTGAATTCAGGAGGGAAAGGACCAGGAAAGCATGGAGCAAATCTTTCTATCTTTTAGAATGAAAATGCAAGACTGAAAATAAATGAATAAATAATATCGTCGGAACTACAAAAGCTCTCTGTCTCTTTGCTTTTAATTGCCTTTCCTTGTGGATTTCACGAGGCAAAAATAGCATCCATATTATGAAAGTACTAATGAGAAGTAGACACATACCATCCATGAACCATCCACCGTCAGAAGAGATGTAAGCTTTGGTGATGACAAGGTCAAGGTCGGTTAGGATCTGCACCACTTCCAGCAGTATTCCTGGTTTGTTCACGCTGTCAACCTAACCATCACATTAACAACCTTCATCAGGTCACTCTAACTAGAATATAGGTGACATGAATTGGCATGCGAAACAGACAAGCTAAGTCAATGCACCATATCATGAAGATCTATGTCAAGACACCTGTGGGCCTTGATATTTTGCCGTTACCTTTCAATCTTCTTGCACTACAACCTACAGCCCCTCACGCTACCAGTAAAACATAAGGTACCATTACTTGCTGCAGTACCAACTGAGGCCCACTAGGCAAACTGAAGGTTTGACTATTTCTGAAACAACAGCCCCTAAAGTCTACTTCGGTTCCCACGATCATGCTGCTAAGTTAGTTCCATTTCAACCGGGGAGCTGAGCACTTGTGATCGTCCAAGAATAACCAGTAGACAAATGCTTGTCCGAACAGAAACCCTACATAGATGTCTTACCTTTCTCTTATGACTTGATTACTGATCGTACTTTCTGACGAGGAATTTGTCTTTAAGACCTTGCTTGTAAAGGGATTGATACGTGAATTCAATCAAAATTCTATCTAAGGTTTCATACAATACGACAGCTTCATATTGCCCAGTGGGTGTGGCATCATCCTGCACACTTATGGCGTCCTATACTGCACTCAAGCGAACATGGTGACCTAATCACGGCATAGCTAGCCTGGTCATCACTATCATTGGAAAATGTCTTAAGATGCTGAGAAAAATTACCTGGACTAAAGTACAGTCCGTACAAGTAGTGTTGTCCACAGACACCCTACAGAGAGGATTACACAGAGTGACCAGAGGCAGAACAACAAAATGGCACAATGAGCCATGACTGAAGATCTAAATGCATATGAAAAAATTATCTTTTCGTTATGTTACAGTACTTCAAACCTAATGACTGTAGAACACGAGTATTACGATGATGTGGCCACAAAGGATGTCTATAATACTGACATGCTAGGCCTAAGCCTAAATACATGAGGGGAGGGAGGGAGGGAGGGAGGGAGAGAGGGGAGGAGGGAGAGGGAGAGGGGGAGAGAGAGAGGGGGAGAGGGAGGGGGGGGTGAGAGAGAGAGAGAGAACCTTGGAGGGTTTATTCGGATGCTTAAATTCTCGTACTCAGGATCAAAGTAAGGCCAACCTGTAGCCATGAAAAGACAGGTTTCCAACCAATGCAGATGCGTCTCTGCTCGTTGCAAAAAGGTTAACAATGTACCAAGTAATCAAGGATATGCCAATTTATCACAAAGACTAAAACCCTTACCAATTTCAGCTATAATTTAACTCCAGTACAAATATGCGAACAAATCTTTTCCATGAAACTTTTCTTTTCGTTATTGAACTAATCTGATTACTGCGATTTGGAGGAAGAAAAGGTATGTTATATAGACCATCGTGTAGGTTGGAAGCAAGTAAAGAGGCCATATTTTTTCTTGTCTTTGTTGTCTGTACCAATCTGAAGCGTAGTTCGTATGTACAAGAACTGCTTGTATATTGTTCTGTCGCAATTGTTGAGAAGAGTATATCATCCACAACAAAATGAAACATGTGTGGTATGCCTAGAAACTTGGTAAGATTAAACAGGGGAACTGGGAATAGATTCCTATCCAAGAATGCAGCATACATAGCTTGTAGGAAAGTTAAAAACCTGCAAATGATTTTCCAGTCTGAGGTTAAAGTTGTTAGCTCTCATGCTGGGAATCAAGGTCACGTCCGAGAAGGACAAGCTCTTCTACTTCCAGGAAAGGCGTGTCGATTTTTGGAACCCAAGAAGGAGAAGGACAATACAAATTGGCACACCAAAATGTTTGGCAAGGCACTTCGAGGAATGAAGGATAATCTCAAAAGTACAGCCCTATCTCTGGGAATTTCAAGATTGCACTTCTTTAACTCTCTCAGATCCAAGCACCCAAACTCATAAAACTCAAAAATATTACAGAAAAAGGTTTAGAGAGAAAGAGAAGAATGTAACTTACTTCGATACTCTCAAAGGTATGCTTAAGAACCTCTATTATAAAATCAAATCTCCTTAGAAAATTGGCCGTTAATCTTTGAAAAAGCCCACAGGTTTTAAACTCAACGAGTAGGAACTGCCACATCAGTTCAACAGATCCTAGGCACAGTGCTAGTAACTGCCTCCAATCCTAAGAACTATGCCATGCTACAGGTATGTTTTGGTTGAATTTATACTTGACAGGTGTGCTGATCCGAATCTCACAGTTTCATGAAGGGCATCTTCAGTTTTCTCTCTTTCTTTCTGTTAGGTAGGTATATTATACACACCAACACAGAAGAACCAAAAGTAAAGATTAAACCATGAAGTTCCTCCATGGTGGCCTTCAAATGGAGAGTTCCAAAGGCACTAAAAGAAATGAGACAAAGGTGAACTCCATTTATAGCTGAGCGAACGCGAGAAGAATCCTAAACTTCTATGTGGCATGCTAGTAAAAGTTCAAAAGATCCTTACCAAACCCAAGGTGAAATGCCAAAAGTGAAAAACAAGGTGAAATGGTTGGAATTGAAAATCGAACATGAAACCAAAATAACAAAAAAAAAAAATGGTTATAACAGCACGCGGGTGACAACATTAGTGGCGGTAATACTTTTCGGGTTCATTTGATATGTTACATACTTGCGCTACTAAATCCCAATTGAAAAATTTTCACAATACTGATGTCGATGCAGAACAATTCAAGCACTACCAAGCTTTTGATATAGTTATGGCGATTTTAATAAAAGGAAATTAACCCTGGCCAAGTAGGCAGGAATTGGGCTAGGATGTACTTCAACCTGAGTAGAGATGACAAATTGACCACATCAACCCCTCGCACCATTTTGGGCAGGTAAGCTTGAACTTGACTGGGTATAGGGTCAATTTTAGAAGTAAATACATAGATGCCCGGACTAATTTTGGCTAAGGATGTGTTTGAGCCCGAATCCTCAACGTTACGTATGACAAAAATGGATGCATTGCCCAGTTTTTTACAACTAGGTCTATGTAATAATGCAATAACAATTCAATCTCCTAGTTGTAGACCAGTAATCTTTTGAACCTCTAAGTAATGTTTATGCCGAATCAACCCTTTTAATTTCCGCTATTGTTACTAGATTTTCTTTGATTATGGCTCTTTCCCCATGTGACTAGTGCAGTTTCTTTACATTCTTTTATCCAAACGTTTTTATAAGAAAGCGGTATCGGTAATAGAAACCCATTTCTAGAGCAGGTTTGGCAGCAGCAGTGCCAACTAAGGCCAGACAGGCACGGCAAGCGGGGCAAAACGCTTAGGCTGGGCTTGTTTGGCTGAGTTTGGGGTGCGCTGGGGTGCACGCCTAGATGGTACCAGTAGACTGCAACTAAGGTTTAAAGAAGATAACTACTATCTCCATATAACGATACTTAACGGTCATTAAATACTTTTAGTGGCACTTAATCTGCAAACAACTGCAGCTAAAGGTGTTAAAGAAAAATGTCATTAATAATATATATGTTGACCACGTTACAATCATCGAATCCTGACATTATTTAGCTAACTTATAAGCTGCAAAATTGTCCCCTAGAACTAGGTCAATTAAGTAGATAGCGCCAAAAGCACCAACTCTAAACATGCATACTGTTGAAACGATTACAACATTTATTGTGCTACCACGTAACACGTAATGGGTTCGAAAACATACCGTACGAAGTCTCCGAAAATTCCGACGTAGGATCCTTGTTGTTACGAGCCTCCAACACGCTTGATCTTTTTCGCAGGTACGAAAACGGCTACTAGAGTCGAGTTCTTCGTCCACGAACCAAATCCTAGAGCTTGGTGATTGCTCTAGAGAGAGTGCTATAGAGAGAGGGTTATTACTATTGACTTATGATTTATTGGGATATCTCTAGCCTTTATATAGAGATACAATTAGAGACTGGCTTTACCTCCAACTCTTAGGAGATAAAGATTGTATTTATCTCAAACACTTAAGAGATAAATATTCTCTAAATAACTGTATTTATCCAAACTAACAAATACACATTATCTGTTAGTGGGCGGATAATGGGTCCATTGACCCAATTTATTAACAGCTCCCACTCGCCCACACACAGGGCAAATAAATCGTATAGTCCCTCTTTATCTCTCGTCCACTCATCTCCTCATACAGGAAATGGAACGTGCGACCTACGAGAAAGGATGTCCAGTTGAGGAGTATTGTATTAAGTTATCACCAAACTAACACAATACATCACTCCAATAAATCTCGTATGTACCCCAGATAGTTCAACTACACCAGATTAAACACTCTCAAATCCCTCATAGTGAGCAGTGTTAAACCTCTCATATGTTATGTATTCATGACTCATATCGAAACAAAAATCGACAAAGTCGCCCGGGCTATGAATCACACAACATGATGTAATATTGAACTTTCTTCCCAAAGCCCTCATGTCATTCCAATTAGACCCAACCGCTTTCCTAGACATGCCCCGCGAGACCGCATCATCCATGATCCAAGGGTACATGCTAAAGTAGCGACATTGAGTATCCTCTTCATGACATAGTCTAAGGTGAAAAGGGTACCATATAGGATCAAAAATTTCGATCCAAGTGGCTCACACAGTGACGAAGCAGGGATTCATTCGTCACTCCCACTGTCGGTCTGCATTTAGCACATGCAGTATGATTTGCATGCTATGGCGTAACCCGCAAGGGCGTGTCACATAAATGTATAATAAAATACGCCATACGAATCTAAGTCTAGTCGCTGTACAAGCGCCTAACCTGAGTTTTTCAGCCCAGTCACTCTCATAGTGCCTGCCTGAAATCTCACATTCGGCTGTAAACAGGCTACATAGAGTTGTGGAGATACTCTATGATCGACCTACATTTATTAGGTCTCATCTTAGCTCCAACTAAGGCGACATGTTTGCTTTATAAGCTGTATCATCTTATTCGCCCACTTGGCGCTTAAGACAATTATGTCTCATCTTGCTCGCTATCTTAGCGCCAAGGTGAATTACCCGTGTGAGTGGGTCAATTCGAGCCTGGTGACACTCTCAATAAGGATGTATATGTAATCACAAAGATTATCCATTCATTCCAAAATAAACTCAAATCAAGGAACGAAAATTTAATGTAATAAATAATGTCAAGTACATAAGATGCCATAAACATATCAAAACCTACGTAGTCCCATACTCCTAATGTGAGAAAGGAAAACATCTCTAGCAATAGGCTTGGTCAAAGGATCAGCCACCATTCTGCCAGTAGGTATATGCTTCATGGTCACCTCTCCTTGCGCAACTAAAGTTCTAATGAAGTGATAACGAAAGCCTATGTGTTTGATATTTGGGGTCCGTTACAAAATCTAGGGTAGCTGTATTGACACAGTGAACAGTGACAGACTCATCTGCATGAGCTGTAACCCCTAGAGCCTGTAAGAATGACCTCAACCAAACAGTTTCCTGGACTGCTGCTGAACAAGCAACATACTCCGACTATATCGTGGATAGGGCGATGCAAGACTTTTTCTTGCTGTGCCAAGAGATAGCTCCACCTGAAGTGGATATGCGCTCATCTCTATCAGCGCCCCAATCAGCATCGCTGTATACTCTCAGTCTCAAGTCTCCACCATGATAACACAGGACGAGATCAGCGGTTCCACGCAAGTATCGAAGGATCCTCTTCACCGCATTCCAATGAGCGGGTCCAGGATTACTCTGATAACGACTCACCATTCCAACGGCATAGCAGATGTCTGGACGCGTACACAGCATAGCGTACATCAGACTTCCTACTGCAGCCGCGTAAGGCACTTTGGACATCCGATTCTTTTCCTCATCATTCTTTGGGCATTGGTCTGTGGTCAAAGTACACGCCTTGTCCATTGGAGTGTCTATGGGTTTTGAGTTATGCATACGAAATCGTTCAATGACTTTCTTGATGTATGTCTCTTGAGACAAACCGAGAAGTCTCTTTGAACGATCACGTACGATTTTAACCCCGAGCACATAATTAGCTTCTCCCATGTCCTTCATCTCAAAAGTTGAGGACAACCACTGCTTAGTGGCGACAATGGAACTCATGTCATTCCCAGCTAAAAGAATGTCATCCACATACAAAGAAAGGATTAGAATATTTTTCTTGGATCGTTTTACGTAAACGCAATGGTCTTGTTCAATCATTTCAAAACCTATAGAGGTAATGGCATGATGAAACCTAAAGTACCACTGCCTAGACGATTGTTTGAGACCATATATAGAACGTTTGAGACGGCAAACTTTGCGCTCATGTCCTTTGACTTCAAAACCCTCGGGTTGAGCCATATAAATCTCTTCGTCTAGTTCTCCATTGAGAAACGCAGTCTTAACATCCATATGAAAAAGTTCTAAATCCTGCTGGGCGACAATAGCTAGGATCAGGCGAATTGAAGCAAATCTCACCACTGGGGAGAAAGTATCTTCATAGTCCACACCCCGCAGTTGGGTATAGCCTTTCGCCACAAGACGTGCCTTATACTTGTCGATTAACCCTTCTACCTTGCGTTTGACTTTAAAAACCCACTTGTTTCCAATAGTCTTGCGCCCTGGCGGAAGGTCAATCAACTCCCAGACCCGATTCTTTTCCATTGAGCTTAACTCATCCTTCATTGCAGCCATCCACTCATTTCTAGCAGATGAAGATAAGGCTTCTTCCACAGAAGTAGGCTCGTCCTCATCATTTGGAGTGCACATAAGAATTTCTCCGTCAATCTCAAAACGACGACGTGGAACTCTTCTTCGTGCACCTCTACGCAGTTGAGAATCTTGTTGACCTAATGGTCCTTGTGGTGTGCTCCCACTGTCTGGGATACTCCCACTAGGTTGAAGGTCACTTACACTAACTTCAGCGACAACCGGATGAGGAACTAATTCCCCACCTTCGCTTGAAGATGGTAAAGTGGCTTCAACTTCCTCTAACTCATAGAGGTTAAGATTCTTACTTGCGTCTCCAATGCTAGGAAAATCATTCTCTATGAAATCGACATCACGAGACTCTATTTCAGTCTTTCCACCATTTGGATGTTCACCATACATCACATAGCCTTTAGAGTTTTCAGAATACCTCAAGAAGATACTCTTTTTAGCTCTAGCCCCTAGTTTTCCATACTTATGAGAAATACTGTGAACATAACCTGCTGAGCCCCATGGGCGCAAGTTATCCAAATTTGGCTTTTGGCCATTCCAAAGCTCATAATGGGTGGATTTGACTGACTGTGAAGGCACACGATAAGTTGCCTGCGTATCCCCTTTTCCTCACAAAACTTCTTGAAGTGATCTGACAAATATTCGCGTCCTCGGTCAGTGCGAAGAGTTTTTAAATTCTTCTCTTTCTGATTCTCAACCTCAGCTACAAAGCGTTTGAAACAGTCCAAAGCTTCGTAGCGGTGAGATATCAGATACACATAACCATATCGCGTATAATCGTCTATCAGTGTAAGGAAATAAGAGGCGCCATGGCGTGCCTTTATACTCATAGGTCCGCATATATCAGAGTGAACTAGCTCAAGTGGTTGAGTTGCTCTCACAGCCTTTTCAAAAGGCTTCCTGCATGCTTTACCGGCCAAACAAGCCTCACAAGTTTGTAGATTGACTTTTGCAAGTGGGCCTAAAAGGCCTTCTCTAGCCAAACAAGTCATTCTATCTTGGCCTATGTGGCCTAGTCTTGCATGCCAGGTGGTAGAATCATTCACAATATTATCATTCACCACATAAGAATAAGAAGACTGAGAATCAATTAAATCCAATTGAAAAAGACTATCCATGCGAAAACCATGTCCGAACAAAACATCATCCAAAAAAATGTCCAACTTATTACCCCTAAAAATAAAGGAAAAACCACTGTCTAATAAAGCAGTAACTGAAAGTAGATTAAGCCGAACTGTGGGTGCATATCGCACATCCTCTAGAATCAATGTGCGCCCAGTGCGCAACTTGAGCTGGTAAGAACCAACCCCTAGCACCTCTTCGGAGCTATTGTTTCCCATGAAGATATGTTTGCTACCCGCTGGAATCCGGTGATAATCTACGAACCCCTCTCGATCACGTGCTACATGTTTTGTTGCATCTGTATCCACAAACCACACAGGTTGGGAATGAGCAACCATCACATGTGAGGAAACATATAACTGAGAGAGAGATTCTGAAAGTACCTTCTTCGGCTCAGTGCAATCACGAGCGAAGTGTCCTTTCTGTTGACAGTTGAAGCATTTAACTTTAGACAGATCCTTTTTCCCACCACGTTTTCCTCTCTTGCGTTTCTTCATTTTCCCTTCCTTTGGCGCAGAAGTGCTAGCCTCGCCTTTCTTACTTTGTCTTCCGCGCTTGCCATTTGCATTGCGCGATCCCCCTTGGGCGACATAAGCAAGGGTCTTGTCAGTATCTCGAGTCTCGTCCTCAAGGATGACATGCTGTGAAACATCAGAAAAGTTCTTGATGTTTTCACTGTGGGTCAATATCTGTTTCATATTGGCCCATGAGGCAGGAAGGGACCTTATGACAGCTCTGACTTGCTGCTCATCTGTGAGCGCATGGCCAGCATCCCTCAACTTACCAATCATATTGGACATCATCCTTAGATGTTCACTCATGGTATGTTTAGGGTCTTTTGTGTACTCCTCAAACTTAATCACAAGGCTACGAAGCCGCGTAGTTGAGGTTCCACCAAAAGAGAACTTGAGCTGCTCCCATAAAGCTTTGCAAGTTGGAAGTTCATCATACTGCCCGATTAGATCATTTTGCAAGCTGCTCAACAAGGTATAGCGCGCACTACGATCTTTCTGATTCCATTTCTGGTAGGCAGTGTGGTCTATTAGGGGTTGCGCCTCAGTTGGCGCGACCAACTCCTTGGTCAAGTGCTCCTCGAGCTCTTGTTCGTTCAGCATGAATTTCATCTTTTTGTGCCAAACGTCATAATTATCTCCGTTAAGTTTCTCACCCTTAACGAGATCAGCTATGACATTCTTGGTGGCCATTATATTCACTACATTAGATTGCGCAAGGAAAAGACATTAATTATACATCCTTCTATTTATTTCAAAAAATTCAAATGAAAAACATAATCCTTCCTCACATCATGAAATCGAAAATCTGCTAAGCTCGTAATCATCTCCCATGTATGTGAGTTGGGAAAAATATTTTTCAAATAATTTTTCGCAATAAATTTCATCATCATATAAGCCACAATATAATAAATCATCCACATGATAATTTAGAACAATATTATTGCACCATACAATAGTGTGCAAGGACTCCGTTGAGCCCTGTTGGCATTCTAATAACTTATGCTAAGAAAATTCTGGCTTGAATAATGTGCGTGCGAAATTACATCCCCGTACAAGGCTTTCTCGAAATATACAGGGAAATAGCAGAATACAACATCTTTGAGAATCCTACTACAAACTACTCCAATAAAACAAATGGAGATGCCGCACAGCACATTATTCTCAAAAGAATTTTCTTAAAGGAAGAGTAAACACATAAACATAAGTGTCTATAGAATGCCAATCTAGTATTCATCCATTTAACCTAAAACTAGCATGCTCAAATAACAAGTTAAAGGGTAGTAAAATGGATGAATATGCCACATTCTCCTTCCAAGGAGAACGGGTGTGAAGGCCTTGAAATTAGGTTTAAAAAAATGTGGGCTTACCAAAAGCCTAACAAATATACCTCAGAAGTATATTTAAACCATAACACAAATCAAGGCAAGCATGTAACAAATTAGACATAATTTATCTATGTCATATAACTCTCCAAAAATATTTATTGCTACTCACGAAGTGCAAAAAATAATATTTACGCATTATTCGTATTTTTGGGAACCACAAAAGTACCACAAAAATACTCACAAATGACCAAAAACTGAGAGATAAATCCTAAAAATTTGGCAAACAGTAAATTTATCCTTAATATGCCCTCTGGATTAAAGAAAAATTCTGTGTATATAAAACAAAATTTTAAAGCTAATTTCTTTATAGAAAAAACGTTTAAAAAATAAACAAAACACCTACAGAGGGTATAAAGGTAAATTTAACACCATAGAAAAAATTGCTTGGCTAATCTGGAGCTTCACTCGCCGGCGGTAACAAACACCGACCAGAAAACACCCGACACGCGCCACCGTGCGCGTGGGGCAGCTTCTGGATTTTTTGGCAGGGCGTGGTATACACGCGCGCGCGTGGGAGCGCGTGAGTCATGCTTGTCGGCGCGGCTTCGCGCGCGTGCGTGGTCGGCTGACTGGCGCGTGACTCACACGTTCGGCGCGGCTTGACGCGTGGAGCGCGTCTGCGGCTCGGCTTGGACGCGTGGAGTGCGTGGAGATACTGTTCATCTTCTTCTTTAAAAAACCCTAATTCTCCAGCAGCCGCCATGCCGCGATGCCAACTTCCGAAGGCCATATCTCTCTTGTTTTTAAGCCAAAAAATGCGTACGATATATCGTTGGAAAGCTTATACGACATAGATTAATTATGTACCAACCGATCATGATAAAAACAGAATATCATGCTCCGAATTTGAGTCCCAAAACTCGAAAAAACCACAGTTTTCTTGAAAAATAAAATCGTGATTTCTCATAAACCATGCATCCAAAAATCACGAAATTTTATGGAGTTCATCCTCAACCATAGGAGAACAAAACTATATAATTATTTTTCAGAAAACATGCTCAATAAATTTCGAATTTTTTGTAATGGGTCTCGTTCATGTATCCGGAAAAAATCGCAACATGCACATAATTTAATCTAGCATGTTAAAGGCGAATCAACAAGTAATCATGCTCTGATACCAATGTTGAAACGATTACAACATTTATTGTGCTACCACGTAACACGTAATGGGTTCGAAAACATACCGTACGAAGTCTCCGAAAATTTTGACGTAGGATCCTTGTTGTTACGAGCCTCCAACACGCTTGATCTTTTTCGCAGGTACGAAAACGGCTACTAGAGTCGAGTTCTTCGTCCACGAACCAAATCCTAGAGCTTGGTGATTGCTCTAGAGAGAGTGCTATAGAGAGAGGGTTATTACTATTGACTTATGATTTATTGGGATATCTCTAGCCTTTATATAGAGATACAATTAGAGACTGACTTTACCTCCAACTCTTAGGAGATAAAGATTGTATTTATCTCAAACACTTAAGAGATAAATATTCTCTAAATAACTGTATTTATCCAAACTAACAAATATACATTATCTGTTAGTGGGCGGATAATGGGTCCATTGACCCAATTTGTTAACACATACAAAAACAAAATGAAGGACAAGACATAAAGTTTTTGAATCCAAAACTACCACTAACTTGACTACCAAAAGACACACAACCCACCAACCAACCATCACAAAATCCGATTTGCAAACCCCATAAGATTCCACGGTACAAGTTTTATCGGCGTCTTTCTGTAGAATCAGTCATTTTCAAAAGAAAAGAGAATAAAAATATTCCCTGAGAGGAATGTGACGAATTTCTTTTGGTAAAAAAAAAAAGCGCCATCAAAATTTAATTGATTGAAATTCCAACGCCTCATCAGAGCCATGCGGTGATTTGATGGTAACAAACCAATAAGAACCAAGTCACATCAAGCTGCTGAAACAGCTCAGGTTACGGTGAAGATTCTTATAAGCACCTTTCTGGTCTCACTAGAGATACATATTAATGAATATCAATTGCTATACGGGAGTTTTGATACATATTAATGACTATTGATTGCTATAAGAGAGTTTGTAGCTATTTTTTTTGCCACCGGTAAGTGTTGTTTGGACTCTCCGTACAAGAACTTCTTGTATTCTTAACCTCAACAAAAGCGTACACCAAAAAGTGAGTGAAGAACTTACAACTTTGAACAAGAGCCTCACTTGCTTGAACATATGCTGCAAAGCCTGAACGTGGACCTGTAAAGTTCAGGCCAAACCAGAAAGCAAACAGCCATTCACGTATTTACAGAGAGAAGATTATCAGTAGTCACCATATATAGGAGGGAGAAACAGCTTGACTTGCCTTTTTCTAATACACACTTATATATGGCTTCTTCTTCATCATAGATGCCGGTGAATGAAGCAGAGAGAGAGAGAGAGATACAGAGAGAGAAGCTCCAACAAATCTGCTTTAGGCGTAGGAAGATCACTTGCAGTTGCACACAACAAGTGCTCCCCCCATCTGCAGTCCCTTTCTCTCTCTAAAACATAGTGTCTTTATAGAGAGAGAGAGAGAGAGAGAGAGAGAGAGAGAGTGTGTGTGGTGGGTAAAAACTAGGGAACAGTGGACTTCACAAGTGTTAGGAAAATAAATAATGACGCGGCGAATGGACACCCACCTTCTCTTACAAATGTCTGTCGAGTCACAAGGTTCCACGCCCGGTTAAAGGCGGACCCATTCATATTTGTCATATTTGGTTGCATTTTGTTTTTCCTGATAATAAGACCGTGACATTAATAATAAAATGTCAAAAAAAATTCGATTTATCTCACAAGACATCAGAAGCTGTACTACATTGGTGAAATTATTACAAAGCTACCTAACAGGTTCTAAACAAATTACAGACAAAATAAATGTAATGCACATATTATACTTTAGCTTACATACAACGCTTTAACTTAACATATAATAACTTGCCAAAACTTAGAAGTTTACAAATAACACTCTGGTGGATCGAAATAATTTAAGAGAAAGTAATGCAAGGTTTACTTTGAAGGATCCAAATAAATCAAATGAGATACCTAAATTTTTCCCCCTCCCTCTTATCTTCTTTTTTTTTCTTTCTCCCTACAATTTGAAACCAAATCTGGACTTGAATCGGCTTCCTAGGTTATGATCTTCCATCAACCCCACATCCATCTGGTCTGACATCAAAATTTGTAAAGCATTCCGCTTTCACCTTGATGCATGTACTTTGTCGATGCTACAACTGGACTGAAAACAAGGATCCTCTCTGATAACAATAAAAATGCCAATTAACAGCCATAATGACCATTAATCTCAGAAAATTCACAACTTAAGGAAACTCAGCACAGCACCACCAAAGCTATCCCAAACAAAGCTCAACATTCAGACACCACCACCACCAAACACAACAGCGTGGCCAAAACAATTAAGACACAACCAAAAGATCTAAATGTAGATTCACGGCCCACCAAATCAAACAACACTTTAAGAAAAGGGAACAACTCAAATATAAGGGGAATGGGGAATAAGGGAGTGAATGGACTGGGTGGGCAAGCCCCGCCAATGACCATGGGAGGGAACACTTAAAGGAAGAAGCTCAAGCAGAACGGATAGATTCTAGCTGTCACCGAAATGACCATGACCATAGGTTCTAGCTGTCACCGAAAACAGCTAGAACCTAACGCCAAAGAAGGTGACACTTGTGAGCACTGACCGATAGGTCTAACAAAATAAAATAGTAATAAAGAAAAAAATGAGGGCAAAGGCTATCGCTAAAAGATGGCTGATATCCCACGATGGAAACAGAGACTCTATGCGAACACTGGACACTAGATCTACTCAAATAAAATGATGATCATAGATATTTGAACGGATAGGTCGTCGCTAAAAAGCCGTAATCAACCAGGGGAACCGACAACTTCAATGCAAGGTAGATCAAGGAACCATAGGTTTGCATCTGGCAAAATATTGAACATTCGGACAGACACGATATTCTAGCCAAAGCCTTAAAATCTGGCCAAAATTTTTTATCATGTGCAGATTTATTTGATCGGATGGATCAAAATATGGGTAAGCAGGGGCATAAAAAGAAGCTTATTACATGAAGAAGGATGAAAAAACGGAAGGGCATAAAGAGAGGAGGGAGAGAGAGCTTCAAAGAATAGCTTGGGGGGGGGGGGGGGGGGGGGGGCACTGTAGCGATGGTTTTGTTTTGGCGAGAATAGCCACAGGAGCTCAAAGTTAGTATTGGTTACATTAACAGGCTCGTGATCGGGTTGTTTTGGACTGTCCATTGTTTTGGACTGTCCATTTGCTCAACAAACTTAACTCAATTGATCTGAAGGTAGAGCTTATGTAAGCTTGAATATCACTTGCTCTTTCATGAACATGTCGTAAATTGGCTCGTTTAACTTGTATCTTACAATGTAAAACTCTCGTAGCTAGTCCTAATTTCACATAGGTTCTTGCATGAATCATAGAGAATTGTTTGATTAAATTTTTTTTAAAATGTGAATCTCTCTCACATTAAACTTGAACTAGTGTGAAATTTGAGAAAACTACTTGGAGAATGAAGACCAAGAGAGTCGAGAACAATCGGAAACACGAGCTAGAATCCAAATTAAACTTGGTCTTATAATTAACCTGGCTGAAAACGATCCAGTCACGAGTTTTTGTTTACCTTGGCTGACCCAAATTCTAAGCTGTCATGAATATGACTCAAGTCCAAACGTAATTCTAGCTAAACTAGCCTTAACATGAGCGTAGCTAAACGAGCTAAAATATCCCCATTCACCTTTTTTTATTAACTTCACTTTCAAAGTGAATTTTTATTATTATCTACATTTTCCGTCATGGTTAATGAAATGGATACAAATGAATGTGATTTATAAAGCAACAATAACATTGTTTTGTTATAATTAGATCGTTCATGACTTTGAAACACTGGAGTAAGTTTTGTTTATATCTCATCCAGCTTACACTTTTTGCAGCCGAAATCGCGCATACAACATATAACGTCGAAACATAACAGTAATATACACTCAAGTTTTACAAAAATCATAGAGAAGAACAAATAATGTCACAGCATAGAATAGAAGAACCTTGGTTTCTCGATTTTTACAAGTAAAATAAACGGAGTTTATCTTTTCAAAAAAACCAAAGTTGACTACAAATATGAGACCTAATAATGTGAAAGATTTGGGATCTTTGAAATCGTAACCCGTGCTATGTGGCATTTTTGTTTTGAGGACACGGTAAGGCATGTTACAGTTTTGATGGTGCGCGAGATTTGATTATGTCATGCCGCTTTTCTTTTTCGGATGGGCTACACATGTGAAAATAAACAAAATAAAAGAAAGTAATTGAAGAAATAAAATAAAAAACTACCACGAGGGGGGCTAAGTAAAGGTATTACAGTACAATATACATTAAAATAAACTTTGACTCCTACTCGAGTTGTAAGAATCTTCCTCCAACCCCATACATTAGTCGCTAAATATTTTTAGTGACTTTTCTTCTAACACTATTAACGACAATCAATATCAGTATTTTTTAGTATTACTAAATAAAAGTCACTAAAAATATTTAAAGACGATTGATTGTTGCTATATAGGAGGTAGGAGGAAGATTCCCCCAACACGGGTAGCAGCCAAATTTTTTCCTATACATTATGCCCAATAGGTTTTTAACCAAAACTTCAAAACATGTAGACTATCACGCCTTCCACTTGTGTCCCTTAAACTTTCAAAAGTTTCTTATTTGACAACAATGGTGTATACGTGTAATTTGAAATCGATCATTGTCACATAATACTTTTGCACTTCGAATCGTAGTCGGTTCATTACGCTTTTCTAAGCTAGATTCAGTATGAGATGGTAAAACATCTTGTGTGCACTAGACTAAGTCGACCTTTCCAGGCACGTGAAAGACAGATCATCTGCGCCTAGCCTAGAGATTATTTTATTGCATCCTGACATCAAGAAAACTCAAATCAAAGACTTTAATTATGTATCTTAGTATCTCTACGGGTTGAGCTGTCCTTTTAGATTTGATTCATCATGCTTAACATAGACATATGGAACCAAACCAAACCGAAAATCTTGTTTTTATTCTAAGGATATAAATTTATTGATTGTAACAGAGGGTGCACAATCAGTGTTTCAAAATCATCCTTCTATTTAAACCAATGGCACATGTAAAAAAGAGCACTTAAGATGTACTCGGGGCTATCTCAGGGCCAATAAAGCATCAACATAAGCCGTAAAATTGAGCAAACAACCATCATTAACAAAGCTTAAGGGGCAAGAAACTAATAAATTAAAAAAGAGCCAGATTTGCTTTGATGATGCCTACAAGCTACAATGTTATGTTAGTTACACTGCAAAGACATCCCACATACTTATGTTACAATTAGAGCTTAATAGCAGCAAATTATAAGTTGTAATGTGCTAAAGCTTAACGATTAAATGGAAACCAAGAACTCAACCGCAGCGTCATGTTTTGTGATGTTGCTCGGGTACTTACCATGGTATTCTAGAGCTCTAAAGACTCTCCAAGTTCTCATCGGCATGTATTTGTCGTTACAAGACTGTACTTTATCTGATGTGCTAATTTTAAATGACTCACTGATATTGTTTGATGTTCTCTTGAATTATGGAGAAGCGTGTCCTTTGAATGTTTCTGGTTTAGACGAAAATGTTCCTCATAAAGAAAGAGGGAAGGGATCATAGCCCTTCTTTTTCCTCCCTTCTCTTTTCAGTTGCTTTTCCCTATTTTGCTAAGGTTCTTCCTCCTTTGGGAATGTTCAAATAAGTGTCAATCCTTCTTTTTGAGGGTTTTATTTATCATTCGGAGTAGGAATAATTCTCAATTTTTCCCTCAAATTTGCTCATGTAACCCACTTGAGGTCCCTTTCCATTTCTCAGTGCCTCATTGGTCCTTCAACGAAGAAAGTTTGTTCCATAAGACCTTCCATCAACTTCTGTAGATGGAAAGCACAGGGACCCTTTTGATTTTCTTACGTCGATAAAATTGGAAAATTGCATCCCAGGCCATACCCTTCCCAAGCCTTATCAACTTGTCAATACCACCAACACTCCTTCACAATCTACTCCATCATCTCTAGCCTCCAACCATGGAGGCGAACCATTTCACATTCCCTCGCTCCACCTTCACAGCCACTTTCATCTTTCCGTATCCTCATTCTGAACCTAAATTTTCTACCTCCACCACCAAGACCATATTAGAACCACCACCGCGAGACTAGTCTTGCTACTACAACCACCATTCCGCCGATCCCGTTTAGCCCTATTTTGTCAGTGTCAGCGATGACCCCGATCTTTGTCATCCTAACACACTCTAGAAGTGTGACCAAATGTGTGCATGCGCGTGTGCATGCGCGGATGTGCGTCCATGCGTTGTGTCGACTACCAACCAACATTGTAATTGGAACCATGAATCCAACTGACTTCACCCCATCCACTGCATTCCTAACTCTTACCCGCAAATTTTGGTTTTATAAATACTCCATGTCCTGTATGTGCTATGAAATAATCTTGACAGATATTATTTTTTTCCAACTATGGATTTCATATACCTCATACTCTAGTTTTGGAGTTCTTGATTAATTTCTCCTCTTTTATGGTTGTTTTGTGATCAACGGGATCTAGCTTAGTGGTAGATGTCAGACGTAGGTTTGTGAAATGGGTTTGGATATTGAGGATTAGGAGCGAGACGGAGACGGAAGCGTAGATAGTGTTGAAGGAAGTGGTAGTGGTGTTGGCATGAAGGTGAGGCCCGGATGGTGGTGGTTATGGCATGCTAGAAGCGATGGGCAGTGTAATGTGACTTTCACTGCAAGAAAATATGTCTTTAGCGACGGACTTTTAGCGAACCGTCGCTAAAAGTTACTTTTTGGTGATAGAAGTACCCGTTGCTCAAAGTCTGTCGCTACAAGTTTTTTACCTACGTGTGTCGGTAAAAACCTTTAGCAACAGACTTTCAGCGACGGGAAACACCGACAAAATTTCCGTTGCTAAATATTTTTTTCTAATTTTTTTATTTTCGATCTAATTTTTTGCTTAGGAAAAAATAATCAGTGATAGACATTTAGCGATGGATGTGTGTCCGTCGCTGAAAGTAATATTTTACAGATTTTTTAAGGATTATAGCGATAGTTGTTTCCGTCGCTATAAGTCTGACGCTAAAAATGGATTAAAAGACTACTTTTAGCGATTGACCTTTAGCAACGACAAAGATCCTTCGCTAAAAGTCACGCAACCCTATTATTTTCTCTTCTCTTTTCTCCCCGTCGCACTTTCCTCTCTTTCCCTCTCTTCCTCCACCGTCCCCTCTACCTCCTCCACTGTCCCCTCCACCATACATCCCTACCTCCCTCTCGCCCCACCACCACGCTATTGACAGGCCCCGCCTTCGTCCCTCCCCATTAGCCCCACACGCCGGTAACCAGCCCCTGCCACCACACTGCCCTTCCTCTCCCCTCATATTTGCCGCCCCCATAGCCACCTTGCTTCCCCGCAGCTACCACAACTGTCACAGCCACCCCACAATTGTGCCACCACTTCACAACCACCTCACAGTCGCACCATCATCGCCACAGTTCCTCCCCCTCCACCGCACCACCACCCTCTGTCGCCTTTCGTGCGTCACTGCCGCTACCTTCCGTGCGCCACTGTTATCGTCCGCCTCGCACCACCACTGCCTGAACTCACTTTTTTTTTGTTAGAAATTATAATATGCTAAAAATTATTTATCGTATTGAATTTGTTGTAATATTAAAAAGGGCTAATTACACCCATGTCCCTGAGGTTTGGGGGTAATTACACGCGAGGACACAAAGTTTCAAAATGTAACACTTATGTCCATTGATTAACGGAATACAAAAATACGTAACGGTTTTAACAAAAAGACTTGATTGCCCTTGACTTTAAAATCAATTACCCACTTAATTTACTGTTTATTCTTCCTCTCCCCACACCCAGCACCCACCCCCACCCCCCCGCGCCCCCACCCCACCCCCACCCCCACGCGTCTGCCTCTTCCTCTCCCCACACCCAGCACCCACACCCCCCACGACGACTGCCTTCCCCTTTCCCCGTCAACGCAGTAGCAAGCCCTCCGGCGAGGCACCGGCGCCGCAAGATCGCGGTCGCCATACCGATCTGCCTGTCGCGGTCGCCATACCTCCGTACCCCGCGCCGTCTGAGATCGCAAGCATCACCGAGCTACGTCGTGACACCGGCCTCCTCCATCGAGATGCGCGCCACCGTGACCACCAGCAAGGCAGCGCCATCACCACCACGATGGGCTTGCACCATCGTGCCCACCGGTGCGATCGATGCCTGGTGATGGGTCTGCTCCGACAGCGACGGTGGGTGGGCCGATCTGTGGAAGAGAGCAGTTGCGGTTGTGATGTCGCCGGCCATGGGCGGGTTGATCGATGGGGATGTACATTGGTGTTTGGTTGGTGGCAATCGCCGGTGAAGAATAGCAGTGGCCGTTGTTGGCCATCTGCCCTCGCCGAAAATGGTGTAAGGCGTCGAGCAGGAGATTGGTGCCTACGGTGGTGGCCCGTTGTTGGGTCATGGTGGTCTGATCAGTTGAGTTTGTGGCCGGCGGTGGTGGGAAGGGGGGCTGCCGGCGGCATGGGGCGGCGGAGGGAGGCTGCCGGCGGTGACTTCAGATTTAGGGTTTAAATTGTGGAGAGAGAAAATTATACTTTTTGTGATGATATACTGTACAGGGGTAGTATTGCCATTTTTAAAATACGTAATGACGAAAATTATACTTTTTGGACGGAATACTGACGGTTGGATAAAAGTGTTACTTTTTTTAACGTTTTTGGTCACGTATGTTACATTGTGAAACTTTGTGTCCTCGCGTGTAATTACCCCCAAACTTCAGGGACATGGGTGTAATTAGCCCTATTAAAAATCATAATATGATAAAAATTAGACAACCCAGCATCCCTTTAAAAAGTCTCTACTTATTTTAAAGTGATTTTCACGATTTTATTCAAACACGTACAAAATAGGTAGAAATTCTAAGTTAAACCTAATTCAATTTGAACTCAATAACAGGGGTCGAGTGCTCTACGTACCTGATCAGACAAATCGGGATCAAAACCTTGTAGTTCTGACCATAGGAGGCGACCTGTAGTTTTAGAAATATAATTCAAATCAACTACTTCTAGTTGTACGATAAAAAATCTAATTCTAATAAACTCTTCTATTTGTTCTGAAAGTTTATTTGTAATCAACGTTTTCTAGTTGAATGATTCAGAAAACTGTTTTTATTCCTATTCACGGAGAAAAACTCAATCGTAGGGAGGGCCGGGGATCTAATCTAATCTAAACGAGTAAAGGACAGAGTTAGAAAGAATTACCTTTAATCTGGAGTGCACCGCAGATAATCAGGTACACCCACTGTGTACGTTTAATTAGTGAACACTATACGATTGTTATCAAGATTGTGCCTTTACATGCAGGGCACTACTGCTGGACATGCCCCAGGACCTATCGAATCATGATCAGCCCTTCCCTTCCTAGCACTTTGTATCCCGCTCCCGTGCCCCCCTTCCTTCCCCCTCCCGACTTGTACTCCCCTCCCCTACTCTACTAATGTACCCCCTTTCTCGTGCCATCTTTAATTTTGTTTACATTTTATTGTTAGATTGTGATTATTGGATTATTATTGTCAGATTGTGATTATTGGATTGTTATTGTCAGATTGTTGGATTGTGATTACAGGTTTAGGTATTAAAAAATAAATAAAATTTAAAAAAAATTAGTTTGACTTTTAGCGACAGACTTTATTATGTCGCTAAAAGTCTAGCTATTTTAAAGGAAGAGTTTTTGCCACAGAATTTTCGTCGCTAAAGTTTTGAACGACAAACGTTTAGCAACGGAATTTCGTCGATAAATATTTTTTGTAATAAATTATTATGGAAAAAAGAAAATAAATTAAAATACGAAAAATAAATTAGCGAAGGAATCTCTGTCTGCAATTGTGTTTATTTGTCCGTCGTTGAAGGTGGACTTTTGGCGAGAGATTGTAAAAATTCATCGCAAAACTTTTAGAAACGGGGTTGTAGGCAACGGATCGCTAATTTTATTTTACAAGAGATTGCGGACTTTTAGCGACAAAAATTTTTGTCTCTAAAACTCCTTTTTCTTGTAGTGTCAAAAGCCAAGAAGTGGGTTTCGCCGAATAGAACATCGTCTTTTTTGCCCTGACAATGACTTTTGTTAGATTTGACTTCCACAAACTTGTAGGCTCTTGATTAAATACATATTTTAGGCTTTTAATCTGTCTAAATCAAATATTTTGTGAGCGATTAGAGCTGGTATAAATCAAATATATGTTGGATGCGGGAAGTCAGAAATTCTTTCTAACTACTCTTCTCTTGGGGTACTTTGTTCCTCTCTAGCTGATTGTCAGTTGAGAGTAGACCTGGCAAACAGGTAAACCCGCTGGGTACAGGTAAAACCCGGTCGGGTATGGGTAAAATTGGATTGGGTAAATTTACCTGTTTTTTCTCGGGTAGGCTTTTTGGAAACCCATACCTGACCCCCTGCGGGTAGGGTATTACCCGCGGGTAATTCATCAAATTCTGATTCATTATTTTCTTAATCTCCAATAATCAAATAATTCATTACACAAAAATCTGAGCATCTTTCCATCAAAAATAAAAAATAAAACAACCAATATGAACATTTTTGAATAATAATAATGATAATAAAAATATCTGCACATTGACGATTGACGACAACACACATCCTCCATCAAGATCCCGACTGAAAGTCTACCCAACCACCACAAAGTGACGAAATTAATGAAGGTCGGCTAATGGCTATGGTAGTGACCGATTGGTGGTGATGGGGCCATAGTGATGACCGGTCGGTGGCAGAGAGGCCACGGTGGTGACTGATAGGTGGCGACGGGGCCACGGTGGTGACTGGTCGGTGGAGACGTGGCCACGGTGTGACTGGTCGGTGGCGACGAGGCCACGGTGTGATTGATCGGTTGTGGCAATGTGACGGACTGACCGACCGGTGGTAGCGGAGATGCGATAGATCGAGAGTGATTGACACAGTGGGTGGAATAGGATGGTCATGATTTGGCAGATCTGTGAGAAAACAAAAGATATAAGAGAGGGATATGTGAGAACTGAAAAGGGATTTGTGAGGGAGAGTTGAGAGGTAAGGGGCGGCGGAAGCAACAGAAAGTGAGAAGATGAGAAAATGAGCTGCTTCAACCCTAAAAATTACATATACAGGCATAAACCGGGTAAACCCGGTGATATAGCTAAAAATATCCCTCCAATCTACGGACGACACGTGGTAGTTATGACACGTAACCCATACTGGCTCATTACTGATATGGCAGTTACCATATCAATCACCGGGCAGAATCCTAAAGAGGCTCTGACTCTATCAGTTCAGATTAACATGAGATCCTCTAGGATCCTAATTAGATTCTGATTAGAGTTTGTCAAAGCCCAGTCCTACTAGGACTCCTCCTTCTACCACTATATAAAGGGATCTGACCCCTCAGGTACGAAAAAAAGTTCACACACAATCACACATTGTGTCTTACTGCTTCTTCAGAGTTCTACATTGTTAGCCATCTCTGACTTAAGCATCGGAGCGTTCCCCCTCCGAAACCCCACCCGGCGGTCACTCCGTGTTCTCTTTTGCAGGCCTGATTTCTGGTGTGGTTCCCGATCCAGTTTTTAGCTGCAACAGATTGGCGCTATCCGTGGGACCACTACAGGGAACATGGCCAATCATTCTTCTTCTAGCGACTCTTCATATAGTCGTTCTCCACACCGTCACGCCCGAACGAGCAGCTCTCGTCGACTCAGTCGTGACCACCGTTCGACACCTTCACGTCGTCATGCCGATTCTGCTGAAGATGCACACGTTAACATAACATCTACAACTCCCGAATCAGAAGCTAGACCTCGAAGAAATCACTCTCCGATGTCTACTCTGAAAAACGGGGATCTTCGTCATCGCCTAAACCGTCAGCTATTCAAAACATCCCATGACGACCTTACGAAGGAGATCCACGAATTGAAAGATGTCGTGAACACTCTTCAGCAAAAGCTCGACATGGCAGTGGCTCCTCCGTCCACTCATAATTCTCATCTTGACTCCGGTGACCTTCGTCTTCGTCTCACATCCAGATCAAGTTACGGCCGTAAATACCAATCAACGGCCGATCCAACTTACAATCCCAAAGATAAGAGCGGAGATCACATAACCAGGAGTGGATCATGCTACCGTCGCGATTCTTCAGTCGAAGACAGTACTAACTCCTCTCCCGCACAGGCCGCCAGAGTTGAGACCCCTCAAAGATCTATCCACAGGAAGAGGACGCCTGAGTCTTGTTCCCAAGAACGGGACTCCTGGAAGGTGGTCCCTAGATATCATTCTCCAAAATGATCTCGCCAAAGGGATGAATCTGGATATCCGTTGTCGAAGGCCATCGAAAAGTCAAAGCTACCTCTCAATTTTCGAATGCCTCAATGTGACCTCTACGACGGGACTGGAGATCCGGGAGAACATGTTTACCAGTTTCAAACAAACATGCTACTCCTCCAGGTTTCAGACGCTGTCATGTGCAGAGCCTTTCCTACCACTCTAAGGAAAGCTGCACATGCATGGTTCAAATCTCTACAACCAAGGTCCATCTACTCCTTCGGCCAATTATCGGATCTCTTTCAAAAATACTTTGTAAGCAGTCGCTCCCGAAAAAAGAACTCGGCGAGTCTGCTGAACATTGTGCAAGAGAAAAACGAGTCTTTGGCATGCTTTCTCGGACGATTCAACGCAGCCACCTTGGAAATTGATAACTTGGACGAGTCCGTGAAGTATACTGCATTCCTCCGAGGCCTTCAACCCACATCCAAGTTCGCATTCTCTGTGAACAAAAGTCCTCCAGGTAATATGAAAGCCCTTCTCGAGAAGGCTAACAAATATATTCAAGCTGAAGAATACCTGGAGACACACAAAGGACGGCGTGGAGAAGGGAAGGAAGAATAGAAGAAACGGTCTCGGGAATTAACTCCTCCCCAAGAAGGAAAGCCGACAAAACCTTCCAAGTAGATGAACGGTGTCCGAAAGAACCGTTCGCTTGGAAAAATCTGACACCCCTCAATGCAAAACCATCACAGATTCTTCACGAGATCAAGGAGAATAAGGCTCTCCAGTGGCCGGACAAGCTGAAATCTCGACCAAATAAACGGAACAAAGATTTATGGTGTCACTTTCACAACGATCATGGCCACACAACTGACAATTGCGAGTCGCTTAAACGAGCAATTGAGGCCCTTATCAAGCGTGGCCAGTTGAGAAAGTTTGGAAGATAGACAACAGACACCTCCAGCCATGGAAGAAAGAGAAGATCGAGAAGAGAATGCGGGTATTATCAACACTATATCTGGGGGATTAGCCGCATGAGGTTCATCAGGACGGGCTCGAAAAGCATACGCCAGAGAAGTATACATAACGAGTCAGCCCCCGGATAAGAAATCGAAGACGGTACCCGTAGCTGCCGTCACCTTCTCCGATGAAGATTCGAAGGACATACAAACTCCTCATGATGACCCATTAGTCATTACAGTTAGAGCTGGGAACTTTGATGTAAAGCGTGTCTTGATTGATAACGAAAGTTCTGCAGAAATCTTATTTTTTGATGCATTCAAGAAGATGAACATTCCAACGGACCGTCTCCGAAAGATGGATACTCCGTTGTATGGATTCTCCAATCATCCAGTTGCAGCCGAAGGTATTATCGCACTCCCAGATGCGATTGGCACACCTCCAGCATAAGCCAACTTCATACTTGATTTTGTGGTGGTCAAGGTCTCCTCAGCATACAACGCCATATTAGGACGACCAGCACTCAATCAATTACAAGCTGTAGTGTCAACTTATCACCTCAAGATGAAATTCCCCATGGAACACGGGATTGGAGAGGTGAAAGGGGACCAGACTATAGCTCGTCAATGCTACGTAACTTCGTGCCGACCAAAGAAGGCAAAGAAATTGGACTCAGAGGAAATCTTGATTTGATAGAAGAAGTTCGGACTCAAGCCCATGAACGATCCGTTGTTATAAAACAACGCGTCGCGCAGTAGCATCTTGCCTCAAGGCAAGACACTTCTTTTCCAGGGGGATAAGGGCCCAGACCTTATCAAAACCCCAATCTTTTAAAAATTGTCTTTAGAAAGATAATTTCAAATAAATGGGTTGTTAAGCAATCCAATGTAAACTTTATCTTTTGCTCAAGCAATAAAGTTATTTTGGCTCTCAGTATTATTATGGGCTTAGCCAAAACACTCTGCCCGATCAGAGTGATCAATGTAGCCAAAAACATTCTGTCCGAACAGAGTGATGGCCGAACACTCTGCCCAATCAGAGTGATCAATGTAGCCAAAAAAATTATGTCCGAACACTCTGCCCGATCAGAGTGATCAATGTAGCCAAAAACATTCTGTCCGAATAGAGTGATGGCCAAACACTCTGCCCGAACAGAGTGATCAAATTTGCCAAAACGTTCTGTCCGAACAGAGTGATGGCCGAACACTCTGCCCGAACAGAGTGATCGACTTGGCCAAAACATTCTGTCCGAATAGAATGATGGCCAAACACTCTGCCCGAACAGAGTGACCAACTTATGCAAAACATTCTGTCTGAACAGAGTGATGGCCGAACACTCTTGGGTTTTATAAAAATACAAGAGAAGGCCAAACGGATTAGCTACAGATCTAAGTCCGTGAAGAAACAAAAGTTAATGGGGGCACCGTCACTCCACGAAAGCTTTTGCTTCTTCGAATTATAGGCCGAGCGGGGGTGCTTGACTTCTTTGCCAACTCTTTAAGTGACGAATAAAGGGTTTGAGCCAAAGTAAAAATCAATAATACTGTGTGAATGGTAAAAACAAACCATGAGAAACACATAGTAAAGCATAACAGCATGAAATAAAAGATAAAGAGTTTTACAATAAGCCCTTGAACGGGCATCAAAATTCTTTGTCTATATAAAGCAACAAAGCCCAGATACAAGGGCTAAAATCTAGGGCTCGGGTGCATCACCAGACGGACCTTCTCCTGGAGGATGAGAAGCTGCGGCATCTCCTGCCTCTGAAGGCATGGCAGTCTCTCCAGACAGAGATATCACCGCAGGCAGAACGAAGTCATCCAAGGAGATATCAGGAAAGTGCTCAACAAACATCTCATTGGCCTTCGCGAAACCAAGCTCATAAATCTCAAGGCCATCGTCGGTCCGCTTCTTCAGCCACTTATCCCCAGCGTTTCCATCCAAGAAGTTGCGGATGCCTTGGTCACGAGCTTTGGTCACCTCTTCTGCTGCCTTCCTCTTGACTCGCTCCAGCCTCTTCTCCAGAGTCGTAATCTGAGCAAGATGATATGCCTCTTGCTTGCTCAGCTCTTCAGCACGATGAGAAGCTTCTTGTGCCTCCTTAACAACTTCCCTCTTCTGTTGAGCCTCGTCTGCTGCTACCTGCCTCGCCATCTCAAAGCGAGAGAGCATCTCAGATCTGCTAGCATACCTCTGGAATGAAGATTGTAACCATCAGCTAAAGGAAAGTAGAAAACAAAAACAGAAACTTAGTTGAGACAAAGGACATTACAGTATAGACGGCTTGGGCGAAGGAGCAGGTAAAGGTCTCGTGTGTCTGAGTCTGGAAGACCTCCTTGTCTCGAGGTAGAATTCCATGAAAAAGATGCTGCTCCGAGACATGGCTATCCGGCATCCCAAGGTCATCGCACCTAAGTGTCCACCTCGGTCGAAAGATAGGATCGTCATCAACGGACACTTGCTCCAAGATACGTGAAGAACGTTCTGGAGGAGTAACTCTAGTCCTCTTAGGAACATGGGGCAACTCAACACTGGGCTGTTTCTCCTTGCGCTTCTCCTTAGCTTTCTGAAGAACGCCAAGAAAACCTCCTTGGGGCGATTTTCCACTTCCACTAGCCATCTCTACAATCAAGGTAGAAATCAATACGGGAATTAATACTGAAACCGAATTGAAATCAAAATCTTCCATAAAACACACCTACGGGAACGGTCTCGGCAGATGACATGCTAGGAATAGCGAGAGGAGGAGAAGGAATCTGAAGACCAGCTAGAATGGGCTTTGGAGGAATGATCTTCGCCCACTCCAGTTGCTCCTCCGAAAGAGGCTCATCTATGCAAAGACCACCTCGAAGCTTAATATGACTAAGTATGTGTTTAGTCAGATTGTTGGGAGTAGGCTTGCCAGGATTTTCGAAATCCTTACAGAATGGATTCCAGTCTCTATCAAACGGAAGCCCCCCTTGTCCATGCGGCCAACAAAGAAGTATCTAGAATGCCAGCCTTTATTTGACTTCGGGCCTCCCTTCAGGAGTCGTTGCCTACTATGAATGTAATACCATCCCGGGCAGTTGGCGACTCCCTTGACGAAATAGATTTCGAAGAACACTCTCATAAAATCTGTTGCATCTGGTTTGTAGCCTGAAGTCTGGACCAAATATATAAGGCCGGCAAGCTTCCTCCAACCATTTGGAACAAGCTGCCCGGGAGCCATGCGATAATGCTCGAAGAAACGAAGAGCAAAAGGGTGGAGAGGAAGCCTATACCCAGACTTCACCTGCTCTTCATATATCCCAGTTTCATACTTGGTTCCATAATTTGCTGGTTCTTGCAAACCAGGAAGACGAGCATACCAACCGTCGGGAAGAGGATATTCTCAAATTAAATCCTGCAAATCTTCGGTCGACATCTTGCCTGACTTCTCGTCAGCAGTATACCAAGGTTTGGGATTAGCCTTATCGTCAGCTTGATCCTTTACATCTCCTAAGGCATTTTTTCTAGACAAAGAGTGCGAAGGTTGAGAAGATGAAGGTGGTAATGGTTGAGAAGTTAAAGGCTGGAATGTTGAAGCTTGTGGTAGTTGTGGATTGAAAGTTCCAACTTCACTTCCTGAAGTTAGAACTCGTTTTGAACTCGAAGATGAACTACTCTCTTCGGACGAAGAAACAGACGCTGAAGTTTCGGACATGGTTCTACCCAAACTAAGAAACTATGAAAAACTTGAAGTGCTGAATAGAAAGAAGAAAGCAAAAAGACTTACTTGAAGAGTAGTGTGCTTCCAAAAAATTTCGAGTGAAGAAAAAATGAACTGAAAGTTCTCTTTTTATAGAGAAACCCCATGTAATCGTTTCTGGGAAAACGCAACGGTTCATCCACCACACACGTGTCACAAGCTGAAGAGTAGAGAAACTTGAAAATTCTCAATTCCCGCTCAAAGACATCAATGAAGAAGGAGACACGTGGAGGGAACCAGGGTAATGGCCGAACAGAATCCTTCTCTAGCAGAATCGTGTCCGAACACTCTGCCGGAACAGAGTGACCGTAGCCGAACAGAATCGTGTCCGAACACTCCGCCGGAGCAGAATGACAACGGCCGAACAGAATCGTGTCCGAACACTCTGCCCGAGCAGAGTGACCGTGGCCGAACAAAATTCTGTCCGAACAGAATCCCGTCCGAACACTCTGTCCGAGCAGAGTGACCCTGGCCGAAGAGAGTTCTGTCCAAACAGAATCGTGTCCGAACACTCTGCCCGAGCAGAGTGACCGTGGCCGAACAGAATTCTGTCCGAACAGAATCGTGTCCGAACACTCTGCCTGAGCAGAGTGACAACGGCCGAACAGAATTCTGTCCGAATAGAATCATGTCCGAACACTCTGCCGGAACAGAGTGACAACGGCCGAATAGAATTCTGTCCGAACAGAATCCCGTCCGAACACTCTGTCCGAGCAGAGTGACCCTGGCCGAAGAAAGTTCTGTCCGAACAGAATCCTTCCCGAACAGAATCGTGTCCGAACACTCTGCCGGAACAGAGTGACAACGGCCGAACAGAATTATGTCCGAACAGAATCCCGTCCGAACACTCTGTCCGAGCAGAGTGACCCTGGCCGAAGAGAGTTCTGTCCGAATAGAATCCTTCCCGAACAGAATCGTGTCCGAACACTCTGCCTGAGCAGAGTGACAATGGTCGAACAGAATCCCGTCCGAACACTCTGTTCGAGCAGAGTGACCCTGGCCGAAGAGAGTTCTGTCCGAACAGAATCGTGTCTGAACACTCTGCCGGAGCAGAGTGACCATGGCCGAACAGAATTCTGTCCGAACAGAATCGTGTCCGAACACTCTGCCCGAGCAGAGTGACAACGGCCGAACAGAATTCTGTCCGAACAGAATCGTGTCCGAACACTCTGCCCGAGCAGAATGACCGTGGCCGAACAGAATTCTGTCCGAACAGAATCGTGTCCGAACACTCTGCCCGAGTAGAGTGACAACGACCGAACAGAACTCTGTCCGAACAGAACCGTGTCCGAACACTCTGCCCGAGTAGAGTGACAACGGTCGAACAGAACTCTGTCCGAACAGAACCATGTCCGAGCAGAATTCCATCCGAGCAGAACTCTGTCCGAACAGAATAATGCCCGAGCAGAATTCTGTCCGAATAGAACCATGTCCGAGCAGAACTCTGTCCGAACAGAATCGTGCCCGAGCAGAATTTCATCCGAGCATAACTCTGTCCGAACAGAACCGTATCCGAGCAGAGAACTCTTCGAATATTTGCAATGGGGGCAGACATATCCGATCCTGCTTTTGGCGTATTTCGCTATCACCAGTGGGAAAAGTGTGCTTCCACCCGCTTCAGTAAACGCTGGTGAAAGCAGGGGGCATATGATATAGCTAAAAATATCCCTCCAATCTACGGACGACACGTGGCAGTTATGACACGTAACCCACACTGGCTCATTACTGATATGGCAGTTACCGTATCAATCACCGGGCAGAATCCTAAAGAGGCTCTGACTCTATCAGTTTAGATTGACATGAGATCCTCTAGGATCCTAATTATATTCTGATTAGAGTTGGTCAAAGCCCAGTCCTACTAGGACTCCTCCTTCTACCACTATATAAAGGGGTCAAGCCCCTCAGGTAAAAAAAAGTTCACACACAATCACACATTGTGTCTTACTGCTTCTTCAGAGTTCTACATTGTTAGCCATCTCTGACTTAAGCATCGGAGCGTTCCCCCGTCGGAACCCCACCCGGCGGTCACTCCGTGTTCTCTTTTGCAGGCCTGATTTCTGGTGTGGTTCCCGATCCAGTTTTTAGCTGCAACACTCGGGTACCCAGTAACCGACCCAAACTTACCCGGATTTTACGGGTCGATTCAGGTACGGGTCTATTTTCGGTGGGTATTCAAAACATGTACTCCTACCGAGTTTTTGGGCCGGGTACGGGTAGACCCGCGGGTCCGAATCAATTTTTGCCAAGTCTAGTTGAGAGCAGCCTGAGGCTATTTGGATTGAGGTCCAAGGAGCAGAAAAATCACAAAAGGAAACTAATTGGCAATCTTTATCCTTCTTAATTTACTTCCAAGCCCTATTCTAGAAGGAAAAGACTACCTTTTATTCACTACAAAAAAATAGTTTTTAGCGACGAACTTTTAGCGACGGATTTAATTCCGTTGCTAAAAGTGGCCTTTACCGACGGATTGTCTGTCACTAAAAGTCCGTCGTAAAAAACCTTTACCGACGGAAAATTACATCGCTAAAGATTTTTTGCGATGGACTTTTAGTGACGGATTATTACCAACGAAAAATCAGTCGCTAAATGATATTTTTTAAAATTTCTCATTTTTGACAATATTTTCTTTTGCCCTAAATTCTACATTAAAGATAGACACCCTACTTTTTTTCCCATCTCCTCTCTCTCTGTAGATCTGTCTTTCTCTCACCCACACTCACCTCCATCACCTACCTTCGCCGCCCACCTCCGATGCCATCCCTACCCCGCTGCCCCACTTCGACGCCACTACCACCCAACTCCCACACTGCCCAAACAGCGCATCCATTGTGCCGCTGCCACCCCTACCACTGTCGCCCCCTGCCACGTCCACAGCTGTCACTGTCTCCCCCTACTGTGTCCACTGCCGCCGCTGAGACTACCAACCCGCCATGCCCCTTTTCCGATTGCTACTGCTGCTTCCACTACCTATTTGTATGTGATTTTGATGATTTAATTGCTTGTATTTTTCTGTCATATATTTCTATGTTGAATAATGTGATTCCACGTTCATTGATTTGCAAATAATGTGATTCCATGAGATCATCTCTTTAATTGTGACACTGAAAAGAAGAACCCTAACTGTCTATTAAGTGTTCTGTTACATGTAGATTCATCCTGTAGTAACTATGAAAGGGAAGTTGATTGCTAATTAACTATATGTAGATTTCCTAATTGTTACTTTTGGTGACAAAAACCTGCTCTTAAGTGTCAATTATAAATTATATTTTTGCTATTGTAGCTTCTTTACCATGATATCTATCTATAAATTATCTTTTTGTTTCTTGAATAGTCTAAAATTGTTTCCTATTCTTAAATGACATGAACAATAACACATCTTTGCACAACACCAAAAGGTAATTGTAGTTGTTGATCTATGATATTGGTAACAACATGTGGGAGTGATATAAGCGAGATCTACAATAGGAAAAGGCAAAGATACTTTCTCTTAAGCTTTTTCATTTGGCCTGCATGAACCTCCTTTCGCCCTTCCAAGAGAGCTTGATGCACATTGTGATAATTTGATGTACCTTAGTCTGTTTGCTGGCTTCTGTTGTTGAGCCAGGAGGATGGTCATCAGATTTTGAGAGCATAGTTTACCACGTTATGGCTTGGCATTCGTATTGGTGTTCGGAATTCTAACACTGTTTTTTTATGCGTGGAAATCTTGGTTTCTTTGTCTAAAACTCTATTATTATTTGAGTATGTACTTTGAACATCTTTAATTATGAAAATTTTTGTAATAATGTAGATAACTTTTAGTAACTACTCTGTACTATGTGTCCATATTCATGCGTAAATCGAGCACCACACACCTTGGCATTTTATTCTTTGATGGGAAGTGCACATGCAACTTCTCAAGGTTCGTCTACACTTTTTGATCTTTCTTCTACAATGTTTACACCCTACTTTTGAGTTTTAAATCCAGTAACTCACCAAGCATTTTGATCAGAACAGGAAAAAGATTACCTAGTTCAACTTGCAGTTGGTCAGTTCCCAAGAAGTTGCATTCGTTTTGTTACACCATCTCAGAGAATTATCCTAGAAGAACGACTTGACAGTGTCCAAGTATTACATGGAATGAATTTTGGAGCCAAAATCTTCTAGTGTCTCACCTATGAAGCATTACTTTGGCAGTAATATAGGTTTCTTACTTATATTCAACTAGTTTGATATGGCCCATTTGCCAATTATTTGATGTCAACCATAGTAGTATTCTTATTATTCATGTGTTCTTTTGGCAATAATTTATGTATCGCATGTTTCTATTCATAATTAGTGTTGTTGTAATCATTTGAAATGTGGAACACTTTGAGTCATTGATCGATAAATCTTGTTAGCTTTCTTGTTTTTACATTTGACCAAAGTTTGCTTGATGTGCCTAACTTTATTAGATTTTAAAAATAACTAAAAATTAAAAAGAAAAAACATTTTTTTACTTTTATCGATGAACTTTAGCAACAGAATCCCTGTTAAAAGTCATGCAAATAGATTGAAGAATATTTTTAGCGATGGATAATTGGTCGCTAAAAATCTTCCTAACATTTAGTGATGGAATTTTAGCGACGAAAATCCGTTGTTAGTAGCCCTTTGCAACTGACTTTTAGCGATAGATTCCGACTCTAAATTTTTTTTTATATTTTTACAAAAATACAAAATTTATGAAAAATATCAAAATATCTTTAGTGACGGAATTTTCGTCGCTAAAAGTAATTAAATCCGTTAGTAAAAGTACAATTTTTTTCCGACGAATCATAAAATTCTGTCGCTAATCTTTTAGCAACGGCCTTTTCTGCGACGGACTTTTAGCGACGGACAGTCCGTCGCTAAAAGTTTTTTTCGACAGAAAAGACACTTTTAGAGACGGAAAAGACCGTCGCTAAAAGTCTTATTTCTAGTCCGTCGCTAAAAGTTTTTCCCGACAGAAAAGACACTTTTAGAGACGGAAAAGACCGTCGCTAAAAGTTTTATTTCTTGTAGTGATTAAACCTACAAGATTACGATAAAATAGACAGAATCCCAAATAAAAACAAGTTCAATTAATAGACTTTCTATCCTATCCAGACTCTAAACTGGAGTGGACCAACTAGACTAGCCCACTAAACTGGACTAAAACAATTAACTAGAGCCTACAAGAGTAAAACAAAGACAATAATTGTCATATAAAGGGATATAAGAGCTATAAAAAAAATGGTGTCTACAGAGTCCCTCAATGAGGGAGCTTACCTACTTGCAAACATCACCGAAAACAACAAATGTTAACACGAAAAAGGCTACAAAAGTCACGAAAGATGTGAGGACTCACTCGAGGAGAGGTTGGAGCTTTGTAAGGCTTCCTACGTATCCCATGAAAAACGTGTTCGGGCAACTGGATAAAGGTACCAAACTGTTACTGAGGACCTAAAGACATCACTGGAAGCTAGAACCAACAACGCGTGAAAGCGGTTGCTTGTCGGGTAACCTAGAAAGCAAACCTAAAAACTGGATTGAACATTATCTAGAGTAGGAGCCAACAATAACAACGATTAGTTGTTGGATAAAGGACGCATTTCTAGAAGCAGAATAGTAACAACCTCTTGGTCATATAGGAACACTAAAAACTCTGGAGAAAAAAAAACCCTTTATCTAGAGCCGGAGCCAACAATAACAACCAATGGTCACTTAGGCACAAGGGCACACCCTTAGTAGGCAGAGCCAAACAATAAGAACGATTGGTCATCTATGAATAGCAAAAAGGAATCGAGCCAGAGCCAAGAGCAATGTTGGTCTCCCAACAAAGGGCATATTCCTGTATGCCTGAGCAAAAAGTAAAAATTAGTGGTCATCTATGAATACTATAAGAAAACTCATGCCTAAGACACTACAAGAAAAACGCTTATTAGCTACGGAATTTAGCGATGGAATGAGTTCCATCGCTAAAAGACACCAATTCCGACGAAATTGGGCGATGGAATAGATTCCATCACTATGTTGACTCTAAAAATATTAGAGGGAAAAAATGCGCGGGAAGCAAAAATGAGCGACGAAATGTTCCATCACAAATAATTTAGCGACAGAATTCAGTGACGGATTTTATCGACGAAATTAGTTCCATCGCTAAATTTGTTATTTTTATTTTTAATAACAAAAAAATGCTTTTACTAATTATTGGAAAATAGAAGAATATACATAATACACATAAAAACCAAGAAAAAACATAATTTGTGTTTCGGCAAAAGAAGAGAAGCTGTGGCGGCAACCTTCACGCCCATCACGCCACCATCCCTCCCACCCCCGTTGTCCTTGTGGAGGCAACCCGTCGTGCCACCATCCCTCCCACTCTGAAGGTTTGTGCGAAGCCCTCTTACTCACTGATGCAATTTCTATAAGGCTAAACTGTCTTCTTCGCACTAACTATTAGGGATTTGATTTTTGGTATAATCAAATTAGGGTTCTTCGTTCAATCATTTGGGTATTCACTCTTCTGATCTTCATCTGAATCTGTCTCCTTGCTAGGTAATTTTTTTTCTTCCTCTCACTCTCACTCTCACTTTCACGTCTCAACTCTTTCTCTAGTTTTAATTCCTCTCTCTGTAATTATATTTAATTAGAACATTGATGTCATAAAACGTGATTGCAATGTAGTAATTAATTTATTATGTGCATATGTGTGTTTGTGTTTCATGTTTGTTTGATGAGAATTCAGATTTTGTTCATCCATCTAGCTATTCTGGAGAGTAAACATGGCTTCTTTTATTTCCTGCAAAGTATTAGGGGAACCAAGCTCAAATTTGTCTTGCTTAGCAACATGTCATTTAAGAACCTTTGCATGCCTAGTCTTAGTGGTAGGCTATTTCTATGCAGGTTTTCTAAGAAATTTGACAAAATGTTTAATTGCCACTTGGTGAACGTACTTCCTTAGCATCTGAGATCTGGTTACCTTCCTCGTTGATGATAACCAAATTTTATTGTAGTCTCCCAGATTTATATCCTTAACTCGGGTCTTTTGATGACAATGGCTTCTCCATTGTGCACAAATGCGTAAGACCGTCTTTGAACTATCTTTTCCTGATGGACAACTTCATGATTATGATTATTTCAGTACTTGAACTTCAATTGGTTGGAGCTTCCTCTAATTTGCAGCAGCTCTTATAGAGATATTATTGTAATGCTCTTTATGCTGTTTTTTGAGCTCACGTTTTATCCTCTTGACCTTTGCACTTAAATGAGTATGATCACGTAAGACAACTTTGCATGCATGTTCAATGTCATGCGGTTATTCTGAGTGGAAGACTGGTTTCCTGCTATTTCTATAGTGAAAATTGATCTTCGGCACAAACTATTAAGAACTTTTGATGCCACTTGCACTTTGATTAGGCATATGCTCTTCGTGGCTTGAACTTTGCCTTGGGAAAAATGCTTGCGTCATGTATTTTTTTCTAATCTTTCTTTTGCACTCTAGGACCAACCCCGGGAGTTTTAAGGATGTCAGTTGATCATAGTTGGATGGAGAAAAGAATGGATAATTGTAGGGGGCTAAGTGACGAGTTTCGAGAAGGAGTGAGAGTATTTCTTGAATTTGCCTTTAAGAACGAAGCATTTGTAGATAATCAAAGGATAAAGTGCCCATGTAGGGATTGTAACTTATTGCTTTGGGGTAAGGGTGATGAGGTAAAATTGCATCTTTTTCGCAAAGGATTTATGCGTAACTACTAACTACACAACATGGACTCAACACGGGGAATCAATTGATTTTTCATCCTCCGGGTTTGGGCAAGATAATGCTTCACAATATCGGAATATAGTAATAGACGCTAGGCGTGCAGAGTTTGACATAGATGACAACCGTGACGATCCTGACATTGATCTTGCAGAAAAGCCTAACTTGAAAGTTCAGAAGTTTTACAAGTTGTTAAGGGACGCCGACGAGCCATTATGGGATGGTGCAAAGAAGCACACCAGGTTGTCTGCCGTGACACGGCTGTTATACTTGAAGTCAGAGCATAGGCTAAATGATAGAGGATTTGATGGTTGTTTAATGCTTATTAAAAAGCTACTACCAGATAGTGAGAAGTTGCCAAGTTCGTACTATGATACAAAGAAAATGGTGATGAAACTTGGGTTGGGTTATGAAAAGATAGATACATGTAACAATGACTGTGTGCTATTTTGGAAGGAAAATAAGGATAATTTGAAGTGTCCGATTTGTGATAATTCGAGGTACAAACCAAGAAAGTGGAGTAAGAAGAACGTGGCTTGGAAGACATTGAGATACTTTTCGATAACACCGAGGCTTCAGAGACTGTATTACTCAACAAAGATAGCTAAACGTATGACATAATATAACACTTGTTCCAAAGAAGATGGTGTGATGAGACACCCCTCTAACGGAGAGGCATGGAAGGACTTTGATCTGAAACACCCAGACTTTGCCCAAGAAGTTCGGAATGTTAGATTGGGGTTGGCGACTGATGGTTTCAATCCATTTGGTCACTCCAGCACCCCCTACTCCACATGGCCCGTAATTGTTGTCCCCTATAATCTCCCTCCCAACATGTGCATGAAACAACCTTATATGTTTCTATCACTTCTTATTCCCAGTCCGAAGAGCCCTGGGAGGGACATAGATGTTTTTTAAGGCCATTGATTGACGAGCTCAAATTGCTTTGGGATACTGGAGTTTCCACTTTCGATGTCTCTTAAAAATAGAATTTCCAAATGCGGGCTGCGGTGATGTGGACTGTCAATGACTTTCCTACGTACGAAATATTTACAGGGTGGAGCACACATGGCAAAAGCATGCCCTTGTTGTATGGACATGAATCAGGGTTTCACATTGAAATATGGAGGTAAGGTCTTATTTTTTGAGTGTCATAGAAAAATGTTGCCAAAGAATCATTCCTTTCGGAAACAAAAGGACAAGTTTGACAAAACAGTTGAGCGTGGTGTGATAAAGCAAGATCGTTTGTCTGGCGATGAAGTGTGGGAGGATGTGAATAAGCTTGATGTTATAGCTTTTGGTAAAGGTTTTTCTAATCAAAAGATTCCTGGCTTCGGAAAGACACATAATTAGAGGAAACAACGTATCTTTTGGGAATTACCTTATTGGAAGACACTCCTAGTTCGCCATACTTTAGATGTCATGCACATTGAGAAAAACGTCTTTGACAATATATTCAACACCGTGATGAATGTAAAGGGTAAATCTAAAGATCATTTAAAAGCAAGAAAGGATCTACAAAAAATGGGTATAAGGCCTGAAGTACATCCAAAAATGATCAATGGTAAGACGATATTGCCAAAAGCATCCTATACCTTGGACAAGAAGCAAATACAACAAGTATGCGAGTGGGTTAAAAAGTTGAAGCTCCTAGATGGTTATGCGTCAAACATATCTCGTTGTTGTAACCTTTCAGAGTGTAAGTTTTATGGGATGAAGAGTCATGATTGTCACGTGTTCATGCAAAGGCTCATTCCTATTGCCTTTCGTGACTTTTTGCCTAAGGCGGAAATAGATACCTTGACGGAACTTTGTCGTTTCTTTCGGGATCTTTGTTCAGTAGCATTTCGAGAGACTGGCATGAAGATTCTCGACACAAGTATCATAGAAACAATATGCAAGCTCGAAAAGATCTTTCCTCCATCCTTTTTTTATTCGATGGAGCATTTACCCGTTCACTTGGCCTACGAAGCTAGGGTTGGTGGACCAGTGCAGTATTGATGGATGTATCCATTCGAGAGGTAATATTTATGCGATCTACTCTCGTATACCTTAAATTTTTTTAATATACTTTGATTCTAAAACTCATTCGGTATCCTTTAGGTTTATGTTTGGATTAAAGAAAAAGGTTCGTAATAAAGCTTGAGTAGAAGGTTCAATTGCAGAGGCCTCTATAATAGAGGAACTTGTGAACTTCTCTTTTCTTTATTTTGAGTCTGAAGTTGAAACAAGGATAAACCGATTATATAGAAATGAGGATGCTGTTGACACAGATTCAGAAGGATGTTTATCTATATTCACACATTCGGGTCGTCCTTTTGGATCTTACACTACCCGATGGTTAAGTGATGAGGCATTTAGTGCTATGCTGGTCGTGTTGATTTAATTATGTTGGTATTTCTCTCTAGCAAAGGAGAGTGAGTGATAGTAGCAGAGAGCATTTCTCTCTAGCAAAAGTGTCATCTGTTCTTTGGACTTTTTAAAGCAAAACTTTGTAAAGGGGAAGTGGAAGTTATGAAGTTCCTAGTTGTACAATCTGAAGAGGAAGTAATTGCTTGGTGGATTTAAGCCTGGCTTCACTTGGCTTTCTTTTGTTAGCATTTGGTCCCTAGTGTTGGTTCAATTTCTAAATTAGTGGTGTAGCCTGCTTATGCATTATTTGGTGTAGCCTGGTTATCTTTGATATGGACATAGAGGCATTAAACCTGAATGTACACACCGTTCAAATTGGTTTAGCATGTATACTTAGCAGGGTTTTGAACTTGTCCAAAGCTGCCTTAGTGCATCTTGAATGAGAACGAGGTAATGACTTGCAAATGGCTCACTACTAGTTTGATTATGTCCAGCCTTCTTACTTTCCAATTTATCGCATATTCTAGATCATTATACTTTAACGAGGTAAGGGTACTTTGACTTTGAGTCTCCTGAGCAGGAAGCAGCAGGAAATATCGCTTTTTTCCATCACATTTCTATCTACTATGCAAAGTGGATGGAAGGAGCGAGAAAATTTGCAATGAGCAAGGTAGGAGAAGATGCACATCCACATTTATGGAGGAATCACCCACCCGACTGGATCCGCAATGATATCTGGCAAAAGATGGTGGATGTATAGGCAACCACTAAATGGCAAGAAAATCCAGATGTGCAAAGACAAATCGATCTGCAAATGATGAGCCATCTCACACAAATGGTTATGTGCCGCATGCCATTATTGGAGTTGAATTGAAGGAGAAGAAGCCAGAAATTAGCGAAGCAAAGCTGAACCTAGAGGTGTACGAACTGACACATAAACTTAAACGTGATTCTAAAGGTTAGCCATTGGAAGACCAAGACCGTCCATATGTCTCAAAGAAGGCGAAGGCTATCCGCGTAAGTTTGTTTTTTGCTACTGATTTTTCATCTATATATCTAGTCTGATGAATCTCTAACTCGACTTACATTTTGTATGCGTTATAGGATGCATATGCTTTGAGGTTTGATGAAATTAGTTCCCAGAAACCCAGCTCTTCCTTGGTTGATTATGATGCAACATAATTATGGCGAGAAACACCTGGAGTTCGCGACAAGAAAGGACGTATACGTGGTACCCGCGAAACCGCACGAGATGCCAAGGATCAATGCATTTTTCACTAGATCAGTCTCCGGCCTCTGAGAATTGGAAAGACGAAATTACGAAGCTTGTGGAGCTTGAGGTGCAGAAGATGAAAGAGACTGAAATTGCTAAGCTGGTAGAGATTGAGGTGGAAAAACGAATGAAAGAGAAAGAACTCCTACAGGTAATTCATATTTTCTCTGCTCTTAAACTTCTCACATAAACTCATGCATAATAGCTTTGCATCTATAGAGAATGAGTTGAGCTCAAGCATGAAAAACATATTTGGATTCACAGTAACTTTGTACTAGCTACTTGCAACAATGGTGCTATGAGCACTAAAGCTAGGTAATTTGCATCAATGGTGCTTGTACCAGCTTCTATGAATTGGGTGCTACCACTGATTTAGCATTAGCAATTGAGTTCAACACGGAGATGCTGTGCTTAAAGAAAATGCTAGCACCGTTCTTCATTTTGGCTGGAAGTGAGGCTCAATCTGGAGCATAAATTGATGAGACGAGCTGAGATTAATGAACCAATTACACAAAACCAGAAATGGAAATTTGTAAAAAAGATAAATTAAACAGCAATGAGAGTTGAATGATGGATGTGGGGGATACTAATTATTGTGAAATTAGAAGAATGTTTGGCATGAAGGAGTACTGGCTAGCAGGCTAGAGGCTTGATGGTGTTTATATATATATATATATAAACAAGCTGGGAAACGAAATGCATGATTGATGCATAACTAGGATAGGTGTTTACGTAATAGTTAAGCAAGCAATTACTTGGTTGATCATAGAACAAGGATCGAAAATCTGAGCAGTACGAGATGAAAGTAGATAGATTCTTCCCATGCTGCATGCATGGCACATACCACTTTGAGACTTGCATTTTCTTTTTGGGACTTGGGAGTTAGCTGAGCTTGCACTCCCTGCTAGTGAAATGCTTTGTATAACTATTTTGGGTGAGTTTGTTTTGGTAGTTGGGTGGGGGTGGGTGAGCATGCAAGCAAGTAAAGCCGTTCGAAGATGGTATAACGATCTTTGGGGTGTGTTTGTGTGTTGTGTTTGCTTGTGTTCCCAACCACTTGAACCTAAGTAGATAGGTGAGCACTCAAGCTAGGTACTTGTGGTATATGACTTGTGTTGGCAGTGGTGAGCACCAGCTCAAAATTGGCACTATTTATTTGATACTCAATTTTTTTATAAAGCTATTGTTAAGGAATCACTATATTTATTTGTGTCTTGTGTGTTGTTGTGTGTTGTGTGCACTTGTCCAGTAACCTTTTGCTCTGACAGTAACTGAACTGCATGTGTAATATTAATGTGTACATGCTTAATACTTTTAACATTGTTCGTTAATAGTATTAAGCATGAATGTTGGACAGTTCTCTTTGGAGTTTGATAGGATTATGAATATTGGATAGTTTATTATTAACCAAATCGCTTAACATGCCTTTAATTGCTTTGCTCATTATAGGCCGAAGTTACCGCGACTGATACTAGTGAAGATGGCAATAATGAAACCTTCGATGAGCTTGGTGGATGACTGCAGTATAATGTGACCAGATCTCACATGTCGTATTTGAAGGAGAATGTGTTCATTTTGGTATATAACCAAGTAACTATTGGATTTAGATGTATCAATGTAACTGAATTGTTAACTTTTAGTAGTACTTAATATATGCAGAATACTTGTTATCTTCAATTAACTGTGGGATACGATGCCAGATTATTATTGTCACAAGTTATGGCATCAATGAAGAACTTGATAATCTATTATGCATCTTTAATTGATTTTCGTTTTCAAATCTTTTAGCTCCAAAATAAGGTTTCTACGATGGAATGAGTGACAGGAATCTTTTGTTGTTCCTAAATATAGTTTTTGTGACGGAATTAGCGTCAGATTAGTGACGGAAAATATAATTTAGTTTCTAAATATGATTTTGCTACGGAATTGGCATCGGATTAGCAACGGAAAATATTGCCCTTCTTTGAGGTATACAATTTTTAGCGACAGAATTGGCGACGGAATTTCCGTCGTTGATAGTTATTTATATTTATGTGCTATTAATTATTTTTTAATAATGCAAATTCGGAAAATTTAAAAAAAAAAGTATTAGCGACAGAAATTCCGTTGCTAAAGCATCTCTAATTCCGTCGCTAATGAACGAGACATTACAGACGGAATACTAAGTCCGTCGCTAAAACTTTTAACGACAAGTGTATATGCGACGGAACATTAGCGACGGAATTTCCGTCGCTAAAGGTTTTACCGATGGAATTTCTCCTTTTTGCGATGGAATTTTTCCGTAGCTAATTGTTAATTTTCTTGTAGTGAGAGTTGGGCTAACAATAGCAACGCTTGGTAGCTTAGGCACAAGGGCCCCGCCCTAGAACCCAAAGCTAAAAGTAACAACGATTGGTTGCTTTACACAAGGATAGACCCTAGTAGTCGAAGCAAAGAATAACGACGATTGATCATTTGACATACCAATAACTTATGACTAATAGCCAAAGTTAACAGTAATAACGATTTGTCGCTTAGACACAATGATGCCACCCCAGAAGCCAGAATCAATATTAAAAGTGATTGCTCATCTTGATGCGAAAAGATCATGACTAAGAGCTAAAGAAAAAGTAACAACTATTGGTTGCTTAGACAGGAGGAGAGAATCAAATCTAGAAGCCAGAGCCAATTTTAACAAAGTTTGGTCGTCTAGACATGTCGCAAATTTAGAGGAGTCGCTCAAAACTAGAGCCAACCATTCGGAAAGGCAGTTGGTTGTTAAGTGACAGTTACAGGACAAGTAAGCTCGTTTCTAGAGTCCATACAAGATAGGAATGCGACTAAAAAGTCACAACAATGAGCAAATGAAATCAACTCTAGACATAAGCTAATAAGGAAAACACTGTTGTTCATGGCAGCGAGGAACTGAATAGTAGAGGCCTTACACCGTAGACATCTATAATTGACAACCTACTTGCAATAATTTGGAAAATAATATCGGCATAAACGAAATTCAAACAAAGGAAAAACAACAATCTTGATCACAATCATTATCAAGAAAGATAGATAGTGGCATAGATGAGGAAATCCGATGACCACAAAGTGATAGGCCTAAAGAAAACTCTGACATGATAATTGGAAAAATAGCATGTGTAAAAACACAGTAAATCATCGAAGCACAAAAGGCACGAGCACATAAAATCGAAGCATGCAAGTACACAAAATCTGAAAGCCTATATAAGGCATGAAAAATCAAAGCAACGTGCAAGCACACAAAAACTGAGAGATGGGCAACTAAGCTATTTAATCAATAAGCTTGCATGTTTTCAAAACCTATTGAACCAATTAGCTTGCATGCTATACAAACATGCACGACACACAAGTATGCAAAGTTATCAAAGCGTCGGTTGCTCTAGCATGCAAGACACAGATCTTAAGTGGCATGCAAAGCATACAAAGACTAGTCAAATTTTCATATACCATCAAAAATCTCAAGTGACAATGGCACCAACGTAGTTTCTACGTGCTGAGCAGATGCACAGAATTTCTATGGATGTGCTGACTGGACTGGGACTTGAATTGAATTAGAATTTAGACTGGTCTAGAGGTGGACGTACGTGGACTAGAGTTAGAATTGGGACTAGACAGAGGAAGGTACTCAATATCTGCGTGGCAACCTGGGTGTGGACATATATGATGTCTCAGACTAAACTGTAGATTAAATGAAGACTAGAAGATTTACGGGTCTATTTTAACCAATTGTGACACAGAATGGGCTGAAGGAAACACTAACATAATATTTGAAAATAGCATGTGCAAAGACACACACACACACGTATCGAAGCACAAAAGACATGAAAAATCAAAGGATATGAGCAGGCAAAGTCGAAGTATTTAAGCACACATAATCTGAAAAGCCCACGGAGCACGAGAAATCAAAGCATGTAAAATCAGAACATGCAAGCACTAAGAATTTGAGAGATAGACAAATAAGCCAGAAAGCTATTGAATCAATAAGCTTGCATGTTATATAAACCGAGATCACGCAAACATGCAAGACATCCAAGCATACAGCCATGCAAAATCACCAAAGTACTGGTTATGCCAGCACGCGAGACACACAGACACACAAAACATGCAAATCATACAAAGATCTTATTAGTTTCCATTTCACAAAAAAGTTTACAGTAGTGGTTTATTTTTTTGTTACTCCGGCGTTTCTTTAATGGCATGGAGGTGTATTGTTCACTCTCCCTCCTAATTATTTGGTTATGATCAAGGGAAGCATGATGGAATGATGAAGCAGCCAACTAGCAAGTAATGAGTAGTTTTCTGTTATTCAGATTAAATCAATTTTGAGTGCTATCAACTCAAACTTTGCATGTGCCGTGCGATGTGAACCAAGAGATGTGGAATCTCATTCCCACATGCAATTCATATATATATATATATATATATATATATATATATATATATATATATATAGGGGCTTTAAGGGTTCCCCCACCCCACCCCCTCCCCATCTTATCCTTTCGGAAGAACCATGTGAATCAGGATCATATGCCTGCTTAAAACCCTTTTTTTTTATTCAGCAAGGGGGGCCATCCCATCAACACCCCCACCCAACTCCCAACAAAACAGAAGAAAAACTCCCATTCCCTACTGGGGGATTAGCTGATTTTTCTTAACATTAATTAGGGTTATTAACTTGTTTAGACTTTCTTCTACTTGGCTTTGGAAAAATAAGTTTAAGGAGGTGAATATAAAAAAAACATATAAATCAAGCTACTTTTCCTCTCGTACAGTTATTGTTGTAGATGTAGATGGTCATAATATTGGACGTTATATGTAAAGTCATGACAATGACAATGACAATGACAATATTTGTACCGAAAGCTCATAATTGTCCTCAAAAAATATTTTTCGAGATGATTTGAACACTTCTAGCAACACTCTTGAAACACAATGGAGAAATATGGTGCTCTAGTAAGAGTTCTCGATACTTCGTCTAGAGTTTCTAGCTAAGATTTGAAGTGAGACACCGAAATTGATATTATGGCATCCAAATAGTTGGCAACATGAATGTGACAACTTGACAAGAACAATAATCACTATATATGAATCCTAGTAATTTATGCTCCGTTGGAATAGGAGAGAAGGAAAAAAAAATCGGACGTGAAATTAATTAGTAGAACATAAAATGAAAGATATTACAGAAAAAAAAAAGATAAACAAATTTAATTTCTAATAAATATGTTATCATTATTATTTTATTTCCTGCTCGAACTCTTGAAAACTTTCAAATATTTTCATCTCCTTCACTGTCTACAGTTTCTACCCTCTGGAAAGTAAAAGTCAGTAAGGCATAGATGAAGTTGTAAGTTATTCTCTATACCCAAGATAACAACACGGGACCAAAACTATGAGATAATGGGACCAAGGAATGGACCAAGATAACAAGTCCGCTCAGTCGTGGTTAAGTCTATACTAGGAGATATAAGTAGCTTCGGATTCTTAGTATTTTTCAATAGTCATTTAAATTGTACGGTTCTTTAATTTATCAGGCATATGATGATTGAGTTTCGAATACTCCTATTGCACATTAAAAACTAAAAGAAATTATGTGAAATACTGATTAAAGTGTGGACCATGGACCATTCCACTGTCAAAAAAATATATAGCGCATCTAAATAGTGGTGGGGTTGCATGGAATATGCAAAGGAGGAAGGATGGGGACAAAAGTTGCAAGAATACTTAAGATTGCTTTCTAGGGTTGAAAAGGGATCTCCGCCATAAGCCATACATTGACATTCTCCCGAGGACCCATTTGGACAATGATATGCGTTGAGATCAAGCTCCCCCTTTCACTTTCGTGACTCATCTATCTATCTCCCTCAAGCTCCCCTTATAGAGGCAAAGTTCCTTGAATGTAAGGTTGTAGCAAAGTGACGGTCAATTCAAGCTCGTTTTCAAGTTAATTTACTCGAAGGGCGGACTTCTGGTCTGAAATACCAGAAGGTGTTTTACAGAAAACTAAACTTTCAAGTGAAACAACACATATATGAGCCCGTCCCGATTAGCTGATAAAATCTTTCGGTGTGGGGCCAAAAGACTTGAAATAAGTTGTTAATACATGCGAGGTGAGAAAGGTTTAAGAAATAGAGTGAATTATTACGTAAAATAAGAATACCGTGATTTTTAAGAGTGATTGTTTTCTATAAGTAGTGCTAGAGTGTTTGTTTTACACTTGATGCTAGCTACTGCTAAAACTGCTTTGGTTTAATTTTAACCCATGCTCTCATGACGTTGTATATTGTACAAGTGGCAACCTATGGTCCAAATATAAATTAATGTTGGGAAGAGAAAGTGATGTCTAGGAAGAAAAGACTAGACAAAAATAGAGAAAGTTCAAGTTTTTGCGGTTGGTGCCCCCTCTTTTCGTTGTTCCCCATTTTTTGGAGATAGTTCTAGATCTACTGACACCAACTGTTTCTATTGACTCCCAGGTACAAATAATTCAAACAAATACTCTTCTTTTTTAACATCTAAGAAATACTTGTGATAAGTATAATATCACGGCAAACAAGATTTTAAACTTACGAGAAAATGATAAAGTATCATTATCGTGACATTTGAGAATGTCTGTCTTCATACTTTACTATGATAGATACTCATTCGTCGACAAGAATTGTATTATCGATTGCACAAATATCGTTCGATAATAAACAAGAATATGTCGATAAACATTTCTTAACGAACGTGAAAGCTTTTGTTCTAGACTTTACTTTCTAAGAAGATGACATCATTTACAAAATGAAAAACGTGAAACCTACTGGTAAAGGGCTATCATTCATGCATTATTCTTGTGGTGCGAACTGTTACATGGTCCAATTTGCATATCATCCAGCCATGCGTAGCATTTAGGGTTCGTTTGATAAAAAAAAAATTTGGTTTTCAGTTTTTAAAGAACAGCTTAATTTTATTTTTTTTTACAAAAACAAGTGGGTGTTTGATAACCTTTTTTTTTTTGAGTTTTTTTTTTTTTTTGGTGTTTGGTAACCCTTTTTATTTTGACTTTTTTTTTGGGTGGTTTGCGGTGGCGGTGGCGGTGGCGGTGGTGATGGTGGGGCGTGGCGGTGGTCGACAGTGGTGGTGGCCGGCGGTGGCTGGTGGCTGCCGAAGGCCGGCGGCCGGAGGTGGCGCCGACAGTCGCCGGTGACTGCCGGCGGTGGGAGGGTGTTGGTGGTGGTCTCCAAAAAAAAAAACCAAAAGTGAAAAAAAAAAAAAACCAGTTTCTGGAGTTTTTTTTTTACTCTGCAGTTTAAAAACTGGTTTTTTAAATTGGAGAAGGAAAAAAATAATGGTTACCAAACGCACTTTTTTTTTCAGTTTCCAAAACTGAAAAAAAAAATGGAAAAAAAAAAGCTGCGTCAAACGTGGCCTTAGTTTTCAACCACCACTAGGAATAAGTTCATATCATGCTTGCTGACTCCGTAGGAACCGCACAAGAGGCATTGATGAGTCGGGTTACTTTTGAATAGGCTCACGAATCAGCTCGTTAAGGTATCATTCGTATTCGTTCGTGGACTCTTGTTGCTCGTTCGAACTTAGAGTTGGGTTGCTTTTGAATAGGCTCGCGAATCAGTTCGTTAAGGCGTCATTCGTATTCGTTCATGTACTAGAGAAGCTGAGCTTGATCTCAAAGTTAAAGCTTGTTTGATAAATGCACCAAGCTTGAAATCACGTCATTGCATGAACAAGCTCGTTTAACTTCTCTTATTAGCCTCTCTTTTTTTAAAAAAATTTTTATGGTTATGTAGTGCAATATATAAATCTGGTTCGAATTCAGGAATTTTTATGTCAAATTAAAGGCTTATATTCGTTGAATCGAAATATATTAGTTAACTGAGCCAAGCTCAGTCATGAACACCAGTTGATCGAAGGCCTCATTTTGTGTCACGAGCGTTCATTAGTTCTTACCACTTTAAGCTAACAAAGACTTTAATTTCAAGTTCTTAACGATCAGTAACCATCACGAGCACCCCTAAATAAACACGAGTCTGTGCACTGCTAAACCGGACAAGAACTCGTCTCATTTAAGATTCAGGGCTTGTGTACCATAATACTCTTGCATTATATCCCCCAAGAGTTTTGTTTTTGATCTGGCAAAAGTTCAAGATTGGACCTTGACCTACTTCAATACTTGCGATTATGGTAAGATATTCCTAAATTTTGAAGGCCAAGTCACAGACTTCAAATAGATCATGTTCAAAAGGACATAATTCAAAGTCCAATTCCACCGTAGATCCAATCTTGCCTGCAAAATAATGACATTTTTCGACTGGGCATATCTAAACTCTGCGCTTTCATAAAATGGTCATGTGGTCATAGACAACTGCAAGAGTTGCAGAAGCGATTACCAAGGACGCTGAATGGACCTATTCATAAGCCAACCCCAGAATAGAGGTGGATGAAAGCTTCTGCTTCAATCTCCCTCATCATCTCTTGCCCTCTTTCTGTCAGCAGCCTGCCAATGCTTTGTTTGAAGTCACGTGAAGAAGGCATCAATGTTTCCGAGGTGCATTTTGTGCCATATAAATTTGTCAATGTCACTGCCTATGCTTGGAAGGATGTTGTCGGAGCAGATATACATGCATTCACGGTTGTAGAATTTCGTGGCGACACTCTTTACAAATGTGCTAAGCTACTGAGACGGAAGGAGGGTGGGGATGGGGTGGAAGGAGGGATTTATAGAAAACTAAAGAAATGGCTTATAACCGTCGCTCCATAGAAAGAACTGTTTATCCAAAACAAAGCGTTCTCAGATCAAAGTTCTTGACCACCTCACTTATTTTTCTTCCTTCTTGCGAATCAGACCTAGCCCAGATGATTGATCTGATTCCTACTTTAACAAAGTTCCAACGTTTAAACTGTTTGCCCGACAAAGGCCTATTACCTCCTTGTAGATGAATTATTTTCAGATCCATAAATCATTTTGCAGTAGTCAAAAGAGAGATCATAGTCGGAGGAAAGTGCTCCAACATTCAAATGCTTAAAAGATTGAGCGTGGAAAGTGCAGTAGTCCTAGAAGGTAAATCAGGAGAGCTACTCACAGACAGCAGAGCAGATTGGCTACAATGAACAGTAATTGGATTACCTTACCTCCTTATGAACTATTTGGTGTGCTTTGCTGAAGAAGCAGCGGTGCTTTGGTGCTAACTTATCCATTTTATAGTCCAGACTGGAGTGTACTCAATATTGCCCAAAAGAACAGCAGAGGCATAATAGTAATAAGGCAACCGGGGTTGCGATTGCATTGAGCCATAGAAGGCAATCCAGAAACAGCTCAGAAAATATGAGCGACAATAACTCTCCTTATTAGGGATGATTAATTCTAAGTATAGAAGGAAAAATAGGCAAAAGTGGTGTACAACAAGAAGCTGAGACCAACCCCAGTATGGTTGCCTTGGAGGCTATGTTGATCCTTTTCCAGTGATACTCTATTATGGACAAAGGTGTAAAAAACTGGGTATATGAAAATTTTCCTACTTATTATGTAGCAAAATGAGGTATAAATTGTTCCGTCAAATGGTGGAAGCGGTCACTTTCCCCTTCAAGAAGGTGCACAACCTGCAGTTATGTCCATAACATCTCATTAGCCAAGTTCAAAAGAATGATGGTACTTATCATGGAATTGTCTTGAAAAGTGTTTAAACTGTGAACAAGAAACTTTAACCAAGGAAAAATTAAGCAATTGAAAACTCAACAGTAGTTACCATTTGGAGCACCAATAAGCCATTACCTGTCCCATTGACGGGCGCATCTGAGGGTCACTTTTTACGCACAAGTATGCTGCTCTGGCCATGTGGTGTAACTCATATGTATCATACGAATCTCCAATACGAGGATCAATAAGATCATGTAAAGCGAGCCTCTCGATTAGTGGTTCTGCCTAAATTGCAGCAAGACAATTATTCCGAATCACATTAAGATTAAGGAAATATCACTAGTTCTTTCTTTAAAGAGAGATTTATGACTGGAAAAAGAAGAATTGATAATTTACACAACGGAAGCAAGAGAATTGGCAATTTGGCATAATAGTTATCACTGATTGATCACTGCCAGAAGGACATACCCACTGTCGTAGGGACTGCTTGTAGTCTTCTGTGTTTGAATCAATCACCTTGCATCCAGATATCAGTTGTATAAGAACAATGCCAAATGCATAAACATCTGTTCTAACAGAAACAATACCATTCTCTGCATACTCAGGTGCAAGATATCTGCTCAAAGAAAAGAGCTTTGTTGTCATTAAGAAATTGGCTACAAAGTTATACTGTAACATGTTATGTGTCCTATTCCAAAGGCAAATATACTCACCCTAATGTGCCAAGTATTCTGGTTTGTATAGGACTATCACTTGTCTTCCATTTTGCTAGGCCAAAGTCACCTAGCTGTGCAAAGTACATAAATTTCATACATTGTAAGAGTCTACAGCAGTGTTAAATGAGTGCTGCATATAAAAACGAAATTCATGTGGAAATTCAATAATAACATTCTCAAACAAAAGAATATGAAAACACTACAAGCTGATTAACGCCAGAATATGAAGAATGAAGTCATACTATACATTATAAAATGACAACTGACTTGTTATGGTCTGGTGAGTTACAAATTTTATCAACAAAGAGTTAATAGTCACATATACCATTGGAACAAAGTCATGAGTCAATAGTATATTGCTTGGTCGCAAATCACGATGTATTATTGGGCTACCACGGCACTCTTCGTGCAGAAAACGCAACCCCTTCGCAGTTCCTATTGCAATAGCATGTCTTTGGTGCCACTCAAGCACATTTGCTGTTTTATCTGTTCCCATAAATGCAGGTAAATAAAGTTAAGATACTTCAGAAACTCTGTGAATGGTTACTAGCTTAGGAGAATGTGGGGCTGATTATCAAACAAAATCTTTTTACCAAATAGATGCCACTCAAGGGATTTGTTGCAGATATACTCGTAGACCAAAATGTTAAGGTTTTCCTTGCAGCAATAACCAAGAAGCATCACAATGTTTTTGTGACGCGCAAAGCTTAGGACATATACTTCAGAATGAAATTCCGAAAATCCTTGTGTGCTTGCTTCTTTTCGTACCTTTGCACCGATAAGCTGCCCATCTTTGAGCTCACCTTTGTATACAAAACCATATCCTCCTTCACCCAGCAAGTTCTCCTGTGAGAAACCATTTGTTGCCAGCTGTATCTCAGAATAGCTGAATCTCATGGATTCCTTGATATACAACTCAGTCTTCATACCACAAGCAGCACAAACAACAGGTGCATCAGAGGATCTCTGCTGACTATGATTTTTTCGCTGTGTCTGGATGATCGAAGAAGGATGAAATTGGTTTTCACCTTTAGTATGCCTACCTGTTGACATCGTCAGACAAATTTGAGAGCAGGCGATATGCTGCCTTGTATTGGATATAGTTAGAGTAATAGAGGTAAGGCAGATAGCAGACGATATATGAGAATTTCAAGAGCATACAAGACACCTCTTAGGGAACTTGTCCAAGAAAGACACCTCTTCTTAGTACATGTGAACAGGGTAGTGTTTATCCTGAAGCAACATTCTGTACTTCTTAGGATGGCAACATTCTAAATGCTTACTGCTGTCCTATGCTAACAATAACACCAACATTGACTTTGTAAACCTTATGGTTCTACTTTAGAGATTGTGATAAGCAACACGAGAGAAAAAGCTTTTCCACCTTTTTGCAATATTAGCACCATCATCTCAAACTCCATAAAGTTCTAACTCCACGGCAAACCATATTCACCTAGGCCCTAATCAAAACCTGTATAACTTGATTTCCTTATCACAAGCTAAGTAAAGTTGTCCAGGACCTCGGGAAGCTACAGGGATGCTTCTTCTTCAGTTGGCTCTTTCTGAACCTGATCCAATGCAATCATGTCCGTTCTTAAGGTCCCACTAAAAGTTCTTTAGCCTTACAGGCCACCAAATTACGGAGGTGTGAACTAAAATTTATGAGAAGCCCTTTTTTTCTTTTCATATTACCATAAGCAGTGAATTGGAAACTTCAACTTATCAATGGTTATGAGCTCAAATCTAATGACATAATGCAGATCAACAATAAGCTAACATATGGCAAACATGTACTTCATCATATCATTGGTAGTTGCTACTTGCTACAAAAGCTTCTGAATACACATACAAAGATCCACTTATTTGTGAATGGCTGTATTTGTGTGTGTAATTATGTCCATGATCTTGCAGAACAGGTGCCAAAATGGCAACTTATAGAAGCAAAACTCGTCTTTCGCAAAGGTTTATGGTTCAACTTTACCCACTTGCATTGGATTCCGTTATGTTTGTGCAGCTTGTATGCAGTTTTATTTGTGACTCACTTCACCATTATTATCTCTTGTTGATCTATCTCTCAACGTGGAATCAGGAAATGTCATGTTAAGGGGAGTGCTTTGTGGGACTCATTCTCTTTTAGATCCTAAGCGAATTAGAGCAATTAGTCTACTAACAAAGCTTTTGCATTCAACATACATGCTTCCATTGGGGGTGTGTGGTCTAAGCATTATAAACCAGGACTGGTGACTGACCTCGCCTGTCTCACTCAACTTAAAAATGGAAAGAACAATTTGATGCAACTAAAACTCTGAATATTTTACCCTCTTTCAAAATGTCAGTTTATCATTTTCCAACTAACCTAATATAAGCAGTTAGGTTCAACCCTAAGGATACTTGTATTAGTAAATCTAAGAAACTATCAATGTTCTCCCCAATCAAGTCTTTCACCTGAAAATGTCTTGCCTCTCAGAAATAGCCTCTAACTATCAGTGGTAGAGCTTCTCATGTGCTACAGCCCTTTCAAACTCTTCTCACTGCCACTCTTCATTGAGATCAGACAATCTGAAAGCTTAGCCATCTCTAGCTACAAAGGCGGCGGCAGCAGCACTCTGGTAATGTTAATTGCAATCTGCTTATATTCGGAAAAGATAGTGCACACCTAGTTAGGAGAAAAGCAGAAAGGAGCAGTCTCTTTGATTTCTTGCTTGGTAGTTTAACTAACACCGAGTAATGATTAGACAAAGACAGGTAACATTTAAGCAAGGTGAATTTGAGAAAGATTAAGGTTTTGCAGTGGCTTATATCGTTGGCATCTAACCTATATGCTTCCTTATCAAGCTTATTATCAACACAACATTTGAAGCTCTGGATAGCTCATATGTGGAAAAAAAAGGAACAACACATTACTGGTATAAGATGGCCGTTTGGCTCTCTCTCTCTCTCTCTCTCTCCCCCCCCCCCCCTCTCTCTCTCCCCTCTCTCTCTCTCTCTCTCCCTCTCTCTCTCTCTCTCTCCCTCTACACAAGGCGAGATCAATATTAGGTATGTACACTGAGTCTCGTTTTCCTCCATAGATGGCATTATTCATCTTAGACAATGGATCAAAAGAATGAAGTAGGCCCTAATAAGTTCTGGACATTTATGGATATACATGTACCTATCTCTGTATTGAATCCACTTACCAATGTCATTCTCCCACCCGTGCTACTGAACATATGAGAACTTAGCAGGACACAAATAGATTTGCATATGAAGAATGAATGTCATTTTATCGCTAAAATTCCAAATTTATCCGTCTTCGTGAACTTTCAGAGGCAAGATGATCTGCCATCGAACAGATCAGAATCACTAGTTCAATAACCATTTAGATGCACCCAGTTGGAGAAGGTCTATGCATACATAACATCTAGAGAATATAAACATTAAAGTAAGCTTTCTGACCTGATTTGTCTTGCTTTGAAGAACCGCTTGAAGCTTCATGTGATGAACAACTATAATCTCGTGAACTGTATGTGGTTGAAGACATCATATCAGAGCTTTCCAACGAATTAATGGATGCATAATAGCTGCAAGATATATCAGACTGTTGCGTGTTCTCATTATCTTGTGGAGCCAAAAGCGGAACAGGCTTGGACATAGTACAAATAGACTTGTGCTCTACGTATTCGGAGGTAGGAGTACTGTCAGCTCTTAAAACTGCCACCTTGAAGTTATCCAAAACTAATGCAATCTTACAAGGTATCTGCTTATTGCGTAACCTGGAATCCCATCTTAAATGCCTGTAAAGATTCGTAAATTGAAAGTAATCTCATTATCATAAGGTTAATAAACTGAAGAACACACACACTTTTACGTACAACTTGAACACATGACAAGAAATATTGATTTCGCACCAAAGACGACAATTACACTTGAACTCATCGACTTGGTAAAATGTGTTTGATATATATGATGAAATTACTAATACAGGTAGAAATATGTCCAAGATGTTGCGAAAATAGATTATGCATTAAAGAAATAAACTTCAGTTCTAGAACTCAACCTGACAAAAAGGCATCTTGAGTAATGTATGGGAAAATTCCTGGAGGTTATTTCCTTACGGAGATAAGAATTGTATATAATGGGTGGAAGCATCAAACAACAAATGTTAGATACTTTGTCCTGCAAAAAATGATACGTGGCCCTGAAAATCTATGTTAGAATTTTCAACATATTGCTACGTTTTGCTACCACATTTGACGAAGCAATTAAATAGCAAACAACTTTTAAAATGTTTCCTTTGCTATTAGCAGTGCATTTTTTATAATTTATGAGGCCTGATTTCATGCACTTAACAAATCCCTGGGGACACAAATTAGTTTCTGCCGAAGTTGAACACATTCTTAGTTGTAAAGTTTCCTTCGTTCTACTTGCTTGCAGATTCCTCAATTTAACTATCGCAAGGAAGCCTTGCGTCGTGAACTTGTTGATTTAATTTCCCCATCAAAGTAGTTGCAAAATGGAAATTGAACAGGTAAATGCAGACCACAGAACAAACTGATTGGAGAATTTCCAAGTGTGAAACTCTCATAGAATTTAAGCACTAATAGTGAAACGAACTCTCTTACTAGCAAGGATATACCTATGCCTAAACAGTTTAGCTTCTTAAACACAATCTATTAAAATCGACAGAAGGACATCCGATCTGATACAATAAAAAAAGGTACAAATAATTTATGCATCAATGTGCATGCATGTTGTAGACAATACAGGTATCCAAAGGAAGCAAGAATCTCAGAGCCATGAACAGATTGCCCACTAGAAGACGAGAGAAGAGAAGAATGCATGAACTTCACCAGTTCAGTTATCGAGAAGACGAAAGCAAAAAGGTCAAATGAAAAAAAGGCGGCTCATGCAATTCATATTTTAAGTAGGATTACTTTGCGCTAAGGCGGGTCTTCTTTTATTCTCCTCCTGTTTTAGAAAACAGCTGGAGGGAACTGTAAATAACCAAAGAAGTAATTTACGTATGTCAGAGAGCTACCTATCGAGTATAAGCCAGGAGGCATTACAAGTTACAACCTCTTCCACAACAGCCTTCCTGATTGAAGTTCCAGCAGTAATCCTGACCTCAATGTCAACCTACACACCAAAACAAAAAAAAATTAGACACACAAATGTGATTAAGTACAGGATTAAGAAGCGGTCAGCACAACTGAAGAGTGAGTAACAAGCTAGCTACACTTTGAGGGTTTCACTCCATGCAACGGGAACAAAATTCATTGACGCACTTTGCTTGGTACCTCATCGTAAGTAATGCAGAACATTATTTCCCAAAGAGAAGGCTACCTAGACTAAAGCCCACTGCAAAATCAACATTTAGCCCCGAGTTTTTTTCCGTTTTAATAAACTCATAACAGAGCACATCCCAACTATTTGGGGTTCATTACATGAGTTCTATTGCACCTAGGTTCACGGGCAGCGAAACTGTTTACTAGTAGAACCATTCAACAACTAACCCCTAAAAATAAAATTTACCTACAAAGACAATGTGTAAATCCATATCAAAAAGGCCAAAAAGTAAATGGATAAGGAAAAGTAAATGCTAATTACATCTCAATTGCCAACATAGAGTTATGTTGTGAGCTGAGCAATCAATATATCAACTTTCTTACAGTACACTTACTAGGAATTTTTATATATTATGTTCGATACAGTCGAAGACTCGAAGGATTAAGTGTCATCTCAAATTTTACCTTTTCACAATCATTTCATTACTTTCCAAAGCTGAAGAATTCATGCATTCTCCAAAGGCGGGAAGGTAATACTATGTTGAAGAGAAATTAATAGACAGCAGTGTGGAGAACCAACATGATCAGTGCAACTGAAATATGACTGCACCTAGTTGGACGATCTATGAAGCACGGACACTCTAAGCGATGCAAGTGTTGGGTTCGACACAGACCTACATGCTGACATGGCCCCAAACGTATGAGGAACACACTGAACTTTGGTACTTCTTAATAATCAGCACAGGTATTGAATTGCATCCGTGCCTTTCAGGTCCAAACACATGGGGAAACGGAAAATGCTACTCATTTAGTGTAGGGAAACATTGTGTTTAATTTGTTCTGAAGCAATAATGGAAGAAAAGAACGTATATCACAGAGGCCTTCACAACAGGATAATGCCTGAGGTATACTGTGAACTTTTGGACGGACATACCATACCCTTTCCAGGTTTCAGAGTATCAGACACGGATAGCCAATGCATTTTGAGGAAACCATGTCACATAGCTTGCCCAAAAACTAGTTAAGATAACTTTTTTAACAACCAATGCTTCACCTGGCAATTTTGTGTAGCCTTGTGGCCTAAACTTATTAAGTAGATTTCATCGATACACAGACTTGTCAATGACTTATGTATAACCATTTTGTTTCCACATCAGTCCAGTTTTATCAAATGCCTGTCAGCTTTCCCCAATATCCGATGTGGTGCCCATCCAGATTTTAACGAATACGACGCAATGGATGCATTGATGCAGATTAAAATGAGAATTCATTACCCCATTGTGTTTGCAATCTTCGGCACTTTGTTGGAGCGTACTTACGTACACATCAACTTTTTTTGACACTTCTTCTTCCACTAAACGGACGTTTGTTCCATCCACTTGCACTTGATAGCCAACTGATTTGACAAGGAAAGAGACAAAATGAAATTAGAAAAGGGCAAAAGTATACAAGAATAGAGCAAGAAAAGAGACGGTTGATGTTTTTTAAGAGTTCGGCGCTACATTGGTGGCACCTATTGCAGTATATGCATCTTTAAAGATTGTTGTATGCAAAAGTGGCACGGGAACCTCTCTGATCCTAGTTGCCTGTGTGATACTAAAACACACGACTAAGTACTCCCTGGTATTCGCATTCAGCATTTTGAAAACCCTTCCTCTGCTTAAAATTGCACAGTCTAATTACTTCATCTAACAACATTTATGCTTATGAAGAAGATCAGATTAGGAATTGCTCCAGGGAATGTATCCGAGTACACACTTACACACCAACGCACAAGAGGTATACAAGCAAACCAAAAACGTAAAAGGAAGTAGCTCAAAACCAGAAACTCCAACACCAACATCACTGCAGTACTGCTATGTCTACAAGCTCAGTATAGATATGAGCGAGTGGATGTGCCCAAGTGCCAGCTTCATCTGATTCCTGACAAGGAGCACAAATTCCTTAACTTGAACGGCACAATTTGTTATTCTGTCTAACACATAACTGATAAGAAAATCTTAACACCTCTCCCACGCCCTTATGAATGTCAGACTGGGCTACTTGATAGATATTGAAGATTCCATATTATCTTTAAATTAAAGGAAAGACTACCTCATATGAATACCACTGTGTCGAGCTTTCAGAAAGAAAAAGGAAAGGGAAAAACCGCTTCAGACCAACAATGGAGAGAATCTTACGCTAAGAGATCAAAAAGGAAACCACTACCAGGAAATTTATTCCTAAGTCGACCAAACACGGCATGTAAAGATAATCTTCAACTGAAGCAATCAAAGATTCCATAAACCAAACATATCTTGACTACCCATAGGCAGTGTTGCCAAAGGGGAAAGAGAGAAAAGCACATTCGTCTGTCACTTCCTTCCGCGTCTCTTCTTCGATCTTCATGTTTGCACTCCCTGAATGATGCTTTGGAATCCTATTTTAGACATTGCAATCAAACAAGGAAAATAAGTGACTTAGCTCAAACCGACTCCCCCCTTCTTCTTTGCTGAGCTTTATCATAACAGCACTTGAGCCGCATGAACTTAGGATTTAAGAAGTACTGTCAATTGAGCCACTAGAACAAGTGTCAACCACACCGAAGATGGACCGCTGCAACAGCCACCAGTGAAGGAGAAATGGGACCCAACAAGCCAATCTTAACGTCGCACTAACGACCAAGTTTGGCCATGTCGAGTCATGTTTTAGTAATGTTACTCTTCCAAAATTTTCATCCCAAATTCTGACTTCCAATTCATGTGGGCATGCTATAATTTCATGAAATCATAGTCGATATGGCACAATGTCAATACTTGGCTTGTCTTGTGCCCTACTTTCAGGAGCCAAAATCTAGAGTACAAGTTGGAAACCGGAGCATTAAACCTGGAAGTTTTGGTCTCTGATGGACCCAGATCAGAACTAACCGCATTTAACCCCAAAATTACAATGCCAACTTAAGATTATGCGGGTTATAGCAACATTCATCTAAGACTTCTGGATTACTTTTCAGGATCAAGATTTTAGAATATTAAGTCTTAGAATATTCAATAACCAGTTGATACTCAAAAGTATCAGATATAACCATTACCGTCAATACTCAAACAATACTACCATGTAGCATCTGCTATCGGCAACAAGATCAAAAATGCATAAAAGAGGTGCTCTCATGTAGTGTCATATGTTTGCATATGGAAGACTGATCTTAATCCTCCTAAAACGAAGGGTTCATTAGAATACTCACACACGACTATAACTCCAACCACTTAGTAAAGTAAAAATAGTACAAGCTTCCAAAAAAGAGGTACATCGAAATTTATCATAAGTTATACACACTACGTTAAAGAAACTAGATATGCTGAATTAACAGGTGATTCGTCAAACACTTACAGGGGTGTTGGACTCGCTGCATGACTCCAAGCATCATAATGGTATCACCTCCATGAAGAATATCAACCCTCTTACACAGATTTTGTATAACCCTCTGAAAATCATGTTCTATTCCATCCCTATTTGCATCAAATGCAACAACAACAAGGCCCGGCATCAAATTATTACTTCCCAGTGCTGATTTGTTAAAAACCCACAACCGAATACACTTATTAGCCTCAGAGGAACGCTTTGAAATTGCAGTAGGGAGTCAAACAAATGCGAGAACATAAATAGGTTTGTGGCAGGAGAATAATAGAGCATGGCACGGCATTGAGGGCGAGTGTGTACCCAATCATGTTTTTCCTCGAAGGGTTCTTGAACATCATTTTCTCGCCTCTCTCCCTACATTTTATGTTAGAGAGAGAACAAAAAGGATATAGAGAACATTCCTAGGATACGTGGGGTGTTATGCTCCGCCTCTCTCCCTACATTTTATGTTAGAGAGAGAATCATTCCTGGTACAAAAAGGATATAGAGAACATTCCTAGGATACGTGGGGTGTTATGCTCCGGATATTCGAATGTTGAAATGGTGGGAAGTGTTGTTAGTTGGGACGTAAATTGTATGTTATTATCTTCTGCCGGCCCGTTTGTAACAAGGACAGTAAGATGATTCCTAGGCACTTGTGGACACACAAAGGCCCCTTTTCTTCGGCACTTCCAAAGACATTCCTGCTCTGACCAGGTTGAACAGTTCATCAACTGGCAAGGCAGTGGAACAAATTCCATTTCAAATACAGAAATAATGGTTTCACCCTGTGCATATAAAGCAGTGTTTCCCTTTACACATATCAAAGACTTAGCCCCTGTATATGATTGCAGAAGTAGTAGTTGTGTTCTCACACCATTACCCGTGTCTCAAGTTTTACTTAACAAACATCAATTTCTACCTACTGTCACACTGTGACATGCACTTTCTTGTTGGAATGAAATCTGAATAGTTAGGCTACTGTAGTGTCCCTTATAAACCTTAAATTCATACATGTAAATGGAGACAAATAATTGTGCGACCAATTTTAATCCGCCCCGTTTCATTCTTGATTCGGCTAGCTCCTGAAGGTGGAGTGCTCTGTAAGGCCACAATCCATTTCGTAACGAATGTTTTCTTCTGTTTGCAAAAGGCTTCACATTTTTTACTCACAGACAATGCATCTCACATCATCACTGAATTGAGACATAACAAGGTGCTTTGGACCAAAGCGCTGACCCGCATCCAACCCAACCCCTGGTCTGTCCATAAGGATCCCCTTCACTAGCCATTGCAGTTACAAAGAATGCCCCAAAAGTATCAACCTGGGTTTCAATTAAGCAGCTATCAATATTAACCTTGGCAGAAACTGTCCCTGAAAAAAGAAAAAGTAAGTCTAAGATTAATCAAGTTAACATCCCTAGCATCTGAATTAAAAGACACGTGAAGCATATCTTGCATAGTTAATGATGCTGAAGTAGATCTCGAGGACTTACTGGGGGGGACCTCAAAGACAGAAGCTTCAAGACCAAGAATGACTAGTTTCTCACTTCTTGATGGCATTTGACTCACTTCAAATTGCAGCATGGGTGTCAAAGGAGCTTTAAATGTATAGCATGCGATAGCAGAAATTGAAGAGAGATCTTATCCTTCCATCAAAACTGTTTAATTGGTGTTAGGTCTCAAAAATAGTAAAAATCTTAGCACCACGAAGGGACTGGCTCTCAGAGTCTTGTTAACCATTGGCCCAACTACAACCAGAATTCTTCTCTATTCTCTTATATCTCATTATATCTCTAACTTGCGTAGATCTTTCTCAGTCACCATCAGTGGCAAATAAACTTGATAACTGCACATAAGGACTTGAGTTTACTGGATCAAGCTGGCAAATACGTTCTGCGACTTTCTTACCAAGAATTTTATTTCTATGTGCTACACACCCTCTCAATATTGACAACCACATGCTTGCATCTGCCTCGAAAGGCATCTCGGCAATAAGATTCATACCTGCCTCGAGGCAACCAGCTCGGGCGAGAAGATCAACCATGTAAGAATAGTGTTCAATACCAGGAGCGATACTATAGTCATGTTTCATAGCATAAAACCATTTCTGCCCTTCTTCGACCAATCCACAATGGTCACAGGCAGACAAAACCCCAGTGAAAGTTATTTCAGTTGGAACAACACCCACACGTATCATTTCACTGAATAAACTCAAAGCTTCACTTCCATAACCGTTTGTAGCATAACCCATCAACATAGTATTCCAAGAAACTTCATCAGATTTTACCATTTCATCAAAAAGTTTCCAACCATCCTCGACAAAACCACACTTGCAATAAAAGTCAACTAGGGAGGTAGATACAATCTGGTCAAACTCAAGGCCAATAATTGTTGCTCTAGCGTGTATTTGTTCACCAAGTTCAAGTGAAGAAATGCTAGCACAAGCACTTACTACACTTGCCAGACAATATTTATCCGTACTCAAGTCCATGGTCTTCATCTTACAGAAAGATCAAGTGCCTCGAGGGGACAACCATTTTGACTTAAACCCACAATCATCGAATTCCACGAAATCAAGCTTTTAGATCGCATAGTCTCGAAGACCCGCTTTGCATCTTCAACTCTTCCACAACTAGAATAAATGGTGATCATAGAATTTAGCAAAATTGTGCCATACGTTTGGAGCTCACTGAATAATTTGCAAGCCTCAATAGGTCATCCACACTTGGCATACGTGTAAACAAGTGCAGTCACAACAATAAGGTCATCTACGAAACCAAACTTACTAGCATGAGCATGTATTTGTTTACGGTATTCACGAATGCCTAAAGTGCTGCAAGCATTCAATATACTGGAAAAAGTTGAGGAGTCTTCCCGCACTCCACTTTTCCTCATCGCACCAAACAGAACCAATGCTTCAATCCCTTGACAGTTGGTGACATAACCAGCGATGATAGAGTTCCACAAACAGCACATCTGAAAAATTCTTCTCGCTTCATCTATTCTACCACAATTCGAGTATCCCGAGATCATTGCTGAAAGAGAGAAGTCATCCGGGTCATCCATAGCATTTAAAGCATGACTTGCACTATCCAAATCACCGCATTTTCCATATAAATTAACAAGCGAACTTCCTAACGCAGAGTCAAATTCTACTTCCTCAGCAATAATTCGGGCGTGAATTTGCTTCCCCCAGTCAAGAGCCAACAAATCAGTACAAGCGCGAATAACCATAGCCAAAACAAACGTATCAGACCGTGACGTTTCACACGGATCCGAATTCAAATCTTTAAACAGCCCTAAAGCTTTTTTCGGACACCCATTCTTAGCATAGCCATGTATCATCGAGTTCCAAACAATCGCATTTTTCCTTCGCATTCCCTCAAACAACCCTCGCGTCATCCCAACTCGCCAGCCTTAACAAAAGTCGCAACAACTATATTCCAAGAGAAATCATTCCTCTCTGGCATCGCACTAAACAGCTTCAACGACTCTTCTCTACTGCCGCATTTCATGTACCCTTAGATCAGAATGTTGTAAGTAAAAGAGTTTCTTAGGGGCATTTCTTCGAACAGTTGGCGTGCATCTTTTATCTGGCCACACCTAATATACATTTGCAGGAGGCGGTTGGCTGTTGTGAGAGCTGGATGGAGGACACCCCTTTTGAGGAACAGGAGGTGGAGTTGTCTCCCTTGAGTAATGAGATGGGGGGCTGTGATTGTTTGCAGGAGACGGGCACATGAATGCCAGTCATGGTCCATTCCAGGCTAATATGAAGGCGGAAGTTCCAAAAATGATGATTGGGATTTGTTGAATTTTTTAAGTGTGAGAGATACTATTTCGCTCTTTAATACGGAGTAACTATGTGGTGAAAAGAAAATTATTTACTGTAATTGATCATTTTTTTAAAAAGTAGTATTTTCTTTTAAAGTTGTCTAAAAAATATTAATTACTTTTTAACCATCGTCGCCGATGCCGCACTGTCGCCAAAGGCATGGTTCTCTTAACAATTTCTGGTCACCTTCTCCAACACCACCAACACAACTATATCATCACCACCAAATCACCGCCACCCCACAGCTTCACTTCACAACCCCATGGCTTCACCCAGATCACCGTCGGCACCGATCTCATCATAACGCCGTCGGCTCCAACATAGGCCACCAGTGCCAAGATCACAATCACCACCGCAGCACCACCATCACCAGTCACCACCATATGCCCAATCAGCCTCCACGGTCAATCAACACACACTTGCGGTCAAAATCCCTCCAAAATCTGCTTCACCTCGAGATCCATCGTCGCCAGTGGTCTCTCTCTCACATCTCTTCTCTCTCCTCACCACCCAATCCACCTCCATGAAGGATGATGATGATAAAGACCTAAGCTTCCTCGAGACCGACGACGACGCCATTCTATCCCCCGCTCACCGCCATCCCGATCCGTACCGATTAGATTTCGAAAGCGACGATTTAGAAAATAAAAATTACAACGATTTCGGCGCCTTTGACAACTTCGATGCGCCCTCCAGTGCAGCATTCGATCACGAGGAAGAATATGAGCACTCGAATCTGTAGATCAGCGAGAAAGACGTCATCCTTTTGAAGGAGGGGAATTCCATTGAGTTTATCGACGGAAATAATTACGTTACGGTGGAGTTCTACGCGACGTAGGCGATGGCGCCAGAGTATGCGGGGCGGCCCCGAGAATTGGTCAGATCTTGGCTATGATGGTTGCGTGGATATACCTTTTCATGAGGGATATTACCGTCCTTTCCTTATGTTTAGCCTATAAATTGTAAAATAGCAAAGTGTAGTTCAGTGTAATAAAAATAATTATTAGGCACCGTATATAGTTTTAAATAAATTTCATGAATATCGTGTATAATTTATCCTTTTTAAATTTTCTTTCTCTATGCACATTTTATCTGTCACAAACTCATTTTCTCTCTTATTGTCCACTTCTTTCACCTCTCTCTCTCTCTCTCTCTCTCTCTCTCTAGGGCAGAATCAGAACACAATATGTGACTTATATTCGCAAGTCAAAATTAAGCAATTTTCTTTTGACGGATTTTCCCTCTCATTGTCCACTTCCTTCACCCCCCCCCCCCCCCCCCCCCTCGTCCTCTATGACTTAGAATCTTTAATATATGTGCCGAGTCAAAATTGAGCAAATTTTTTAGACGGAGAGAGTACTTTGATTAAAGCCTCCTAACGTTTGATAATAGACCTAGACTAACTAATATGGTGGACTTATATCTTTAGGGGAGGCCTTACTGAACTCCCATAAGTTTCTTTATTTCTAGCTTATATAACTGTAAACTACATTACCAAGATTTCATAAAGTTTGGCGAGGGAGCTGAACTAACTGATAGAGTTGACTTATCTTTGGAGGGGCTACTGGGATTCCCATAATGCCTAATGAAACTGTGTGAGAGAGAATGCCAGTAAGGCTATATTCTATCTCCAGAGACGACTAATTCCAATACCATAATTGGTGACGAATTGACTTCTTTCGGTGACTAATTTGACCGTTGCATCAAGAAAATCACATCAATTCAGAACTTGCCCGTTGCCAGGAGCATAATCAATGACATAAAAGCTCCCATTTAATTATAGTAACTAACACCGTGCGAGAAGACACATCGGCCAGTTGGCCTTCCGTGACTAGCCATGTCCATGCTTGCAACTGTGCTGAGCAGGGGAGTTATAAGATTATTATTATCTCCAACAGAAGGTGCACCAAGTTGGGAGGACTTCAATAGACCTTGAGCTGAAAGATAGCATATGCCATAAACTAGTGAATAGACCATGAGATTATCATGTGCAGTTTGCAAGACAAGGGAATATGAAAGTAATATCGCCAGCGATGAGGTGCATAAATCACCTCCATATATTCATCATGTTGCGGCAGTTTAGACAGGAACACCGTCCGGATAGTCTTGGGGGTGTTTCTCAATGGTTTCTCTAAGTAATCTTTCTTGCTCCTGGAGGTTAGATGGCAGATGGTCATAGACATCAGCAAACAAGTCTCCAAGTGGAGGTTTCTCTGTTCTCTCTGCCACTTGAATTGCATGCAATAGCTGCAGCACAGCACACAGAGTTAGCAGATTGGACTAGATATATGAAGCTAGAACTAAAATGCAGTTTGAAGTCGCTTTCTCTTGTCCACCTGTTTCCTGACGTTGCCACGGAGTTCAGATTCATCTTCGTCGTTCAACCAGCCATTCCTTTCAATCCATTTTCTGAACCTGGCTACAGGATTGCGCGATATCTTCCAATGTTGGATTTCATCCGCTGGCCGATACTTTGTGGAATCATCGGATGTCGAGTGGTGTCCGACTCGGTATGTGAGGGCCTAACATGGTGAAAATCAACAATGGAGAAAGAAAAGCTGATTACAGTGATAATGCCATAGCAGGCACTACTAGCAAAGTGCAAAAAAGAGTCAAACTGGACCTCGACTAATATTGGTCGTTGTTCACGAATGGCCATCTCACGAGCTGCATGAATTGCACCATAAACAGCGAGAGCATCATTTCCATCCACCCTAATACTTCGGACTCCATAAGCTTGTCCCTTAACAACGATGCCATCACCTACCAAGGGAGTATCAGAAGAACAAAATCAGAAAAAAGTGGAAGAAAATAAAGCCGATGTCACTTAATATTGATGTCGTTGTCTAAGAATTTCGGATTGTTTTAAATGAATAGAAAGGGAAAGTCTGCTACTTGGAAAAACATGCGACTTCTAAGTGCACATGCAGCCAAAAAAGAAGTCAAGTTCCTGAAACATATTTCCCACAAAGATACGGATACGCAGCTCTTAACACAGGAAAAAAAAAATTGTCGTAAATGAAAATAAGTACTTCGAAACTGTTCCGATGTTGGGGTGCTGATGGCCCACCCGTTGTTGCGGCATATAAATACAACAGGAGCTTCCATAACTGCGGCAAAATTCAAACTAGCATGGAAATCTCCCTGACATGATCCAAGCACAAATTAGCAATAACTTTAGCCAAATAGATAAAGGGTGACAAGGACATAAGCTTGATCAGCAATTTCAAATTTTTATTCCCTTTGCGAGTGAAAAACGTAAAGCAGAATAACCACTTGAAGTTTCAAAACCCAAAGTAGAGTTTTACTAGATTGAACGGTTACCTCACTTGAGCCACCATCCCCGAAATAAGTGACAACGCAGGCATCCCTTCTATCCATTTTGAGAGAATAAGCGGCCCCTACAGCCTGAGGAAGTTGTGTACTGAGGAGCACAAATCGTAGTCAAAATTTTTGGTGTGTCTATTCTGAGTCAACTGTTGATTACACATATACTCAGCGGGATCTTGATCTTACGCTATAGGTGATGACACGGTGAAGTAATTGTGCTTATTAGACCCATAATGGATGGGCATTTGCCTGCCTTTACCATAATCAGCCTTGTTTCCAAAGCACTGGTTGGCAAATTCTTGCATGGTGAAACCCCGCCATAGTAGAACTCCAGGCTCACGATACTGCACTACATAAAAGCTGCAGATTGGCATCACTCTTCACCGAAAACTCAGAAGGATACGGACCAAATAATGTGAAGGCAAATTGCATAATGGGAAGAGCCTATGAAATGCTGCAACCAAAACGATTCAAATAAGCATGAAGAGACACAGCTAGTGTTTTACTGATGGATCTTGAATGACTTTATAATCATTAATCTAAAGCTATGCACAATGAAAATGATAAGATGAGCATATGTGCAAGCGAAATGATAGCTCAATGAAGACACCCAACAAACTCTAGGCCTTTCCAGAACCCCCTAAAAGAAGGAAATTCATTTCTCAGCACACAAAAAGATTTGATTTCTACTAGATGAACTAACAAGAAATAATTTCGATATAGATCTTATGTGTATGTCGTACAATTAGATCATTTCTCCAAGAGATAATTATGGACTTCGGACAGGAAGTCTGAGTTTGTACCTGAGGCAAGACAACATCATCTGGGCTGAGTGCAGCAGCTGATGCTATGTTAATAGCCTCTTCTCCATTTGAGGTCAGGTAGAAGGAAAGTCTTCCCTGTCTCTGTGCTTCATAGAAGATTGTGTCCATTATCTGAAGGGTAACCATGCTGCTATACATCTTCACTGCAACTTCTTTACTTACCTAATAGATGCCATAGTCGAGAAGTTAATGAATGTTCAGTGAAAGAAATTTCTGAATGGATACCATTCCATACTTCAAAAGTTACAAGGACTCTAGCCCTCAACATCATAGAGAGTTGAGTACATTCTAAGCTTCCAATTGTGGACCTTTGATTGCAAAATTTAACCACGGCATTGGAGAATCGGGTAACAGTAGTCTGATACTTCCCTGGCCCTTACACGAGACATTCTTTAACAGTTGGCCCCTAACCAAAAGTAGGTTATAAAATATCAAACTCATTAAGGTGGGAAGAAATTTTCACCTGGAAAAAAATATAAATTGGAGCTGAATCAAAGACATATAAAAGAGCGCAAGCTATCTTTTCTATAAAAGATAAGTTAGTAACCCTGCATATGTTTTCATGTACCTGTTCAAATCTACTGGACATTGGATGACCATTGTCGTCAAGAACTCGATAGCATTTGACCCTTTTCTCAGAAGACTCCGCAATGAAGCTCATATCCGAAGTAAATGCAACCCTTCCACCGGGAAAGTCCAAGGACTGAAACATCAAAAGCAATGAAATTTAGAAAAAGAAAAATTACGGCAAAAAATGTTTTGTCACATGCCAATGGATATCCCATGTTAGAAGTCGAGACAGGATCATATAACAAAAACAGAACAGTGCAGATATTATCATAAAACTTCAGCAAATACCTAATTTATGGATCAATTGCTAATTAAAGAACAGGAAGTTTGTAATGGCAAGTGTGGGAATCAATTGATATTCAAAAGCCACTCTTTTGTTTTCTTTTTCTACATTTTTTTGGTATCATATTTTGCTATAACCAATTCAGTTTTGGCAACCCTTTTCTGAAGACCATTGCCCATTAATACTTAGAGAATGTGTGAAGAAAACTAAAGCATAATTATTAAATGATCAGAAAAGTTTCAGAATCCTAGAAACCAACTTCAAGAAAAAAAATTTGCAAAAGAAACCAAATAAAAAAGTATAGAAAGATCTAACAGAAAAATGATTCACCTCAGAGAAACTTGGTTTAGGTAGCTCAAGCTCTGAATCTTAGTTGCAAGGGGTGGGAGCGGTAGTTGGATTGCGTATGCAGAAGACTCCGAGTTTGGAGTGCCTCTTTTTAAAAGGTATTGTTTATAATTTTATGCAACTAATAATTTGATTTTGTAGACTACACGCATAGAACATTTGCACACATACATATGAATTCTCATCTATTTGATACCCAGCTGCTCTATGTTTTCGTTCAGCTGAAAAATCTCATATCCATGCCAAAAGTACTACTCCCTAGCTCTCGGCCCTCCAGCAAAGTGACCAACCCTAGAAAGTATAAGAACCAAGAACAATTTGGCTTTCTCTTAACCCAACGCCTGATCAGCTTTGTCTTCCTCTTTCTCTCCAAATACCCTCAAATTATATTAACGATGACTTATAAGAAAATTTTTGCCAACCAGGGCAAAGAATCCGAGGCTACTTAGGTATGCGATCCAGGCTAAAATTGGCGAGTCTCAGGAAGATTTGTGGCATGCCTACGAGAATCCTGTAACTAAACTCTGCTAAGATTAAGAGTATCACTGTACACACAAGTAACACAAAATGGTATTACATAACACATAAGATTATTTTCTACCTGAATTTGATTAGACATTCAATGTAATCATATTAGAAGTTCTTCATATGTTCCAGCAGACATTTGAATTAAAAACAACCTATGCATTAGATACACTTGTTTGGGGGGTGGGTTGGAACAGTCTATGATCACCTGAAAATTTTCACTGCTGTCGGTGTAACAACAATGTTTTTGTGGTTTCTCAGCTATGCTTGATTTGAAACACAGAAAACCGAAAAGAGTTGCTGCATAACCAGGAAGTGAACCTAGAGCTCTATGAATCGCACCATTTGGTACTGGGTAAGATGATCAAAACGACCTCTTGACAATTCTCATCAAACCCAACTTTCTTTTGAGTAAATGGTGAACCAAGTTGACTGTAACGTGAACCAGGTATTTAACTGGACAAGAAGTTGCTTCTGTCTAGTATGTACAAAGAGAAAGTGGAGCATGGTAGGAAGAAGACGAAGCAGTGGTGAACGTCATGTAGTAAGGTGCAAAAGCCATGTGTCGCGCATCCTCCGATCCCTCTTTTCAAGCAAGGGTATTCTTATGTGCACCCGCTTGGCACTCAGCCATCAATGTCAAACCATGTCAAACCATATATGGTTTGGGTCAAACTCACTACATAGTGCATCAACAGTCAGTACAGCTACCCCCACGCTAAAACTGTCTTGCTAAAATCCGAAGTTGCTTTAACACTGTGACTTGCATTGTCGTGATTTTTACTTTGAATCATCTATTGACTTGAATTGTGTTATCGATTTTTCTAAAAGTTTAAGTCATTAAGTTGTATTCATATCCTCCTTTTTGTCATATTGAAGAGAATATGCATTTTGGAGGTCCGAAACTCTCTTGCCAAAATCCTAAATCACCATGAAGTGCAATAGAAATCTTTATATTAGAGGTCCAAAACTCTAGGGATGATGTCTTGTTGTTAAAGCTTTAGGATAAACATCATATTGGTTGATGTGAAAAGTGTAAGACCCCATGCATGACTCATGCCCCTGCACTTTGCATTTTCGAGAAAAAGTTATAACTGAATAAATAAAACACGTATGTAATGCACTTATATTGCTCTTTGTTCCTGGTGTGCAAGCTAAACTTTCAAAAAACAAAACATAAAAAAAAAAGAAGAAATAGGCTAAGTTGCATTTGGAACCCTGTAACAATATCGTAATCAGGACTCTGATAATTGTGGTTAAGATATATATAATTCAAATTTTGTTGCAAATTACATCAACAAAAGTGATAAATGAGGTTAAACGGAAAAAAAGAGCCATTCAAATGTCACTTATGCTTGTAGCAACAATTTAGAAGGCCTATCGAGACAGTTTAGTGATCAAGCTCAAGTAGTGAAATATGAAACTTAAATTTCACCTCCCAAGATATAAAGTTAACAGTCTGTTTTATCACTAATTAAAAAGTTCATGGTGGACAGATGCATTATCTAGTTGGTGTATTTGTAACAGAAGGTGAAGTACGGGCCCTAAAAGCTACTGAGGAGGCTCACAGTTTCCTGGTGCAATTATATACTTCTCTTAACCTCGAATGTTATGTCGCCATTACTTTGAGAATAATAATAGGGGAGATAATTGTACCTTGGTCATCAGATTCTCTCGTTATCTGAAAAGAATTTCACTAGCTACAAGATCTCATATAGCGATAATTAATAGACGTTAAGAGTACTTAATAACATTTTTACAAACACTTTCCGCACAAAAAAAAAAACCTCTTAGCGTCACTAAATATAGTCATTAAAAATATTAAACAACAACTAATTTTCGGCTTACGCTCGATGCGTGACACTTGTACAAAAAGTTTAAATTGTATCACTCTTGCACCTTCGGTCTCCCTCACTCTCGCTCAACAAACTGATGACTACACATCCCATCTCCCTCATTTTTGGTAATGGGCCAGCAGATGATTTTATCTCCATTTCTCAAAGATGTTTAGAATTTGAGGATGTGTTTGGACTAAAATATTTGACAGCCGAAAGATTGTATCAAGATTCCTGATGTAAAAGGTAATTTCTACTTTAAATTTCTATGAATTAATTCGAGAAAGGCTACGCCTTGACCCCATAGGAGGTTGAATGCTCCGCCTCCTCGCGCCTCCGCCTTTTATATTCGGAATTCGATAATCAAAAGGAACCTCACAAGCAGGAACACACACCACACAATCTTAACATACCTGATTCTCATCAGCTTCATACTGGTCAACATCATCAGTGTACCCAGATTCTACTTGTTCTCCAGCTTTGACAGACTCATACCGCCGAGAAGCCAAAAGGGTGGACGAATTAACACCGAAAAGTGCAGCCAATGAGTTTCTTCTACAATTCTCATTACCGGGCCGGGTAGAAGAACTTGGATACCTCTCAAACTTGAGGATTTCCATTAAACCAATCGTTTTCCCGAGCGACCGAGTGATGCTTCTTGATCTCGAGAAACATAGCGCCATTGGAAACGGGACAGAGGGATCACTCACAAAGTTCTCTTCTTTTTCCTCCCTCTGTTAACTTTGTTTTTGGGTCTTCGGTGAAGGTGAAGAAGATAAGGAAGATTAGTAGATGTATAACTGACATGTGTGTGCGGAGAGATGGGCTACGGTTTGAGAGTTGTTAAGTGTCGCACGTTTGATTTGGGGCTTTGACAGATGAGTTCCGAGGTGGTGGCATCTCTGATCTGATGTTGGTGTTTATCGCAACTCAACTTAGGTGGCTGATTTTGGCCCTATCTCATCTCACAAAAAGTCCAAAAGGATCAACACGCCACCTAGTTACCAAATTGCACATTTATGTAATTTCATGGTCATGTTTATTTTGATGAGTTACGAGTCTACACCAGATGAGCGGTTATAGCGGACGTGAGCTTGTCAATCCAACAAAATTACAACAAAAATTTGTATGTATCTCGTATACACATAATATATTAAGTTATATTATTGTTTGCTTGAGTAGCGGACTTATATTATACATCATACTTAATGTCTCGTCTAAGAACACTGTTTATTCTACTATCCTGAATAACTATAGATAAATTGTTTTGTTGATTAAGTGATGTTTTTAGGGGCATAAGCCCCAAAACTCAACCGTATTCGGACAAGAAAACTACGGACAGTTGACATTTCCTTAAGCTATTTACCTGTTGAAGAGGCCATTTTCTGTCCTTACTAGGTCTTGTAGTTACTACTGCATGCTTGTAATGCTTTGTAGATAGAATCAATTGGTAACGAAAAAAGAGGCTCATAAAACTTATGTATTGTTGTTATTAATTTTTTTTAAGTTGAATCTACATCTCAATATTCTCCTTTATGTGCGGCCATACTGAGTGGGCCAAACACTTGGATGAAATAAATTGGATGGCGATGAACTGAATATATATGGACCTAAATCGAATCGATTGACAATAAGGGAATTGATTAATATTTTCACGGGAGAAATGCTCCACATATGATGATGAGAATGAAAACTTTCACTTTATGAATGGTGCATAAAGCATGCAACCACGTGAAAGTAATGGGACATTTGTGGGCATGAGAATGTCCAAGAGGCTAAAAGATCAATAAGAACAACATATGGGAAAGTATCTCCTCCGAAAGGGATCAAGCATTGATAAGAACAACATCCGGGAAAGTATCTCCTCCGAAAGGGATCAAGCATTACTGCTTTATATTACGTGGCTCAATCGTCCTCTAGCAGAACGCATGAGTTCTCCTGAATCTCTTCAAGGGGAAAAAGTAATAGTTAGAACTTTTTCAGAGGTCTGGACACGGAAAAACTTATTCTGCATTCTTAACGATTTAAAACTCATCGTACAATTTGATTTGCCGTTCAACAAACGAAAATTTCTGCTAAAAGACAAAATTTTACTGGCAAATGAACAGTGATGTGCTATCTTAATGGGCCTAATAAATCTAGTCATGGATATGCGAAAAACATTGGTAGTTTCTAGAATCACTTCATTTGAGCATTTTGTGAGACTCTTCTTCACTTCAAAATAACTTTTAATTAATTAGTCGTAAATTTGTCAAGAATTGTGGTGCATTTCAAACCATCAGAATGCACCATAGCCTACCCCGAACCATTCATATGAATTAGGATACTTAAATTTCTTGTAAGAAAGAAACAAGATTAATCTGCCATCACAAATTAGAAGCTTGAGTAAAGCAGGGCTTGAGTACAATACTGTGTTTAGAAATATTTTCTGTGAAATTATTTCACCACAGATAAAGTAGAAATGCAAAATTGCTAAAACCCCATACACACAGAAGCATAACAAACTGATTGCATGATGTATCCAAAAAAAAATGATGCTCACCAGAGAAGGAAAAATAAAGTAGCTTTCGGAGGAGACTGATATGTTTGAACTTTTTAAGGCTTGGGCATACCATGAATTCTTGATAAATATGGAGGGAGAAGTATAATGAGCTGAGGTGTAAAGTTCAGGACATACCAAAAGTGGTAATAAATCTGCAGTATCTTCAAGGACCCCCTTTTGTATGACTTTTTACTATCTAATGTCCGACTTCCATCAGTCCAGCATCGAAGGGCACGAGCATCACAGGTAAAGAAAGCGAGATCCCTAACAACTTTTACATGTCACGCACACATTAATGTTTATCAGGACTTGGTGCATGACAATACACTATAAGAGGATCTCATGCATTTTTCTTGTTTAGTGTTAGTGACAGCAAAGAACCTCTACTGTATCTGTTCACGTCTTAATTATCAATACAATTATCTTACTAAAAAAAAATCTGCATTAGGTGTGAGGTGACTTCCTTTTAAGCGGGAAATCTGAAACTGTTTAGGTTTGAAAGCGATGTGACTATCCATCCATACATGAAAGGATTGGCAGCACTGTGATTATCCAATACATCTAATCGCATTTTAGGCGTGAGCTAATCAAGTGGAGACAAGACAAAGCCGTGCCCTCTTAGTCTCTTACCAAATCCTAAGGTTGTGTGGTAACCCATCCCTTCATGACTCTTAAGCCTAAGATGGCACTGTTTCTTCAAAAAATGTACCTGTCACCTCTCTTCACACCTGGGCCAATCTGATCATATATGTCTTGCCTGTTTTACTTTCTTCTCTTCAAAGACAACAAGCAGAAACCAAAATTATGTTCACTTCAGGTTTTCATGTTTGCGCCTAAAGTGGTATATTATGAGGTTAAACAGACCTGCAGACTGTTCCATTCTTCTTTGATTCCAGACCCCCAAACGTCCGTGGGAGAATCGAATGAAACAACCCAGATATAGCTTTGTCAACCAACACGTTTCCAGTTGTTTTCCACAAAGGAAATAAACCAGAAAAGTGTTTGTGCTGTTATAGTAAATGGATTGGACTCTGGAACTGGAGAACATGCAAACAAAGAAAGGTTTCAAGCAGTCAGTATTACTGACAGTTCATTTCAGTTCTCTAATTTGGTCTAAACTTCCAACAAAGACTGGCACCACGTTCTCCGCACCAAGACATCTTATACTCATGAGCGCAAAGCTCCCAATTTTCAACAATTGGGACAAGCAAAGTATTGGAATTGTAAGGCCTGTTTACTCTTTAGTACAGGTGTTGGCCACTTCTGTTTCCATATTAGCGCAAAGCTGCTCTGAAACTACTAAGTCGTGACCAAAAGCCTCCTCGAATCTTCTAGTTTCCGTGTTTTGCTGTTACCCCACAGGGAAAGCCAATAACATTGTCATGAACCATGTGAGGGGCAAATCACCAAAATAGCAAGCATGCCTATAGCTATGCCACATTTTCATTCCGAGAGATGTATGGGACGATTCCCCCTTCCTTTATCGTTGTATGACCTCTATCGTTGTATGAAAAACTCAAGACACTCTTTCTTCTGTACTACCTCACCCATCTCTTTCGACTTCACTAGATGGCACTAGATGGCTGACAGGCACAAGCTCCATCATCCATATCATGCATCAGCAATCTCAATATAGAATAAATGTCTTTGCCACTGAGGTCAAGTACTTGATCTGGTCCAAAAACAAAGACGCGGGCTTTAATCCCAACCCAACTGCATCCGACCACTTTCTTTGCATTTCCCTCTTTCATGACCTTCCTGACTCGAACTAGGCTCTCCCATCTGCCCCTCAACTCGTACTCCTTAGCCAATACCAGATAAGGCAGGGACGAATTTGGTTCCAACTCCATCATCTTCTCTGCAACTCTTTCAGTGACTTTAAGGTCCCCATGAACTTCACAAGCATGAATTATTGATCTCCAAATTTGAGAGCTGGGTTCACAAGGCATTTTTTTAATTATATCCAGCGCTTCTTTTAGTTTACCTGCTCGACTCATCATATCCACAACGCAAGTGTAACGTTCATTCCTCGGAGGGAGTCCATATATCTTTTCCATGGATGAGAAAATTAGCATCCCTTCATCGATAAACCCACCATAGTTGCAAGCTAATAGAACCCCAGCCAGTGTGATTTCATCTGGTGGTGGGCCCTTCTCAAGTAACTTCCTAAAAAGGTCCAACGATTCAACTACTTTCCCATTGTAACCCAACCCCGCAATCATGCTGTTCCAAGATATCAAATCACGTTCAGTAATTTCGGCAAAGATATTCGTGGCGTAGTCGATCGATCCATATTAACAGTACATTTCGACAAGTGAACTGGCGACGATAGAATCTGATTCAAAACCTAGTTTGACAACTAAAGAATGAAGTTGACTCCCCTGCTCCACTGGGCAAAAGACTGAGGCACAGCTGACCACACAGCTGAGTGTGAACTCAGTTGGCCTGAGGTTCTCCCTCAAGGCGAGGACAAAAGTTTGCAGAGCATTCTCCTCAAGAGCGTGCCATGCATAACTTGACATCATCGAATTGCAAACTGCTGAATCCCACACGTCTCTTTCTTCAAAGATGCGAACAGAATCCTCCACTCTGTTGCATTTGGAGAATAGGTCAATCACAGAACTTGACACGATGGTGTTAGAAAGAAACCCCAACTTAATACAAAGACATACAACAGGCTTACCCTTATCCAAATCCCGCAAATTAGTACAGGCAGTGATGGCAGCAGACATTGTAAACCCGTCAGGCGGATGTCCCATGCCTATCATCGAACAGAATTGCTTTAATGCTAACCGATCATAACCTGATCTACAACAACCTAATATCAACGAGTTCCACGAGATAGCATCCAACTCCTCCATACGTAAAAACACAGCAAAAGCATAATCCAAAAGGCCAAGCTTGCCATAAATGTCAATTAGCCCATTCCCAACTACCACATTGTGGAAATTTAATCCATTCCTGATCATGCTACCATGAACTTCCTTCCCATTGCGAGCACACTTAACAAAAGACACCAGTATCGAATATGTGAACCCACTTGGCCTAACACCATCATTTAGCATTGACCCAAAAACCTCCACTGCATAATCAACAAGTCCAATTGAAGCATAACACGAGATCATGGTATTCCAGCTGACAACATCTCGTTCCGGCATTTCATCGAACACCTTAAGTGCACTATCGATTTGACGAGATTTTACAAAGACCCTTAAGCGTATATTCCAAGAAACAACATTCTTGTCCGCAATGTCATCAAATGCTTGCAAAGCATCGTTCATGGTGCCCACTCGGGAATATAAGTCGAGGCAGAGGTTACCCAGAAAAGTGTTGGTGTTGAAACCGAGTTTTATCAACTGGGCATGAATGACCTTTGTAAAATGCAATGAATTTGATGAGAGGCAGTGGTCTATGAGATTCGAGAAGAATGAAAACGATGCTTTGTGAAGTCTGTGAGCTCTCTTCACTTTTAGGTACATGCAAAGCCAAGGCTTCAAAAAGGAAACTGTGTTGCAAATCTAGGGGTAGGCGTCATCGTTCGGCCGCTGGTATGACTTTTTTCTTTTTCTTCTTCTTCTCGATTCTTCATCTTGCAACGCATAACAACAGCAAAATCGTTTAGGTACGAAGAGCAAGAGTGCCGTTGTTCGATAAAAGATTCTTAACAGCAAAAGATTGAAAGTCGCTTTAAAAATTGGTTTGAGTTGTTTGTCCTTGGAAGTCTATTTAACGACCAACAAGACTAGAGGGTGATAGGACATCCTCTTGTTAATTACATTTGGCGTTGTCAAGTTTATCCGCAACAAAATCTATCCAGTATCACGTTTTTAGTATTTTCTTGGGTTGACGGTAAAACTGTTTCATAAGGTTTACACGTTTTTGCATTATACTCCCCGTGTTTATAATTTTTATAATAATGTTCTTCTAATTTGATAAAATCATTGTAAACCGTTCCAAAAGTGGATGATCGTTAAAATTCGGGCGTTAAGCCCGCATGTGCGGCGCACATGCCATTCTTCATGGCCAAATTTGTCATTTCACCTGCCCCACATCTTCTCTTTCTCACTCTGTTTATCTTCTTCTTCTTCTCTCTCTGTGTGTATTTTCGGGCCATAATCTTCCCTTTCTCTCTCTGTATTTCCCTTTCTCCGCACATGCCATTCGTCTTTGTTTGCTAACTGGACTTTCGCTAACTTTGTAAGTTTTGGTTTGGAATTGCCTGATTTAGGGTTTTCTATTTTTGTCGGCAACGTGATTGGTATAGTTAGGACCTTTTGATATAGAGCGAAATGTGAACTTGCGTAATAAGCAGTGACAGTTCCAGCAGAGTCTCCTTCTACAAGCTTGATCTGGGTAGTGACTTTCCCAAACATGTACTTCCCTTTTGACGAAAACCCAGCACCTGAAGTAACATTTGTGCACGTAGGGAAAGAAGGATTACTGACTAAGGATTCAAAAAATCAACGAAACGCAAAGTAGAAAACAGAGTATCAAGACCCAAACAAGATAATCCTAGAAGACCCACAAGAAAAGTTCATTGTTAGAACTGTTAATGCATTGAGCAGCTCATAAAGACAAAAGCCAGCAAGTGAAACCCAGAATACCCTTAAAGATCATTGTTTCAACCGGAATGGTAGAAAAACAGAGTATCAAGACGAAACAACTTGAAATCAAGGATTAAAATGCGAACTGTAGTACCAGAGTAGTTGTCTAGCTTCATCTTAAGCTGCTCTCCCTCGTAAACGAAATGGTCATTGGCCCAATGTATATTGTCCAAAGAGCCAATGTTGCAGGGACAATATGTAAAGGCTCAACATAATTGCCTAATACCGTGTCGGGTTAACCATTATGATACATTCTTCAAGTAGCCTCTTATTCCTCGTTGACTTCACCACCCGCCAGAGTTTAACCCTGAAGACCGGTCCATGGGAACTTTTGACCACTTTTCAACATTTTTGTTCATTCAGAAGCCGGGCCTTGTTGAAATTATCATGATCTTACATCGCATCCAAAACACATTTAGGGACGCAGCAATAACCACCATCACCTTCCTATGCAAAAATAGCTGCTATATATCCAAACTCAGTGTCCTACGCTGCAGCTAAAGCTTTAGATATTTTATGGCAAACATACATCGCAACTGCACCAAAAAAGCAGGTACACGATGGTGAGCAAGAAGAAGCAACGAGAAAGGTGCGGGTTAAGCTTTTTTGAGGAATAAGCTTGAAAGAGAGCTACCATCACCCAAAACACTAAAAAGGAGTCCATGTAGCAAACCAAGTAGCATACACCAACATGCATTTGTAAAACTAGCAAAAGATATCATTTCAGCACAACCCAATTAGGGAGCCTACATATTTTGGCAAAACCATTGATCTGAAAGGAAAGGGATTTGAAACTGGACTCATTAGGGGAGGGGAGCCAAAATAATAGGAGGAGGGGGTGAACCTAATTGTATTCAATGCCAAAGAAGTGGGTTCATAGTCGACATGAAGGTGCCACAAGGAATGCAATCTCAGTTAGATGCCAAGTATGCTAATGTGGTACACAAGAATGATGGAGCAAGGGAGAGACTAAGGGCTTTCCGGACAGAGCCTGGGAAAGGTAGTGCTACGAGGGTGATGGAGCGAGATAAATAAACAATAACAGTCACAGTCCGATACTTGGGTCCAAAGTCAAAGTTTTGTATGTTTCTCTCTCTAGAAATCTAGAGTGAGATAGTGAATGTGAGAATAAATTCTCTAAATGTGAAAAACCTAAAAATGAATTCTCAAGGTCCCTATTTATAGAGGTTGAGATGATGATGATGATGACAATAACCGACACGTGGCGCTCGTCGTGAGTGACACATCACTGAGAGGCCCATAGGTGTCGGTGTTCCACGGACTGTCAAATTGAATATTCACTCGGCTTACTCCTCACAGTGTCGCTCTGTCTGTCTCTAAAGACTAGCTCTTACAGCGCCAGTACATGTTGCTAGAGAACCTTCTTGATCTAGCCACCAATCCAAAGCCTTGTAAAGTCACATAAAGCATCGAGAGAAGCTGAAGACTTGGCAGCAGTAAGGAAGACCCAATGCCAACTGCCAAGAGGACTAGGTGCAATGCCTTTCAGAGACCTGCTCCTGTCTTGAAGTGACCCGGTCCCTAGGGGTGCCGATAAAAGCCCCCAATGCCGGAGCACGTTGACTAGTCATGTAGACACCCTGGCGGAGATAATGTTTCAGAAGAGTTGCCTATCCCGCAAGTGAGTCCTTCTATCGAAGCACTTAGAATGCACCAAGGTAGTGTCCGGAGGAGTCACCTACGTGATGTGTCGAGGTACCATCTTGGAGGAGCCGTCTACCTACTGGAAGTTGAGTCTTTATGCCGGAGCACTTGGAGCTCCTTAGAGGAGATAGTGTCCTAGAGAGCACGACTATCCCCGTGGGTGAGTCCATTTGCCAGAGCATTCAGAGCGCGCCAAGGTAGTGTCCTGTAGGAGTCAACTACCCAATGGGCCTAGCTAGCATCCTAGAAGAGTTGTCTGCCTGGTGAAAGAGGAGTCTTCATGCCGAAGCACTTGGAGCTCCTTGGCGGAGATAGTGTCTTAGAGAGCGAGCCTATTCCCATGGGTGAGCCCTTGTGCCAGACACTCAGAATGCGTCAAGGTACTGTCTCAGAGGAGTCGTCTATGTGACGGCCGATGCAGTATTGTGTAGGAGCCATATACTTAGTAGAAGGGGAATCTTCATGCCAGAACACTTAGAGCTCCCTGGCAGAGATAATATCCCGGAAGAGTCACCTATCCCCACAGGATACTGCACACTTCAAGGAGTGGGTCAAAGCATGTTCCACGACCAAGGCAAGGTACACATGGTGTGGTGAAAGGATGGACCAACACGAAAGCGTGGTAGTGTGACAGGATGCCAGAGGCGTGACTGTATAAGCAATGTGGCGCATGGGCGTGATTGTGTGTGCACGGTGCCAACAGCATGGTAATGTAGCAGAGAGCTAGGTGGCGTGGAGCGTGGGTGCAATAAACTCTGTGCAGCGCCAGAGGCACGTGACATAAAAATGCCACATGGGCCCCATGATATAGCGGAGACAGCGCTCAGGCGCGAAGTCTGGCGTCAAGGAGTCTGCGTGCGGGCATGAACGATGGGGGTTGCAAAGTCTGTGTGGGAGCGTGAGCAACGTGCGTCACAGAGATGAGTTCATGGAACATGAAGCTCCCAAGAGGCGGAGAGAACAAATTGGGGGGCAAGTGAGCTCCCAAAGGGTGAGGAAATGAGTCCCCAAAGGCCGAAGAGAGGAGTCCCCAGTGTAAAGTAAAGAAACCCTAAGGGGTAAGGAGGGGAGTCCCCAAGGGGTGAAGGAAGAAGGAAGGCCTATCCCCTTGAGGTTAGGGAGTCTTACCCCCTTGAGGTCAGGGAGGCTGACTTTGGATACTGAAAGTTTTTTTTCAAAAAGAGAGTGGCGTGCACGTGATTTAAGCATGCGCGTTGGTTTGATCAGCTAACGAAAATTGAACATTGAGCTTTGAAAAGTTGACATGTGTCGAAGAGGGACCCAAGAGAAGTCCAAAAGTGCATAGCCAGAATGGGATATCAACATAATCCCCCTACATAGGGTATGCGCGGAAGGTAATTCGGGCGTGTAGTGCATGCACATTCGCAAGTTTATACTTAGAAGAATTTTTTTATGTTTGTTGGCTGAAGAGTCACTGGCGTCATCACTGAACAACGAGAGTGAGGAGTAGGTGGCTCAAGCCATCTCGTGCACCACTTACTGAACCCTGAGGATGCTTGGGCATCAATGCGGGGGTACGACGATAAGCGTAGGGGCACGATTGGCACCGTGACTCGTGGGCATGGCAGCAAGCACTAAACAATGAATGGGAGGAATAGGTGGTTCAAGCTACCTATTGTAGCTTGGGGATACTTGAGCATCGATGCGCAGGCACGACAACAAGGGCAGGGGCGCAGTTGGCATCATGACAAGGGGGTGTGGCGACGGGCACTGAACAATGAATAAGAGGAGTAGGTGGTTCAAGCTGCCTTACTAAGTACTTCGAAGTCGCGGGGCGCTATGACGCGATGGCAAGACGACAGGCACAGGGCTGCGGTTGGGCGTCATGACGCTGGGCGCGTCGATGGGTACTAAACAATAAACAGGAGAAGTAGGTGATTTGAGCTGTCTCTCACACCACCTACCAAGTACATGGACATTGGGGGGCGTGACAAAGGCGCACTGATGGACGCAGGCATGCTCAGTGAAAATTTGGTCAAAGTCGAAAATGTTTTTTTAAGCGTATATGAGTGATGGATGGATAATGGGGTCAAGAAGTGCTAATCAAAGCACATTAAATTTTAGTTGTAGTAAAATTGTTATGTTCATTCTTGGTTTTGGTTGGATAAAAAAAAAAATGTTAAGTGTTGTGTAGTGAAAGAGGGTGAGTATAATGGAATGTGGGAGTAAGAGAGGATGTTAGAGTGTTGGGGTGTGTGATATTTATGGGGTGTAAAGAAAAGAGGAAGTGATGAGAAAGGAAGAAAGGGAAAAGAAAAAGGGGGAGAGAGAGAGCCACATAAGCGGAGTGCATTGGCATAATAGGGGTGGGTCGGCATTAGGTGAGTGAAGAGGGTCGGCCTTGGGTGAATGAGAGTAAGAGAAATGGGAAAAGGGGAGAGAGAGGGAGAGAGAATGGCTGTGTATGGGGAAGAGGGAGAATGGTGATTGAATAAGGGAAATGATGGGGGAGAGAAAGGGAGTTGGTTAATGTGAGTAAAGATGATTGGAAAGGAAGAAAAATGAGGGGGAGAAGATTAGGAGAAACCCGTGTCTGGGGAGGTTGGTGAGAGAAAGGAGTGAGTGGGGTGAGTTAATGAGGAATAGAGAGTGTTAATGTGTAAGAGAGAAAGTGTGTAAGAAAGGGAAATGATTGGTGCGAGTTTGAGATGTATATAAGTGAGGGAAGAGAGAGAGGGGGGGATATCTTGAGTGATGAGGGAAGAGGGTGAAAAAATACAATGTGTTTGGAAATGTGAGAGGGAGAGTGAATAAAGAGAGACAAAAAGTAAAAAGTTGGAAGTGATTGGAGAGAGAGAGAGACCCCACGTGAAGGAGAGCTGCCCGAGCGTGAGGGAGGCTACCCCGGTGCAAATTTTTTTGCAATATAAGTGTCGAAAAGAGGATGCGAGGGGCGGTGGGTATATGAAAGAAAAAGAATTTTAAAGTTTTTTATGTACCAAAAGAAGGGAGCTCGGGCCAGTGTGTCGAGGGGGGACACTGCGAGTGGTAACGCAGCCGCAAGCAAGCAGGGTGAGAGGGAGGTGGGGACTTGGATGGTGGGCTGGCATTGATGACATGCTAAGTAACAAAGGCAATGGAGGGCCAGTGAGACGCGTTGCGTGCATGACTGACCAGCGCGGTGGCAAGGCTTAGGGGAATGTCGGTTGACTGAATCGAGACATAGTCATGAGGCTCGAGCCACCCCGCGCACCACCTACCAAGTCCCTACGTAATGTAAGGGGGAGGGTGAGGTGTCTGGCTTGCCTAGGGTCTAAGAAGGGCTAAAGCCCCTAACGGAGTAAGTGATGGCATCATGGGTGGTGTCAGACAAGGGAGGAACTGCACTGCAATACTTACCTCCCCAGTAGAGTCAGCAATATAATGCCAAGGAAGTGGCTTTACAGTCGACGTGGAGATGCCACAAGGAATGCAATCCGAGTCATATGCCAAGTATGCTGATGTGGGACATAGTAAGGATGGAGTAAGGGCAGAAACCAAGGGCTTCCTAGACAGAGCCTGAGGATGGCACTATTACGATGACGATGGCACGACGACAGTCACAGTTCAATGCTTAGGTCCAGAGTCAAAGTCCTGTATGTTTCTCTCTATAGAATTCTAAAGTGAGAAAGTGAATGTGAGAATGAGATCTCCAAACGTGAAGTCCTGAAAATGAATTCTCAAGGCCCTTCTTTATAGGGGTTGAGATGTTGATGTCATCAACCGACACGTGCCCTTCCCTGGGATTGACACGACACCGAGGGTCCACAGGTACCGGTGCTCCACGAACTGTCAGATCGCATATTTACTCGGCCTGCTCCTTACAGTATTGTTCTATCTATCTAGAAAGACTTGTTCCCATAGCCCCATTGTGGCCAGAAAAGCCTCTTCATCTAAACACCAGTCCAAACGCCTTGCAGAGTCCCACAAGGCGTCGAGAGACGCCGAAGACCTGGTAGCAATGGGGAAGACCCGATGCCCAACTACCAGAAAAACTAATAGCAATGCCCTCCGGAGACCTTTTCCCATCTCAAAGAGACCCGTGGGGTCATATTCCCTAGTGATGCTAATGAAAGCCACCAGTGCCAAAGCATATAGACTAGTCATGCAGACACCTTGGCAGAGATAGTGTCCCAGAAGAGTCACATATCCCACAGGTGAATCTTTGTGCTAGAGCATTCAGAGTGACAAAGTAGTGTCCCAGAGATGTCGCTTTCCCGATGGGCCTAGGTAGCATCCGAGAGGAACCTTCTACCTGACGGAAGGGGAGTCTTCATGCCAAAGCACTTAGAGCTCCCTGGCAGAGATAGTGTCTTCGAGAGTGATCCTATCCCCAGGGTGAATACTATGCCAGAGCACTCAGAGCGTGCTAAGATAGTGTTTTGTTGGAGTTGCCTACCTGACTGGCCGATGTAACATCGTGGAGGAGCCATTTACCTGGTGGAAGGAGAGTCTTTATGCCGAGCACTTGAAGATCCCTGGCGGAGATAGTGTCTCAGAGAGCGAGCCTATTCCCATGAGTGAGTCATTGGAGACTCAAAGCGCGCCAAGGTAGTGTCCTGGAGGAGTCACCTACCCGATAGGCTGAGGTAGCATCCTGAATGAGCCATCTACCAGGCAGAAGATGAGTCTTCATATAGGAGCACTTAGAGCTCCCTTGAGGGGATAGTCTTCCAAAGGAGTCGCCTATCCCTATGGAATGCTGCACACTCTAGGGATTGGGTCGAAGCATGTTCCATGACCAAGGCAATGTGCGCATGGTGTGGTGAAAGGATGGACCAACGTAAGGGCATGGTAGTCTGACCGGATGCCGGGGGCACGATTGTATACGTAGCACAGCCTATGGGTGCAGTGAAGTGTGTGCTATGCCGACAGCATGGTAGAGTGACAGAGAGCCATGCGATGCAAATTGTATTAACGGCACAATGTATGGGCACGACGGACTGTGCACGGTGTTGCGACATGGTATTGTGACAGAGTGCCTGGGGGTATGATTGTATGAGCAGCGCGAAGCATGGGCGCTGCAAACTGTGTGCGATACCCCAGCATGGTAGTGTGACAGAAAGCCGGGGGACTTGACTGTATCAGCAGCACGGCGTGGCAGACTAATTTTAGTGTCGGCGGCATCGTAATGTGATAGAAAGTCAGGGTCACGACTGTATTAGTAGTGTGGTGGGGTGCGGTTGACTGTTGCAAGCCGAGAGCACGTCACATGAGAAACAAATGGCACATGGGCACAACAGACTGTGTGCAGGGCACTTGACATGGAAACGGTGTAGGAGCACGGCGAACTATGTGCAGTGCTGGGGGCATGTGACATGGACTCTAAGCACAAGCAGGACGATGTGTGTCTCGAAAGTGGTCATCGTGCTGGGGGCACGAGATGCATGAATGATGCCTGAGCACGATGATTGGTGTCGCGAAGATGGGCATCCTGCCAAGGTCACGTGCCATGAAAATGACACTCGGGCACGGCGACAGGCATCGGGAAGTCAGAGTAAGGCCACAGGCAAGAAAAATCGGCACACGGGCGCTGGCAACGGCCATCATGGAGACCAAGGTCATGGAGCATGAAGCCCCTAAGGGGAGGAAAGAACAAATAGTGAGGCAAGTGAGCCCCTAAGGTGAGGGAGCCTCCAAGGGGTCTGGGAATAAGTCCTTAAAGGCTGAAGAGAAGAGTCCCCGATGGGTGAAATAAGAAGCCCCCAGGGGGTGAGGAGAGGAGTCCCTAAGGGGTGAAGGAAAAAGGTAAGGTGACCCCTTTGAAGCTAGGGAGGCCGACCTTCTTGAGGTGAGGGAGGCTGACCCCCTTGAGGTCAAGAGGCTGACTTCGAACACTTGGAGATTTTATCAAAAAAAAAGAGTAGTGCACACATGACTTGAGTGTGCCTGTTGGTTTGACCGGCTTGGGAGCGTTGAACATTGACCGTTGAAAGTTGACGTGTCGTGGGAGATGGACCCAAAAGCGGTCAAAAAGTGCATAGCCAGGATGTGATAGCAGTAGTATCTAAATGAAACAACACGCACATGCACGCCCAGACAAACGCTTAAGTAGGTAGGCATTTATCACAACATGAAAACATGCCAGCTTACTAAGGGCAAAGAGATTCAATGGTAGTTGGGTGCTTCAAATAGGTGGATCAGTATCCTACTATTCTGATTGGAGTTCTCAATGTTCTTCATCTGATCAATGCTTACCTGCCACCATAAAAAAAAACACCTCATTTCACATCAGCACATGCATTATATAAAACCAATAGAGGGTAACATTTGGTCTAAATGTGTGTCCTTAAAGGAAAGTTCATTAAAAGTTGCGGGTACTTTAAATTCTAATTAACATCATATACTATGTTTCTAAGGTTCAAGTCACAAAGTCCCCTGTATACTAGATTAATCAACAAAATAATGTGAGAGATGCATATCCAAGTATTGTAAATGAGATCCACAATTTGGAATTCAAAGGACATTGTTCAAACTTTCACATTAGTTGGACATGATTTAACTCAAATATAACTCTCAATAATTGGGAGACACTCGGTGATCCCAGTCAAAGTGGAAGATTGATAATTATCTTATTAGGATTCTAAAAGAGTCCTCAAAGATTGTGACGTGATCCTCAAGGATCCTAACGTGATCCTAACATATTTAGCCCACGGCCCAGTCCAACTAGGGGTCTTCTACCTCCAACTATATAAAGGGGGTTACCACAAGTACATAGACAATTACACACACAAAGACATGGTCTTTCACATTCTTTCAGAGTTATTATCTCGTAACTGTGCTCTGACTTAGGTATCGGAGAGTTCTCTGCTGGAAACTCCACCCGGCAGTCACTCGTTTTCTGTCTTTTAGGTCATCGATTCAGGGTAGGGTTTCAGAACATACCTAGAGCATATTTTTAGCAGCAACAGATTGGTGCCATCTGTGGGACCTGCCAGCCTAACCGATTGACCTCAAGAAACGCAATCACGTCCAAAAAAATATTTGGATCGTACAACTTGGAAAATACCATCGGCAGCCAACTGACGAGACCACCACTATGGGTCTCCAAATACAACTTCCATCATACAATCCAGTCACCATGAAAAAGGCAACTTAGTACCACTTTGGCCCTATGGTCAAAACCCTAAACATCAAAGACATTGCCATCAACGTCTACACGGGCAGGCCCATGCCCGCACAACACAGATTCATCCACTAGAGTCACAGCCACCACAATTGGCCGCACAGCCGTCACAAAGTTGCCGAAGTAGCGGCAACAATAACCTAAAAAAGGGAGACAAAAGAGAACAGGCAGACGTCGCCACAACAGCGCCATCGTCAGACTGTGCGTAGAGATGTCACCATCGTGACGAGAGATAATGCCATCAAGCCCGTCATGACCACGATGAGGGAAAGCTCTAATCGGCATCGTCGCTGTCGCTGTTTTACCGTTACCAACCAAAAGATCTACTCACCGTCGTGCCACTGCGTCACAGACTGCCGCCGCCATTGGTTCAAACTACCGCGACAGGGGAGATGCTTCACCAAGGCGAAGCATCACCACAACGATTGACAACAACGACCACACATGGAAACAAAAAAAAAGAAAAAGAAAAGGAGAAGAGGCCACGCGATAGTGTCACCGCCTCGCCGCTGGCCTCTGGGTCTAATCCACCACAACCATACAGTGAAGGTGCCACCTCACCGTCAAACTCCCTGACATTGTGCCTCGATGTCATGCCGGCCAAGTCCATCATGTTTGGAAAAATAGTTACACAATGACAATCCAAAAAGAAAAGAGGAGGAAGCAGCGCTGCTGGAAGCTATCACCAACAAACCCCACGACCGCATGTTACTGTCATAACAACACTCTGTGCATCATCGACAATGAAACCAATCAGCTGCTGCCTCTGCAATTTACTAAGGAGCACTGCAAGCAGGTTCACCTCACTATTTCGTTTACTACCATTTGAGCAACAAGCTCCCCCAGCGTCGTGCCTGTCCACCGTAAGCAAATGAGGATGACACCACTCACTAAGCTGCTCCCTAGCACCACATCTTGCTGTGCACCAGTAAAAGTCGCAGACACCACCGCCCTCAATAGCTGCCAGATTGATGCCAAGGAAGGTGGGTTCGCAGTCAATGTGGAGGTGCCACGAGTAATACAGTCTGAGTCAGATACCAAGTATGGTAGTGTAGGACACAGCAAGGATGGAATAAGGGTAGAGACCAAGGGCTTCCCACACAGAGCATGAGAATGGCAGTGCTGCGAGGGTGATGGCACAGGGTGAATACACGACGACACTCACATTCTGATGCTTAAGTTCAAAGTTAGGATCTTGTATGTTTCTCTTTTTAAGATTCTAGAATGAGAAAGTAAAATGTGGAATCCTCCCCAAATGAATTCTCAAGACCCCTATTTATAGAGGTTGAGATGATGATGTCATCATATGACACATGGCGCTCCCCAGGGAGTGACACGTCACCGATGGGTCCACAGCTGTCGGTGCTCTATGGACTGTCAAATCGCATATTCACCCTGCCTGCCCCTCACAGCGTCGCTCTGTCTGTCCAGAAAGACTGGCTCCCACAGCATCGGTGTGGATAGAGAATCCTCTTGATCTAGCCACCAATCCAAGCCCTTGTAGAGTCCCATAAGCCTAGCAGTGGTGGGGAAGACCCGACGCCCAACTGCCAGGCAGATTAGGCCTGATGCCTTCTGAAGACCTACTCCTGTCTCGGAGTGACCTGGGGGTCATAGTCCATAAGGGTGCCGACGCAAGCCTCTACCTGGCAGAATGAGGGTTGAAAAGTTTCCTGGCAGAGATAATGTCCCGAAAGAGTCGCATATTCTCCAGGCCAAGGTAGCATCCCGGAGGAGCCGTCTACCTGGCCAGCCAAGGTATCGTCCTGGAGGAGTCGTCTACCTAGCGAAAAAGGAGTTAAAAAGCTCCCTGACGGATATAGTGTCTTAGAGAGCGAGCCTATCCCTGAGGGTGAGTCCTTGTGCTGGAGCACTAGGTGCGCATCAAGGTAGCATCTCGGAAGAGCCGTCTACTCGACTGGCCGAGGTAGCATCCCAGAAGAGCCGTCTACCTGGCAGAAGGGGAGTTGAAAAGCTCTCTGGCGGAGATAGTGTCCCAGAAGAATCGTCTATTCCCGCGTGTCAGTCCTTGTGCCGGAGCACTCGGAGTGCATCAAGGTAGCATCCTGGAGGATCCATCTACCCGACTGGCCGAAGTAACATCTCGGAGGAGCCGTCTGCCTAGTGGAAGGGGAGTTGAAGAGCTCCCTGGCATAGATAGTGTCCCGGAGGAGTCGCTTATCCCCGCTGGATGCTGCACACTCTAGATAGTGGGTCAAAGCATGTTCTACGTCCATGGCAGGGGCGCATCATCTGGTGAATGAGTGTGGTGCCCAGGGGGCATGTAACATGATTGTGGCGCATGGGCACAATAAAGTACGTATGGTGCCGGGGGCACGACATTGTGACAGAGAGCCTGGGGGCTTGCCTTTATCAGTAGCGTGGAGCATGGGCGTGACAGAGAGTTAGAGTGCGACGCCCGAACGTTGGCAATGGGGGTCGCGAAGATAACGTCTGGGCGATGGACGACGGGGTTGAAGAGTGACGTCTGGGCGACGGGGTCGTGGAGTAACGTCTGGGCGACGGGGTCGCGGAGATGACGTTCGGGCGATGGGGTCACGGAGTGACGCTCTAGCGACGGACAACGAGGGTCGTACGTGATGTATGGTTTCTTAAAAAGAAGTGAAGGTGTTAAGTATGGTGGCCAAAGGCCAACCCTGGGGGAAGGCCAAGGCCAACCCTTAAGGGGAGGTCGAGGCTGACCCCCAAGGGGAGGCCGAGGCTGACCCCTTAGGGAAGGCCAAGCCCGAGGCCTACCCCAAGGGGAAGGACGAGGCCAACTTCCTCAGGCAAGTGCCATGGTACACCAATGGGCGACGTGCGAAGTGCGACGGTCAAAACATAATGAGGTGTCACGTAAGAATGAGTTTTTTAGTGACAAAGTCACATAGAAAAAGTGAGAAGTGCACGTGACTTGAGCGTGCATGTCTTTGACCGGTTGGAAGCATTGAATGTTAACTGTTGCTTGTGCGGACGTGTCGTGCAAAATGGGACCCCAGTGGGCCTTTTGAGTGCGACTAGAATAGGTTGGGAACATAAACCTCCTACATGTAGTGTGCGCAGAAGGGCAACCCAAGCGGGCACCGCACGCATATTCACAAGTTCACACTTAGATGAATTTCTTATGTTTGTTGGTTCGAGAGTTGTTAACGTCGTCACTGCCTGATCAGGATGAAGAGTAGGTGGCTCGAGCCATCCCGTGCACCACTTACTGAAGCCTTTGAATGCTTGGGCATTGACACAAGGGCACGATGATAGGGTCCAGGGAAGACGGCGCTTGGGCGATGAGCGATGAGGGTTGCGAAGACGTTTCCCGGGTTACGGGCGACTAGGGTAGCGAAGATGTTGCCCAGGCGACGGGCGTCGATCATCATTGAATGTCGAGGTGAAGAGTTGGTGACTTGAGCCACCTTGTGCACCACCTACTAAAGCCTACGTATGTCGGTACGAAGACCGGCGCAGGGGCGTGATCAGGGCGTCGTAATGTTGAGGTGGTATACCCAAGCATAGTGGTCGATAAGCGTCGCGGAGACGGTACTCAGGCACGGCGGGCAATAGGGGTTGCAAAGTCTGTGCCTGGGCGATGGGCGTCGCATTGTCGGGGTATGGCATTGGGCATTTGAACAATGAAGAGACGTAGGTGGTTTGAGCTGCCTCGCGCACCACCTACCAAGGACGTTGATGTCGGGGGTCGTCATGACATGGGGCATGATCATAATTGCAAAAAAAATTCTAAGTGTAAAAGAGTCTGAGATGGGTAGGGCGTGCCAGGTGCGCGTTGGTTGTCATAAAAAAATTTGACAGTGTTCGTGAGAATGGCGATAATGGAACGTGTGAGGTGTTAGTGTTCGGCCTAGGTTGGTAGAGAAGACCGAAGCAGTGAGCCGAAGGGTAAGGCAAAGTGAGAAAGTGGGGGTTGGAGTGGTTGTGATCGTGTTGTGGGCCGAAGTGTGAAGGGAACAACGACCAAAGTGAGGGGCCGATGAGGTGGTTGACGGTATGGAGGGTCGACCTCGGGGTTGGCCTGTGCTTTCGGAATTTTTAGAAGAAGGAAAATAAAGAAAGGAGTTGGGAGAGAATGGCGCGGTGGCAGGGCTTCTGCAACCGGCTGTGGGGGGATTACAGTGGCCGAGGCTGAGCTGGGGGAGAAGGGGAGAGGGGAAGTTGGAGGAAGGTGATGGACAAGGGGGAAGGTGATGGGCGTCGACCTCGGGTGTGGTAGTGGATGCCAAAGGTTGGGAGGAAGAGATGACGGGGATGGCCGAAGGTTGAGGTGTGGCTTGTTGCTGGCCGAAGGGGGTGGCCTTGGTGAAGGTGGGATGGGTCAGCCTCTGCGAAGAAGGAGGGGTCAGCCTCGGCCTTGGTGGAGTAGGCCAAAATAGGGAGATATGGGGGAGAAGATGAGGATGAAGGGTGGGCAGCCATGATGGTGAGAGGCCGACGGCGCGGGATGAGGGAGGGGGTGGCCAAGGCCGAGGCCGAGAGGGATGGGGGAGGGGGGCCGAGGCCAAGGGTGAGGCGGGGGAAGGGGAAGGAGGCCGAGGGAGGAGAAAAGAAAAAGATAGGGAGGAGCGAGGGGAGAGTGGTCGCCGGTGAGGGGGCGACGCCGGCTGGCGAGTGGCGAGACAGGAGGCAGAGGCAGAAGGGCGGCAGCGCTAATGAGGGCTGCGGCGGCTGGAAAGAGAAAGAGATGGAAGAAATTAGGATTAGGAAAGATTATGATTTTGGTGGGGCACGGGTCGGGTCCATGGGATCGGGTATAGGATAGAGAGAGAATGGGCGGGGGTCGATCGGGTTCGGGCGCGCGGGTAGGGTAGGGTTCTGCCTTTTTATTTTAATTTGAATTTGATTTTTTTTTGGTGCAGCCCTTAGGGCGCAGCCCTTAGGGCGGAGCCCCCAATGAATTTTTTTTCACAATGTACATGAAGAGAAAGAGAGGAGTGGGATGGTGGGAGTGAAGATGAAAAATTTTGTAAAAATTTTCCTAAGTATAGAACGAGGGTGAGAGTGTGGTGACCCCACCACGAGCAGGCCGGGTGAGAGGGAGGAAGGTGAAGGGGGAGAGAAAATTTTCTAAGTGTTGAGAAATTTTCTCCCGTGTTGGAAGGAGCATATGGAGAGGGGTGTGAAAAATTTTGTTGAAAATTTTTCTAAGTATTGGAAAGGGTAAGAGAGATGAGGGACTACGTGGTAGAAAAAACTTTGAAAATTTTTCTAAGTCCCAGCAAAGGGAGAATGGAGTTCAGGTAAGGGTGTCGAGGGAGGCCACTAAGGATGATAATTGATGATTGGCTGTGAAAAAATGAATTTTTTTTCTAAATGTTAAAAAAAGTGAATAAGGGGTGATGATGCGACCGTAGTAGCGTGGCTCGAGCCATCTCGCGCACCACGTACCAAGTCATTACAATGTGAGGCCAAAGGGGTTGGGAAGGGGTGAAGCCCCCAAGGGAATAGGTGATGGCATCAAGGCTGGTGTCAGTAGGCTTGTCCAAGAGCGATGTAACTTGAAACTTTTCTAAGTCTGAAAAATAAAACTTCATTGATAACAAAGATAGGCAACAAGCCTTGGTACATGGGGACGGCGTACATGGAAACTTGCAAAATGAACGAAAAAAAATACAAGTGTGGAAAATGCACTAAGGCATGCGAAGGCTTGGTCGGATGGGTCATACGTCCCACACTTGGAGTTTGAGTTCTCCAAACGCAATCTTGTTAGCGAAGACAAACTTGAGGCCCTTGCACCACTTAAGGCCGTGACCAACCTTCCGATGATAAGGGCAGTGGTTGGGATGGGCTAAGTCTTCTAGGGTAGGTTCATTGTCGGCATTGGGCAAGGTTATGGCATTGTCATTGATCCATGTCTCGAGAAGAGCTCTGACAGTCTTCAAGTCACATGGGTATTCCGGGGCAGGTGTAGGCTTGCCTCTCTTGTTAGGGCTCCCATTCCTTCCTTGAGACTGACGCTTGCGGTTGTTGTCATCGTTATTGGCTACTTCTACCGTCGTGGCCAAGGTAATATGAGTTTGGGGCTTCAGGGTCTTTGACGGACCGACTGAGTCATAGGTGAGTCGTGCAGCTTCCTTGAGATGTCCCCAAGACCGAAGCTGGAGGTTTTTAAGGTAGACCTTGTAGGTGGCTTTCATGTTCTTGATGCAAATGGGTACAAGGGTCTCATCTTTGCTGAAGTCAATGCACTCCAAGCACTTGTGATGAAATCACGTAACATAGGCGTTGAGGTCTTCCCCAGGGTTCTGGCGGATTTCGGCAATGTCAACGATGGTTACACGTTCCGTTTCATAGTGGAACTTGTCAAGGAAAAGCTGAACCATATCAGACCAGGAGTGGATAGTACCATCGGGGATCTGGTGGTACCAAGAGTAGACGAGGCCAGTTATGGACTTATGAAATTCCCGGAGTTTCAAAGTGTCATCCTCCCAGTAGTGCTCTAAGGAGCCAGAAAAATGGGTGATGTGTTCGCGGGCATTGCCCTCTTTGCCGTTGAACAAGGTGAAGGCTGGTTGCTTGTACTTGACAGGGTAGGGTTTGGTAGCGAGGCTACCAGAGTAAGGAGCATGGCCAGATAGCTGAGAGGGGGGTATGGTAAGGATGGCTGCTTGAGACGGCGAAGGATGGCATCAAGGTCATGCTTGAGACATACGAAGCATGCGAGGGTTTGTGCCCTGTCAAGATGATCCTGGCACCAGAACCCCCAGACAGTGCAACCTGAGGCATTGAAAGGATGATAATGGTAGAGAGGGGTTGGTGGTGGGGAATAACTTGCGGCATGGTTTGCATAGGGGTAATGTCAGCTGCTGGAGGCCGGTCGTTAGGAAAGGTCTACTGAAGTAGGTTGGGGGGATGAGTTGTGTTTAGGTATCGATTGGCTATGTTTGGGTTAGGCTCCATCTCAATTGAGTTATGAGTCTCCGAAGCACCTCGAGCGGGGGTAAGGCATGGCGCCGTGGGCGGAGGTACCGCGAGTCCTACTGTCGAGGGCCTAGGGGACTAAGGCAGCGGTGGTCGCGACACTGGGACCTAAGTAGTGTCCAGAACTAGCCCAGGCCCTAAAGGCTGAAACTGAGCAGGAGGGGCCAACCCTATAGCTTGAGTTGATATGGGGTGAGCAACGGGCACAGGGCGGGGAGCTCTAAGGCCTTGAGAGTTGGCGATTGTGAAGTCAAGACTTGGATTAATTTTTGCATTTCTAAGATGCCAGCCATGAGAGAAGATTGAGAGTCTTGGAATTCAGCGATGGTAGGAGTAAGGTGTTGGATTGTGGCGTTGACGAACGCGGCTACATTGGATGCATCCATCGTAAGGAGAGCCTGGAGTTGGTTGTGGCTGATCTCTTTTTGGTCCTCGAAGTGATGCTTCTCTTGGATGGCAGCGTTAAGGCTTTGGCTGGTAGCCCTGGTAGTCCTGCGTTGTAGAGGCATGGTTGCTTGGGTGTATCAAGCAAGGGATGAACTGCACTGTGATGCTCACCTCCCCAGCAGAGTCGCCAAATCGATGCCAAGGAAAGTGGGTTCGCAGTCGATATGGAGGTGCCACAAGGAATGCAGTTCAAGTCAGATGCCAAGCATGGTAATGTAGGACACAGCAAGGATGGAACAAGGGCAGAGACCAAATGCTTCTTAGACAGAGCCTGAGGGTGGCAGTGCTGCGAGGGTGATGACGCAGGGTGAATAGATGACGATAGTCACAGTTCGATGCTGAAGTTCAAAGTCAGGGTCCTGTATATTTTTCTCTCTAGGATTCTAGAGTGAGAAAGTGAAAATGTAGAATCCTCCTCAAATGAACTCTCAAGAATCCTATTTATAGAGGTTGAGATGATGATGTCATCACGCAACACGTGGTGCTCCCTGGGAGTGACACATCATCGAGGGGGTCCACAGCTGCCGGTGCTCCATGGACTATCGAATTGCATATTCACCTGGCCTGCCATGCACAACGTTGCTCTGTCTGTCTAAAAAGACTGGCTCCTACAATATCGGTGTGGCCAGAGAATCCCCTTGATCTAGCCACCAATTCAAGCCCTTGTAGAGTCCCACAAGCCTGGCAGTGGTAGGGAAGACCCAACGCCTAACTGCCAGGCTGACTAGGCCTGATGCCCTCCAGAGACCTGCTCCCGTCTCAGAATAACCCGGGAGTCATAGTCTATAGGGGTTCCGACGCAAGCCCCCAGTGTCGGAGCGCCAGTCATGAAGACACCATGGTGGAGATAATGTCCCAGAAGAGTCGCCTATCTCACGGGTGAGTCCTTGTGCCAGAGCACTCGAAGCCTATCAAGGTAGCATCCCGGAGGAGCCGTTTACCCGACAGGCTGAGGTAGCATCCCGGAGGAGCCGTTTACCCGGAGGAGTCGTCAACCTGGTGGAAAGGGAGTTAAAAAGCTTCATGGCAGAGATAGTGTCCCGGAGGAGTCGCCTCTTCCACAGGCCGAGGTAGCACCCCGAAGGAGCCGTTTACCTAGCGGAGGGGAGTTGAAAAGCTCCCTGGTAAAGATAGTTTCTTAGAAAGCTAGCCTATCCCCGCGGGTGAGTCCTTGTGCCGAAGCACTCGGAGCATGTCAAGGTAGCATCCCGGAGGAGTCGTCTACCCGATTGGCCGAGGTAGCATTCCGGAAGAGCCGTATACCTGGTGGAAAGGGAGTTGAAAAGCTCCTTGGCAGAGATAGTGTCTCGGAGGAGTCGTCTATCCCTGCGTGTGAGTCCTTGTGCCGGAGCACTCGGAGCACATTAAGGTAGCATCCCGGAGGAGCCATCTACCCGACTGGCCGAGGTAGCATCCCGGATGAGTCGTCTACCTGGCAGAAGAGGAGTTGAAGAGCTCCCTGACGGAGATAGTGTCTCGGAGGAGTTGCCTATCCCCGCGGGATACTGCACACTCTGGAGAGTGGGTCGAAGCAAGTTCCACGTCCATGGCAGGGGCGTATGGTGTCGTGAATGAGTGTGGTGCCCGGGGGGCATGTAACATGATTGTGGCGCATGGGCGCGATAAAAGTGTGTATGGTGTCGAGGGCACGACATTATAATAGAGAGCCTGAGGCACGACTGTATCAGCAACGCGGCTCATGGGTGCGGTGAAGTGTTGGAAAGCGGTGTCCGGACGTCGGCAACGGGGGTCGCGTAGATGACGTCTGGGCGATAGATGACGGGGTCGCGGAGTGACGTCTGGGCGAAGGGGTCTCAAAGTGACGTCTGGACGACGGGCGATGGGGGTCGCAGAAATGACGTTCGGGCGATGGGGGTCGCGGAGTGACGTTTGGGCGACATAGGATGAAGGCCGCGGATGATGTTGTAGGTCCCTAAATACACATAGAGGGGGGTGAATAGGTGTTTTACAGATTTGAGTATAAATTTAAAAATGAGATTACAAAGTAATGACAGATATAACGGTAATAGATTCAACATAGAGATTTATACTGGTTTGGCCCCACCAGCCTACGTCCAGTCCTCGAGCACTCCACACAAGAGAGACCTACTCGAGCCTTTTACTAAACCAACTAGCTTCGGGTGCTAGCTCAAACCGTAGTACAATTTCCGAAACCCTTCCGAGGTTTCCAATAGTTTACAGATGAAATTTGAATACAACAAACAAACTCCTTCTTGAGCAGATGTTACAATGAAAACTAAGACTAAGCCTTCTTAGGTGGAAAGATCTATATTCTTTCAAGAACCAAACCAAGAAGCTTACAAAGAACTATCTCAAAGGTGAACTCACTCAATTGAGAATATATGAGAATAAAAGATCAAGATGAGAGAGTTTTTTAAGAGAGAAATAATTTGCGCGAGAGAGAGATATAAAATGCTCTCGAGGACCCCTTTTTATACAAGTAACAGAAGTGAACCGTTAGGAAGGGAAAGCCAAAAAATTAGATTCGACTAAAACAAGAGAATGAGTCGACTAAAAAATTTTGCTTCGACTAAACGATTTGACTTCGACTAAAACATTTGACTTCGACTAAAAGTCTTCGCTTCGACTAAAACTTTTGGCTTCGACTAAAACATTTGACTTCGACTAAAAGTTTTGGCTTCGACTAAAACATTTGGCTTCGACTAAAACATTTGGCTTTGACTAAAAGATTTGACTTCGACTAAAACATTTTGACTTCGACTAAAAGTTTTGGCTTTGACTAAAATATTTTGCTTTGACTAAAAGATTTGACTTCGACTAAAACATTTGACTTTGACTAAAACATTTGACTTCGACTAAAACATTTTAACTTCGACTAAAAGTTTTGGCTTCGACAAAAACATTTGGCTTTGACTAAAAGATTTGACTTCGACTAAAACATTTGACTTCGACTAAAATATTTTGACTTCGACTAAAAGTTTTGGCTTCAACTAAAACATTTGGTTTCGACTAAAACATTTGGCTTCTACTAAAACATTTGACTTTACTAAAAGCCTTGGCTTCGACTAAAAGATTTAGCTCTTTACTAGAATTTATGTCAGATCTTTTAAGAAAGACTTAGAATTGCTAACAAGGAAATATAGACTTCAAGTTCTCGCATCTTCAATGTAGTCCAAGTCTTTACATCCCGAGTCCAAGTCCAGGTTCAAGCTTTGTCAATGCCAAGATCTCGTCTTCGTCTTTGTTTGATTTAGATAAATCCGGAAATGTTTATCTTAATAAAGTTGTCAGATTAATGTTAGAGATAATAAGTCTGGAATCATCAAAATCAATAAGTCAACAGATGTATGGTCCCTTGAAGAGAAGTAAAGGTGTTAAGTATGGAGGCCAGAGGCCAACCCTTAGGGGGAGGCCGAGGCCGAGGCAGACCCCATGGGGAAGGCCGAGGCCGAGGCCGAGGCTGACCCCAAGGGGAAGGCCGAGGCCAACTTCCTTGGGCAAGTGCCATGGTGCGCCGACGGGCGATGTGTGAAGTGCAACTGTCAAAGCGTGATGAGGCGTCACGCAAGAATGAGTTTCTTAGTGACGAAGTCACGTAGAAAAAGTGAGAAGTGCACGTGACTTGAGCGTGCATGTCTTTGACCGGTTGGAAGCTTTGAATATTGATTGTTGCTGCGGACGAATCGTGCAAAATGGGGCCCTAATGGGCCTTTTGGGTGCTACCAGGATAGGTTAGGAACACAGATTTACCGTCGCTACCTCGCCGTGGCGTTGTCGCCTCCTTGTGGTGGTCAGATCTATCTTCAGGCGTTAGCTCTGTTCGGTCAAGACAAAAGCGGCAGACCAATTTAAAAGGTGCATTCTCTCCTCTTAGAGAATCCTATATTCACCCTTAAGTATGCATATTTATATTTAGACCCACAGGGTCTTCTTCATTCAATATATGCATATTTGCGTTTTGGACCCACAGGGTTATATATTTATTTCAAATAAGTCACATTTGTTTAAAACATTATGCTTTTCACCTAAGCAAAATGCGTATTAAGACTTAGAACCCAAAGGGTCTCATCTATTTAACATACGCCACACAATTTTTAAAAAAAATGTAAATTTTCACTCCATGGAAATGCATGTTTGTATTTTAGACCCACAATGCCTTACTTATTTGGCATACGCCACAAACTCTTTAAAGCCTTAAGCTTTTTAGAGTGCATATTTAGGTTAAAGACCCACAAGGTTTCATTTAAATTAGGAAGTACTGTGCGTCTTTAAAGTCTAAGCATATTTCGTCGCCCATATGCGTCGCTAAAAATAAAGCAGCTACAGTTCTAGGTGCTAGCAAGCCTTCCAAAGACTACTCCCTATGCACTTCTAAGTTACCTAGACCTACGTTCTTTTTTGGCCTAGCATTATGCAATTGCTTCAATTGACGCAAGCACGTCGCATGTCGGATCTTACCAATTGCTATGACTTTTAAAGCTCACCTGTGACTTGCAGTGCAGCACACAAGCCCTAATGGAGCCACGATGTTTGAACACCGCTCTTAATTCTGTGTTAAAAACATAGTTGCACTTGTAAGCTCACATGCTTTATTGCTTCAAAGGCTGTTTTTACAGCCACGTACTTTTTCTTGCTGCAAGGGTTTAAAATGTGCCTGCGAGCATCAACAGTGACATATAAACCACTTCATAAGCAAGGAACAAATTCACAGCACCCTGCGACTTAAAGTTACGTTTAGGGTTTCTGCTGTAGCATCCTGCCGACTCGACATTACCTATTGTCTCGTGATATTCAGTCATACAGTGACCTCAATCAGTGAATCAGAGCACATCATCAGCCTCTACTAATAAGCATCACTAATATGCTGGTACAACTGCAAACTCAAGCTCATGCAACCAACAAACTGAAGCTAGTTGCTTCTCAGTATATCTATAAACTGCGATAACTTCTTTATTGATTACCTAGTGATATCCTGCTCAGACGGACTCATCATCCTCTACACGAGGAGAGGGATCGGTGGCGAGCACCCTGGGCAGATGAGGGATCAGCGGGCGGCGGAGCAGATCGATGAGCACCTTGCACAGAAGAGGAGGGATTAGCAGGTAGCAGAGCGGTTGTGGAGACTTCAACGACTTTGACTACACGAGGAGAGCGCAGTGGTGGAGGGTTGTATGGGAGATGCGTTTTAAAGAACCATTCTTCCCCGTCGGTGCCAGTGTGTCGAGAAAGAACAATATTCGGATGAGTCACCCTAATGCCATGGGCCTGATCGAAGATCTGATGAGCCAGGTAGCGATTTTGTTCGGTCAGAATGCTCGTGGTGAGATAAGCTTGGCAACGATGAGCCTGAATGGCAGCTTCATGCTGGCGATGAAGATCATGCTGCATCCGAGTCAAACTTTCTAGGAGGGGAGTATGATTTAGAGGGAGAGAGGAAAGGTTAGCGGTAAGGTCATTGAGAAGGTTGTGAAAGTCGATTTGGTTCAAAAGAAGCTGGGCGGAGGAGTGTTGAACAGACTGCTGAAGGGCAGCAAGCTCATGAAGGAGAACAATGTGGTTAGCTGTAACAGAAGTAGCAAGGGTAGTTTGCGATTCAAATAGTAATTGAATCAAAGTAGAAAGAAGAGAAAGAGTTTTAGAGAGGTCAGAGTATTTGGAAGAGAGGAACTCATCAAAATTAAGATTTAAGAAGTCGTTAAGCGGACTACTGAAGAAAGGATCAGAGGGGTGAGGAGGGGTGGATAAATGTGGGACCGAGGAAGAAGGGTCAGAAGGAGGGAAGGGGGTAGAGCTAGATGGGTCAGTAGGTGCAGGGGGTATGAACTGAGTAGAGGGAGGTGGTGGTGGTCAAATAGACGGGGAAGGAGCAGAAGGTGAGGCTGAGGGAGTTTGCGTAGAAGCAGGGGAGCCGGGACCGGAACAGACTGGGTGTGGGAAGGGTCGGTAACAGTGATGCACTCAAGAAGGACAGTGTTGGAGGTAAGATCAGAGTGAATGGCAAAACCGGCATGACAAAGAGAAGTTTCGTCAAGAACATGGTGACTCGGAAGAGAGATACATTCCGAGTTAGAGGAAGGCAGAGGGACATGAAAATATTCAAAAACACGGGTTAATAGGAGTCCAAAAAGAAGATTAGTAGATAATTTGTTTTTTTTTGGGCATTCATTACAAGCATGATGATGCCCGTAATGTTTAAAGGAGAACCCCAAATGAAGTGGGTGAGAAGAACGATGTCTAAATAAGAAAAAGTAGCATATGAGCTGGAACGAGCCGAGAGATTATAACAAAGAATAAGATGGTTAACACGATGAAGAGGAGAAAGGTCACCTAGACTAGGTTTGCGGGGTCGAGAAATGGACGGGTCGCCTAAAAGAGTTTGTGTTTGTTGGAGGGGAGTAAAGGAGCTGGTGGTACACCACGTGTTTGCGGTGAAAACAAGGGTAGAGGATTGATTGGTAAAACCGAGTATGTGGGCTAAGGTGGTGGCATCGAGACGGATGTGGACCCCATTCATATATGTGGTCAAAAATGAAGGTGATTGAGCGGTAAAATGCATGTTGGAGTAGAACATGCGACAAGAGCAGGATAATAAATGGAAGGTGGAGAGATAATGGAGAGACAACCTATTCACTCAAAAAGGCCTGCAAGACCAAGTTGAGTCATTAGATTGACATCACTTGGACGATCGGGGACGACCTCCCGATTTACGAAATTTGTATAGTAGGTATTTGGTCGTCGACAGACGGAAAGAAATGGGGAATGTGAAGTACATCGGTAGGGGAAATATAGGGGCAGTAGGGGGTCGACAGGTTGGTGGAGGAGCGGATGAAGAAGAGGCAACAGGAGGAAGAGGAACAACAGTACTGAAGACGACAGAGCAGTAGACGGCGGAGGGACAGGTGCAGAGGACGATGGATGGGGAGCAGCAGTTGATGTTTGACGATTGCGGCTGCGGGAGGATGGCAATGGTTGAGCAACAGCAGCAGGTGAAGCAATAGTGGAGGCAGGAGCCACATCGGATTCATCGTCAGAGTCAATGACAAGACGCCACCGACTACGAGGGTCTAGATTGGAGTCCATGTGGGTCCTTGGAGTGACAGGTGGACTAGAGAGAGAAGAAGAGTAAGAGTCTGTGAAAACGAAAGACAAACAGTGAAAAAAGAATAGTGAAAAGTTAAAGTGAAAAAAAAAGGGGGGGCTATATAAAGGCAATGAACTTTTAGTCGACTGAAACATGACTTTCAATCGACTGAAAAAGTTTGAGTTGACTGAAAGAGAGCTTTTAGTCGACAAAAAACCGACTTTTAGTCGAATAAAAAAAACTTTTAGTCGACTAAAAGTTGTCAGAAACCAAGGAGAGAAAAAAAAAGTGACTTTTGAAAGGACAAGGGAACAAAGCTGAATAGTCAAAGAGAAAGATTTCGGGAAAAGAAAAAGAAGAAAAAAACAATTTAGCTAAGATCACACATTCCTAAATGACGACGAAGAGAACAGAAAGAGGATTCCGCTAAGGGTTTTTTAAAGATATCTGCGAGATGATCTTCAGAGCCAACTTTCTTGAGTTCAATTAATCATTTCTGAACATTGTCTCGGAGAAAGTGGTGACGAATATCGATGTGCTTAGTGCGCGAGTGTTGGACATGATTTTTACTAATGTCAATTGCACTGCTACTGTCGCACATAATAGGAATATGGTCTATTGAGATACCAAAATCTCGTAAAGTTTGACGAATCCACAATACTTGGGCACAACAGCTTCCAGCTGCAACATATTCTGCCTCAGCTGTGGAGAGAGCCACATACATTTGTTTCTTACTGTGCCAGGACACTAAAGCATCTCCAAGAAATTGACAAGTGCCGCTAGTACTCTTGCGATCAAGAAGACATCCCGCATAATCAGAATCCGAAAAACCTACTAGGAGTTTTGCGGATACCAAAGTCCTAGATTTAAAGTCCCAGAAAGGTATTTAAAAATACGTTTAACTGCAAAAAGATGAGATTCTTTGGGACAAGCTTGAAAACGGGCACAAATACATACACTAAACATTATGTCAGGTCTAGAAGCAGTAAGATAGAGCAAACTGCCAATCATGCCACGGTAAAGTTTGTAATCTACATCTTTTTCATTTTCATCTTTGACAAGATTAACGCTAGGAGAAATAGGGATCCCTCTAGATTGAGCATTATCCAAGCCAAACCGTTTCAAAAGCTCCAGTGTGTACTTAGACTGACTTATAAAAATTCCTTCTTTTGACTGCTTGATTTGAAGTCCAAGGAAAAAGGTAAGTTCTCCCATCATGTTCATCTCAAATTCCCTGCGCATATTCTCAGCAAACTTTTGGCATAGATCATTGTTAGTGACACCAAAAATAATGTCATCAACATATATTTGAACTATTAAAATATGCGAATTTTGAATTTTCAAGAAGAGAGTAGTATCAACTTTGCCACGAGAGAATCCATGATCACTGAGGAAGCTGCTAAGACGATCGTACCAAGCTCAAGGAGCTTGTTTAAGACCGTACAAAGCCTTTTTCAGCTTGTTTAAGACATGATTGGGGTATTTTTCATTTTCAAAACCAGGAGGTTGTTTAACGAACACTTCCTCCTGTATTACCCCATTCAAGGAGGCACTTTTCACGTCCATTTGAAAAAGTTTAAAGTTCATATGACATGAAAATGGCAAAAGCATTCGAATAGCCTCAAGTCGAGCGACTGGGGCAAAGGTTTCATCAAAATCAACCCCTTCGACTTGATTGTATCCTTGAGCAACTAGTCTAGCCTTGTTATGAATAATATGGTCATTTTCATCAAGTTTGTTTCGAAAAACCCACTTTGTTTCAATGACCTTTTGTTGAACAGGAACCGAAACTAGTGACCAAACACCACTTCTCTCATATTGATTCAATTCATCTTGCATGGCAAGAATCCACTCAGAATCGTTTAAAGCCTCTGAAATATTTTTTTGGCTCTATATGAGAAAGAAAAGCAAAATTCACGCAAAAAAGATTTACCGTAGATCGTGTCGTAACTCCGCGTTCCACATTACCTATGACTTGTTCTAGTGGATTTCTTGAGGAGTATCTCCAGCTTTTTGGGAGTGGCTGTGTCTCATCACTGTTGTTGTGAGAGGATGTTGAGCACTCCCCCTCGGTTGAAGAGACATTAAGTTTGTTGTTCAAGTCCAGGGAGAGTTCTTCACTGTCATCACCTGCATTCTTACTTGGTTTTTCAACATTAGTCTCTTCAAATACTAGATGCATAGATTTTTCAACTGTCATAGTTCTATGGTTATAGATTCTATATGATCTACTTTTTAATGAATAACCAAGAAATATTCCCTCATCAGATTTTGCATCGAACTTTCCTAAGTTCTCACGATTGTTCAAAATAAAGCATTTGCAACCGAAAACCTTGAAATAATTGATTTTTGGTTTTCGATTTGAGAACAATTCGTAAGGTATTTTATCAAGAATTGGTCTGATGAGTACTCTGTTCAACACGTAACAGGAAGTGCTGACAGCTTCGGCCCAAAAATATTTTGGCAGAGAGTTTTCATGAAGCATGGTTCTGGCCATTTCTTGGAGAGTACGATTCTTTCTCTCTACAACCCCATTTTGTTGGAGTGTCTGAGGAGCAGAAAACTCATGTGAAATGCCATTTTGAATACAAAAAGGAATAAAATCTTTTTCAAATTCACCGCCATGATCACTTTGAATTTTTACAAGCTTCAACTCCTTCTCAATTTGAAGCTGCTTAACAAGACTAAAAAAAAATTTCAAACGCTTCATCCTTATGAGTTAGAAAAAGAACCCGGGTGTATCTTGAAAAATCATCAACAATGACGAAGGCATAAAATTTTTCACCTAGGCTGGCATTTCTCGTAGGGCCAAAAAGATCTAAATGAAGGAGTTGAAGAGGGCGAGAAGTGGAAATGACATTTTTGGCTTGAAAGGATGTTTTTGACTGTTTACCATATTGACAGGCATCACAGACCTTATCCTTGACAAACCTTAACTTTGGTAGGCCTCTGACAAGCTCTTTTGAGAGAAGTTTCTTGATTAGATCCATGTGAACATGACCTAATCTATGATGCCACAACCAAATATCATTATGTTGAGCAGAAAGACAAACTTCAGGAGAAGAGTCAGATGCATCAAAAGATAAAGTGTAGATATTACCATCTCTTTTACCAACCAAGGTACCTCCATCTGAGGCATGACTGATTAGGCATTGATCGCCTTCGAACTGAACTTTGTGTCCACTATCGATGAGTTGACTAATACTTATCAGATGAACTTCAAACCATCAACCAAGGATACATTGTCTATAGTAATGGAACCAGTGCCAATTTTACCTTTACCAATGATCTTCCCATTCGAGTTGTCTCCGAAGGTAACAAGTCCTCCATTCTTCGGAGTGATATGGGAGAAAAGTGAGCGATCACCGGTCATATGTCTTAAACATCCACTGTTGAGAATCCATTTGTTGGAATCTACCATTGCTTTCAAGCATACCTACAGCAGATTCTGGTTTCGTTCCTTTAGGTACCCACACTTTCTTGGGTCCTGAAAGATTAGATAAACAAGATTTTGGTACCCAAACTTGTTTCATTTTGTTTTTTGTAATGGAAGGGAATGGCTGATTTCTGACAGCACTAAGAGGACAATTTTTAACTAAGTGCCCTTTCTTTTTACATACTGTACAGAGTGTGAAAGGCGAGCAAGAAGCTAAATTTTGTTAAAGAAATTTTTATAATCCTTTTGCTTATTTGAAGGATCGTATCCGATTTCACTTTTCTCAAAAACACATCTTTGTCTTCCCAAAAGAATATCTAAATTCTCTCTTCCTTGGGTAAATTTTGAAAGGGTAAAATTCAGATCTTCAATCTCCTTTTCTAAATTAATTTTTTGTATAGAAATATCTTCCAGTTGAGATTTTAAGAATTTTTTTCAACTGGAACTTTTACTCCTCGGAGAGAATGAATTTCAGAGGACAAAAGAGAGTTTTCCTTCTTAGAAGCATTCAAACTATTTTCTAAAGAAGTATTTTCAGAAATATAAAGTTCAATCTTTTCTTGAAACTCTTCCTTTTCGCCTTCTAACTCTTCAACAGTACTTATCAAAGAAAGAGCCTTATTTTTTAGATTAGCATTTTTAGCTTTTAACTTTTCATAGTTTTCACTGAATTTGAGAAAAGCTGACTTAAGTTCATTATAATGATTTTCAGAGATTACTTTGGGATTATCATCTTTGGCCATGAAGCAAAGCTGAGCTACGTCATCATCTTCGCTAAATTATTTGTCACTTTCATCAGAGTCATCCCAAGTCAGCAGAGCTTTTCTGGACTTGAACTTATTTTCTTTGAAGTCTCGACTGTTGCTGCTTGCGGTCTTGTTCTTCAGTTGTGGACAGTATTTTTTAATGTGCCCAGTTCCACTGCATTCATAGCAGGCATCAGGATTATCCTTTACATTTCAATAACTGTTATTTCTCTGATGTGATTGGTTTGTAAGATTTCTCTTAATCTTCCCATCTCACTTGCTTGTGAGAAATTTTTTGAACTTCCGAGTTATGAGAGCCATTTCAGGATCAGAATCGTCGTTGCTCTCTGTAGGTTCATGAGAGGTCTCAGCTTTAAGAGCTAAGTTTTTCTTCTTGGAGGTGGTTTCTTCTTCGTCATGAATTTTCATTGTAATTTCATGAGTCATTAGAGAATCCACCAATTCTTCAAGCTTCAGCACATTCAAGTCCTTTGCCTCTTGAATAGCTGTGAGTTTTGCTTCCCATCGCTTTGAAATAGATCTGAGAAGTTTTCGGACAACTTCCTTTTTTGGATAGATTTTACCCAAAAGCTTCAGTCCATTTATAAAGAGTGTGAATCTGGAGTACATCTCATTTATGGACTCGTGCTCCTTCATCTTGAAGGCCTCATACTGCTGGACCAACATGTTGATCTTGGTCTCTTTTACTTGATTTGTTCCTTCATGAGTAACCTCCAACAGCCTCCACATTTCTCTAGTTGTCTCATATACTGAGACTTGATTGTACTCGTTCATGTCAAGGCCACAGCTGGTAATGTTCTCAGCTTTATCATCCATGGAGAAAAGCTGCGCCTCATGATTGTCCAGTTCAAGAAATCCTTTCGGAATCTAGGTTCCATCTGGTCCATCCTTCATAGGAATTATAGGACCATTTTCAACAACATACCATACGTGTGTATCCTGCCTCAGAAAATTCCTCATGCGATTTTTCCAGTAGCTATAATTGTCATTCTTCAACAAGGGTGGCCTGGTTGTTGCTGATCCTTCTTCCATAACGCGATCTTTAGCTCTTGATGATTAAGTCACAGAAAAATACCAGAGCACACGGCTCTGATACCACTTGTAGGTCCCTAAATACACCTAAATGGGGGTGAATAGGTATTTTACAGCTTTGAGTATAAATTTAAAAATGAGATTACAAAGTAATGACAGATATAACGGTAATAGATTTAACACAGAGATTTATACTGGTTTGGCCCCACCAGCCTACGTCCAGTCCTCAAGCTCTCCACACAAGGGAGACCTACTCGAGCCTTTCACTAAACCAGCTAGCTTCGGGTGCTAGCTCAAACCGCAGTACAATTTCCGAAACCTTTCTAAGGTTTCCAATAGTTTACAAATGAAAAGAGATTTACAATTTGAATACAACAAACAAACTCCTTGAGCAGATGTTACAATAAAAACTAAGACTAAGCCTTCTTAGGTGGAAAGATCTATATTCTTTCAAGAACCAAACCAAGAAGCTTACAAAGAACTATTTCAAAGGTGAACTCACTCAATTGAGAATATATGAGAATAAAAGATCAAGATGAGAGAGTTTTTTAAGAGAGAAATAATTTGCGCGAGAGAGAGATATAGAATGCTCTCAAGGACCCCTTTTTATACAAGTAACAGAAGTGAACCGTTAGGAAGGGAAAGCCAAAAAAAAAAGATTCGACTAAAACAAGAGAATGAGTCGACTAAAAAATTTTACTTCGGCTAAACTATTTGGCTTCGACTAAAAGTTTTGATTTCGACTAAAACATTTGGCTTCGACTAAAAGTCTTGGCTTCGACTAAAACTTTTGGCTTCGACTAAGACATTTGACTTCGACCAAAACATTTGGCTTTGACTAAAAGATTTGACTTCGACTAAAACATTTTGACTTCGACTAAAAGTTTGGCTTCGGCTAAAACATTTGGCTTTGACTAAAAGATTTGACTTCGACTAAAACATTTGACTTCGACTAAAACATTTTAACTTCGACTAAAAGTTTTGGCTTCGACTAAAAGATTTGACTTCGACTAAAACATTTTGACTTCGACTAAAACATTTGGCTTCGACTAAAACATTTGACAAGTCTTGGCTTCGACTAAAAGATTTGGCTCTTTACTAGAATTTCTGTCAGATCTTTTAAGAAAGACTTAAAATTGCTAACAAGGAAAAATAGACTCTAGGTTCTCGCATCTTCAATGTAGTCCAAGTCTTTAAATCTCGAGTCTAAGTCCAGGTTCAAGCTTTGTCCATGTCAAGATCTCGTCTTCGTCTTTGTTTGATTTAGAAAATCTTGAAATGTTTATCTTAATAAAGTTGTCAGATTAATGTTAGAGATAATAAGTCTGGAATCATCAAAATCAATAAGTCAACAGATGTATGGTCCCTTGAAGAGAAGTGAAAATGTTTAGTATGGAGGCCAAAGGCCAACCCTTAGGGGGAGGCCGAGGCCAACCCCCAAGGGGAGGCTGAGGTCGACCCCAAGGGGAAGGCTGAGGCCAACTTCCATTGGCAAGTGCCATGGTGCCCGATGGGCGATGTGTGAAGTTCAACGGTCGAAGCGTGATGATGCGTCGCGCAAGAATGAGTTTCTTAGTGACGAAGTCACGTAGAAAAAGTGAGAAGTGCACGTGACTTGAGCGTGCATGTCTTTGACCGGTTGGAAGCGTTGAATATTGACTGTTGCTGCAGACGTATCGTGCAAAATGGGGCCCTAATGGGCCTTTTGGGGGCTACCAGGATAGGTTAGGAACACAGACTTACCGTCGCTACCTCGCCGTGGCGTTGCCGTCTCCTTGTGGTGGTCAGATCTATCTTCAGGCGTTAGCTCTGTTCGGTCAAGACAAAAGGGGCAGACCAATTTAAAAGGTGCATTCTCTCCTCTTAGAGAATCCTATATTCACCCTTAAGTATGCATATTTATATTTAGACCCACAGGGTCTTCTTCATTCAATATATGCATATTTGCATTTTGGACCCATAGGGTTATATATTTATTTCAAATAAGTCACATTTGTTTAAGGCATTATGCTTTTCACCTAAGCAAAATGCATATTAAGACTTAGAACCCAAAGGGTCTCATCTATTTAACATACGCCACACAATTTTTTAAAAAAATTTAAATTTTCACTCCATGGAAATGCATGTTTGTATTTTAGACCCACAATGCCTTATTTGGCATACGCCACAAACTCTTTAAAGCCTTAAGCTTTTTAGAGTGAATATTTAGGTTAAAGACCCACAAGTTTTCATTTAAATTAGGGAGTACTGTGCGTCTTTAAAGTCTAAGCATATTTTGTCGCCCATATGCGTCGCTAAAAATAAAGCAGCTACAGTTCTAGGCGCTAGCAAGCCTTCCAAAGACTACTCCCTATGCACTTCTATGTTACCTAGACCTACGTTCTTTTTTGGCCTAGCATTATGCAATTGCTTCAATTGACGCAAGCACGTCGCATGTCGGGTCTTACCAATTGCTATGACTTTTAAAGCTCACCTGTGACTTGCAGTGCAGCACACAAGCCCTAATGGAGCCACGATGTTTGAACACCGCTCTTAATTCTGTGTTAAAAACATAGTTGCACTTGTAAGCTCACATGCTTTATTGCTTCAAAGGCTGTTTTTGCAGCCACGTACTTTTTCTTGCTGCAAGGGTTTAAATGTGCATACGAGCATCAACAGTGACATATAAACCACTTCATAAGTAAGGAACAAATTCACAGCACCCTGCGACTTAAAGTCACGTCTAGGGTTTCTGCTGTAGCATCCTGCCGACTCGACATTACCTATTGTCTCGTGATATTCAGTCATACAGTGACCTTGATCAGTGAATCAGAGCACATCATCAGCCTCTACTAATAAGCATCACTAATATGCTGGTACAACTGCAAGCTCAAGCTCATGTAACCAACAAACTGAATCTAGTTGCTTCTCAGTATATCGATAAACTGCGGTAACTTCTTTATTGATTGCCTAGTGATATCCTGCTCAGACGGACTCATCATGCTCTATCTCTACTGATCATTAATGACATCTTGCTCAGGCGAATCCAAATCCTCTAGTTTTATATTCTCGTCCAGTCGAGCAGGCGGATTATGGTCTTTTATATTGCTTCTACAGGTCTTCTTGCGATCGTGCCCTACATATAGGCTAAAAAGCTGTCTTTATATATCCACGCCTTCTCAAAGGCAGTTGACTTTATATCTTATGGTATCAACAATATTACAGTGTAATATCCTAAACTTTAGGAGCTGTTTAAAATAGTCATTCGTGACCCAAAAAATAAACGGGCTTTAAATTTGAGTAATTCTAAGGTAGTAGAAGAGTGCTAAAGCTTAAAAGAATTTTTGGGCAAAAATGAAATTTTTTAAACTTTTGGGCCATTTTTGTAAATATGAAAATCTTGAAGGACTATTGTGCAATTTTGGAAAAACTTGAATTTAGAGGCTTTGTTTTTAGGTTGACACATCATACTCGCTTAGATGACTAAGCTAGGCTAATTAACGAAGGTAATGATGGTTCTTGGGGATAGGGAGCCTCGAATGGAAAAAGGAGAGAGGGAAAGAAGTTGACAAAGAAACTAAACAAGAAGAGTAATAGAGAAGAAAAAAGATAGAACAAAGCTTGGGGGAGGGGGAAGCCGAAGAAAAAGGGGAGTGATTCCTGCCATTTTTCTAGCAGGTGAAGCACCCAAACCTCTAATATGCATGCTCTAGTTTGTATTAATGGAATCTATGTGCGAGTTCAATCACTGTATGGCATGTGATTCAGCCATGAACATGGCTGTGAAGCCACATGAGAGGAGCTATTTACTTGGAATTTAGGGGCTTCGGTTATGATCTAGTCTGAAATTGATGGGTGAATTTGTGCATGATTAATGTGTTTATGGGTGTGTAGAGGTGAGGGAGAAGTTTGTGCTCAGTTTGAAGTACGTTCAGTGCGACTGTGTGTTAGTGTGTGTACTATGTGGGTTTCTGGGTGGAGAACTTCGGGTAGGTGTGGGTTTGATGAGGAAAGATGGTACTAGGTGTGAGTGTGGTGTTAGTGTAAAGGTGGGGGTGTATGGGGTGAGGGGTGTGAAGTGTAGGGTGGTCGTGTGTGTGTGCAGGGGTGTATGGTAGTGTGTGTGTGTGTGTGTTCTTGAGAGGGTGTGTGAGGGTGTGTATATGTGATGATTCGTGTATATGATTGGGTGTTAAGTGTGTTGTAATGTGTGTTAGGGTGTGAAATTAAGGTGTGTAGGTGTATAACAGTGTGTGTATAGGAGTGTGCTTCGAGTGGAAGAGTGAAGAAGATGAAGAGTGTGTGAAAAAAAAGGTGTTTTAATGTGTGACAATCTAAATAGTAAGTGTGTAAAAGTATAAATTACTTTAGGCAGTTTTTTCACGAATTTATAAAAAATAGTTAAAGCCAAAACTAAATAGTGTGAAACTGTAACCCCTAATGATTATATGAGAACTACTCTCTGAATTTTGTTTGGACATTTTCGGGATCCGGAAAGAATGCTAAATTAGGGTACCGATTAAAGACATTTTTTGAATTATTTAGTATAGCAAACCAAGCTATTTTGATCTAAAATTTTTAAGAAAACTTTATTTTATTGATGTGATTTAGTATCTAAAATTTTAGGCCATTCTAAGGCTAATGGGTATTTTTCTCCAAGCTGGCCTTTTAGCGCTCGATCCGGACACCAGTTCAAAATTTTCAGGCGAATTTTTTTTAAAATACTTTTTAGTACAAAAAATGACATCAGGATGCTTAAAATAGTGTTTAAAGATATTTTGTGACTTTTTTGGTGCCAAAAATCTCCTGGGATATTTTAATAATTTGCCACCTCGAGGGAATGTTTTGATAATTTGACATAAGAAATGTATGTTTGCATAAATTCACATGTGGGAAGCTTATTTTAGTGATTCTACTTATGGGAAGGCCGTTTGGATGATTTAGGTCAGAGAAGGGCTTTTGGTAATTTTACGCCTCTGGGGCATTTTGATAATTTTGCATACGAGGTGAGGGAGATTCATTTGAGAGTATGTGTGAGTCCGTATTAAGTTATAATATTGTACTATACACTATGTTCTGATGATTTGATCATTTCGTTTAGGATATAGCTAAAGACTTCCGGTTAGGATAAATTAGTTGTGTATCCAGGTAAGGGTTTCTGTCCGAATCTCAAGCCATCAGTTTGCTTCCAAAATTATTCTTTTGTTACTTGTGGTCGTTGTTGAACCTCAAGTCATCAGTTTGCTTCCAATTATTGAACTTCTGTCAGTGCTCACCTTTTATTGTATATTGAGCATTGATCTGTGTATTGAATATGTGATATATGTCTGTTGTATGTTGACATGGAAATCTATTCTGTTCAGAGGCGGGCGTTATAAGGCTAGTCTGAATCCAGCGTGGAATGCAGGCTAGTACCTAAATAGACTAGTATTCTGGTACATCATGCATGTGTACATTTTCTGAGCCTTGCTTAGATGGCATTGCTACTATCCATGATCAGTATCTTCGGAATGTATATGCATTGTATCTGAATTTATTGTTTAAAAAAATGTCTACGAATAATTGTTTGAAATCCCTGAACTGTTTGTCTTTGAATTATGGTAACTCCCTCCGAAATTGCTTTGTGTACTACCTTACTGAGCTCCAAAAATCTCACCCTTCGTTTGACTCCCTTCTGCAGGTGACGATCAGCAGTCGCATGTTCGGAAATGGGTTAAAGTCTGTGTGAGATTCCAATGAGCCCATCACTACTGGGTAATGTGACCGATGCACGGGTCTGTATCGTCGATTCATTCTATTAGGTTATTAAGAACTTAGGTTTTAATGGTTAAGTTTGAACAGTTATTGAAATCTTGTATTTTAAGGAATTTGAATCGGTGTTGGATCAGATACTTTAAAGTATGTGTTGGTGAACAGATTTGATAGGTTTGATGTGATCTGGTAGGTTAACGGCCCTGGAGTTCGGGGTAGTAGAGCTCCGAATTTTCGGGGGTGTTACGTACAGGCTTAAATGCCTTGTGCCCTCTCAGACACGCGGGTTTTATAATAACAACGATATTACAGGCTCAATACTATACACCTTCTTATGTAGTATCACGACGACAAAGTACGTGTTTTCTTCGACTGCAACGCTTAAGGGTATTTTCACGAGCTTTGCGCTCCATTCGCCCTTAAGGGCACGTATGAGAACTCCAAGTTTCGTCAAACCCTCAAAGGTATTTACATGAGCTTTCCGCTCCATCCGCCCTCAAGGGCACGTACGAGAACCTATGTTTCATCAAACCCCCAAGGGTATTTACATAAGCTTTGCTCTCCATCCGCCCTCAAGGGCGCGTAGGAGAACCTATGTTTCATAAAACCCCCTGAGGGTATTTACATAAGCTTTGCTCTCTATCTGCCCTCAAGGGCGCCTACAAGAACTCCCAGATCCATCCAGCTCCCCAGGGCATTTGCATGAGCTCCGTGATCCATTTGCCCTTAAAGGCGCATACGAGAACTCTAAGTTCCGTCAAACCTCTGAGGATATTTACATGAGCTCTATGCTCCGTCAGCCCTCAAGAGCGCTTACCAGAACTCTACGTTCCATTAGTCCTTTAGGGCGGTCCCTCAAAGGATGAACACCCCCAAGGGTGAAAAGATATAGCTCGAAATCCATCTATAAGGTTTATTCGGCAGTCACTTGTTTTCTGTTTTGCAGGTCATCGATTCAGGTTAGGGTTTCGGAACATATCCGGAGCATATATTTAGCAGCAACAGGACATTTCAAAAAGAAGTAAGTCATTCCATCAAGTGGCCAAGAGATCTAATGTCCCAAGTTTGAAAAAGAAAATTAAGAAGTTCAAGAGTCAAAATCCCGCCTTGTTCAGTGGCAGAAAGCAGGTAAGTGAGAATTAATAGAGACCAATTTGTAGGCCTTATTGCTTTGGTGTCACAAAATGGGTATGGACGTGGGAGCTCAAATGTGCAGTGAGACACGTATGTCCCTTGAGCCGGGGTCGGGGTCGGGCCCGAGCCGATGACGACGTAAAGGCACACATCAATATTCCCCAAACTACGAAACTAGCTATCATAGTTCGCCTATTTTATCGGCATATTTGCTTTCATATGTTGCAACTATAAACGGATAAAGTTAGAAATTTTGAGTTTGCATGCTTTAATCTCGAGAGACATATTTGCTTTAACCAGTCGCTGCTATAACGAGGTATATATTATCGTAAAAGAACATATTTCTATTAGTTCTGCATTTTTTTCCAATATGAGGCCATACACATAAGGAGATTCCTAGATGATATAATCGATTCTAGGTCAAAAATGCTAATGGTTAAATCTTTTATCTCCCAAAGTAATAATAAACTGAAGCTCTTAATTGCCCCTTCAACAAATAGTAGGCAAAAATTGTAAAATGTGTTGTTTCGGTATGTTGTAATATATGATTATGTCTTCAACGGGGATATAGTAGTTTTAAGGTGTAATTGCATAAACTCTAATTATTTAAGTTATTTTCGTGAATAATACTGTAAAAGTCTTTTTAAGTAGCCCTATAACTTCTAGAATTTTTTCTCTTTTTTTTTGTCAAGCAAGTAAAACTAGAGAGAGACTATTTTCAACTCTGCCCCTAATAATTACCTTACTCATTGATTATCACTAATGACCAACATTCGTCGCTGCATAAATACATCACCATGGTACTCATAGGTTTTGATAAATGATTTTGATGCACCACATTTTATTGTAGACTAGTTTAAACGTGAAATTTATTTAGCAACAACAATTAATTTGTTACTAGAGCAAAAATATATTCAGCAATAAAAGCTTTACGGAGTACAAGGCAGATCAAAAGAATATGGGAGCGGGCATGCAGGATGAAATCGCGAGGCTAGCATGGCGCGAGACTGGCTTGGTGGGGCGTTGCGACTGAGGGACGGTACATGAGTTAGCTCAAAAACGTTCCCAACTAAAAAGGAGGAGTGTATAAAGCGAAAAGGAGCGTGTATAGCGAATTCTTTGTAGCTTCACTCATTTTTGGTATAACAATTAATTTGTTGTTTATGTCACGTAGCAGCGCACAAATTTAATGCTACTATTTTACATAATGAGAAAGTAATGTTAAGTTAGCATTCGACCTCCGGGCGAGTCTAGAACTTACATTTAGAGACTTGGCCAAGGGTGATGCTGCTCATTTCTTGCTGCAAGATTGTCATTTGAAGCGATTTCCTTGAAACCTTTCCCAAATAATGAGAGCCTGAAGTGTCAAGAATACCAAATTATGCGAGACCAGCTTACAAGACCGGATCTATGCTCGCTTTTATGAGTACAAGTACAGATTCATAACGTTCTGGTGCCCCAGATCTCAATTATTTGTTGCAGGAGCCACCATGGAGAGGTATCAGCATAGTAGGTTTTGCGGTACGAGCAGGAGCATGTAGGAGGTTCCGGGATACGGTTACAGGACTGGAGCATCACCAGAATTGAGGAGTCCAGCAATTAAGGTTGGACTTCTCCCGTACAGAGTATAGTTCCTAATGACCGCTCGCCTGCAATTGCTCAGACTTGCAGATTAGACACACGATTCTAGTTCGAGAACCGTCGTTGCCCTTTGCATGCTGCATATAAATCGTCTCAATTCACAGATGGATTCGATTCATAAAGTCGATTAGATGCCCATTCTCCCAACCTCAAGTGTCTGTGTTCTTGACAAGCATCAATAACTCTAGTCAACATTGGGGCAGTCGGTTCAAATGGCATCTTTGTAACAAAACTCTCAAGCTTATCCATGAATCCGTACCGGCTGTAGAGTTCGATAATAAACTCGTAATGTTCCAACCGAGGTATTACGCAGTACATCTCGCTCATGGAATCAAAATACTGCCCGCCTAACTCAACACGACCCTCACAGATACAAGCATGCAAGATAGCTTTAAAGGTGGTATGGTCTGGTTTGACACCTTCCTTCTCCATCATGCGAAACAACTCGAGAACCTTTTCACCTCTTCTGTTGTGACAATATCCCAACATCATGGAATTCCAGAGAATCACATCCTTTGAAGCTGCTTCTTGAAAAACCCTTAGAGAATACTCGATACAACGACATTTCGAGTACATATCAAGTAAAGCTCCTCTGACTACAATGTCTATCTCATAACCTTTTCTGATCATAAACCCATGAATTTGTTTGCCCGGCTCTAGTGCAAAAATATTTGCACAAGCAGCCAAAAGTGTTCCAAATGTATATTCACTCGGTGTTGTCTCCCCTAGCATCTTCCCAAATATCATCATGGCTTCCTCACTCATCCCATGACGAGCATAACTTGTCAATACCGCATTCCAAGAAACTTCATCTCGCAAATGACTCATCTGGTAAAACCAAACTCTACCACTTCTCAAGTTCCCACATTTTCCGTACATGTGAAGAATGGCATTGCCAACAAAGAGATTGGAGTGGAAACCATGCCTATAAGCAAAGCCATGAGCCTGTTTCCCCAGTTCAACGTCTGAAAGACCAGCACAAACATTCAAGAATAAGCCAACGGTGACGTGGTCAATATCCCTAGTCTCCTTGCGCATAAGGAAAACAAAGCCCAAGGCCTCTTCCCATTTTAAGGAACGCGTGTACCCCGCGAGCATTGCATTCCACGAGATTACGCTCCTTTCGGGCATCTCATTGAAGAGCTCCCTTGCTTCTCGAGTTCTCCCACTCATTGCATACCCTGACACAATGGAAGTCCAATTAATAAAATTCTTGGAACCCGGAGTTTCAAAAATCCTGTGAGCATTCTCCAGATCTCCACATTTTACATACAAATCAATTAGCGAGCTTGAAACCACCTCATCCTTTTCAATGTTAATCTTGATCGCATATCCATGAATCTGAGTTCCCTCCTTGACAGCTAAAATACCTGAACAAGCAACAAGGGCATTAGACACGGTATGATTAATCGGCATTTTGTTTGTCCTAACCATCTCAAAAAACATAAACACCGCCTCCCTCTCCTCGCCTGCCTTAAGATACCGCCTAACAATCACATTCCAAGAAATCGCATTCCGATAGGGAATCTCATCAAACATCCTCCTTGAATCACTCATATCTCCACATTTCCCGTACACATCAACAAGTGAGCTCCCCAAAATCACATTCCCATGAAACCCGTATTTCATAATTAGTCCGTGCACTTGCCTCGATAAAACAAGCGCCAAAACCGCAGCGCAAGACCCAAGCACACTAGCAAAAGTAATCACATTCGGAAGAAACCCCGACTTATTCATCCGTAAGAAAAAACTTAGAGCCTCCTCAGCGTATCCGCCTTGCACGTTGGCGGTAATGATCGCGTTCCAAGACCCGCCATCTCTATCGGGCATTTCGTGGAACAGTTCGCGTGCATCTTCCAAACACCCACATTTGCCGTAAGTTTCGATCGCCCGGTTGAGCAAAAAGGTGGGTGGGACTGGGGAGAAGGTAACTAAATGGGATTCGACCTTTCGGGCGTCGACGATTGCGCGATTCAGGGCGCAGAGATGGAAGAGGCGAGCGTAGAGCGAAAAATCAAAGGGTACCGGGGAGGAGAAAAGGACGGATACGGCTTTCGAGAGGTGGCCGGCGGCGAGATGGGTGAGGATTGAGTTCGTTAGGGCTTTAGGGGTGGCGGGAATGGCGGTTTGCTGGCGGGTGGTTTTGTGAAGGAGACGGTTGAGGAGAGAGGCCATACAAGAATTCAAACGTTGAGGAGTGCATGCACTTTGCGGCAAGACAAGACTGGGATAATATCACCTTTCACCATAAGTTTAGGAGTTAATTATACTTTAGGACTCGCATTTGAAAAAATATCATCAATGTCCGTTGACCAGCCTACGAACGGCCATCGATCAATTGCTTATTATACCCTTGAATCTAGAGATCACATCTCAACCGCCCATACAGACCTCATAGACCAAAAACACATGAAGAATCTTAACCTAAGACCCAACCCATTACTACCCTTTCGTCATCGCCATTGCCACTAAGAGCAATATCATCTCATAGAGTGACGATAGCTCTCTCCCATTATATCGGCGCGACAATCACCACCATAAAACCTCTGTTATTGCACAATCACTACCTACTGACCCAAAATAAAACTCAAATCTTCGTTGGCACATGCAAGACCAACTACTATGGCGGCACCGTGACACCAGTTTCACGATCCAAACACCGGAGGAGGAAAATCAAGAGCAAACTGATTAGCTGTATCGCTAGGAGGAGGGCAAATTCTAACTGCTACAGTGGTAATGCCAAATAATTAGGTCATCAAACAGTGCAGGCAGTAATACGAAAAGAGCCAGAGATCAACAATAGGCAAGGATTGGGTGGAAAATTCCCGAGCCAAATCCAAACAAGGCCGCTTTGTGCAGCTTTCATGCTCTGGTTTAAATTTGACGTATTACCAACGCTTTCTATTATCTTCAAGTTTACGGCCAAGACATTACACACATTTTGAATTGTAAATGTAATCACTTTCCATGTATAAGAGACATGAATATTTTAGGAAGAAGGCATGATGATTGTGAATGCAATTCTCACCCTCTGTCTATAACAATTTCTCTCTCTCTCTCTCTCTCTGTTATGTTGGCAAATTAGTCCGAACCACCCAAAGCAGCTCAGTTATGGCTAATAGCGTCTTTATTGTGATATGCTATATCTGGTACCAGAGCCTCGTTCTCGTGTCCTAATATTTTTCAATTTTGAGAAAACTCACCCATCACCTCTCAACAACTAAATTAACAACCCCCACCCAAATCAACCAATAACAGTTCAAGCTCGAAGTTTCATTCACGGGCTTTAGGAAGGAATTAAAAATCAATCTGCAACATAAGATATCAGATTGAGCTATGTTGATGCCTCTATTGGAGACCTTCAAAAAAGTAGTTATGCTCTGTACCAGAGTCTGTTTAATCTCAAATTTGAGCTCAAGAATTTCATGGCGCAAGTTAACTCCAGGTAAGAAGCTCCACAGCGACCCTTCATATACCTAGGTGAGACCAGCCACATCCAGTTCTAGCATGAGCCTAGTCTATATTACAACTCCACCACTCAATAGTTCCATGAGCAAGCAACATGAAATCTATCTCTAGAATTCGCCATTTAGCCTATACACAAAGATTATAAAGTAGCTTATGCATCAGCACACTTGGATGCACAGGCTGAGTGTCGGCATGCTATGTATACTAAGCCCTTCGAAAGCATTAATTAGGTTTTATTGGTGGACATAAGCCTAAGATCAAGTGTAGGGTGGAGCACTTTGACGTGGATACCCTCTCCAAGGAAATCCGTAGGGAAGAAGTAACTATTAATTCACTGTTTAAGCATAACAGACACCCCCACTCGCTCACGACAACCACCATTTCCAACCAAAAATTACCAAAGCCTCATATTCATCCTCTGGTTTTTCACTTATGATCTCAGTTTCTAGAGTCCAAAGGCTTATGAGGAACCAACTCCCAAGAACAGAAAGTGTGTTGTGTGCAACTATGCTTGCAGTGAGTTACCTGGCACAGGGCAGTGTAGATGAACAAGGTGATATCCTCATGGTGCAAATGAAGATGGACTTAAAGCTTGAAGAGGTGGAGAAACAGAAGGGTGTTTGATGAGGGGAATTTGTGGTGTCCCACAGAAATGAAAATGGGTTTGAAGCATGGGGAGGAAGAGAAACAGAAGGTTGTTTGAAGGGGAGTGGGAGGGGCGAGTGTGTTGGAAAGGTGGAGAAGATAATTGGGAAGTGAAAAAGGGATCTGACAAGTGAGACATGGTGTTTATTTTGGTAGATAAGCAAGGGTATAATGATAATTTTTCATCTCTGCAGTACAGTAGGTGTAATATTGGAAAAAATTGATAATGAAAACCGTAAACATACAAGAGTTGGCACAAAAAAATTACCGAAAATAAAAATGAAAATACTAAACATACACCAACAACTAAAAAAAAGTGGATAAAAAAAGATGATAAAAATGATAAAAGTACACGAGTTATTTTTTAACTGGATACAAAAATTTATGAAAGTAAAAACACAAAACGAATATGATAAACGTACGTGCCTAAGCCATCAGTCAACTTTACCCTCCTTAAACCCGCTCCACTTCAGTCATTTGCACTTGAGTCAAACCAGACTAGCCATTTCAACAACTTAAAAAATTGTATCTTACACATGCCTATCTTACATCCTCCTAAACCACCAAACAACTACAAGCCCCTCACCCTAGAAGAACATCAAAAGAGGATCAATCGAGACTTGTGTTTCAGGTGTGATAGTAAATTTGTGCCCAACATCGAATGGATTGCCCTATGAGGTCAATTGCCATGTTAGTAGCTAAACCAAAACTCATTGAGAGAATGAGGAGTCTTACGCAGAAGAAACAAATAAAGAAGGAGCCACACTTACAGCTAAGAAGTCAGAATACACTGAGTTTAAGATCAATTTGCATGCATTAGTTGCCAATGTAGCCCATAATACCATTATAATCATTCCGCAAGGTTGAACCAATCAACCTTCAACATACTCCTTGACACTTGCTCAATTGAAAACTTCTTGGATCCACAATATGCAGCTAGGCTAGGTTGTACTTTAGTAACTACCCTGAGGGCAAGGTGGCCCACGGACCAGATTGCAATCAGATACTACCTGTAAAGGTTTTGAACCAGAGATGGGAGCTGATAAATTCTCTGCAGACATGAGAACCCTACCCCTTGGGAGTTGTGACTATATGTTGAGGATAGAATGGTTTAGGCAGCATGGTAGTGTCAATTTCAACTTTGACCACAACTAAATCTCTTTTAAACAAAAGAACTATCGGATGATACTTAAAGGAGTGAATTCGAGGCACTACCTTCCAGATGATCATAGCTCAAGCAATGCACAAGCTAATTCAACACAATGCTGATGCTCTAGTCAAGTCTTTGCATTGACCATACCAGCTGACACCACCTCAGCCTGAAGGGAGATACAAGCCCTACTGACAAAATTCCAAGACAACTTCCAAGAGCCTAGACACTTAGCAACCAATAGAGACCATGACCGTCATATAATGCTTAAGGAAGGAGCACAGCTAATGAATTTGAGATCCTGTATTGTCTCTTTTGTCCATAAATCTGAGGTAGATGAGCTTGTAGCAGAGCTTCTAGAGACATGAGTAATTCAACATAGCACATAACCATTTGCTTTACCAGTGTAAAAAAGAAAGATGACAGGTAGAGGACGTGTGTTAACTATAGAAAGCTCAACAAGCAGAAAATTAAGGACAAGTACCAAATACCTATAATAAACGAATTATAGGATGAGTTAAATAAAGCAAGGGTATTTACAAAGCTGGGCCTGAGGATTGGATAGAAATCTGATGAGGTTGTGGAAGAAGATGTGCACAATACAACTTTCAGGACTCATATAGGCTATTATGAGTTCTAAGCCGTTTGGCTTGACTAATGCACCAGCTAACTTCCAAATGCCCATGAACAGCGACTTTCATGCACACTTGTGGAAGCTTGTGCTTGTGTTTTTTTATGACACACATCCACAGCCAAGACCTACAGCAGCATGTCAAGCACCTGAAGATAGTATTCCAAGTTCTTAAGAAACTTTCCTTATCTGCTGCACATTTGTCTAACCACATGTAGAGTATCGTGGTCATACAGTCAGTGGATAAAGGATAGGGATTTAATCCTAGCAAGGTGGAGGCATGCTTAATTGGCCAATTCCAAGAACTGTGAAAAACTTGAGGGTATTTTGCGCCTAACTGGTGTCATAAGTAAGCCTGTTACCAACTTACTCAACGAAGATGTCCTCTAAAGGAATGTCCTCACTGAGGTGACCTTAAACATCTCAAGCAAGCTATGGCAACTATTCCACTCCTTGCCCTGCTTGACTTCACTTTACCATTTGAAGTGGAAACAGATGCTTGCAATCTAAAAATTAGGGCAGTTTTAATGCATCAAGGCAGACCCCTTGCTAATATCTTTAAAGCTTTGTGATGCAGCTATTTCTATGTATAAGAAGGAGCTTTTGGCTATAGTGCATGCAATTATCAGGTGGAGTCCTTACCTTAGCCATCACCGTTTCATTCTCAGGACTAACCACAGCAGCCTCAAGTACCTACTTGGATAGCAATTCATTTCCTTAGTCAAACAAAAGCTCCTTTCAAAGTTGCTAGGCTTTGGCTTTGGCTTTGAAGTACACTGCAAGAACAAACTTAATAATGATGTGCATATGCACTGTCTAAAGTACCAGAGCAACAGGACGGTGAATGTAAGGCCATAACCACAATGGAACCTTTTTGGCAGCAAGAGTTACAAGACAGCTTAAAAGAAAATAAGCTAACTCAGCAAGCAATTATAGAGTTGTTGTCAGAACCCATGGCAGCCTCATTTTATTCTTTCCATGGGGGAATATTGCAGTTCAAAGGAAAAAAGATATGTTGATAGCAAAGGTCGCCTGAGAGATTTGATTGCGAAAGAGTTACACTCTTCAGGCATTGGGGGGCACTCTGGCATCAACACTACTTATAAGAGGGCAGCCATGTCATTTTACTGGATAGAAATGAAATAGCATGTCACCATTTTGGTAAGTGAATATAATTTTACATTATAGTACAACGTCTTGTGCCTGGAAAGCCTAAAATGTGCCTTATCCTGGTTTATCGCAGCCCTTAGCCATCGCACCCAAATCTTTAACACACATTAAATAAGTTTTGTAGAGGGCTTGCTTAAGTATGAGGGCGAAGATGTAGTTCTGATAGTGGTAGTTGTGTTGAGCAAATATTCTCACTTTATTGGATTCACACCTCCTTTTACTGCGACTGTAGCAGATTTGTAAGCTTCGTACCATGCCAGAATTATTTATCAGTAACAGGGATATGATCTTCTTGTCCTTGTTTTCGGCCAAGTTGTTTGCATTCTTGGGCACCAAGCTATCTCACAGTTCTGCAAATCACCTAGAGACTGATGACTAAACTGAAACGGTGAACAGATGTTTGGAAAACTACTTAAAGTGCATGAGCAGCAACAGACCTAAGAAGTGGGCTACCACAGAAGCTATCCTCCATCAAAATGACCCCCTTGAAGTTGTTTACAACTGCAAGCCAAATGTCCCTTAGCTTAACCCCAGTAAAGACCACGAATTTGAGCAATTTGGGCACCTACCTCCAAGAAAGAAAGAGCTTACTGCACATATTTAAAGACAATCTGATGCAAACACAAGCAAGGATGCACCAGTTTGCAGATCTCCACAGAACTGAGAAGGAATTTGAAGTGGTTGACTGGGTATAAGGTTGTAACCTTCTTTAGCCCTAAGAGTAAATCTGAAGCTATCACCAAAGTTTTTCGGACCACTTATTTACTCAATCTACCCAACACCTTATTTGTGCATCATGTTTCTCTACTTAAGGAGGAGAAACAGAAAAACGCCACAGCAACCACCACCTTGTCCTTCCTTAGTATGAAGGTCAATTTTAGGTTGAGCCTCTAACAATTACAAATAGAAGGATGATCAAGCGATATAATCTTTATGTGCCATAAATCCTAGTTAATGGTCTAATTCTAGTACAGACGAGGAAACTTGGGAGGACTAGGACATGGTAAACGCATACTTCACAAATTATAACCCCCAAGGATAAGGGCCAAAAAAGGGAAAGGGAATGTCACAACTCACCTTAGTAGGGAAATCAAGAGTAAACAAATGAGTTAGGAGTAGGGACATTCTAACTACTGCAAAGGTAATGCAAAATCAGCAGGTTACCAAACACTGCAGGCCACTAAGGATCAAGATCAAGATGCAAAAAGAGTCATACATCAACGGCAGACAATTAGTGAAGAGATTCCCTCGCCAAATCCAACTGTGGCATTTAATGCAGCTTCTATTTCCTGTTTCAAATTTGAAGCATTATCGATGTTTTTTGTTACTCCATTTTTAGGTTTATCGCCAAGACATTAAATGCATTATGAATTACAATCGGCCTCTACGTATAAGAGGCGTGAGTCCGGTAAGAAGAAGGCATGATGATTGTGTATGTAATTGTCATTTTCTCTGCGTAACATAATTTTTATGTCTCTTTCCTTTCATCTTTCATTCTATCTCTTTTCTGTTCATCTTTCGGTTCTCTGTTAGCAATTTATGCCAGCAAATTCACTACCTAAACCAGTTCACCAGTCATGGCTAAAAATGTCTTTGTTGTTTTTGTTACATCACCCAGCACCACTCACCATCCCTATCTTCACCCGACCACCACTACATGCAGCAACCCAACCCCCGTCAATGGTACAGCCCCCAGCATCCCAATCAGGCCACCCTACCCATAACACCCTCATCTCACCCCTGCCATCACCTCCATGTGTCCCTCAATTGACATCACATCATACCCCTATCTCATTCTTGAGGGGAGGTGACTATTGGTGGTGGCAGCAGTGTGACAGTGTACGGTGGTGGAACTTAGTAGAGGTAGGTGGTAGGTGATCGTGGCGGTAATGAAGGGGGAGAGATGCATCTTGATTCGATGATTTCTAGCTTTGGAATTTATTAGAGTGCTGTGAGGTGCTTCTAAGAGTGCAAACCATGGGTGGTCAATGAAGGTAGCGCCAAGTGAAGTTAGGGAATCCGAGATGGCGTAGAGTGCAGTCGGGAACTCCAAGGTGGCCTTGGGTTTTCTGCGAAAGAATAGGTGAAATAATGTTGGTGATGGTTTGGGTGAAGGTATGTGGGTGGGCTTCGTGATTGGTGGTGGTGGTGGTTGGATTTGTCGTAGTGGCAATGATAGAAACCGAAACAAGAGAGAGATATGCGTGTACTGTATAGATCCTCATTTGTATTTGAACGGTTATGGGTACTATTTATATTTTAAAATGCAATAACGCCACATGAGCCGCAACCGTTAATTACTATCATGAAACCTTAACATTGAGGGGATGTGATAAACTTTTTTTTTTAACATTTTGGATACAAGTGTCCATAAAATCAAAAGCAGTCCTTGATTGTATTTTACCTCGAAACCCGAGGACCGATGAATTTTGGGCGTTTCTTGGAAGGGATTAGAACGTGTGTGTCGACTGATGCGATATGAGCCATAAAGGCACTAACATCCTATCGAAGGTTAGGTCGACAAATAACTCCATCTTTTATTCATAACGAAATTAGTGTTTGAATGATGATGTGTTAGCAAGTAGTTTATTGTCGATAGATTACAATAAAGAAAGGTTCAATCCTCCTTTCAGGAGTGAACCCTAATCTTTAAAAGGATACCCAATTGATGATTCAAAAAAGCTGTTGTGAAGCGATCCTATCTGAATTGGAAGGGCTGGCATGAATCTGGGCTGCCGATTCTATCGTGACCGACCCTTGTTCACGTCGATTGGGGTTTGTGGATCGATCGTTTGTTAGCTTCTTACGCCAATCAACGGAGCCGACAAGGTATCTACGAGCTCATTCACACGTCTAAGAATCCTCCTAAAGTCGACGGATGACTTTTGGGCTCATCTTTTTGTTTTTGGTCCACTATTACTTATGCTTTAATGTTGAGGACCAAAGTGATGGCTCTTACCATTTTTTATGTGGGTGTTCTAACGGAGCTTCTGCCAATTGGTAATCACGCTAACACATTGACCATTCATAATCCTTCCGGTTTATCTTTTGATCTCCCTACCTCAAAGTATTCTGAAAGATTAGAACAATGTTTTAAGAAATTGCATTCTAAACATGCAAATACTTTACCCTACTTGAAAGAGTTGGCTATCGTCCTATGGATGTGGCTATCTCGTTATGTTTTTTGTATGTCGAGTCTGTCTTTTGACCGAGGAATACATGAATCTGGCCATCAGTCTGGCTCATGGTAGGGAGCACGCACTTGCACCTCTTTTGCTAGGTAGCATGTATAGGGCTATGTTCACGATGATGCATAAAAAGATACACTCGAATATCGGTGGCCCTTTTTTGTTCGTCCAACTGTGGCTTCAAGCCTACTTTCCAGAACTTGCACCTTTAATTCCTCTTTAGCCTACTACTTTTCTTACCTATGGTCATCGTTTGTCTTTAGGCGAGATAAGGCTTCATTCTTTCATATCTTGCTTTCTTTTTTTCTTTGACTTCACCCACATTAAGCCCTCACACCCATCCTTATATAAAAAACTTGGCCCAGATTGATTTAGGAACCTCCCAACTCACATAGAAGAGGGAATCTCTATAGAGTCACAAGATTCTATAAGGAGAGTGTGGGCTAGTTTTTTATGTGGACGTTTTCTGCACATGGGCAGCCAAATTAGCAGTGCACCTTCTGGGGTATGCAGTTATGAACGGTATACATTGTCTCAGTTTGACCAACAGTTTCGATTGATTCAAGGAATCCTAGCCCTCTTTTTATCGATAATGGTTTCTTAGAGGTAAGGCTCAAAAGGGTGAGTCTAAACCAAAGACAAGGACGTTGATTAATTGATGGACAGTTTTGTCATGTCAAACTTTCCAATCCGTATTGCTGAATCAGTTCATTCCTTTGATGCACGGTATCCGGATAATGTTTCCAAACTATACGATGGCATCAAGTATGTCGATTGTATGGTTCACCTTGCTCCAAATAATCAAAATCGACCAGGTATCGTATTTTGGCCTTTTCGATATTTGCTTAAGCTACCATTGTCGTTTCCTCACCATATTTTGGTTTTTATCAATATAGCTGAAGGAACCAGCAATCCTAACATGCCAAGGAAAAGAAACAAATATCCTTCTAAGGAGCCTTCTCGACAAGTACCGGCTGATAAAGGAAAAGAACCTACTGTCGAGTCTTTACCTGATGAACCCGAGTCTGATGAAGTTATAGACGACCCATTCGAGGAATCTTTGACAAAAGAGACTGAGGACACCATTGATGAAGAGGATGAAGAAGAAGATGGCATACCTCTTATTCAGATACGACAAGAATTTTGAGAGAAAAAGAAGAAAACGAGGCAAGCCTTTGATGAATCTTCTTCAGATTCTCTTTTGACAGAGCCAATATGTTGTTCCCTTGAATACAGTTCCTTCCACACATATCTCTTCAGCTATTGTCAGCGTACCAACATCTTTGAGTGCTCCTAATACAAGTAAGAACTCATCTACCGATATATATATATATATATATATATATATATATATATATATATATATATTAATCGATGATAGCTTTCTGAGAAAGTTTTGACCAATGAGTTTGGCTTTTTCAGTTGATGAAAGTGCTAGACCAGTTAAGAAACTAGCCATTGAAGTAAGGACTCATGCCGCTCTGAGTAGAGTACTTGAAGAAATTGAAGAGGCCATTTCTATCCTAATTGATCAGCATAAGGACCCGATAACAGTCAAAATCGGTGTGACAGCGACCAAGCCTAAAGCCACCCGAAAAAAGAGTATGGCTCATAAAACCCACTTCAATGCAAGAACTAGGGCTTTGAAGGTATATTTCTTCTTACCACAAGTTTGTGTGTTAACTGTCTTATCATACCTCTTACCCCATTCTTAGGATTTGAGTGGTATTACCTTCAATTTGACTCAAGAAACCACGAGCAAGGAGAAAACATCTTCGAGTGCAATATTTCTTTCGACACCTTCATTGACATAACCAGTTCTACCTCAGGAAGTGCTTTGATATTTAATGCTTATTATTTGCATCATTATTGATGGCTCACATCTCGCTTTGATTTCTATAGGACGATGATGAATCTTGGGATATTCAAGGTGAAGAAGATTCTAGTGATCATCACTCCAATCAATCAGAGAATGTCCACTAGTCGTTTGTTCTCCTCCCAAATTTTACTTTCCAACTAGAGCTGATAAATCTCTAGTAATGAGCCCAATTAGGAGCCCAACAATGGTCGCTCTAGCAACTGTTCGAATAGCTACTATCTTTGTTACTAACAAATCAACCGATTCGACGCCTACATTGATGGCTCCAAGCTTACCAATGGTTTCTCAATAAATAAAGAAAACAACAGTCACCTCTACTACGAGTGAGCTGCTTCATCCTGTACTTGTACCAGATATATCATTTGATCGCGAGTCTATGCTCGCTGCTGATAATATCAACCAAAATGTTCAACAGCTCCAAGCGGCCATCAATAGTTATTCTTGGCCTCGTACAGAGATGCCATCTTCAATTAAGAGCAATGATGTGACTGTTGTGTTGAGCATTTTCAAAAGTCTACTTAGCCATCGACTTTTGGATGTATTGGCTAATGATGATGCAATATCGAAGCTAAATGATTTGATAGACACTTTGGCTGACAACGCGTCTGTTTTGAATAGTGCACAGGTAGAATTGATCATTATTTTAAAGTTATAGATTCTACTTGTATCCTCTTCTTGGAAATGAGGGATGAACATCAAGTCCAATACCCAATGGTGGATAAAGACATTGACATCTTAAACCTGAAAATCCAAGAGAAGCATCGAGTCGGTCTGCAGATTTCAAAAGACATTAAACAACTCCTTGTTTAGATAAAGGAACTAAAGATCAAGATGACTGCTTTGAAGACAAAAGAGTAAGATTTACTCCAATAACAAAACACAGTCTACTAGGAAGCAGTTGATTTCGCTAAGTCTCAGGATGAACCATTGAAAAGACAAGCGAGGGCTCGCTTTCAACTTGCCTTTATAGATCAGATCATTTCCAAGGCTAAAAGCACAATAGAAAGATATACAAACTTCTTTTGATGTTTGAACTTATTTGCAAATGTCCATTTTAAAACTTCTTTTGTTAGAATGACTTTTTATAGTCCTTTTAGCCAAATTGTTCTTTTCTCGACCACTATTTTAATATTACAAAATTTATGGTCTTTGTTTTGCATCATGTAGCTTTTAACAAACTAAAACAAACTATTTTTATCGATTGGTTCGACCCCTTCCCACGTAGAAGGGAACTATTTTTTTAAATATCGGCCATTGATGGGCTTGGCATGCAACTGTCCCTCTAAGGACTTCAACCTAGTGCTCCCGTTTTTAAGACTTTATGCACTTGAAAAAATCCTTCCCAATTTAGGGACCATTTCCCAAATTTTGGGTCTTTAAGTCCTATCGAAAGAATGGTTTTCTAAACCAAATCATTTTCTTCAAACGATTATGTTAAAACCCTTCTGTTATAGGACCTACTTCTTTTTAACTTTTAAGCGTGCAGTCTATCTAGAGCGTCCAATCGATGGTCGTCGAGATCTTCCAATTCAATTGCCATGGCCTCATTGTTTTCTACAACAGGAAGATTATTTTGCATGGCCACTTGAAATGATCTAACTGTTACCTCCATCAATAGTACATGATCATGTCCAAATGTCAAAGCGTAAGAAGTTACTTCTGTGCTAGATTTTGGAGAGGTTCGAGCAACAATCGGTGTCAATCACTAGGGGTATCTTCGATTGCCCTCTCCATCATGTGTATTACCGATTTGTTTGTAGCTTCAGCTTGACCGTTTGCTTGTGCGTAATACGAAGCAGAATTAAATATTTTGAATTTATACTCCTTAGCAAACTCAAGTATTTTCCCCCGGTGAAAACAATACCTCTATTGGCTGTAATAGTTTGTGGTAATCCAAATCGGTGGATTATATTCTCTTTGATGAACGTGATGACATCATCATGAGTGACTGTCTTCATGAGCTTAGCTTATGTCCACTTGGTAAAATAATCAGTCGCTATAATGATAAAATTGTGTTGTTTAGATTAGTGGGGATGTACCTAGCCTATCAAATCCATAACCCACCCACAGAAGAGCCATGGCTTTACTATCAATTGTAAATCTATACAAGGTGCTTGATGAATCGCTCCATGTTTTTTGCAAGCTTGGCATCCCTTTGCATATTTGAATACAGTCTTCCATTTGGTTGGCCAGTAATGGTAATGCCGTCTAATCAACTATCTCATCTTGATACCTGCCTGATGGGCACACAAATACCTTCGTGTACTTCGGCCATCACTTGCATGGCTTCCTATCGCCCTAAACATCTTAACGCCAAACCTTCTGGCATTCTTCTCAACAAATTGTTATTCAAAATAAAGTACTTAACTGCTTGTAACTTTATCTTTGCTTCCACTTTTGATTGGGGACTCTGCAGAAATTGAATAATAGGAGTTCGCCAATCATTTTGGATTATATCAATTGGATTAATCATTTCTACCTATTTATATCTATCACCAATCTGTGGCAAGTGTTTCGATATTTTACCCATTGCTCATTTACTCCATCCAAAATTCTCAGTCCCGAAACTAATTGAGCCATGACATTGGCATCCCCATTGCTTAATCTAGGGACAGGAGTATGGTTATATCATCACATTTTTTAAACAAAAACGAAGCAATGCTGAAATATATTTCCAAACTAGGGGCATTATACTTAAAATTCTCCAATTAATTGTTTTATAACTGGTTGAGAATCTCCAAATATTTGAATTGTCGTTGTACACATATCTAATAGTATTTCCATATTGATAATCAAAATCCTCATATTCTGCTTGATTATTGATGCAATTTTCTTTAATTTGAAAAGCAAAGTGATGAACATTCTCTATGGGTGAAATTAATACGACTCTAGCTCCAATGCCACTACTGGTTTTTGGCCCATCGAACATCATTTTCCAAGGAATGATGCCTACGTAAATTACTTATCTCTCGACGTCATCATTCGAATCATCTACCAAGAAATCAGTCAATGCTTGTCCTTTCACGGCTTTTTGAGGAATGTAGATTAGGCTATACTATATCAGAGCTAGTACCCATTTTTCCTCATAAAACGCCTTGATAGCATATACTTTATCAAATGAATTTGTGCTACAACTAATACATCGAAAGGTTACATGTAGTGTCGAAGCTTAATTGCATAGAAAGTTAAACAGAGTTTTTCTATGATAGAATACTTATGTTTAGTTACATTTAAGCCTCGTCTAAAATAGTAAATCGTCTGCTCGAAGTCTTGACTGTTTTTTTTGAGCCAACAAACTCCCGAGTGAAGACTCTGCAACTGATATATAATACTTCAGTGCCTTTCCAATTCTCGGTGGCATCAAGACTTGGGACTTGACCATGTATTCCTTTATCTCCTGGAAAGCTTGTTGATGTTCTATTCCCCAGCGATATTTGGTATTCCTTTTTAACCCTAACAGTGTTGGGAAGGCTTTTTTCTTCCCTGCTAGGTTAGCAATGAATCGACGTAACAAGTTGACTTGGCCTAAAAAATGTTAAGAGTTCTTTCTTGTTCGAAGGAGGTTTAGCGTTTATAATAGCCGTTGCTTTATTTTTATCGATTTCAATTCCCTTTTAATGGACCAAAAGTCCTAAAAAGTTCCCTACAGAACCTCCAAAAGCACACTTCAAAGGATTCATTTTCAAACCATGTTTTCTTTTCTAGATGTTGTATACATTTGTGATGATTATTTGACTTAACAATCACATCATCTATATATACTTCTAGAAACTTACTAATCATATCATGAAATATTAAATTCATTGCCCTCTAATAGGTGGCCCTAACATTCTTTAGGCCAAAGGCTATTACTATCCATTCAAATGTCCCGGTCGCTTTGGGGCATCTTAACGCTATTTTATGAACGTCTTCATGCCTAATGAAAATCTAGTTATACCCAATATTTCCATCAATAAATGACATGACTGTATGTTTTGATGTTAAAATAAATCGACAACATGCATATCATATTGGTCTTTAGGAATATCAGTGTTTAAATTTCTAAAATCAATGCATACTCTTAACTTATCATTTTTTTTCTTTAACACAAGAATTATACTAGAGATTCATTCGACATACCTGGCTGGTCGGACAAACCTTGCCTGGATTAGCCTCTCGATTTCCTCTTTCACCAACAGTGTTACTTCGTTTGACATCTTCTTATGTGCTAGTATGAATGGTCTAGATCCTTGCTTGATCGGTAGCCTATGTTCCACTAGTTTTTTTGTCCAAGCCAGGCATTCCTCGTAGCTCCAAGTGAAACAGTCTTTATAACTCCTAACTAGTTCTATAACTTGCTTTTGCACCCTTTTTGGTAATCATACGCTAAAGAAGATAGGCCAATTTGTGGATTGGCCATTGTTCCCAGGTTTACTTCCATTGAAGGATCTTACGTTTCTGCTTTCAAATCATCCATCTTAGCCGGAGCTAATCTTAGATCTCATATCTAATCTATCTTCTTCATCATCCTCTATGCACTCCACCCAATTGATAGAAGACAACTTTGTCAATTTCTTTTTAATGGCATAATCATTAATTTTTTAAAGGTCATCATTAATGCGTCCTGTCCTATTTTACTCTTATTTATAGGATCAACCGTCGTTGGCATTACTTCCCTATCTCTAACATCCTCTTTACTTCCTCAACTATAGATGAAAAGCTCTTCTTCCTCCCGTCGTTCATCGTACTCTTTTGATTCGTCACTATTCATCAACAATTGTTTCCACACTTATCTAGCAAAGACCTTCTGATACTAGGTCTAGCCATATCCTCCTTTATCTGCTCATTATTTATTACAGATTTTTCAGGATCAATACGTTGACCATATGTCACTATCCCATCTTCAGCTAACGTTAATGGCTTTATCCTTTGCTGGTAGAACTTCACGTCTACGTAGTTTGAATTAGTTAGATATGGTTTATCATCCACCCAAACCAATTCTACCACTTTCTTCCCGTCCTTTTCTTCCCTCCAGAATATCAGTACCTAGTGAAGCAAAGATGGTATGCAACTGTTGATGTGAATCCAGTCCCTTCCAAGCAAAGCATTAAAACTCAACGAAGAATCAATGGCAAAAACACTGACATCTTTTTCTTTTTGCCTTTGTGAGTTCTATTGGGATCACCTCCTTTGGCCTTGAGATACCCCTAGCAGAATTGCATACCATTACTTCGGATAGGATTAAATCTTTCTCATCTTTACACAACCTTTTCAACATCCTAATGGGCAGGATGTTCACCGCAACACCATTATCGACCAACACTCTAGTCACAGGCTAACCATCCATTAGTGTGGAAATAAACAACAACTTCAAATGCCTCGTCCTCTGCGGGTTTGGCCTGGTCAAAATATCCCAATTCTTATGATCGATAATGATACCTTTATTTGAATGATTATGTTTCACTTCATTGAATGTATCCTCTTTCTTTTTCAAGGATAAAACTATTTGGTGCTGAGGCTTTGTCATCCTCCACATCTTCTACATTTTGAAAGGAATGTTCTCCTTTTGCCTCAAAAGTGAGGGGCAAAATAAATACCATATTGCAATCGATACTAACCTCATGTTCACCAAAGAGCAGTTTCCTTTTTACTTCTGCTTTCTTGTCTTCCACAGCTATCACTCTTCCTTTTTCTTCATCTTTCTTGCTTGAAGTGTCTATCTTTGATTCCTTGCCAGCCGATGGCTCTTTAAGTTGCTTGAATTTCGTAACTGTGTTAACATCCTTACCTTTACGCTCAACCATCACCGAGGTATCATTTCTCCTTCTTGCCTTTCTTGTACACTCTCAATTGTGCCCTGGCATTCTTTCTCCCTTTTCCACGTCCATTTTTTTTGCTCAATTTGAGCTTGTTAAAATTTTAACTCTTTTTGCATTATGGCGGGAAATTTTCTCTGAACTCTTCTTTTTTGCGCTCTGCTCAAATCTTGATAAGTTCTTGAAAATGAATTTTTTCCTGACCGACTGTGTGCCATTGATTATCAAGTGACACTTTAGGTTTGAGCATTTTCGGCTTCTCTCGATACTCATTCATCGTTCTTAGCTCGCCTCTTTGGCCGGCTGCTCTGAGATTCTTGCCCTTGTAATACTTACACACATATTTGGGATCAAACGACCCAAGTCTTAAGCACATATTTGTAACTCATCTACTCTTTTTCCCACATTCTTTTTGACCATTCGCTTGAAGAACCACAACTTTGACACACTGGTTCCCAACAGGACCGATTTTAGATATAGATGTTCCTAATTTCAACAACAAACTTCCTTTTTTGGAACTAGACTCTTCGTCAGCCCATATGATTCTTTTTTTCCTCTTGCTGCTAATCTAATGTTTTCGATGTTGCTTTCCAATGGTTTGCCTTAAAATTGTCCTCTTCTGAACTTCTGTCATTACCCGAACACTCGATCGGACTAAAACCAATTGATGTTATGTCGACGTCGAGCGCCATCTCTGGGAAGGGATCACTAACAACTTCCATTACTTCCTTATCCTTGTCCCCAAACTTCAAGAGCCCTGCTTCAATTTGATCCCACACACCATTACAAAAAATAACACAAATATTAGTATTGTGACTAATGGTGTTACCCTATTTAAAAAATTTAGCTTTCTTATCCTTTGGAGCCCTAAGGGGGCCTTGAAGCTGGATGAACTTTATCTTCAGAAAATTATCAAAAATTTGATATGCATGATTAATGTCAAACGAATATTTTTGCAATGCGGGTGATGGGTTCAACTTATTAGGCTGCTTCGAGGGTAGACTGATAGGATTCCTAACTTTAACCAAATGCTCGCAGGTGATTGTTTCTTTCCGACCATTTCTGAAGCATCTACCTCCAAATCGATAAGGTCTTGAAAATATGTCCCCATCGATGAATTTTATTTAACTTGCAATTCTTTTAACAATGTTTCATATCGAGTCACCCCTAAAGGATAATTCAAAAACATTTATGAACTTCATACCCTCAAACTAGGCCATTAAGAGCAAAATTTGCCAATTCGGACTCTGGCATTTGAAACTGGCACTTATTCTAAGAGGCTTTAAACCTTTCTAAAAATTTTTCTGCACTTTTCCCTGAGAATTGTTTTAATCTAGCCAAATTGGCCAGAGAATTTCTGGTTCCATCTTGAAAAATTATGCATGGAATAGATTTTCCACGTCTTTCCAAAAGAACACTGAGTTTGGTGTTAGCTTTGTAGACCAAGAAAAAGCCACCCCAGTAGCGAATATTAAAACCATTTTAATTTGGCCCAGTTATGTTGGCCCAAATCCCCACATTGAAAAGTGAATCTGGCGACATGCTAAATGGTCGACTAGTTCCCTTCTCCATGGAATAAGCTTGACTCTGGAATTTTCACTCTCCTTGGTATTTTCCATTTGGTCAATCTCGTGAGGGTACTATTTTCTGTAAAGAGGCATATCGATAGGCCTATACCCCTGACCCGTACCTGCTAGATGCAACTCATAATGAGGTTGAGCTCCAAAGCATGACCCAACCATTCTCTATCACCCTGACCATTTGGTCGAGTGATACCAACTACTTTCTCAGACATAGGGTTCTCAAATCAAGCACTCCCTACTTGGTTTCTCTTATGAGGATGGGCATTTATACTCTCGACTCCCTGACCATTGTTGTTCTGGCTGACTCTATTCTTAGGAATTCAAATGTTGTTCGGCCAAGTTGCAGGGCTTTTAGATCTATTTACGACCGCACCCTTTTTACTTGGCCCTGGCTCCCCTTCATCAGCACGGGCATTTTCAATCCTCATGGGAGAAGAATCTACATCTATCGTGTCAGTTTGGTAATTGACATGAGCTTTTCCCTTTTGTAGTTTCGAAGGGGAAATAAAAGATGTCTGCCTTTGAATTTATCCCAATAGATCTTTAATTATTTCCCTTTTAGAGCCACCCCTCTCCTTTGATAATCATCTCACTTCGTCCACTATCTTAAAACTAGACTGATCTTGGTTACTAGCCATTTTGTTTAAAACCATGTGTTGGTTTTGTATGACGGTTATAAATTAAGACATCATAGTTGTAAACGCTTGCGTTGATGAACTAACCCGGTTCATCAACTGGTTCAAAGCCTGACGATTCTGATCGATAGTCAGCATCTCAGCATTATGACTTGCACCATCAATAGAGCTTTCCCCATTAGTACTTCCTGAATTTTGAACATTAATGTTCATGTTATCATTCTCAATCATGCCATTAGTGGCTCGAATGTTTCTTACTTCGCCCAAACTTCTACCATTATTAGCAGCTTGAGTTTTGGTGCCACTGTTGGTGCCATTCAATCTTACAGCATTATTACGTGTGTTTGGCACTGTTTCCCTTTTTAGTTATAAGTGTCCCACCGGGCGTACCAATGTTTGAGCTGCTAGGCAAACTCACAATCAATTTGTACACCACAATTTAATCGATTAACAATGTTAGATATTTTTTTGCCTCTAAGGCCTAAAGATTTCAATAAAAACGGAAACTTATTAGAGATATGATGTTAAACAAATCTAAAAAAGATGCGCACACTAAAACAAGATCTATTCTTACAACACAATGAATACAAGATAGCACATGAGATTCTCTATCGATACAAGGCAAATTATACGAAAACTTGACAAAAGATAAAAGAAAAAGATAAGTGCATTCCAGACTAGCTTGACCTTTCTAAAGTGAAGTTTTGTTTGTTAATTTGACGACCCTTTGCTCCATTGTCTTTCTCTTTCTTTTATACTTGCTTGTCTGCAACAGTTCCTCAATTTTCCGTAACCGTCTATCTTTATCTTTTGCCAAAAGTGGTTTACCAACCGTTATCATTGGCCGCTTAACTCCCGTCGACAGCTATAATTCTTTCATACAGTCTATTTGTTGACCACTTTTATTGATCACTCTGTTGTGTTGACTGTCCTCCCTTGTGTATTTATGGAAACTATTTATCAACTGTTCCTGCCGATCCTCCTCTCTTTTATTGACAACTGTCTTCCTCGTGTACTCATGTCGATTGTTACTGTCAATTATCTTGTTCTTGTTGACAATTGTCTTCTTCATACAATTATTCAAATCTCGTTTTCCGTGCACTTCACATCAAACTACTTGATTACATCACTATTGACAACTGGCAGCATCTTAATAACCGCAACAGTTATGCTCACTGAACGCACGTCTCCCCGAGCACCTTGTGCAGTTCTTAGCATTCCACGTGCATGTGATTCTATTGGTCACAATAAAAAATATTTATGTAGCCAACAAAAATACTGGTATCACACTTAAAACAAAACATAGTTGAGTACTTTCTATTTCGTTCTGGTTTGCTTTCAACTTGGGTAAGGTGAGAAGATAATCAACATTGGTCTCGCAAAGAATGAACTGTAGTTTCTTTGTTAAGGCTTGAAATTATAGCCATCTCTCCAACTTCATAAAGTTTGGTACGATTTCAGAATTGTAGAGCGTGCCGTTGTTGAATATTCTTAAGATTAATTGGTGGGAACATTTGTTACTGCTGAAATGAACATGAAAACACCGCAACAAAAAACTCGAACAAATGCTTCAATGCATGTCTTTTAAACACTATCATTAGGATAGTATTTGCCCTCACCATCTCTAGCATGCACTTATAGTATTGTTGTGTTTGTCCACAGGATATAATGAAGCCCATGCTACATATTCATCTTTGTTTGCACTGAGCACTATTACAGACTGTACCCAAAAACCTAAAATGCTTAAAAGTCTGCCATGATACTTTGTTCACTATTATAGCACATCAGCAGGTCCAGAATTGTTATGCAAGAAATATGTATATGCAAAGGAGAAGCAGAAATATAAAAGGTTGAATCGGCAACAATTCATGGACCCACCGATGCTTGTTCGGGGAAGTCACACCCTTTAATTGCACTCATTTATTCTTGATTTTTATATTGGCAAGCCACTTGATTTGATGGTCCAGATGTGGCAACTATATATTACCAATTCTAATTGGACATAACGGTCGGATTATTTCTAACCGGACACATGTATTTGATCACACCCACTTGTGATTAACGTTCCTTTTGAATATGAAAAATTGAAAGTGCCCAACCACACCATCAAAGCCCAAATTGTGCCTCAGAGTCCACCGTTATGTGGCTCGTATGATATCATGTACGATGCACATGCACCACAACTTTGCATATCACGTAAAGTAAACGAATAAAGGGCCTTTCACTCATAAATTGCAAGGACCTCATACTCACTATTGGGAAAAATGTCAACCCTCGGTGCAATGTCAAAACCACACAATACCAGTGATCTAGACCATTTTTCATATGATTTGATTCATGTGCTCCTTTGAAGCCTCATCTTCGTCACTGGAAACTTTGAAATCAGAAGAGGTGAAGATATTGCCAGAAAATCCAGCCACCACATTCGGTGAAGTGAAGAGGCAGTCAATATCAGTCTAGTGTACCAAGAGTTACTTTCTCATAGTTGTAACAATACAACAGCAAATCTTCTTCTTTTTCATCCGATAAGATATTGACTTAAAGGGTTGTGGCTGTTTTGAACCTCCCGTTAAGGACTATTGCCATAGTGCCAAGCTTTTTTTTTGAACACCTCATTTCTTCCCTAGGTTTACATCCATTTCCCTCAAATTTTTCATAAATACCCCCCCCCCCCCCCCCCCCAACATTTCTCTCGATCTTTTCTGTTATTTCTTGTGCAATCATGAGATTGTCACTTTTACTTCTTCACCTAATAAAATGCGTTTTGCACTTTGAGATAAGATGGCTAACGATTGGCTTCAGTATGTCTGCTAGAATCTTAGCTGACTTTGTAAACGATGTTGCACAGAGTGATGAGCCCCAAATCACTTGGGTGATAGGGGTGCTCTTTGAAATAAGAGTTATGAATGTTTTGTTGGTTTAGTTAAAAACTGATATATTAATGATGGAAGTCTGTAACTCTATAACAAAAATCATATATTATAAGAGCCATACACTTATCGATATTTTTGGTGATAATCATCACAATTGACGGAAGTTAAATTCCTAGCAACTTTTACATGTAATGCATGCATTGATGTCTATCGAGATTGGGTACACGATAATCTATGATAAAAAGTCCTTATGCTCCATTTTTGGATTACATGTAACATGGTCACATATGAAGGCCCACCTGTGTTTTGTTTGCGGAGGTCGTGGTATGTCACGACTATAGATTTGTGTGTATATGATGTAAATATAAATATGTAAAATATAAAATACAAAATGTAAAGCTGCTGCCCAAAAAGCCTTTTATAACCTATTTTAAATATCAATCCTATCATCTTATTTATTAAAACAAATAATAATAATAAAACATTACGAGTCACTGTGGCACACGCGATGATTGTGTAAAAACAAAGTTAATAATAAAAGATTGTGTTAAAAAAATTAAGTATCATCGTGTTAAGTGTTTATTATCACATGCAGAAAAAAATTGTAAATTATAAAAACTAAAAGTAGTTATTCAGTATTTAAACTTTTATTTTGTGATTTCAAGAAAAAAATTATGTAATATCACTTATTATCATTCTAGATAGGTAGTTCCGTAACACCAAAAGTGATATTATACCTTCTCCTTATATATAGTATAGATAAAAATCATTACTAACCTTTTATCCAAGGACATTAAAGAAAAAATCAATTTATTGCAGAGTTATAAAATTTTGACTTTACATGTACTAAAATACCATACTTTTTATAATTTTGGTCCATTATACATTTTAGGACTAATTTTTTTTTCACTCTATGAGCCAATGAACAAAGATTGAAAGAAGGGAAAATCCAGAATGTTTTCTTAACCCTTTGCCTTATTTTTGGCGTCATCCCAGTGGTGGTCACTATTGTTTCCTCGTCTCTCTACTCTACCTCTGGAACTGCCAATCGCTGCGTTTCGTCTCTCACTGAGCCATCATTCATCAGTCTTAGAGGGAAAGAGAATGTGCAAGTGCAACATCAACTGAGACAGATTTTTCAAAGTAAAAATAGCGAGTACCCAAAAATGGTGATGTGGGTGTTTGGGTACGGGTCTCTGATATGGAAAGCAGGCTTTCACTATGATGATCGCCTTGTGGGTTTCATCAAGGGCTATCGCCGCGTCTTTTATCAGGGTCTCTCTCTGTGGTACTCTTATTCTAGAGACTATTTTTCAATGCACTTGATATTTACTGTTGATTTTTTTTCCCCCCTTGGCAGGAAGTACAGACCATAGAGGGACAGTAGACTACCCAGGAAGAACAGTAACATTGGAGCCTGCAGAAGGGGAGATTTGTGTAAGTTTTCTAGTAAGTGTATACCCACATGAAGTATTTCTAATACGATCAAATGCCCTTATACTCTATATGCATTGAAGTATAATGTGAAGGTTATTACTGATGACACAAAATATTTTCTATTGTATATACAAGACAAAATAAATTGATACTCCACCTGTTTCACAATTTTTAACCATTGCAAATTATTAGAAAAGAATTTGAGCATGTACATATCGACTTCAATATTGATTCTACCCTAGTTCGACTTGCCAAACAAAGCAATGTTTTGATATCTCTAATCTATCTAATTGGCTAGTATATCACTCCCTCTCACAAATACGATTGCTATTTCCCACCCAGTTGAGTACGGTAGTTATGTGTTTGGTGGAGGATAGGGTTATACTTCAATTAAAACTGTGAAAACATATGTATGTTGGCCAAATTGCAGAAGGAGACGCTAGTGGTGATATTTACTGTTTGTGCGGTTCCTTCTCAAGTGTAATTAGGATTATGATCATCAAAATGATGTTAGAATGAACTTTCTCTTTTTAATTATATTTTCTACTGGTCACTATATAGGGAGGATGTTGCCTTATACCATATGTGCATGTTTCCGTCAGACCGTCATTGCTTTGACAAATGAATATCAAAGGAAGTGGAGAACATCAAGAAAAATGGGATCATAACTGGTACATCAAGGTCACTTTGGTTGTAGACTATTCTCATTAGAGATCTATCTCAAGCTAAGAGTTCAAGGACTTTTCTCTATCTAGTTGGAAACTCTAACGCAATTACAATTATACAGTACCTTAATCCTTTGGTACAAAAGATCCCAGAAAAATAATTTTTCTACGAGCCTTTGTTGCTTTATGAATTAACTACTTGGTTGACCATTCTACTATTAGGCAAATTTAACTTTGGTAACCTGAAATTGATTTGGGTCATAGTGACCACTAAATTCGAAATTCATTTCAATCAGGTCACTCTGTCAAATTGTCCTTGCCTCTGCCCCGTTAAGTCCATTTACTCAGGTGTATATCCGTCTTTTTGCCCTCTTCCCCATCCCCACACACACAACACACACAAAAGACCCACTGTCACACACACACACACAAACACACATTGTCTCACACACAGAGACAAAGTCCCCCCTCCCCCCCAACACACACTGTCACACACACAGACGCGCGCGCACACACACAAATTGTATTACACACAGACAACGCACACTATTACATGTGTGTGCGTGCGACAGTGTGTGTTTGTATTTGTGTGTGTGTGTCAGTGTATGTGTGTGCGTATGACAACACGCGCGTGTGTGTGCACGCGTGTGACAATGTGTCTGCGTATGGGTGTGACTGTGCATGTGACTGTGTGTGTGTGAGTGTGAGTGTCTGTGCACATGTGACAGTGTGTGTGTGAGTGTGAGTGTCTGTGCACGTTTGACAGTGTGTGTGTGTGGGCATTGGTGCGACTGTATGTGTCTGTATGTATGAGTGTGACAGTGTGTGGGTGGGTGTTGTATGTGTTTGTATGTATGAGTGTGACAGTGGGTGGGTGGGTGTGGGTGTGACTGCTCGCACGCGCGTGTGTTACAGTATGCTTTGTGGTTGGTGGTGATGTTGGACGTGGGAGAAGAAGAAAGAAGCAGGAGAATCTTGGGAGAAGAAGAAAGAAGAAGGGGAAGAGAAAAAGGACGGTTTTGACCCCTAAATTAACATACTTGGACTGACAGAAGCTAACGGAGTGGCCTGATTGAAATGAATTTCAAAAGTTACTGGTCACTTTAACACAAATCGATGTCCAGTGACCAAAGTTGAAATGCCTAATAGTATAGTGGTCAACCGAGTAGTTAACTCTAAATTTACTATTATACTTTGAGGAACAGATGATTTTGTAGTCCGATACCAGTTGTGAGTATAGGAAAAGATATTGAGATTAACTTGCCTGTATAAGTGGGGAGGTCAGGTTCCCTTGACACGTTTTTTTTTTCTCTTTTGTAAAGGTTAAAAAGACTTGTGAACTCAGGGTTACAAAGTGACATATCAATAACCCTTTTCAAAGCTTTGTTGCCCCAAGAATGATAGGAGCAATACATGAAAAACTCTATTGACAAAATCAAGCTTTGATTCTTATCTTTTGGCTTGATGTTTTTTGTTTAGCTGTATAAGAAGGTACAGTTTGACAAGTATGTTGTGGCAGTCAAATGAATTTAAACGGAAGCATTATTCTATTCTGAAACAGCAGGAGATTATTATGAATTTCATTACTATATTCAAAGCATCTATTTTTGAGGATCCTTCTTTGTAGTTCATGTAGCATCCTAAGACTACACTATTTAAAACAATGACAATTGCATTTAGCAAACATTGGTGATGAATCAGATTGGACATTTGTCATTTCGCAGTTACTTGGTGCTTATGTTACATAAGCATCCTCCTGGATAGCATTTCAGAGGCGGCTGCACAAACAGTCATTGCTGTTGTGTGTTCCTTTAGTATCAATAGCGTCATCTTAGACCAGATACCTTTCCTCACCTTCTTTTTTGGCTCATTTGGTACATAATTTTATTGCTTAAGTCCTCTTTTATGTTGTCCTAGCAAACTATGTCGTTTATGGCCAATTGACTAGTGTGTGTACAAAATAGCACTCGTGTTTCAACTGGCACCTTAAGCCATGTGCATAGCCCTTTCAAGGTCTGTAGCTTGTAGTTTTCTGGAATATACTTTTCATCTTTCTAAACTGGCGGCAACTATAATAGCTTGGACTGCATTGATAGATAAAAAGGAAATAGTTAGTCTAAAGTCGTGAATGACGGTATCATGCGCGTAAATTCTGCATGATTGCAAAATTTATGAACTGAGGTTGAGATTAGCAGGCGCATTTCAATATTTGCTGAGCTTTTAACTGAACACTTAAGGCTGTTCATAACCACCCAGATTGTTAGCAACCGCAGGGCCCAGACACAAAATTTGAAGCTTTGAGCTATTGATTGAAATTTGTCTGTAGCCTCTGCTACTAAGAATGTCAAGCAAGATTGATGTGGGATGCTTGCATAGGATTGAGGAATATATTAGTGCAATGGAACATCTTATGGGGATTTTCATCTTGGTTGGGAATATGGGATTCCATTGTCATTTTATATGTATTGGAGATTTAGGTTGTTCACTGTTGGCACTTAAATTTCAACCCAAAGGTTATTTTGGATTCGTACAGGACGGTTTGGATGAGGCAAGTAGGTTTCAAACTTCATCAAAGTTTGAATCCACATCATTTGGATTTGAAGGTTCAATAAAGGCGCACAAGGTGCACAATGTCTGTGCCCGAATTTAAATGTCTTTGTGGGCCTAACGAGGTTTCGAACTTAACTGAAGTTCAACTCACGCATGTGGACTCGAAGGTGGACTTCGTAATTGGATGGGCCAGTGCGGTTTCAAACCCCTTAAGCTCGAAACCATTAGGACTTTACTTCAGAGTTCAAAGCCCAAACCCAAAAGAAGGATATTGGTCACGTGTTTACCTTCTTGGGGGGTATAAGCCAAATGGAGGAGGACTTATCAGGAGAAACAACCTAATAAGCCTGAAAAGATTCTTGGAGGAAGCCTCTATAAAGGCAAATCCTACAAAAAAATAAAAGTCAGAGCAGGAGAGAGAGAGACTGAAAAACAGCGAGGAAACAGAAGCCTAAAGAAACCTTCATGCGCTATTGGTACGGGTATAGGCTTCAAACCATCAGCTGGTGGAACACTTTGTAACTTGGCGGTTAATTCCCCGTCTTCAATAAAATTATGTTTTCTTTACTCTTCATGTTCGTTTCTTGTTTAGTTTATCTAGAATCGGAAATTTTCGTCTTTAGTTTGTTCGACGATGTAATTAACTATCTGACAGGTGTCTGATCGAAGATAGGATCCCCACAACAAAAAATAATTTTCGGCACAAAAACTCAGTGTCGATGGATGTTTGTTTGCACTTGATTTTTGATGGACCCTTTGTTCTTTAAGGTCTCAAAATCAGTGCTAACATTCACATTTGTTGATTAAGTTAGACGTCGCCATAAAATAAGTCCCTATTATTTGATAGTTCCCAGTGATTACTAATTTGAGTTTATTTGAAGAAAGCTGAGGCTTTATCTTCTGTGCCTGCAGGGCATGCCTATTGCTTGCGGCAAAGAAGCAAATAGCATGCAAGTCAGTGGATCCCTTGGGAGGGTGATAAAAAACAGTCTGCGGACTGGCAGGAACACTTGAGGGAGGGCGACACAGATTTGTCTTTTTTAGTTCTCAAATCTGTGCTGAATCAAAGATTTTGGTCAGGATGTCAACTTTTTTATGAGATTTATGATCCTACCAAATACTAGCCCACGGGTCTATAATGTCCATTGTGTTGATCATTCTCTTATTACGGTGTTAACTTATCATTGCACGTGATGAACTAGTTCACCTACAGAATGATGCATTTGCGTATAGTTAGGAGAATAGTATTTCGTGTTGTTATACCATAGAAGTAATTTGAGGATTGTCCAAGGCTCTTGTTTACTGTCAAGTGCCAAGTCTTTTGCTTGCTGTAAAACTCGACCACCTTAGTAGTCTTGCTAAAATTAGACATAGTGCACGTCTTTTTTGTTTTTAAATGTCAAGTACTAGGGTGATCAAAAGTATATGCGCCATTTATGTTTGACCACCCCTTGAGCAAAATGATCAGATTTGGCATATTTAAGCACTTTGGAAAGTGTGTTGACTACTGGGCTACTAAAAAGAATACAATTAATTGTCCATAGTTCTCGTCTTAATTTGGAATAGATTAGTGGTTCATATAGGTTAAGTTGATAATCGTATACTTGATAACAGTGGGGTGTTGCCTACAAGATATCCCAGAAGGAAGATGAAGAGATTGCTTTAACGGTACGGTTCTTGCTCAATGCTCGCTTCTTTCTAATCTCATTAACAAAGTTCTATCGTATTCTTACTTGATCTTGTATGTTACTTTGAAGATTGTTTTTACATTTTTGTACCAGGAAAATTTACTTCAAAAGGTTCACTCGTTATGTAGACTATCGAAGTGTAAATAGGCCTCTACAGAAAAATAGTATCACCGGTTTTAAAAATAATAAAGCTTTTTATGTGCTTACCAAGTGATGTTAAGTCACCAATAGTGCAAAAGCTCAAGCTATCATATAATAGCTCAACATCTGTTTTGTTGCTTGAACAGTCCACTAATGAGATATAAATCGTAGAACATCGTCATCAATTGCCCAAACAATTATGCTAGCAAATCAATCAGAAGTACGTAAAAAAATGGGGCCAAAAGCAAGGGGACCATTTATAAGACATTGTACAACCATGAGCTTTGATACCGTGTGCAGTCACAAGTTGCTCTAAAAGCTGAAGCTAGCTCTGTGAGAACCAGCCCAACATGGAAACCATGGCGTTAAGTTGCACAAGAAAAAGATGAGAAAGTCTGGAACTGTACGGGCGGCGCAACTTTTAGGGGCCTTACTTTTATCTCGTCCTTTATTAGGATTTCTTTTATAGGACCTATTACTTTTCCTCCTTGAAGGGGTGCAAGGCGAAAGAAATTGAATGATATGAGTTCACACTGTAAATACTGCCTCTTTCTGAGACATCCTTTTTGCTTGTTCGGTGTTTTCTCGTATTTGCTTTTTCATGCCCATGCCGAATTTGGATGTTTACCTACATTCCTTTCCCGCTTTGAAAAGCAGCTCCTTAAGAAGTAGGCAAACTAATCATGATACTATATAACTTGGATCTAAGGGTAACTTGACCACCTAGTCATTATATTAGCACAAACGTCATCATTATAAGAATGCTGGATTCTCCATTTATTTGGTCTCCCTTGCTCCCTAACCTTTGTAATATTGCTAACAGAAGCATTACTATCTCGTTCATCAAACTATTTCTACTTGTGCATTCTTAAGCCAATTGATTTTAAGTTTTAATGATATTGGTCTGAGAAATTTACATATGTAAGTTTTCTCCTCTTTTTGACTCTTGTTTGGAACTCCACTAGCTGGTAGCTTGATCCGTTGTTTGAAACCGATGTCTGATCCATTGTTGTCCATATTTAATTGTCTTACCTGGAATCTCTGTTTCTTTGGTGAATTGGTCTGTAGCCCCTTCTTAACTTCCACTTTGCTAGTGGTGTCAAAAATTATATTGCTCCATAGGAATACCTCAACATAACATGACAAAAATTGATGCAATGAAAGGTATAAATTTCTTGGCTTCATCTTATTCAATAGAAATCAAATACAGCTCTGATTACAAGCTATCCACTGTTCAGGTAGATCCACCTGACTGATGCTGAGGAAATCAAAAGTCACCCATGCTCTATAGCACAGTGACGAGAATTTGCATATGCTCCCTATATTTTCTCGTCATATGTCCTACTAGAGATACCTATATATCTACTCCGTTTGTCTTTGCATAGCTCATGCTTTAAAGATTCTGTTTAACAAAAGTGAAAAATAATTTTGGCATTCAGTATCTTGAAGTGAGGGAGAAGCAATATGACAAGAAGGCATATCTAGATTTTTTCACAGTAAGCTCATAATTCTCTAGAATTGTGAATTCATCACTTGCACTGTTGAATTTTCTGGGTTGACAGACAATATTTTCCTCTCAGGAGCTAACGGATTCGACACCAGCTATTTCTGGAGTTATGGTGTAAGTGGGAGAAGCCACTTACTGGTTTATATGGTCAGCATGTTTGATTGGCAAAGGTTTGCGGGATCAGAATTAACATTTTTTCATGTTCAGATATATAGCATCTGCGGACAAGAAACTCAACAAGAACTACTTGGGCCCTGCATCCCTTGAAGAAATTGCCAAGTATTCATTTTCTTTTCCTGTGCTTTTAATATTCAGTACTGCTAGTTGGAGCTTTTTTGCCATTGATAAAGTCTTCAAATATTTGAATTTTGAGTATTAGGACTTCAATAACGAAAGGATTTTTTTTTCATAGGTTTACGAAGCATGCATTCACCTGTGTTGCCAAGAATTAAAACCTAGATGAAGCCGCTATAACAACATGAATGTAGGGTTAACACTGAGACCAATATTATAGAGAAGGTGAAATGCTATTTCCACCCCCTAAGATGTTTTCCCCTGCCCTAGCGATAAATGAGGGGGTGAAATAGCATATCAGGAGGCTGAAATAGCCTATCCCTACGAAGAACCCCGTAAATAGGCCGTTTTAATTGAGAAAGTCTTCTGAGTTCAGCTGCTTAAATAAATGAATGTTTTTATTTTTTACAGCCTAAGCTTTATTCCCTAAATTTATTCTGTTAAATTCAGTTTTTGTGTGATTTTATTGACGAGTATCACGAGGGGGCTCAAATTCTCATTCTTATCATATTGTTGGCATTATAGAATGAGTGTCATGAAACTTTAGTGAAATAAAATTAGATTCTTGACCTACTGCGTATTCTTATAAAGCATGTTGCAAGCTCCCATCTTGAATTAAAGCTTAGGTTTTGGATTCAAGATTGAATATTCCTGTTCTTGGCCTTAAACTGTGCAGGCAAATTATTCAAGCAGAAGGCCCCTCAGGACCAAACAGAGACTACCTTTTCCAACTGGAGAAGGCACTTCTTCAGTTAGGTAAGATCATTCACTACTTCAAATGCTGAAGTCCTGTTCCATCGTAATTTCTTTTCTTCTTCCACTCTTGAACTTCTCTCCTTTGCCATTCCCCCTTATTTCAATCCATGATCAGCTTTCCTTTTAATCTTAAATTTTGTGCAGGATGCGAAGACAAACATGTAATAGATCTTGCAAACGAAGTGCGGCGTAACGTTCCAGGGAGGGAACTGACTACTGCATGATCTAATAACACTCATGTGAATTCAAAGACGAGTAATATTTAAGACCAGGAGATGAAGAAAACTTGTGCCCTGGATTTATTTTTGAAAGTGTATATTTTCCTTTTGGTTAATAGAAAATTTGCATTGATAGTAAAGATTACCGACTTTTTTCAGTTGTTCAAGGATAAAACTAACATACAATAGATCACGACGGTCCGTAACTTTATGTATAAATGATTGCAAAGGTCAAAGTAATAACAGGCTACTAACCAGGTCCTGGACGGATTGCATAAATCAATGCAGAGCATATTTTGTACCTTAACATAAAGTAATCTGCCAAGTTCAAAAGGCTTACGAGTAATACTAGAAACCCGGTGGATCCAAAACACGGCACAGATAATAACAAAAAAAGTTGTGAAATCCCTGATTATAATAAGTTATTACAATTAGAGGAGACAACCAAGAGACCTACAGGCCACTGCATTATACGAGAGTGAGCCCGACCTCCTAGGGAATCATAAAACAAATTAAGGGGTCTTCTTTATTGCAAGTTTCACAACCTTCTATTGCCACTTCCAAGTAGGTTAAAGCATTTCGCTAAAAAGGGGAGCAAACGTGCAAGCACACACATAACAGGAAAACAAGAGTGAGCCCGACCTCCTATGGAATCAAGACACAAATTGAGGGGTCTTTTTCACTGCACGTTCCGCAAGCTTTTACTGCCACTTCCAAGTAGGTTAAAGCAAGTTACTGCCCTTAATAATCTGTTTTTAAAACTTAATTACCCTATTTTGAATCTTATTTACCAGTGTAGCCTCTTTTCAAAATGGGGTAATTAAGTAATTACCCAATTTTGAATCTTATTTACATTTTCAAGAGAAGAAAACGTAATTTGAAACAAAAATTTCAAAAGAATCTCTTTTTCAAAACCACGTTTTCTCCTTTGAAATCTCACTTTAAAATCACGATTTTCAAAAAAAGATTACACAGGTAAATAAAGTTTAAAATGGAGTAATTAAGTTTTAAAAATAAATTACTAAGGGCAAAAACTCAAAGCACTATCGATAAAAGGGGAGCAAACGAGTAAAGCACACACACAACAAGAATAAAAGTCCTAAGCACCCCACCCTCAAAAACAAGGGGTAAATGCACTTTGACCCCCTTTACTTTAAAAGTATTGCGATGTGGCACCCCATATTTTAAAAATAGCAACTAAACCTACCTCTACTTTTGAAAAGTGGGCGCATTAGACAGTTTCCTTCCAACTTAACTGTGTTTTTGAGCGGGAATAGTTTGAAATCCAAATTTATATTATAAAGACCAATATACCCTTTTAACCTCACATAGTTTAAAATTGGCAATTCATTTACCTAAATGCCCTTTCAAGTGGCATAAAATTATAATTTTTTAAGGGTAATTTTGTCATTTCACCATAAAATCTAACCCTAATTTCTTTTCTCTTTCCCCTTCCTTTCTCTTCTCCCTGCCCCTACCCAAAAATGTTGCCACCCTCGCTTCCTCTTTCTCCTCTCTCCGAGCCGAACCCACCATCCCTTCCTCTTTCTCCTCTCTCCCCCTCACCCAAACTGCTGCCACCATCGGCCGCCGCAACAAGCGATCTCCATCGCCATCAAGCCACCATTGATCTCCGCTGCCATCCCCTACCGCTACCCCTGTCGACCCCACCTCCTTTTGATGTGCCGCTTGTGGCTGCCACCGCAACTTCCCCCACCTTGAACCTGAAGAATACACTCAGGACCATATCGTCGGATTCCTCATCAATGCTGCCAACTGGGACCCCTCCATCCTTGCCAGCATCCAACCCGCAGCCGACCGTGATGTCTCTCACTGCAAGATCTTCGTCCACTGCCTTGGCTGAGACAAAACCTGAGAAACCCTACCCGCCGCCTTCGAACCATTCAGCGAAATCGAGGACTGCAATCGTAACCGACCAAGCCACCGGCAAGGCCACGGGCTTTAGCTTTGTCCTGTTTGCGTGACTGCGAGGTGCCGCGAAGGCCTGACAACACCCAAGGATGAAGATCAATAACCGAATGGCATCGTGCCAGCTGGCCTCGATTGGGTTGGTGCCGTAGGGGCAGGACACGGCGGCACTGAAGATCTACGTCGGAGCTCACCTTCGCTGAAGTGGGTGGTGGTGAAAATCGTGGTTTGTGGCAGTGGGCTTATTGGGGATTGTTTTATTGTGGGGTCTTTTGGTGGTTTGCTGTGGTGGGCTTCTTCAAGATTGTGGTTTGCCGTGGGTTGATTGTGTGGTGCTGCGATGGTGGATGAGAGCTGACGGTGGCAGTGGTGAATGAGAGATTGATAGAGAAAATTACACATTGGCCTTTGTACTTCTAAAGTTTAATGAAGTAAATGAAACAAAACAAGAGGGTAATGATGTCTTTTGAACAACTCTGTAACCGATTTGGTTAATGCTCCCACTTTTCAAAAGTAGATGTAGGTTTAGTAGCTATTTTTAAAGTATGGGGCGCCACGTCGCAAAACTTTTAAAGTAGAAGGGGTCAAAGTACATTTACCCCCAAAAACAATAACCCACTGAATTACCTCAGACCCGTTCACCCTTCACCCTTCACACATCCACCCCCCCCCCCCGGCACCCCAAAATCCAAACCACCAGAGGCCCTATCCCCCCCACCCCTCCCTCCTCAAGGACATCACGCCTAACCCATTACGAGAAACCTAGAAACAGAAAGGCAGGGTGAAACAAGAGGAAACTAATAACTTTTACAGAATTAAGAACCTGCTACTGGAACCCCTTACGCCCCACAAAATCTGAAAGCAAACTCTAGCAGGCAAGGAGCAGAAGTGAGAATTTTCGTAAGTGTGAAAAAAAAATCTAAAGCCTCAGTAGGATCTGATCACTGTCTGACATAGATTTGAGCAGTTGACAATGAGGATTCCGGCCACTGCCTGCAGTGATACACCTAGCCCCAAAATAGAAGCTTATTCTTTCTGTTCCATATATATGTACCGATCAACCATCCATGATCGGATTAATGTAGATTGAACAGATCTAGTAGGTTGAATTAGTCCAATATATCTGTTAAATCTAACTAGATAGGATTGAGTCGATCAATCATCCACAATAATCTGCACGATCTAATAGAAAAACTAATAAGGCTTCTGTAGGTTTTCGAAAGAGTTGTAAGATGCGTAAATTTGGAACCATTCACAGGCCGATTGCGGTGATATTATTGTAGTTCAAATTTGGTCCATGGCTATTTTTACCGCCTTGTATTCTTTTCCTTATTTAAAGGCTAGTTTTTCGACACTTACAGGAGCATAATATTATATATGCGGAAGCTTATAATACACTTCTTTCTTTGACTCAATGATTTACTGCTTTCTAAAAAGAATGTTAACACAAAATAAATAAATAAACAACTAAAAAACCTTTGATTCAATTTACCGTGTGACTTTTTGACCGTTCCATTAACAAACAAAAAAATCTGAGAAATTCAAACAATAAAATGGAAAATTGATATTTTCATTACAAAATTGGATTAAAAATAGAACCTTTTTTACATGATTAGTGTCTGTTTGGAAAAGATCAGTACGAGATTAAAATCATCATATCACACAATTTATTCAACTTTTGCAATGTAAGTTGCATTTGGCTGTTAATGGAGAGAGAAATGTGCATAGTAGTCAAATAGAAACGCCCCTCTAAATTGCTAGTGCTCAACAGTTGATCTTTGTATGAATAGGTTGGTCAATATTGATTCCTTTTGCATCTTATACGTACACCCTAATTGTATTGCAAAGTCGCCTTTGCCTTGGTGCTGCTTTGATTATCACGTGGCTTTTTGGCTATTCGGTTTGCACATTTCGTTCATTTTGGTAGAATTTCTTTTGTTTTATTTTGGGTCAAATTTCGTTGTATTCCATTTCCAAAACGAAATTATACATCTATCCGCATTAGCTCAATGCTTTGATTATCACGTGGCTTTATTGCCTATCCAGCTACGTACTTTCCAGTTGATCCACTACTTATTCTCCACTGGATCGATCCATTGCTTAATAACATGACAGCATCCTTGAGGTTCTGCTTGCAAATGCTTATAGACTCAAGTATTTCTTTCCTTCCACAATCCATAGATAGTTGCAGTAACAGAGAGCTTGCATAATCTTGCTTTAAATTTCTTCCCTTAAATATTTTCAGCTGTAAACTGGAGAAACTGACTCCTATTATTTAAAGGTAGCACCAATCCCAACTTGCCAAGCATTAGCCTCCACAGTGCTTGAGCATAAAGGCACTGGATGCATAGATTATCCACTGTCTCCTGCTAATCCAAGCATAATTTTATCATCTTGGATAATATTCCACTCTTTTAATTTAGACTTTGTTCTCAGCCCATTCTTGCATAACATCCACGATCAAAGAACATTTGAGAATATTACCTGTAAACCAAACTAATTTCCATCATTTCATAGGATTGGCTTAGTTCTTATGTGATTCGATTCTGAAATATAGTAAACTTACTACTAGGATGAACATCCCAGGATAGCTCATCACAATGTCTAGTCTAGTCTAGGTGCAGGCAAAGAACTTAGTATGATATTTACCTCTCTCAATACCAAAGATCTAGTTGTAGGTAATCTCCATGTTTTATCAACAATAATCTCAGCTACTCTTGAGTTCATTCCCAGTCCATAGCCTGCTCTAATCGTAAACAGATTGCCTAGAACTCCAACAGGTTAGCCATCTATCAAGCCAAAGCTAAGTTTCAATTCCATCTTGAATTTTGTAGGTACAAAGTTGTTGGACTTGACTTCTTAGCTTTAATAGCTTGCACCAAGTCCCTTATAATGTGACCGAGGGTTTGAATGTCCATAAACGGTTCCCTTTTATGATATAACTGTGACATCATCTAACTCACAGAGAGTCCTTCTTATTAACCAAATCCCAGAAATGCTTACAAATAGTAGCTCTATTCTATTCATCTAACTTTTTGACTCCCAAACCACCTATTTCTTAGGTAGATAGACCTCCTTCCATGAGACTTTTGCCCTAGTCCACTTCACATCCTTCCCCTGCCAAATAAAAGCTCTAGTTTTGCTCTTAACAATTTTGATACTCTTCTTGGGCAAAATAAAGAAGGTGCACCAATATATTTGCATACTCAGTAATTACTTATATAGCTAGCTACAATCTTCCTACATATGATAAATGCTTGAAAGTCCAACTTGTTATTGTCTTAGTCAACCTTTCAATCAATACTGTGCAGTCCTTATATTGAACCTGAGTAGATATCGGAGGTACCCCCAGGCATATAACAGGAAATTGTCCAAGAGGGATACCGATAATATTCACCAGTTCCTCAGGATGGTTTTCTTAAACTCCAGCCATGTAAATAAGGCTTTTACTCAATTTGGAGCTAGGCCTGATAGATGTTCAAACTCATTAAGAGCTTGTTCAATCATTAATATAGTATCTTTATCTGCCTTAGCCAGTTGGAATAAATCATCTACAAAGCACATATGATTTATTTGTAAATCCTAGCATTTAGGATGATACTTAAATGTAGCTTGGCTAGTATAGAAATCCATAAGGCTTGCAAATCCCTTTATAACAAGTAAGAATAAATGACCTAAGATGGGATCTCTTCATCTTAATCCTTTTGCACTTCCAAAGTATCCATCCATACTGCCCTTCAGATTAATGGAGAATCTTGCTGTAACTACACATTTCATGATTCATTCAAAAAATTTACTTATGAATTGCATAACTTCCATCACTTTTTTTTTGTAGAAAATCTTATCCCACTGAGTCATAAACCTTATGAATCTCAATCTTTAAAACACACCTAGGCTGTCCACCCCTTTAATGATAGTTCTTGACAAGTTCTTGCATTAAAAGGATACTGTCAACAATATTTCTGTTGGCCACAAATGCACACTGCCTTGAACTTATGAGCTTTGGTAATATCTTCTTAAGCCTTGCACATATAATCTTGGAGATACACTTGTACACTACATTACAACAGGCAATAGGCCTGAAGTCTTTCATAATGTTAAGGTGTGGAATTTTAGGTATTAAGGTCAAGGCAATGTCATTGAATATTTAAACTCCATTGGACCCTTTAAAGAACTCTAGTACATCATTTCTAATACATCCTTTTTCATAACTTCCCAATTTTTCCTGAACAAATTATGAGGTATAGCCATTAGGTCCTAGTGCCTTGTTGGCTTTCAATGAAAACACAGCCTCCTATATTTCCTTCTCATAGATAGGGCCCCTTAGTATATTTTGGTCTTGTCTAGAAACCTTTTTGCTTATAATTTCCTCCAACTTGTCCTTAGTATGTTGATGCACAGGCACTGAGGCTCCATGAAATGATTTAAAATGCTCTATAGCCACCATGTACACCTCATTTGGTCCACTTATATGTTCACCATTATCCTTCTTAATGGACATGATTTTTGTTGTGAAACCTATGGATCTGCATTCTTTTTGTGAAAGTAAGCAGTATTCCCATCACCAAGTCTAAGATCCTTTATCCTTGCTTTTTGGTAGTAAAATACTTCTCAGCTTGAACCAGCTCATAACGTTGACATGCAGCTCCTTTTCCTTGGGAATTAAAGTATAGCCATGATTCTACAAAATTCCTTGTTGAATAGCTTGCAACTCACTGAATTTTACAGCTGTTCTGGCTGATATTTGATTGTAATACTCTGTATTCAATTTCCTCGGCTCTGGTTTCAGTGTTTTCATTTTTGCATTTAATGTGTGACATGCATCCCCAACCACCATTTTCTCCCATGTCTTCTATAATCTAGCTTTAAAGCTATTGTGGTACATCCAAAAGTTGAAGAACTTAACAGGTTTTTTTCCCTTGCCACTGATTTAGTGATACTTGTATAGTTAGTAATGGTCAGAAATGCCAGGAACATGCACATCGACGTGTGTGTTTGGAAAAACCTCCATCCACCCACTATTTTGTAGTGTTGTATCAAGTTTGTCTATGATGAGATCATTCTCTTTCATATTATACCAGGTATGAAGCAGGCCTCTAGTATTCGTATCCTCCAATTAGCTACTCCATAAGCATTGATTGAATTCCTACACATTCCATCTATGAATTCTAAATCTTCCGACCTTTTCATGAGAATATCTTACTACATTGAAGTCCCCTGCCACCATCCAAGGATAATCACCAATATTACTAGCATCCCTTTTTAGATTTTGTCATAATAGTCTTCTTTTATCACCTTTATTATTACCATACACAAAAGTCACGTAGTAAACACTTCCATGTTCTTTGTGTGTCACTCTGCCAATGATGTATTAAGAAGATTCGGCAACAATATCTGCTTGTACAACGCTACCATCCTACCCAAACCACAATCTGGATACTTCTTTATTATTGAGGGAGATGTAAAGCACCAATCTCTTCTCCACTTTTTTGTAATACTTTAGATGAGTTCTTCTCTAACTCTAGTCTCCAACAAACCAATTATTTCAACTTTATTCTATTTTAACACTTTTTTAACCTCAACTTGCTTCACAAGGATAGTAAATCCCCTGATGTTCCAGCTCGTTTCCTATAGTCTCTTAATAATTCTTTTGCAATATTAGTGATTCACATATTTGAAGTTTGCATGGTCTGACCATGAACAACGCTATATAATAGGCTTTTATTTTTTTCATTCAGGGTAGCACCTATCATTGGCAACCACCTCTTATTATTTTTTGGATAAAAGTTTAAATATTCTAATTGGGACTCCCCTAATTTTGAAAAGCATTTGCAACTTATCTAATTTTTATACCATAACAATTCTATCTAGAGGTTGCAATGACAATCCATATATACCATTTTACTGGCTCATATTTGCCCACTTAAATTTCACTAAAACCCACCATTAAATAATTAAGTCTAAATGGATCATTAATTTTGTAACCTAATTACCCACGAGCTTAAATGGGTTCTAAATCGATGCCCATCAACCATAAAATACATGGCACTTTGAATTTTTCTTCAAACTCAAATCGCAAATTTTGCTCAGCCACCCGACAACACGCGGCCATGCAGTCGCCGTCATCACTGGTCGCGCCACCTTCATCAACACCTATCATCCCCACCGACATCACCTGTCATCGCCACCATCACTACATGCCATTGCCTCAATCACCACCTGCTGTCATTGCCGCCACCTTTTCGTCATCGTAACCGACAAAAGAACCACAACCTAATCTATAACCAAGCACCACAACACTCCATAAGCTACAAGAATTATCTCTTATCTAGAAATGACGTGGAGCCATCTTGGCTCAGATCTGCTCTTTGTTTTCAATAGATATACTATTTGGGGGATGATCTTCAAACCTTTTTATTGCTGGATCAGTGGAAAGGGAGCCGCTACCGCAATGGTGGCAGGCAATAGTGCAGTGATGATGGCACAATGATGGTGGCGACATCAATGGATTAGAGTAATGGTTGTTGTTGTGCTCGTAATCGTGGTAGTAGTGTGGCTACGTGATGGTAGTTGTTGTGCTCTTAACAGTGGTAGCAGGCTAGGCGATGGTGGTGGTTGTAACTATGGTGACATGACTCGTGGTGGTGGTTACAGGTATGTGACCTTGGACTCACCTCGGTGAGCGTTTTAACTGTTTAAACTAATCTAACCGGTCAAATCGAACTGGCCAAACTGGCCAATCACACATCGATTTAAGAAAACAATCAGTTTGGTCTTTTATTTCTTTCTCTAAACCGATATTCGGTTCAGTCGGTTCCATTCGATTTTTTATTTGAAACCATTCTAAATTGAACTGAACTAAACCGAACCTAACTTATATAAATCCAATTAAAACTATGTAAACTTTCTTTCTAGTCCTAGTTCTTATTCAGTTTTTACCCTACTTAGAATCTAACCACAACATATATAAGCAAAATTCAAACCTAATTTCAATGGGTAGGCCTCAAAAAACTTGTGATTATGTACAAACGCCAATTACTCAATGGATAGGCCCAAATAAGTCTTAAAATTACTACATGCCCAAACCTAGTCTAAACCAATCCGTTTGATCAGTCTAAACCATTGAAATTGAACCGTTCAATTATGATTTGGCTTTTTTTTCAAACCAATGGTGGCCGGTTTGGTTTGGTATTCAGCCACTAACCGAACCAATTGAATCTAATTTGCCGCTACTCGCAGTGGTTATTGTTGCCTTATAGTGGAGGTTTGTTTGTGAGGTGGTGTACACAACTTTGGTTTTTAGTGTAAATGCGGTGTTGGTCAATTAAGATGCAAGTAAAGCTTAAAAGAATTATGACGTGGGTCATTTGTGAAATCCCAAATGGGATACGGATAGTATGAGATTGCTCTTATAAGACCTTGCCTATGATCTTAGAAGTACTTACTTGACTAGTCATATTGAGGGAGGCAACACCTTGTTATGGGGCTGTGGATCAGGTCGTAACAAGTCGTACGAGAGTCGACTCTCAAAAGCTTTGGCTGGGCTATCCAGCCACATTGCCGATGGTTAGGAGAAAGGAAGGTAAGCTCATGTATATCCCACATCAAGAGGACAATTGGGGCAATGAAGGATGAGCTAGGTATATCTCACATTGGCTAGAGATGATAATTCTGGAGTATGTGTGATTAAGCCTTACCGAGGATGCTAAGGCAAAAGATGGGGAGATTATATTCTCTAACATCGTATGTGAGATGATTTGTAATTGATCTTATAAGATCCCGCCAATGAACTTATAAGCACCTACTTGACTAACCTTTTTGAGAGAGGCAGTGCCCTGTGGTAGGGCCGTTGACCGGGTCGCGACATCATCAGTGCGTAGTTGGTGAAACCAACCCATTTAAAGGATGACCCAATAAACCCAAAAATAATTGGGTTTAAGCGGGTGCCCCATTTATATCCAACCCATTTAATCCTCACGAACCTAACCCACCCACCAATTTTACCACCCTAAATTTTCTAATTCCATATCTATTTTCGTGTTTAAAGCTAATCTTGAATGAGAATGGGCAGGTGATTGGGTGGAAACTATTCCTGCACTGGCTACCTACCATATGGATCTGACCTTCTCCTTTCACTTTTTGTTGGATTTTGAATAGTCATGTTAATCGATATTTGGCTATATCGTGCAGATTTATACTACGTTTCATAATAGTATCAATATTTTAAAACGTCCATTAAAAAAGTTTCACAGACTAAAACTCCCCCACTTCTCTCTACCCATCTAAAGCTTCCAAGCATTAGCGCCACCCATTTAGCAGCCCTACCGTGCATTAGTGCTCGTGGGGCGACGGCCAGTCTTCATCCTAGTTATTTATCTGGTGTACTTCTTTCGATAGTGTATTACTATCCTTTGAGGAGTGCATCGATCGTGGTTGGCGATAAAAGTGGTGGGTCAATGACGGCGTAGCGGCGGCAGGCGCCAACCCTTAAATCTATATGAGTAGGAATGAAAGCACATGGGTCCTTGCTCCGATCTCACTGGATCTCGTCATATCTAAGTAGATCTATGTGATATTTTTGATCTACTAGATCTGCTAGATCTACATCTTTTGCTGTAGTCGATGTATGATCAGTATCTTTGCATGAATAAAAAGGCTTTCGATTTTTGAGCTACATGTATCATAGCCGGCGGTGACTGGTATTTTACCGGGGGTGGCCAAAATATTTTTCGACAACAGGCCATATTTGCAGTAGCTTTGATCTGATCCAAGCTAGGATTCTAGATTTTTTCTACACACTTTTGATTTTTGAATGTCGCTCCTTGCCTTGGCATTAGACGTAGGTTGTTGGGAGTAAAGAGTTCCAATAGTAAGCTGTGAAGGGGCATTCTATATAGGTTCCTAGTTTGTGATTCTAAGTTTTGGTGTGGGTGCACCATGATGTCCTTGGGGAGGAAGGGGCAGGGGGATAGGGCCTCGGAGGGCCTGAGGTTTCTAGAGGCGGGGTGGGGGATGGGTACGAGGTTTGTCGGGGGTAATCTGCTCTAAGGAGTTAAGGGAGGGGGTAAGGGGAGAGTACTATGGCAAGCCCTCTATTCTGTGTGCTTGTTTGGTATGTTTCCCCTCTAACGACAATGTGTTTTGGTGTTGAAAGTGCCAGTGGAAGATCCTGGCTTATGCATATTGATGACTCTTGTCTTTGTATCAGTTCCCTTGGTGGTAAAGTACACTTTTGTTTGGTGTGGTTTTGATTGTTCTTCCATAGTAATTGCGTTCTTTTTATTTTCGTATTGTTTTGTATCCACTAGAAGATAGGTGGTAATTTATAAACCCTTAAGTCCTGGCATGTTACTTAAATTGGGCTAAAATGTAAGATGTGTTCTACTTTAGTTTAATTGCAATTTGTATAGGTCTTATTAAGTAATCTGTTATCTGCTGGCCTTTTGCAGTCTTGTATACACAGAGTTACAGGAATATCATGACTTTTATGTCGTGACCTTTACCTTTCCTTGTGCAATTTGAGAAACTTTGTAGTCTTAATTTGTCACTATCATTTTCCTATCTTACCAAAAAAAAAAAAAAAAGGAAAAGAAGCATCCATAAAGAAAAAAGTTAGTGCCAAGATTATTAAATGAAGGGAGTATGAAGTTTCAGACACGTACTGGACCATTATGAAGAACCCCTGCCCTTATTCCAACCCAAATGGCGTAATATAAAGTCCCCTTACATATAGTACATAAATGTAAGGTTTATGGAGATAACTTCCATCTTAAAGACATTCTACAATTTACGACCTCAAAGGCAAGTCTTGAAGGATGTACTAACCAAGGAGCAAAGGAGAAAAGCAAGACCCCACCCTGAACCTGACAATTAAAAACTGGCTATTTCATTACAATACACACATCCTATGCTCACACTCATTTGTATATGATGACACGTAACTACATAGCACACATAATTCTCAACTTACAAAGGAACGACGATTTATTACTCCTAATTGTTGGGCACGGAAAGGTGATTAAAGGTTTCCTTGCCAACATCTTTACCTATCGCTTTTTGATTGCTTACTATATCTAGAAAAGGTGAAGAATGAACGAGGTTAGCCATCACTAAGGTAAAGTAAACACGTGATCCGCTTAAGTACCATCTTAATTATAACAAGAATGCATAAGCCAAGTAAAACATGCTTATCGTTAACTTCCAAAAACTCACATGACTTTGTGACATAGTATCATTCATTGAGAGAGTAAATCACATTAGGGAATATCATACAAAGCAGTAAGATGCATCTTTTAACTTTAAACAATTTCAATGAAGGTAGGCCAGTTCTACCTTATAGCAATTTGAAACAATAAATACATCGATTTAAAGAGTGATAAAACATAGAGTAAATTACACTAAACACCCCTGAGATTTTACGTAATTACACTCCACTATCGCTATCTTTCAAATTACACTCAGCTCAAAAAGTAACTTTTTCTCTTACGGTTTTAATGGTGCAATGCAAAAAGACATGAATGCCCCTCAGACTGTTTTCTTGTAATTTTGGAGGGAAAACTTGTTTTTGGGAATTATGGGAGGGAATACCCTGATTCAAATTGAATGCCCTGACTGAACCCTAATTTAACGCCCTAATTCACTTAGACACATAATTTAACCATAAATTAAAGTAATTAAACCCTAATTAAACCCTGATTTGAATGCCCTAATCAAATTGAACCCTAAATTAAACTAATTGAACCCTAAATTGAATGCCATAATCCAACCGAACCCTAAATTGAACTAATTGAATGCTCTAATTCAACCGAACCCTAAATTAAAGTAATTGAACCCTAATTGAACCTTAAATTGAAGTACTTGAACCCTAATTGAACCCTAAATTGAAGTAATTGAACCCTAATTAAATCCTAAATTAAATGCCTTAATCGAATCGAACCCTAAATTAAACTAATTGAACCCTAAATTGAATGCCCTAATCCAACCGAACCCGAAATTGAACTTATTGAACCTTAAATTGAATGCCCTAATTTAACCGACCCTTAAATTGAAGTAATTGAACCCTAAATTGAATGCCCTAATCCAATCAAACCCTAAATTGAACTAATTGAACCCCCTAAATGAACCCTAAATTGAAAGCCCCAATTCAACCGAACCCTAAATTGAACTAATAGAACCCCCTAATTGAACCCTAATTAAATCCTAAATTAAATGCCCCAATCGAATTGATCCCTAAATTAAATTAATTGAATCATAAATTGAATGCCCTTATCTAACCGAACATTGAATTGAACTAATTGAACCCCAAAATGAGCTAATTGAACCCCCTAATTCACTTAAAGTTTGTAAAGTTGATTGAAAATTTGAAGAATCCATTACTACAAGAAGACCACACAGGTGAGTAAAGGACAAATGGGGGGTTTGGGTATGAAAATTGCATAAAGTAGTGTGTCAGGGAATCTTTTCACGGAGTTAGGCTTGCCATTAAATGTGTGTAGTTGTGTGTAATGCGGGTACAAACCTCAAGGGGACGGAGTGTAATTTTTAAAGATAGTGATAGTGGAGTGTAATTACGTAAAATCTCAGGGGTGTTTAGTATAATTTATCCTAAAACATACAACGTTAAAGTATTCGTCTTAAGCTTTCTAGAAAGGTAGAATACACTTAAATCCAAAATTATTGAAGGAGCCGCTGCTTGTTTAAATGAGAATGAAGTTTATGTCAGTTTCTTATAGTCACATCCTAATAGTCTCCAAGCATATAACACACCATACATCAAGCATATATACTTAAACCATGATTAGAAAACACGCTGAAGGTTACTTATGTAAAATAAACAAAAAGAAACCGCTTAGGGTGTAGAAATCATCAAGAACTTTACACTTTGTCAAAGAGAGAACATCATTATCAAGGTTGATTCTCTGAAATTGTCACAAATAAATAATCATCCTTCCTTCCTCAAGTTCTCAAGTTCTCTAAGTCGGCAGCTCTCTTCTCTTCTCTCTTTCTTGTTTTTACCTTAAAATATAAAAAGACATGTTTCACTAAAGTAAGATAAATCTTGCTGAGTTTCCACCCATACCAACAGAAGTCTCAAGCGTATTCTTCTACCGTTGTCAATATGGCCATGACAAGCTAAACCAAATTTTAAACTAATTAACTTACTTTAACAGCTAAGTAATCACGATTAGCTTAATCAAGATTAGGACAAAGCTAATCAAGTTTAGTAACTAACAATCATGATTAACCTTAATTTATCCAGATTAGCTCAAGAAATTACACTAGTCACACTTAGAATTAATTAATCATGATTAAGAATAAGCTCATGCACCTCCTTGAGATGCTTCTACCCAAACACAAGCAGATAACTTGTTTTACACATTTATTTCACTAATATCACTCATAAAATGTAATGTGCAGGTTTACATCCCATTTTCTTTTTGTTTGAAACCTCGACATAGATATGTGAATTGTACTTTTCCTTTTCTCTCAAGGTTTCAAGAAAAATCTTCATTAGCCATGTGTCTTTTTTCTCTTTTCGCTCAATATTTCTCACAAATTTACAAATTCGAATCAACCGAACCAGTGAATGGGAGCCCCTTAATATGTCCTTGAACGGTTATACATGCTGAGATTGAGGCCCTGTTTGTTTCAAGGAACACAACCTGCAGAAAACTAACTTTGAAAAATGTTTCCCCAAAAACAATTTCCCAAGAATGCTTTTCATGAAACATCATTTTAGTTATTTGCCTAAATATCAGAAAGTTCAATTCAAATTCACAATGAAGAGCAGATAAACATGTCATCACCACTTAAACACAGTTCACTCAGACAAATCCAAACACCTAAAACCCCGTCGTTCACCATGATAAAAAAAAATCTGCAAGATCAGGCAGTGACGATGGTGATGGCGGTTACAACCACTTGCTAACAAGCGATGGTCGTAGTTGCGATGGGCTTCGGTAGCTCGATGATGCAATTTGGTGGTAGGTGCAGTGTCGGATAGGCTTTGGCTAGGGTGGAGGTAGTGTCACTTTAGGACTTGGTGGTGGTTGGGGGAAACGCGGTGGTCGATCTAGGTGCTGGCAGTGTGCTGTGATGAGGCCGTGGATGTCACGTTCCCGACCCGGAGGCAGATCTTCACATACTTTTTCAAATACTCTTGCTTACGGAACATAATACCCAAAGTATTTTACCAAGAATATAACCTTAAATAGGTAATCAGAGCTCTAAATCATATCATAATTCAAAGGCATTTGCATTCATCATTGATATCTATTAATTGCAAAGGAAATCTGATAACAATAATCACTTTTCAAATATTGGGGGTTTGCAAAAGCTATTTATCAAAACCATTACAAAGCTCTTATTCTCCAGTCACTGAAAAGAGTTATGAATTAAAATACATCTCCAAGCTCAGGCAAATAGCTAATGACTCATTTAGATTGTCTCAGCTTAATTATCTGAAATGGAAGGAGAAGGGGGATGAGCACAAAGCTTAGCAAAGATCACACACATACCCACACAGAGTACAACATAAGTATTAAATAACATATAACTGAGTCAAAACGAAACATAAGAAAATAAAAGTGCAAAGACGACAAATAATCTCATTTTTTTATATTAACCCATCAAAGATCAAATCAAAGTGAAAAGGCCATATTTAAATAATTGAACTAATCAAATACGGTACAACCACGTAATACATGACTTTTAAGCATGTTAACCTAAGCAAACGAAGGTTCTAAATTCAAAGTTTGTATATCGGTAGCAGTTGCCATATTAAGTCATGGCATCATGTTAACCGAAGCACACGAAGATTCTAAATATTAGTTCAATTCAAAAGGGTTCAATGGACAACAAAAGCATAAGAGCCACAAAAGAATTTATACTTTGCATTAAGAACATGATAGTCCAACAAATTCAGAAAATACTTGATTTTAGACTCGAAACGAAGAGGACAGAAAGACGAGTTCAAGAGAATTTGAACTAACTAAATCAAAGTTCATATAAGCCAAGATATGGCATGTTAAAAATAAACGGTAAAAGAAGATCAAGGCATAAAGCATAACAAATCTGTGACACATGGCAAGCCACCTAGGCTACCCTCACGTGATGAATGGTAAGAAAAAAAGAGAATGCAAGCTTCTGTTTACAAATTATAAGTTGAAAAAACTCCAAGGGGTGGTGGAGTGGCAAAAGGCCTTGAGGAATAGACTTAAGGTCCCGAGTTCGAATTCTCATACTGATGGGCCATATAAATTACAGTTCTGACTATTTTCAAAAAAAAAAATTATAAGTTGAAAAGAATGAAAGTACACTGTTAGACCCCTCATATTTAAATGCTTATTAAAAATAAAATAAAATTAGAGAGTTTGGGGACGTAATGGGTATTTTAAAATTGTAATTGTTTTAGTAAGAATGTAAGTGTGTGTGTACACCTTTTAAAACTTTTGATGACATACGTACAATACTTTCATAGGAGCACAACAAAGTTCAAAAAAACCTCTAGAGAATCCCTAGGAAGAGACCTTGGAGATTTTTATCATTACTTCGAGGTAAGAATTTATTTTAAAGTACCTGATATAGTTAAAAATACGCCTCCATTCTGGGAATGACATGTGGTGATTATGACACGGATCCCTTGCTAACTTATTGCTGATTTGGTACTTTCCATATTGATCATTAGACAGATTCCTAAAATGACTTCAACTCTATCGTTTGAGATAGATATAAGATCCTCGAGGATCTTAATCTAATTCTGATTAGATCTGTTTACAGTCCTGTCCTACTAGGACTCTTCTTTCCACTACTATATAAAGGGGTCTAACCCCTCAGGTATGGGGAGGTTGACAAACATACACATTGTGTTCTTACTGCTTTTTTGAGTTTTACATAGTTAGTCATCTCTGACTTAAGTATCGGAGCGTTCCCTCTTCAGAACCCCACTCGGCAGTCACTCCGTGTTCTCTTTTGTAGGCCTATTATCTGGTGTGATTCCCGATCCAGTTTTTAGCTGCAACAGTATCGAATTGAGGTTTTTAGTAGGAAGTTTACGAATTTTTGTTATTGTTGAAACCCTAATTATAGCTTTTGGGTATATTGATGTTTTAGGAATTTTGATATAATTGATTTAAAAGATCAAAGTTTTGGGTTGAATTGCATAATTGGAGGCAAGGGTTTACATTTTTGAAATCTGAATTAGCCTTGAACCAATCATCTGTTAATCGTTTAATTGTTTAATCTAATTGTCGTTGAACTCGCTGAAATAAACTTACTGTTCGATCAATTTGATTTTTTTGAAACTGTAGTCATTATGCAGTTTTGATTGGAAGTTAAATTCTTCTTTACTAGACTCATGAATCCTCCGGCCTCCATGCATGCCATACAATTGACTTCTTGCATGCCATGGACAAGCATGAGCTCTCTCTCTCTCTCTCTCTCTCTCTCTCTCTCTCTCTCTTGGTATCATGCATGTCATCATTATCCACTCTTTCATTCCATGCTTTTATTCTAGGTCATCTATTTCTTTAACTTAAATGGAAAAGCTCTCTACAGTATTATTGTTCCTTAAGTGTAATCCTTGTTTTCAATCCAGTAGATAATCATTTTGTTCAAATGAACTCCGATTCCGTTGGTTCAACTCCTCTTTAATCTGCGATTTTATTCATTTCAGCATAAATACACTTCTGAGTAAGTTCTAAAAATAATTTGAATACCACACTTGAATTTTATAAGCATTTGCTAAGTTCTAGCACATCATTTTGCCTAACTTATGGGTGGGGCTCACAGTGAGCCGTGAGCCATGAGGTGTATATGATCCATCAGTTCAGATTACCTCTACATTTCGTTAGTGTCCTTTTTTCATCTATTGAACATAAGTGCATTAAATTTCGTGAGCCATGTTACAATGTATGTGACGCTTTTATTTCTGACTTACCCACGTGGATTGGAACGTGGGCTAGCTCAGTGGAATGAGTTAAAGATCGCAATCTTATTTTCTAGACCTGGTTTCATGTGTCAGTGATAGTATAGGTGACCCTATTCTGAATGGCTCTCTAGTTTCTGTCTCTGTACAAAAGTATATTTTAGCATTTCAAAATTCTTTTGTGTATTTGTTTAGTTAAAAATTCAGTATGTTCACAATTTTGTTTTCTCAGGCACCTTGTATCCTTTTTGGTTGGTCAATTGAGCGACCTTACTAGGCATTTGGCTCACTCTTTTATTATTTTTCCTTTCAGGTGACTAGTAGGAGAGATTGTATTACATGGTTAACTGTGTGACCGAGAGTTAGTGATTTTTATCTCAAAGTCAGTATTTGTATTTTTAGATGTAATAATTAAGACAATTATTTTTGTTTAAAATTTATTTTGGAACTCCGTGTCGGAGTAATTTGGATTATATAAATACTTTAGGCCTGTTATGACATTTATTGATGTATCTTTGTGATTGATTAATAGATACTCTGAATGACCACTTGAGAGACTTTTTGATATTTTGATATATTTTTTAACTTTGTTTAATTAATATTAATGCTCCGAAAAATTGAGGTGTTATAGACACTCAATGATTATAACGGAAAAACAAAGTAGGTGAAAAGCTAGACAAAAAACAAAGAATCGTGATTGTGTGCCTTCTTAATGCCATCAAATACAAAAGAACACGCCATAGACATGAAATGCAATGGAGAAAATCGAAGGATTCAGTTACGTGGCAATTAGAGACATAATTTAAATAAGGTTCTAACAATTTATGTCAATTAAAATTGCGAAATGAAAATAACAATATCGAATTCAATAGAGGTGGTTGTAATCTATGTAACCCTTACCTCAATTCACGTAATAAGACTTGAAAAGTTGCGTAAGCTTCCGAAAATGTCAAACCTAAATAATTGAATCATCTCACTCATATTAAAATCTTCAAAATCACAATTCTATTTTGATTCTAATCCTGCTTTTAATCAAAGTGGGTTTAGAACTATTTACCAGTTATGAGAAGAAATCGCAATCCTTAAAACCTTGGTTTTTTCCTTCTTTTATCTCTCTGGAAGACTAAACTCAATTTATCGACAAAAACAAACTGACCTGTCCCTTTATTTCTCTATAATTGGTAAATAACTCAGAAGGTGCCTAAGAATATATTACTTATTCAAAAGTATCTAAAAGGTTACTAAAAACTACAAAGGTTACCCAAAAATAAAATAATTGGTTATAGATTATTTATGGTCTTACAATGGGCGACTTTAGTGAGGCCGTGGGCTTATGGTGATCTGGTGGTGATGATGTGGTTGCGGTGGTGGTGGTACAGCAGTGGTGATACTGGTTTGGTGGTAAGTGCAACGTTGGTGATGTCGATCTGCTACTGTTGGGTGCGAAGGTGATATTTGATTGAGGTAGTGGAGGGTTATGCTGTTGAGGTGGTGGTGGTGAATTTTGGTAGTGGTAGTGATTGGCCCTATGGGTAGAACGAAAGGGGGGTGTGTTAATGTTGGCAATTGTGCAAGGGTGCTAGAGAGCTCAGCAGGTCTTCTAGAAAATGACCTACTGAGTTTTAAACTGTAAGGGTTTCATTTTGTTCTTTAAGATAGGTATGATCGAAAGTTAATTTTCGTTAAAAATCTTATGGACACTCTAAATATCGAAAATACAAAAAATCTTTTCTGGAAAACAATTTTCGTGATACAAACACGCCTTCCTGAAATCCAAGGTGGTTAATTGTGAAAATGTGCAAACCTTGCAGGGTTCAAAGGCAATTAGGCGAAAACTTCATTAGTCATTACCAACACACATTTTGAAAAGACTTATGGGCTGTTTGTTTCCTGGGCTATCGGTTCTCCTCCGTAGTCCGTGGTATATTTGTTTTCCCCTTACTATATTGCGCTTGCCAAACACGGTCCAAGTATCAACTACGCTTTTGCTGTCGAACACCATTCGTTCCTTCATAAGCAACAGGCGACTCCTTCCCTCGATCATTACCGCCTTAGGGTGTGCTGTTATCCCTAATCAGCTCAATAATAACCCCTATATACATTTATTCCACGTTTTAGCGACAAAAATATGGTCAGCCATGGCACCATAGAGGTAGCGAAGACGGTATTAGAGGTGGCAGACGCCGCTTGGACCGCCGTCGAGTGTTGCCACCACCACCACCACCACGAAGCTTCGAACGATACGCCGTCGTTGGAGGAGGAGAAATTGGAGTCTTTGCGATCGGAGAATCGACGGCTGAGGAGCCTGCTCGATCAGAACCTCAAGCTCCTCCAAAATCTCACGGACTCACCTTGCTTATTACAAGATTGCCCTCCCGATGTTCGTATTTTCTAGATTTGGTTTTATTTTCATGTGATGTATACGGATCATCACTTAGTTAGACAGGTCCTCATGTATCTGCATTCAATGTGTTTGCTTGTGTTAAAAATTCTCCTCTTTTGGACGTTTTAAAATTTCTTCTACGGGTTAGTATATTGTTTACGGAGGGATGTCGTGGTGCTTTTGCACTTCCTATTCTCATCTCAAACGATAACAGGAATTAGCAGGTCTAGGAAGGAAGAATGAATGATTTCATGATCCCATAAATGAGTGTTTTTTGTTCGTTTTTTCGTTCTGCCATGAATTACTGCACTAATTCGTTCTCGTGGCAGAATGAGCATTGAAAAAATCATGATTGCGGAACTCAAATTGAGGTTGTGCTCAGGTTTAATCGTTCGTTGGTTACGCTTTATTTTTTTCGTTGGGTTCAGAAATAGAAATATATGAATGCACAGTCAGGCAACGTTCCAGCTAAATAGAGCGAGATAATATCAGAAGTGAATCACCTACTTTGGTCATTTAGTGAAATGCAAAGTTTGTTCTGTTATAGCTGTTGGCAAATAAACTTAATATTTCTTTAGAGTGGTGATTAGTGTGACATGTTAGTGGGTTATTAAGTTGTGTCTTAGTGGGTGCATAAGTTACAAGTGCATTATAGTCATGTGTTAGTGGAAGTAGTGGCTATTATGTTGTTGAAATAGTGTGTTAGTGGTAGCTTAATTACATGTTTAGGAGTTACTTAGAAGTACTATAAAAAAAAGAAGTAAGAAAAAGAAGAAGTATGAGATAAAACTTTAGTGTTCTCGTGTGTTCTTTTCAAATATGAGTGTATGAGTTTGAGTGACCATTTATCTCCAACAAAGTAGTATCAGAGCCACAACGATCCTAGTGGACGTTGTGGCGTAAGTTTTTTGAGTCCATATGGTTGTGTAAGACTATCCAAAATGGATATTTGGTGTGAAAAATTGATGTTCTCAAATTATTTAGGAATAAAGAATGTTGTTTCATTGTATCTCAAATCGTGTGATTTGTGAGATGTGGTTGGTGAAGAACCACATAGTAACTTGTGGAAATGAGTTTGACAAAAGAAGGAAGGAAAGGCGACGGAGTGTTGCAGAGGGCTGTCTATATAGACATCTGGATGCATATTAGAGATGTAAGATTTCCTAGTGATGTTTGGCAAATGATTGAGGTCATTGCTTCCAACTGTAGACGTGACTTCTTACCCAAGGTGTATTGGGTACAAAGCTGGGAAGAAGATGAGTTCACAAAAGAAGATGGTGAACATCTTAAGGAAGAAACTCTAATGCAAGATGGAAACAAGTTTCACACTTTCAAAGCTGAAGAAATAGAGGCGACAAATAATGAAGAAGAATTCAAGGCTTTTGGGGCCAACAAGAACGAAGAGTTGACAAATGGAGAAGAGCCATTTGAAGATGAATGAGAGCAGGAACACACGTAGTGATGACAATGCTCAAAATGAAGAGATGAGAGATCAGAACAATGACAAAGAAGTAAAAGTTCACGAAGGTCAAAACGTGAACAACTCAGGTATGATTCTTGATTGTTCTTTAAGAGAAGAAAATGTGATCGGACATACTTTTTTGTGGCTAAGAATGATGTGGTAGTGCCACAAGGATCTGCCGCTGAGGATAATATTTTGAAAACTTATTTCATTGAAAATCATCTTAGCGAGTCGTTTTTCATGTCTGCGAAGGAAAATGATTTTTTGAAAAGTCAAACAAGTTTTCCTCCATGTGGTGTGGAGAATTTGTTAAGCGATATTAGCTGGGTAAATATGGATACGTTCTTTGACCCGGAAGAGCGACAAGAAATGGTCAAAGGAAATCGTAAAGATCAAGTATCCAAACAAGTGATGAAGAAATGTCATAGGTGCAATAAGAAGATAACCCACATGGGATACATGTCAAAAGAAATGGCAAAGAAGATTGTTACTGTTGATGGAATTAGAGATGAAGACCATTATTGGCATTTATCAACCCCCTCAATCATGAAGAATGTTTGAAGACACAAATCAAGTTTAAAGGGGGGTGTTGGAAAATGAACTTGATTTTGTTCCTTAGAGAGATGATTAGTGTGACATGTTAGTGGGTTATTAAGTTGTGTTTTAGTGGTTGCATAAGTTACAAGTGTATTATTGTTATGAGTTAGTGGAAGTACTGGCTATTATTTTGTTGGAATTGTGGGTTAGTGGTAGCTTAATTACATGTCTAGGAGTTACTTCGAAGTACTAGAAGAAGAAGAAGAAGAAGTATTAGATAAAATTTTAGTGTTATTGTGTGTTCTCTTCAAGTTCTCTCCATGTCATCCTCCTCATATTTGTGAGTGTACGCGTTTGAGTTACCATTTGTCTCTAACAATAGCAATCATTAACAGTGGACTTGCATATCAGTTGAAAAGTCAGAACCAAACTCAACCTGGTTCATGGTTTTTACTGTGCAGCTCCATGCTCATCTTTTGACTACTTTAGGTTCCACAAAATATTTGAATCAACTTAAATCCCTCCATCAGAAATCCATTGATGGAGCTGGCTGCGAATTTCCTTTCAAGGTGGCCACAGGTTCTGTATTCCTTTCCTTAACAGTTTTAATAATACTTTTGTGCCATTACTATCTGTTTCTTTCTTAGAAATTACTGTTGAAAATCCATCATATTTCTGAAAGATTATTATTTGGTGGTTACTTAATCAGGAGCTGATTTACAGTCAGCTGAATTACTAATTAATGTCAATCTTGAAGAACCAAGCTGGTGGGTGTGGGTTACCGATGAAATGGTTCCTAGTAATATTGAAGAAAGAAGTGCGATCGACAATGAAAACTATGTGATTGTCAGTGAGGAGCATGTAGTGGATGGAGTTGCCTACTTTATGGCTAGATGTGTTCTGTCAAACCCAAAGGCTCAGGTATGGGACACCAGTGGAATTTTTTTGGTAAGTACATGGAAACAAAGAATTTCTTTGCTGGTTCACTGTTAACACTGTTTAGGTTATTTGGAATTGCAGACTTTGACACCTGAGGAGCTGCAGAAGAGTAAGTTTGTGTTTGCGCTTAATTCTTCACCCCCTCCCCAAGCTCTTTTGTTTTGACCCCTATGAAGTTGGGGGCTGTGAACTTCTTTCCCAATGAAACCCTATTGCAAATTTTGTGATGTACTTCTAGCTCAACTCATTCTGAAGCCTTTGGCCAAACTAATTGTACAAAAACGATGTCTTTAAATTACTGAACATACTGAAATGAAAACACATCAGCAAATGATGTTGCGGTGTATAACTTGTTTAGTCAGCTGTGTTCTGAGAGTATTACGACTGAATCCTTATGACAAAGTTTCTCCAATAAATCCTTTTATGGCTTTGACATTACCAAACAATATACTTAGGCGAAATGAGCTTAGTTTATTGTTGCATTCGCAAGATTAACATAGCTAGTGGGAAGTAAAAACCTTCGGCTTGCTAGTAGCTGTTCGGGCATATAGTGAAGCAACTCTATGCGTAATGATCTGAAAGTGAGTAAAAGTATCTATCTGTAATAAAGAAAGTTTGAGGGTGGATTTGAGAATCAATGTTTACGAGTAGCAAATGCAATCTAGTTTCTTTCTACTGAGGTTGTATATTATGTTTTGTACTAGAACCTTGACATAATCCACACACAGGGATTTTCAGGCTTCCACCCGACCCCCTTATATCAGCAAGTGTTTTATTGAATGTAGGATCTCTTTTTCTTTGGTTGATTTGATTGTTGCATTATGTCATTATCAGAAGTGTTGTATATCTGTTAATGGTGTTTGTCGTTTAGTTTCTCATCTTTTTGTTGGTGGGATGCTTGATATATATATAGGGTCGTGATCCATTGCTAGCGCTAGCAAGTTGTTAGCGGGATCTGGCCGTCCATTCTCGCTTGTGGACGGCCAGATCGCTAGCAACTTGGGTTAAGTTGCTAGCAATATATATATATATATATATATATATATATATATATATATATATATATAATGTGCGTGTACACACACGCACATATCACCTTTTTTTTTTGGTTCTGACTTTCTTGCTTTGGCGGGGCGTTGGAAAACCATGTATCATGTTATTATTTGATTTCAACAGTGGCGGTTATTGTTTGATTTCAACAGTGGTGATGTGACTGGTGTCTGACATTAAACTTTGAACTTGCAGCCTTGAGCAAAGCAATGGGTGGCATGAACAAGTTGGAGAAGATGTTGCATGTTTGGCATGCTGGGAAGATATTCTATGCCCTATCCACCTGGGGGCTTGCTCTAACAGGGTGAGTTTTTTGTGTTCTTATGGGGAGCTTCTCCTTCAAATCCTCCCCCCATTCAAAGCTTGTCTAGTTATAACTTTCAACAGCCACATGCTCGTACCTTCTTTTAATTCAATTTACGCCTTCTGTTCACTAAATAAACATGTCAGACACCTATGAAGCACGGTTGCGGCATTTTGCCGGCGCACTAGCACCAGGTGCAGATCAGGTGTGCTTTCGGCTGGGTGGGCATTGAGTGCATGTCCTTTTTACTTGTAATTTCAATTAATTTGGCTGCGGGTCCAACACGGCAGGGACACTGCTGGGACACACAAGGTGCTTGAGGGCTCAAAGTTGAATGCGGGATGAGTTTCTCAGGGTAAAAAATATGATACGCTACCTAGAGTTTCTGACAATCTGGAGAGAGAGAGAGAGGAGGGGGAGGGGGAGAGAGAGAGAGGGGGGAGAGAGAGAGAGGCGAGGAGGGGGAGGGAGGTGGGGGGGAGAGAGAGAGAGAGGCAATGGCGACTGTAAGTCGGTTACGAGCGTGTCCTGAGAAGAAGAATGGAGGAGGAGAAGAAAAAGAAGAGGACTGAAGATGAACAAGAAGGACATACCTGTATTTAAAACTCTGTTGTCTTGGAAGGAGGAGGAGATAGGAGACAGGCAGAGAACTCTCTTCTCAATAATGTCAACGTTAGTTTCTACGCTATGTAACCCGTGGCATTCCAACTTTCTCTAATTCTAATTTGATACCCACTTCTTAACTTATTATTTAAGTAGACCCAAAGCTTCATACTAGTGATACCCAAACTCATACAAACATTGTTATATTCAGCTATACACGTCCACTATTCCAAAACAGCCCACGAATTTAACAAATGGTCACTAATTTTGTTGGAATTGTGTGAGAAGTAGCATTTCACTAATATTAAAAAATTCTAGCACCTCCTCTAGCCATACGGCGCTTTTAAATAATATAAAAAATTGGCTAGAAAAATCTTCTTGTTACACATACTTACAACATGTGTCCACATATATTTGCCATATCCTCGATGAACCTATATTCTACTTTTTTTTTTCAAATGACGTAACCGCACCCGTACTGGAGTTCGTGCTTCCTAGTATTCAACGAAATCCAGCAGTCTTAGGTGATATTGGGATTGAAAAATTGTTACATTCGGTACATTGCGCAACGGTAAAGTTGGTTCAAGGCGCTCAATTTTTTTTTATCTACCAGCTAAGAAGCACGGATTCCGGTGCAGATACGCGGATACGGCATTTTTGAAAATTTTAGGATACGGGTGCGGTTGGGATACGACAAATATTTTATATATTTTTTTTATTATGTACAATTATTATTAAATTTCTAAGCAATTTGGATCTTAAAAAGTGTATAAAAAGACGAAGTGCAATTTAATTCAACCAATTCAACCATTCAACAATAGTACAATACCATCAAATACATAAAACCTTAGTTGCAGGAAACTCCTAATATGGTGACGTTTTTATCTCGGAAACTCGCTTTTGCGATCCCAAGTTAGGAACTCCATGGGATCTCGTCCCAAGCTAAGATGGGAACTCGATCCCGCTAGTTGGATAGAGATGCATGGAACAAGTGATAGAATACATGAAAATCAAGCTCTTTTCAAGTCAATTCCTTATTTCTCTTTTCCCTATAAGTCCTTAAAGTCTCATTGTCTGTCGTTGCTATCTATGTAAACTATACTAAACAAATGATAATATTCTTTACGCATTTATTTATTCAAGTCGCTCCCAACCTCAGATTCTTCTTGGTGCTTACGCTTCCCCGCCCCCGCCCCCGCTTTGTGCAAAAAGATAAAAACCACCACCAAATAGATCATATGTAAATAACAAAAGTGGCAATATAGCATCAAAGTTTGCAAAATTGGTTTCAACATCCCTCAATTTTTAACTATTGAACTGCTGCTTTAAGCCTTTGACACATGTTAAACAATAAACACTGTATAAATTGGTTCCAACTTTCAATTCACAATCCACATCCAAGTCACAAAAGGTAGCAAAGAGAGATTTGAAGACAAAAGAAAGGAAGAGGAGACTTATCTTTGGAGAAATGCTGCCGGAGGTGACTAGAAGTCTTCTCGGGTGATCACCGGTGGTCGCCGGAGGTTGCTTGAAGTCGTTGGAGGTCACGGGTGGTCGCCGGAGGTCGCTGGAGGTCATGGGTGGTCGCTTGTGGTCACGGGTTGTCGCGGCTGGTTGCGGGTGGTCGAGGGTAGTCACCGGTAGTCGTGGTTGGTCGTCGGTGTCGCGGGTGGTCGCGATGGTTTTCGGTGGTCGCGGTTGTTCGATGGTGTCGACGGTGGTCGCGGCTGTTCGGTGGTGTTGTGGGTGGTCGCGGTTGTTCGATGGGTGTTGCGGGAGGTCGCCGGTGTCGGGGAGGTCGCGGCTGCTGCGATCTCTCTTTCTCTCTATCAGATGAGTGTGCCCTAGGTAAGTAACACTGATTTTATGTTTTCACCCCTACAAAATTTAAATTTCATGTTTAACCCCCGAAATATCTTCTGGAAATTATGTTTCAACCCCTAAAGTGTCGGATCCGCACCCGAATTTCGACAAATAAAAAAAATAAATAGAATTTAACGGGTGCGCACCCGAGCCACACCCGAGGCGCACCCGTGTCCGATGCTCACCCGACCCCGATACTCCCCCCCTTTTGAAGCACCCGTGCTTCATAGTCTAGCAGTCTTATTGAACAGTTTAATATGTCCGTTTATATGTGGAAGCACGCATTTTGGTTTAGGGTTCAGGTGAAAACCGTTTAGCCTTTGGCTTTTTTAAAAGGTTTGTGAAATTTATAAGAGTAATGCATCAGTAACTTATGTTAGTGCTGGTTTCCAAAGAATCTGTGTTCAAAATGGAAACTTCAGGTATTACGTGATTTGTGTGGCTCTTGCTTGCTGTATTGTTGCCTACCTAATAAAAAGACAGATTCAGATCAACAGCTGCATCAACCATTTTTGTATTCTTGTGGTCAACGTACATGAAAAGTCTATAGCATAAATGCTCCTTTTCATGTAAAATTTCTTAAACACTTGATATTTTTTGACTATTTTTGCCATGCTGTTAACTATCACCTAGCACTTAAATGTTGTCTTGAGAAGTGCCCGTGCCCTCTAGTGGGACTCCATTCTTCTTTCTCACTGATTTATCTTTACCACAAGGTCTCAAGTTCTCAAGTTCTTCGCTTTCTCTCAGCATTTTCCTTGAATGCTGAACCAACCAGTTTCGCCATGAGCGTTTCAATCTATAGGTTTTTCTTGTTCTTTTTTTTTTCCATGGCAGTGCAGAAAAGTTTCCTGCAGAAACTTTTGGATCTGGCGTCTAGTAGTATATCTTCCTATTAAAGGCATTAATATTATTTTACTGGTGTTGTAATTGAAAATAAACGTCACACATTTCTCCATATTTCAGATACTGCGGTGTTAGCTGCATGCTGTTCTATCTTAGCACAACATAGGTAGTAAATAACGCTCACATGGGCTTCACTTTGCAGGTTATACCAGAGTCGTGCCGTATTAAAACTTGCTGCAATGGGTGTTCATACAACCAGCAAAGTGGTTCTTAGGACTTTCTGAAGATGGGCATTCCTCCTGATACATCTGATAAAACCTGATGAATTCTTGTGTATCGTGACTCCGCAGTGCCCCCTCTTGTACATACAACCCAAACATTTTTTTCGTTGCTTCTTTGTATGTCAATAACCGTGAATAACTCTCATGCTGTATCTGTGCAATTTGAAGACTGATCGAGTTGGCATTGCCGCTCTCGTTGTAAGACAACGGTGCTTATGTTAGCCTATGTTTGAAGGTACTCATTGTGATTCCTCCCACTGTTTCGCACCTTACCTTTCGGTGTGCTTAAGGTTCACGTCGATAGTTCCAATGTTAAAATTGAACTCCACATCTATTTCCGGTAAGTGCTTTCAACCTGGCTAGTCAACTCAACTTTAGTCATAGTGTTCTAGTGTGCCACTTTCTCCTTACCATCGTGATGGGTTGGTCATATCGAGAATGGTAGCATGTTATTCTCATGCCAAGCTCCTTAGTCTAGGTTTGTGTTGGGTGGAAACGGTTGGAATCTGGGCATGGACGTTTTGTTCGTTCATGTTTTGATGCATGATTAGCTGGAGAGTGGTTTGTTCATGTGCTTTGCGGCAGTTAATGCGGGCACTGGTGTTATTTATGTATTTTTTTTTTTCTGAATCTCGGTATTTCGGTTCAGCAGTAGCGTTATTTTCTCTGCTTGTGTCGGAGTTTGGGTTTGGTGTATAGCTCTTGTATGAAGCATAAAAGCGAGGGTATAGTGGTATACAAATAACTCCAGTGCGTTTGCTCGTTACATGCTGGTTCCATGCTTACATCCGATCAGACTGAGTGGGTACAAAAGCCAAATCCTCCCTTTCAAGATCGTATAGAACCAATAGATTCTGTTGATTGAGAATGTATCCGATGCTCCCAGTGCTAAGCATACCTCTCCCATCTCCAATCTCCTACCACATAATTTTCGGCCAGTAGCTCCAAGTCCACCCCTTCAAAGTGAAATGTCAGCTTCGGGACTGCGAGAGCAGCTAAATTCGTCGCTGTTGATGGCAAATGAAACCATAGATCAAGTGCAGTAGGGTCTGCTTGCCACAGCATGATCTTCATCTGTGACAAAGCGTGTTTTGAGCATGTTAAAAGCATCCTCCTTATTTAAGTTAACGAGTTACCAGAATCGGTAATCATGCCCCCACTCCCATCTTGTCTCGGTTCATTGATTCCGACATGAGCAGTAGGGTTTCACCTACTGTGATCCCTTTTAGAGAGAGATAATCCAACGCCGGTTGGTACGAGCTTCTTACCAATGGTGTCCATTGTATTGCATCACTACTGGTCCTTCTATTCATAAAGTACAATGTCACATAAAGTCTTATTTGAAGATAATCATGCATTGTAATACATGGAAGGAAAGATCATAACCGCCATGATTTATGTAATGTAAATTACTGTTTTGAGAGTAACGTGCCCATAACTATAGTGTGGGTAGTTTAAATTGTATGGCCATACTATGATCTAGTTACTGTCTGGAATGTCGGTTATGTCATGTGAGTCAAGTGGGAGAATGTTATGTCGGTTATGTCCTGTGAGTCAAGTGGGAGAATGTTACAGATGTTTCCACTGGCTAAACCCTCTCTTACATTTATGTGGGAGACTGAAGTTGTCCACATGACCGTTTTCATATTGTAATGCTAGCAATTCCCACTACTTGATTGTAGTTCTGGGTAGTTTATTTGTAATAAGTAACATGGAAGTTGGGGGGAGTTACATCTTCCATGATGGATGGATGTTTGTATAAAGGGTTTTCTAAAGCATAAATGGTTCTTAGCCTAGCATTTTGGTGCCTGTGATTTCCAATATCTCTCATAGTAACGACACTTACATAGGCTAGAAAGCTCTTTTACTTACAAATGTTCACAACACATTCATAAGAAAGGTTGCAAATATTTGGATGCACAAGTTCGTGGGGTATAAAGACTTGGTGAAGAAGGTGTACACTCGTGAATTCATTTGGATCGTCAAGAGGCAACAAGAATACTTGATTAATCATGGTTGGAGGTAAGTCATTAGTGCTATTTTATTCTACAATAATACTAACATCTGATCCGAATGCTTCAGCCACTCGTGTTTAGTATTTTGAAATCTGTTCACAATCCTTGTTATATAGATTAACTTGGCAATGAAATGGACCTTTAAGTAGTGGCACAAGGTCGAATGGTGCATTAGAAATAGATGGAGTCTGCTGCACATGTCAGCGATTAGATGGAAGATTGTTGGTTTATTCACAAATATTATCTTTATTTTCTTTGACTCTTGTGTGTACATGTATTTTTTTTCCAATTGCTCAAAGTAGTATTATAATAGTCTCTATTAGCAACACATTTCCCACGAGTTTCCATTCCCTAACTTCTAGACCAAATGGGAGGTTTGTCTCTTTTTTGACCACGGAGGTTGAAAGATTAACTTGATTTTGGCATACCAACCTGTTTTGTCGCGCTCGTCAATTTATCATTAGAAACTAGAGTTACCAAAAGATCGATAATTTCCTTAAAGAAAATGAAAATTTTGTTTAATGGCAAGTCAACTTATTATTGAGAATCAACATTATTGAAAGATCGGTCTACGATGAACTTTTCTTTACAAAGCTAGTATTTGTTGAGGAGTTTTTAAAATAGTAATGGACGCAATGAGAACCTTTCTTTTCATCTCGTATATCTCAAGTCAAAAGATCAATGCAATGCATCTTCTTTCGGGAAATCTTGTAGTATGAAAACTAAGTTGTGCTTAACGAATCTTCTCTCCAGCTTGTGGAAAAATACTTTCATTCATTTGTGTGGTCTCATTTGTCGTGAATTTGGAATCGTCTAATACGCGTAGTCTACAATATTTAAAAGCTCTCTTAATTTTTTTAGGGCTCCCTTTCTTTTTGTAGAATAGTCTTTTTTTTTATATATATATAAGACTCCATTGTATTCAGTTTTATAAGGTTAGGTAATATTATTATCGTTTCCTTGACCAATCATAGTATTAGAGCGGTACGATATACCGTTCTCTGGGTCGCTTAACTGTTTTTGCTAAATCCTACATATGGGCTTATGCTGTTTGCTTGGATGACCCGTGTGTTTTTTTTGTTTCATTGTGTTCTTCTTTCCTTTTGGAGTTCAAAATTTTGGTTTTTCTTGTCTGGCCTTTCGTTCAACAGTTGCCTCCGTTGTAACTGTCAACTTTTGGTCAAAAATTATTTTCCTTGCTCTGTCTTGATCTCTCAATTTTATTTTTTCTCTTACTCCAAAACCCACTCTAGCTAACACCATTTTGCAAGTTCCTTTTCCTTCCTCGATCTAAAGCCTCCAACTGTGACGCCAAAAACCTCCTCACCCCCCACCACACACTGTCAAAATCTCTGGCACCGCCACTGTAGTCTCCGCTCCAATACCTCCTCACCCCCACCACACACTGTCAACATCTCTGGTACCGCCACTGTAGTTTCCGCTCCAATTTAACTTTTTTGGTTAAGTTTACGATGATATACCCGTACTATTGGCTTGGTATAGTCCCTCTCACCAATCTCCCAGAATTTTCAGCCTAAAAGCCGCTCACAATGCTGCCTAAATATTCTACCACTTCTCTACACATTGTTATCTTTTCTTCTTCTTTTAATTCTAGATAGATGGTTCAGTCTAACCGGTTCACCTTTGACTGACTTGTTCAGCCTGTTTTGAACCGGTTTTTTCATGCCTTAGATCGGTTCTCGCCTTTTTCATTGTTTTAAACCCGTTCGCGCTATTGGTTTGCTCAAATTCTTTCTGTCTTCGGATTTCAGCCTCCTATTATGTTTCTTTATTTTTCTTGCTTTCTTCACCTTTTTATCAATCGCAATGTTGATCAGGGAAAAACAATTTCAATTGATCGTAAGAATGGCACGTGCATTATATAACCAGCAATGATAAACTATATCTTCTACTATTAGTGCTGGTCATCGAAATTTGTCATGAGATAGCATAGCCAGAGAGTTGTTGCTGAAAATTGACAGTCATTAAAGGGCTAAAGCTTAAGCTAATAAAATTGGATAAATATTGTGAAATATACATCTGATTACACTTATCCATGCCTTCAATGCTGACTGGGAAACTAATATTTCGTCATGAGTTCACCTTGAAGCAGCAACGTGGGTGCAAATAATCATGAAAGAACGAGACTCTAATTACTTTCCTAGTAGCAGCCCGAGTGAAATTGGAGGAAGTAGGTCCGCTGTATATGTCGAGGTATCAAAAGAGTGCAGTTCGAGTCAGAAGTCAAGTTTGCTGATGTGAGACATACCAATGACGAAACAAGGATAGCGATAGGCTTCCCAAATAGAGCCTAAGTAGTGGCATTGTTGGGAGAACGAAGGCACGAGACGAATATACGGTGATAGTCACCAATCTAATACTAGAGACGAGGTCTAAAGTTCAGTTCTAGAGTCACGATCTGAAGTGTCGAGTGTTTCTCTCTGTAGAATCCTTTTAACTCTAACATTCTAGAGTGAGAAAGTGAAATATGAAAATGAGTTCTTTTCTTCTGAAAATTAATTCTCAAGTCTGCTATTTGTAGGAGTTAAGAAGGTGATGCCATCAAGCAACATGTGGCGCTCCCTAGGAATGATCTCGCTAAGGGGTACAAAAATACCAATGCTCCACAGACTATTGTATAGTACATTCACCTTGTCTGCTTGGTACAACGCTACTCTCTCTATCTAGAAAGATTGGCTCATGGGGCGTTGGTGTGACCAGAGATCTCCTTGATCTAGGCAACAGCCGAAAGCCCTTACCAAATCCTACAAGGACGTCGAAAAATGTAGAAGGCCCAACGCCCAACTGCTAGGAAAATAGAGTATGATGCCCTCCGGAGACCTGCTTCTGTCTCGGAGTAACCCAGGGGGTCATAATCCCTAAGGGTGCCTATGAAGAGGCCCCAGAGGCCTCTGTGCCAGAGCATGTTAACTAGTCACACAGACAACCTGGCAGAGATAGTGTCCAACAAGATTGTTCCGGTCGCCTTATAGTTCCAAGTTACTTTAGCCCTAAGTTTCTAGTAGTCGCGTTCTTGGGCCAAAATGGACTGACATCTACTTTGGAGCTCCTCTTCAAGGTTGCAGAGGAATCAGGAGTGGTGAAGAGCTTGGCCAAGATGGTTTCTCGCACTACGAGCAAGGTTGATTTTCTTCTTCTTAGAAATGTTGCCAAAGACTAGTTTTGACCAGACAGGAGCCTGAAAGGAAGGTTATCTAATTTACCCTCACAGGATATTTGGCCAGCACAATTCTAGCCCAATGTCTGGCAATAGTCGGTTTAAGATTCGGGTGAGTAAACCAAGTAGTCTCAAATCTAAAAATATGATTGTAACCTCGTCGCTCTGCTCCATCATTAATACAGACGAGAATAGCGTGGGGGTGGTATGAACATGTTCTTTGGAGGTGCGTTCCTTATCCCTACAGGACTAGCTAAGGCACGGTCGAGTCTTTCGTGAATTAAATCATGTCTAAGGAATCGACAGTTGGTCCAAGTACATGGTTGGCCCAGGAACCCCAGATCTTGCAGGTTATAACAGTCTAGAAAGTTTGATGCCAAGAAAGGTGGGTTCGCAGTCGACGTGGAGGTGTCACAAGAAATGCAGTCCGAGTCAGATGCCAAGTATGATGATATAGGATATAGTAAGGATACAACAAGGGCAGAGACTAAGGGCTTCCCAGAAATAGCCTGAGGGTGGCAGTGCTGCGAGGGCGACGGCGGGCGATGCAAATATACGATGACAGTCACCCTCTGATGCTTAGGTTCAAAGTCAAGGTCCTGTATATTTCTCTCTCTAGAATTCCAGAGAGAATGGGTTTTAGAAAGAGAAAGTGAGATTGTCAAATGATCGAATTTTGTCCAAATGAATTCTCAAGACCCCTATTTATACAGGGTGAGATGATGTCATCACGAGACATGTGGCGCTCCCTAGGAGTGACACGTCACCGAGGGGGTCTATAGCTGCCGGTGCTCCACGAACTGTTAAAACACATATTCACCCAGCCTACCCCACACAACGTCGCTCTGTCTGTATGGAAAGACTAGCTCCCACAGTGTCAGTGTGGCCCGAGAACTCCCTTGATCTAGCCTCTAGTACAAGCCCTTGCAGAGTCCCACAGGCCTGGTAGCAGTAGGAAAGACCCAACGCCCAACTGCCAGGCAGACTAGGCGCGATGCCCTCCGAAGACCTACTTCTGTCTCGAAGTGACTCGAGGGTCATAGTCCCTAGGGGTGCCGACGCAAGCCCCCAGTGCCGGAGCTCGTAGGCTAAACACGAAGACACCCTAACAGAGATAGTGTCTCGGAGGAGTCACCTATTCCAGGGTGAGTCCTTGTGCCGAAGCACTCGGAGCGCATCAAGGTAGCATCCCGAAAGAGCCATCTACCCGACAGGCCGAGGTAGCATCCCGGAGGATCTGCCTATCTGACGGAAGGGGACTTGAAAAGCTTCCTGGCGAAGATAGTGTCTCGGAGTAGTCGCTTATTCCACAGGCCGAGGTAGCATCCCGGAGAAGCCATCTACTTGGCAGAATGGGAGTTCAAAAGCTCCCTGACGGAGATAGTGTCTTAGAGAGCGAGCCTATCCCGAGGGTGAGTCCTTGTGCCGGAGCACTCGGAGCGCATTGAGGTAGCATCTAATAGGAGCCGTCTACCTAACGGGCTGAGGTAGCATCCCGGAGGGGTCGTCTACCTGGCAAAATAGGAGTTGAAAAGCTCCTTGGCAGAGATAGTATCTCGGAGGAGTCGCCTATCCCCGCGGGTGAGTCCTTGTGCCGGAACACTCGGAGCGCGTTGAGGTAGCATCCCGGAAGAGCTGTCTATCTAGCAAAAGAGGAGTTGAAAAGCTCCCTAGCGGAGATAGTGTGCCGGAGGAGTCGCCTATCCCCGCGAGATGCTATAAACTCTAAAAAGTGGGTCGAAGCATGTTTAGCGTCCATGGCAGGGGTGCATGGTATGGTTAAGTGCGTATGGTATCGGGGGCACGACATTGTGACAGAGAGCTTGGGGGCACGGCTGTATCAGCGGCGCAACGCATGGGCGCGACGAAGTGAGGGAGGTGCCGGGGGTGCTGTAGTGTGACAGAGAGCCAGGGGGCACGGTTGTATCAGCGGTGCCGCGCATGGGCGCGGTGGAGTGAGTGAGGTGACGATGCGCTGGTGCGGGTGACGGGCGTCGTGGAGCCGGGGTGCAGGTATGAGCGACGAGCGTCGTGGAGTCAGTGAGGGGGAGACGGTGGGCTTTGCGAAGATGGCGCGTGACCGCAAGCAATGGTCATTGGGAAGATGGCGCGCCGGTGGTGAGCGATGGTACGCGGTCATGACGGCGGGCGATAGTGGGCAGCGGGTGTCGCGAAGATGGCGTGTGAGCGATGGTCGTCGCAGCGAAGGCTTGGGGCCACGAGCGACGGTCGTCATGGTGGCGGCGTCCAACTCGAGCAATGGTCGTCGTAGTGGAGATGACCCGTGGCTGCGATCTACGGTGGCGGGTTGATAGGGTAGGTGGTCGACCCCCTAAGGTGGCCTACCCCCTTAAGGTGGCCGACCCCCCTAAGGGAGAAGGCACGCCAAGGTTGTTTCACGAGCAATTCACGTGACTTGAGCATGGTCGCTTTGACCGGCTTGGGAGCATTAAAAAATTAAACGTTAAATATGTAACATCTCGCGAAAAACGGGATCCCTGGTGGGCCCTTGGGTGCGGCCAAAGTAGGTTGGGAACATATGAGTGATTGGAGAGAGAAAAAGGAAAAGAGAGAAAGGGACAGAAGGAATTAAATAAGAGACGAGACCCACATGGAGAGGTGAGAGGGGACTGCCCGAGCTTAGGGGCTGCCCAGGCACTGGGGTGGGGGGTAGGGGGTAATTTTTTTGTGGATCCAAGGAAATTTTCGAAGTGTATATAAAGAGCAAGACAGGTGTGGAAAATGTTTTGATGAAGAAAGATTTTTAAGTGAAAGGAAGAGAATGAGGGGGGAGGCAGATGAAAATTTTTGTTGAAATTTTTTTCTAAGTATAGAATGAGGATGAGAAGGTGTTGACCCGATTGTGAGCAGGTAGTCATGGTGAGAGGGAGGTAAGGGATGAAAAATTCGTTGAAAATTTTTCTAAGTATAGAATTTTTCCCAAGTGGTAGAAGGAGCATATAATGGAGGGGGGTGAAAAATTTTGTTAAAATTTTTTCTAAGTGTTGGAAAGAGCATGGGAGAGGGTGGGGACGAAAAAATTTTGAAAATTTGTCTAAGTTCGAGAAAAGGGAGAGTGGAGTTCGGACAAGGGTGCTGAGGGAGGCCGCGAGGGGTGGTGACCCGACTGCGAAAAATGAAGAATTCTTTCTAAGTGTTGAGCTCGGGCAAGGGTGCCGAGAGAGAGGGTGACTTAGGATGGCGGGCTGGCATGAACGACCGGCTGAGTCATAGAGGCGACAGGTAGCGTGGCTCGAGCCACCCCGCGCATCACCTATCAAGTCGCTGTGGAATGTAAAGCAGGGGGAGAGAGGGAAGTTGGCCTGCATGAGGTAGGGAACGGGTGAAGCCCCTAAGGGAGTAGGTGATGGCGTCAAGGGTGGTGTCAGGCAAGGGACGAACTGCACTGCGATGCTCACCTCCCCAGCAGAGTCGCCAAAATGATGCCAAGGAAGGTGGGTTCGCAGTCGACGTGGAGGTGCCACAAGGAATGCAATCCGAGTCAGATGCCAAGTATGATGGTATAGGACACAATAAGGATGGAACAAGGGCAGAGACCAAGGGCTTCCCAAATAGAGCCTAAGGGTGGCAATGATGTAAGGGCGACGACGCGCGATGCGAATATACGACGACAGTCACCGTCTGATGCTTAAGTTCAGAGTCAAGGTCTTGTATGTTTCTCTCTTTAGAATTCCAAAGAGAATGGGGTTTTAGAGAGAGAAAGTGAAATTGTCAGAGAATTTCGTCCAAATGAATTCTCAAGACTCCTATTTATAGAAGGTGAGATGATGATGTCATCATGCGACACATGGCGCTCCCTGGGAGTGACACGTCACCGAGGGGTCCATAGCTGCCGGTGCTCCACGGACTGTCAAATCGCATATTCACTCGGCATGTCCCGCACAACGTCGCTCTGTCTGTCTAGAAAGACTGGCTCCCACAGTGTCAGTGTGGCCAGAGAACTCTCTTAATCTAGCCTCCAGTTCAAGCCCTTGTAGAGTCCCACAGGCCTGGCAACGGTAGGGAAGACCCGACGCCCAACTGCCAGGCAGACTAGGCGCGATGCCCTTCAAAGACCTATTCCCGTCTCATAGTCCCTAGGGGTGCCGTTTCAAGCCCCCAGTGCCGGAGCACGTAGGCTAATCACAAAGACACCCTGGGGAAGATAGTGTCCAGGGAGTTGCCTATCCCGTGAGTGAGTCCTTGTGCCGGGACACTCAGAGTGCGTCAAGGTAGCATCCCGGAGGAGCCGTCTATCCGACAGGCCGAAATAGCATCCCGAAGGAGCCGTTTACCTAGCGGAAGGGGAGTTGAAAAGTTCATTGACGGAGATAGTATTCTAGAAGAGTCGCCTATTCCGCAGGCCGAAGTAGCATCCCAGAGAAACCGTCTACCTGGCCGACCGAGGTAGCATCCCCAGCTTGAAGTTGAATATACTACCATCAAAACTATATTTGGAGGTTGAAACGTGATTTGTCAACAAACTCCACTGTGCCTTGATAGAAGCACAATCTTGAATCCTCTAAAATCACGAAAAACCCATCCCACCATTCTTCCTTCTTCAACACGTCTGCTTCCAATTGATTAGGTGAATATTATTCAAACCTTGCTATGACCCACTAGAAATTACTTGCAAGAGAATTAAGTTCATCACACCCTTGATTTGGTGCTTGAAACAGCTCATTCCATACATGAACCGGCTTTCCAAACTTCTTATTAATTCTTGCACAAGATTTCCTTTTCTGGATACCCAAACATTCTACATGAGCATCTACCAACCTCCACTCCAACTTCTGCCCAAATATCTAGCGAAGGGAAGGGGGAGCACAGTGAGCACATGCCCACCCGCATGCTTTAGTAAGCAATTGATTCTGGTATTATGGCTCTTGCATATGTGATTTTGTAATATTTTGGTGCCCCTTTGAGTGAATTTTTGTATTATTCCTACCAAAAAGAAATTATTATAACATTTCCATATTGTTCACCTACAGTGTCACATTGACTCCTTTTATGAATACTTTACTGATTTTAACGTTCAGAGTAGAGTGCAAGTACAAAAATTTATATGTAGTTTATATTTCTCTTAGCAACATCATAAGCTTTATCTCTATCCATTTTTTAACTGAACATGTGTACGCGCCTTCAAACATTATACAAGATTTCTCTCTGTGCCCAAGAAATATTTTTGATTAGTATAAGGTGTATATTTCCTTGGCAAAAATTGTAACTTCGAGTACTAAAGTTGGCTTTTGCCAATTTCAGTTCTTAAAGTTAGGCTCTGTGATGTCATGAGGTGAAATTTAATGTTATCTATGAGGTTGAAAAACAAAGCAAATTTCCAATCTCAAGATAAACTTCCTGGCTATCAAAGTCAGTCAGGTTGACGAAGCATGGGACTTAAAGAGGAGATCATGACTATTAGGCTCCAAGTCCACCCTGTTTATTAGAAGTTGCAATCAATTCCAATCAATGTCCAATAGACTTAATAACACCTTCATTCCAATAGAATATATAGAAACTTGATATCGTATAACTTGTGAAGGCAGCAACCTCAGGGCACATACTTGAGGGTTCATCACAAAAACAAGTATCATTGCGTTAGAACTTCTTCTATACTTTACTTCAGATTTCACTGTCACACATGCAAAGCCAAGGTTGACAAACATCCTGAGGTGACATTCTAGATTGCTCATCAAGCAAAATACTTTTCTCCTTATGTTTAGATTTTATAAATTTGTCAGCATATTTCTAATAATTGGACCTTGGATCCTCTAGGCTACGCTACAAGGTCTAAAGTTCATTAAGAACCACCTAATTTCATCTAGTGATTAAGGAGATTTGAGATCTTAAAGTTGGAAAAAAAAATAAGGAAGTTCAAATGTCAAAATTCGCATTTCCACATTTCCTAGAAGAGGAAAATTATGGGTTTATGCAAGCCAATCTGACGGGTTTTCAAGTGGACATGGACATATATGTACCTTTACGTTAGCCCGCGGCCTCTTAAGGGCGCTCTAATTTTTTTTGTTGTTCTAGAAACACATTTTCATGGTATCTGTTGGTTTGAGTGACTGTTAATTAAATGGTACTTGTAGCATTACGTGACTGTAAGTTTCACTCAAGCCACTATTTCGTAATATGTTTACGGTATGGAGAAAGCGGGCCGATACTTTTTGAAGGAGGATCCAGAGCTTTTAACGTTTGACTCAGGCAGTATTAAATATTCATTTCCTACCATTTTCTCCATAGGACTCGTGCTAAAGCAATGTAAGCTTCATTGAGATTGTAACTCCGGTTTCTACACGTTACTTTAATAAAAGTCATATGTAAAATATCAGGACTAATAAAAAGTAAATATGAACTTTCCCTACGTGTGTCCACTAAAGGTCTTCGATCTAAATGACGCTCAAATTTCTCAGTCTTACTTAATTGCCTTTTGTTTGTATAAACGTTTAATATGACAAGCAATATACAGTGCTAAATAAAATGTGCCCCTGTGTCGGCGTCCTGCGCGATGATGTTGATGCCAATATCTTTCTTATTCTTATATAATAATTGTTGTTGCGAAATTCCGTCTTTTGGACATCATTTCAAACAAGTTGCTTTATGAAATCCGAAAGACTCTATTATGCTTGACGTACAAGTGGGACCAATTTTAAAACGAGTTAATCAGTAAGTATTACTTGGCAAAATGGACAGAAATTAATTACTCAATCAACATGGTCTCACTGTCTAAATTCTCAATGTTACATGAAGCCGTTACTATAAGGTCGAGGCCCTTTTAACGACAAATGGGTTGCGATGTGACAAAATAAAGTGGTATATTTTTTCAATTTCCTGTTCCACCATTTAAGAGCGACAGTAGAGGAACTCATATTATACTGAGTACATAGTTCTTAAAAGGGCAGCCCATATGCACCACGTTCCGTTCTTGTGAAATTTGGAGAGTGTTGGCTTAATACCAAGGGTATATAAACATTTTCACACAGATACAGCTCTTTCTTATACACTAGTATAGAATACGTGCGTTACACGTGAATATAATCGAGAGTAATGTTTGAGGTGATATTATTATCTTTTTTGGTATGAAAATAATGTAATTTAATTATATTGTTATTTTTTTGTGACTTGTTTTAAAATAAATATATATATTTGATGTTCGCAATTATAATCAGTTCAATGTTTAAAAATATTATTTGCAGGCTTCTTGATTGAAGAAATATTTGATGCTACTGTTGAAAATAAAAGTAAATAGAGAAATTAAAAAAATAAATTTACGTCTTTATTTATGTAATATGTTAAATTAGTTTAGGTTAAGATTTATAATTTCCAAGATCAGGTACTTTACATTTCATCAATAAGAAAATACAAAACACCCGGTCTTCAACTGCAATAACTAAACATATATTCAGTTCAAATTGGCATCATGTAAACCTTGTTTTTTTAAGCATATTTAATCCTTTTTTATTTTTGTTTTTCCAACAATTTTTGTTTCTTAATTGATTTTTCAAGTATTTCAGTTTCTTTATTGTGTTTTTATTTTTCAGTTTTTCAATTGGTTAATTGTTTGCTAACCTAAAAATGTAAGAAAAAAATCACAGTTCTCATTAACCAATTCAATATCTAATATTTATTTCATTTTAACCAAATTAAAAAGAGAATAATAAATAAATTTATTTGTTATGTTTTTTTTTCTCATTACACTTTTCATTTTCCAATGTATAAAATAGATTCATTACCCAATGTTCTTTTCATTTCATCAATTAAAAGGGAGTAATAAAAGAAGGGTAAGAATGTAATTAACGTATTAACAGAGGACATAATCGTTCAAAAATAATTTATAACATTCATACTTTTATAGATAGTATACACACACACATAAATATATTTTTGGCAACGACACATTTTTTTTTCTCAATGTATAAATGTAGGTTTATATTAATTTATGACGTAATGCTCATTAAATGCATTACAAAAAAAAAAAGAATGAGTAGAATTGTCATTGGAATATCTAGCAGAGGGAAAAACCGAAAATGATTATAAAATTAGTAATTAATAAAGATATTTATGAAATGGTAGAATTGTTATTGGAATGATTAACGAAAGTAAAAACAGAATAAAATGATTTATAAGATTCATACTTTTATAGATAGTATGTATGTGTGTGTGTGTGTATCCCCCTCAGTATCTGGGTGGTGTTATGCCTGGTGCAAAGTCCAGTGCATTAGCTTTGACGTTATACGCAAGGATTGTTATGTGGTTCAACGCCTATATCAACATACACATCTTTGCCTAGGCGCTGATACAACGAGCCCGTGATAGCTAACACGTCCAATGCATAGCGAACTTGTAAGGGAATGAGAGTGCCTATATCCGCATGCACACTCCTGTATTAGGCGCTCACATAATGAGTCTGTAACGGTATGAGCTTGTCCTTACGATTATGAATAGACTATCTAGGCTTTTTTTTGGCAACATGAACTTCCACGGATATTGAGGCACGCTCACCACCATGATTCATGACACGTTACACAACCTCTTAATGCATTACATAATTTGTAGTACCACTTATATAGGACTGCCCCTTACGAGATTGATAAATTGTAAAGATTATGGTGCCAACTGCCAACAGATAGGATGTGTCCTAATTAGGGCCATCCCAATATGCTAGAACCACAGCAGAACCGCGACTGTGGCCCTCCCAACTGCCTGAAATGGCAAAATGCCAACCCCTAACATGAGAGGACCTGAATGTTTTGAATTTGAGAGATTATGGACCTGTCTTTCACTTGACAATCTCAACTTACGTGCTTGAGCCACATATATTGTTCTCTTTTGCACGGTGTCAAATGGTTGGGTACTTCACAATGAATATTGTATTCCCGAGGAATTTGCTCAATGACATTGTTTGAATTTTTTTTAAGGTAAAATATAGAACACCGTTCATTAGTGATTTTTACAAAGATAGATAACTTTGTTTTTTTATCTCTAAATTCCGATAACAGATGTACAGTGTATAGTCTCACGCTTCTCAATTGAACCATAAACGAGTCAAAAGGTAAAGGACAATGCCTACATAATTCTACCTCAACCCCAACAAAGGCCAAAACATTTTACCGACACTAACTTTCCATAACACATAGTGTGTTCTTTGAATCGAAGCACTTGAGTACAGAGCACATAGTTGAAATGACAAATGTTATTGGAGTTGTCTCAAAACTCGTTTGTGTGAATTTTCTCACTATGCATATCGGCAACGGGACGTGCCAGGTTAATCTGTGCCATATAGCATTAATGAATGACTTTCATGATGCAGCGAACTTTTTAAATCCATGCTAATTTATCTAAGAATATGCAAACCATGTCATTTCTTTTATTGGCTGCAAGAAGAGATTTTCATAGTGACATGCACTCTGCGGGTTATGACAAAATCTGCTCGTATTCATAGTTAAGAAAATAATTACCATAAAAGCAAAAACTGAATTCCAAGCCAAGTCTCAAGAGAAATCTGATAATTGCTTGATAAAGCAATAATGAAAGTCAGTCATTATTGTGTTATCCTCAATGAGGAAACATAAAGAGGGACATGCTAGGCCTTTCTTTCCGTAGAAAAGGAAATAAAGTTAATGGTGAAAGTGAGACAAAAACGAGAAAATTGGGGCAAAGGATGTGCCTGAGGCCCACCCATCTAGAAAGACTTGACTTTTAGAGCTACGCAACCAAAAAAAAGGGCTTGCGATATTAAAAAGAAAGTGACAAGGGACTCCTTGATGACAATGCCAACGTACCAAACTTCCTTCACAAACGCCACAAACTCTCTTCCCTCTCCCTCCTTCTCGATCACCCCCTTCAAAAAAACCATGTTTAATCCTAGAACTGAACTGGCTAACACCCACCTCTACACGCCCTATTCCCTCGAACGTGTGAACGATGGTTACGATCGTTGGGGCGCTGCGGATTATGGTGCCAAAGCTCGTAAAACGGCTCAAAACTATGAGAATTATAGGACTGGGAACAGTGGGGGAGTTCAGTTTAGGCCTAATAGCATACAAGATGATTCTGGTGTCTGTTCACCACCCTTATGGAGGACTAGTCCACCTCTAAGTCCGGGCCATCCACATCCTCAGCAAAACAACTTTCGGCATCTCTCTCCAGCCTCGAGATCTCAGGCCATTGCTAGAGGCCAATGGGAACTCATGGAGATGGTTAAAAACATGCCCGAGTCGTCGTATGAGCTTTCTCTGAAAGATCTTGTTGAAAAGCGTAGGGTGGATATTCAGGAAGAAAGAATAGTCGAAGAGAGGAATTTTGGGAGTGGAAACGCATATCAAAGGGTGAACGCAAAGAGGCAAGAAAGTATCATAAGAAGTGGAAGCTTTGATAATAGTAACAGTAAGGGACTGTTTCTCAAGATGGCGTTTCCGTTTTCCTTAGGATCAAACAAGAAGAAAAAGAATTCAGCAGCAACGAATCCTTGGGCTAAAGTTTCTCCTAAGCCTGAGGTTATGGATAAATCTCCAAAGGGTGGTGCTGAGAAGGAGTGGTGGAGGAAGAGATTTTCTGCTTCAGGTGAGAGTGAAAGTGGTGTAACAAGCAGTAATAGTGGAAGTACCGGCAGCAGCGGCAGCAGTGGTAGCAGCAGTAGCAGCCGCAGCAACAGTGGCAGGTATATTGATTCAAAAAAATCAGTCCTTGCTTTTTCTCACTTTCGTTTCCATTTTCGATTAAGTTGGGTTTATATTTTAATAGATGAGGGAATCAACATATGAAACTGACAATAGAAATCCATGATTTCCATGGTCTAATAACCATCAAAATCAGTAAACAAACATGTATTTGATTAGATATCTTGCCGAAAAGGCCAAAAAGTAAGCAAATCAATTGCATATCTTGCCGATTAAAAAAATTGGAATGCATATTTTGCCTATTAATAGTAAGATTCTATCTGCCATTTGTAGTCTGCAGAGTGTAAGAAAATGTGAATTTTGTATTGTACTCAATTTAATTATTCGAGAAGCTCCATGCTGAGAACAATAATTTCTTGGCTGTGACAACTGTCAAAAACAAAGTTTGAATCCAGGAAAGATTAGCTAGTGCTAAAGTAAGCTTGACCCTCTGGCTAAGTAGCCAAGTATTTACAACTGTTCTCATCTGCTGCACTAAAATGCAAAATTTGTTCGGACGGCTCAGATTCCTGAGTAGGATAGTGTGTTAGTTTGAAAATCCCTGCTAAAAGCACTTTAACATGCACAGTTAAAAACAGGAAAAAAAGAACAAGAAGAGAAAGAAAGGTGGGACATGATATAGCATGACAATGTCGTGCATGTTAAATTAGAGCAATTTCAGTTGGATTGACTTTAAGACATGATTTTTAAACTAATGCAGGACAAACAGTGCTTGCTCACCCAGTTTCTGTACTTTCTTCGAATCCAAGAAGAGCAAATTTGCAAAGCGATAGAAGAGCTGCTGCGGTTTCTAATTGGCATACTGCATAATTATTCTGTAAACAGCCTACTACTAGTGCCTGGTCAGAGCAGAATATTTGAGATCACCACGACAAAATGATGCAGTGTTGCATATGTATATCCTTTTTAAAACATTTGATTGTCTTCCTCGTTCTCTGGGAAAGTTTTCGGGTTCTCTTATTGGTTGTTTACAGAGAGGTGAATATTGTTGCTTCAAATTGGAACTAGTAGCAACTAGTTAATTTGAGTATCCAGCGAGAACCTGTGCTCCCCTGTCACTCATGATACTAAACAAAGTTTCAAATAGCAAAGAAGAAGCAAAGTATAGGAAATATTTTCTCAGTCTGCTTGTTTCTCAGGGTCGTTTTGTGGATAGATATTGGAGTCCTAATGCTAAATCAGCAACGTAACTAATGCTATGCACCTCCAAATGTTGTGTATTGACGGAAATTGGCAAGGCCATTATTCATATCTGCTATGCAAGCTTGAAATACGCAAGTCTGAACTTTGTATCAGATGCAACTGATTGCATTTTGCCTCAAAAAATTGTGTGCCATTTTTCTTGTTATTTGCTAGAGGAAAAGCAACCGTTTTTAACTAGTTTCTTTACTTGGATAGCCAATATATATATATATATATATATATATATATATATATATATATATAATGAAAAATGGAGTTTTGGGCATCTCATAATCTATTTGTGAGGGTTTGAGTGCAGCCGGTATATTATAAAAAATGGAGTTTTGAGCCTCTCATATTCTCAGTGGAAAATGATTTTGACCTTTTTCATGCTTCATCTTTGGTACTAGTGGAACTCGCTCCTTACTTCAGATGAACCTTGAAAAATGCCGTTGTCTTGATTTTGAATGAGTATGCTCCTATTTCTTTTTACGGATCGAACAATTTGGAGAAAGAGCTCACGATTTTGCTATGATTCTAGTATGTGGGTTCAATATTTAGCCAATGGACACATCTTGAGCATCTTGTTGGGACTGACCAACATATTTTCTCCTTTCATCATACATGTAATAAGCGAGATTGTGATGGCAAGGCATAATGAAGATGGTGGTACATGTGACATGTTGGTGGGATCTTAGGCTTTGCCTTTTATAGAACTTTTGAGATTGCAGGTTGGCACATCTTCGACATTCACTCTCAATGTCACTGCAATCTTCAGTCGAATTCATATTCTAATAGATCAGGAAAATCAATAGATGAAACCAGCGATTCAAATCCATGATTTCAATGGTCTAATAACCATCAAAATCAGTAAACAAGTATGTATCTGATTAGATCCTAGAGTGGAAGTAAAGGCCAAAAGTAAGCTAATCAATTGCATATCTTGCCAACTAAATGAATAGAATGCATATCTTGCCCATTAATTCTTAGATTCTTTCTGGCATTTGTAGTCAACAGAGTGTAAGCAAATGTGGATTTTGAATTGAGGGTAGTCCTAAAGTAAGCTTGACCTTCTATCTAAGTTGATTGATAGACAGTAGTCAAAGTCTCTGCAATAAACGTGGCAGATGTAGAAAAAAGGAAATTGCAGTGCAATCACTTAGTAATTATGTACATGGGACCTCTATATGCATCATTTTCAGCTGGAAAATTGTCATTGTTCTTGTTTAATCAACGCGAGGACAACAGAGAAGGAAATGCAAAATAAATTAGCGCTGCCACCAAGTGTTTACGAATGTCCTCATCTGCTGCACTAAAATGCAAAATTTGTTCGGACGGCTCAGATTCCTGAGTACGATGGTATGACAAATGGTATACTGTAGTGTATTAGTCCGAAAATCCCTGCTAAAAGTACTTTAACATTTACAGTCGAACCATTTTGCTATAGCGTCAAACTCCAGATATTTGTAAGTAACAATAGGGCTATTGACCAAGTTAAAAAGGGAAATTGAAAAAGAACAAAGGTGGAACATGACATAGCATGAAAATGTCATGCATGTTTAATTAGAGCATTTCAGTTGGAATGACTTTTGAGACATGATTTGTAAATTAATGCAGGACAAAATGTGCTTGCTCAGCCGGTAGCTGTCCTTTCTTCCAATCCAAGAAGAGCAAATTTATAAAGCGATAGAAGAGCTGCGGCTGTTTCTAGTTGACATACTGCATAATTGCTCTTCAAACAGCCTGCCAATAGTGCCTGGTCAAAGCAGAATATCTGAGATCGCAACAACAAAATGGTGCAAACTAGCATTTTTATATCCCTTTTAAAGCTTTTGATTGTCTTCCTTATTGTCTGGGAATGTTTTCGGGTTCTTTTATCAGTTGTTTACAGAGAGGTGAGTATTATTGCTTCTAATTTGAAATACAAGCTACCAGTTAACCTAAGCATCCAGCGAAAACTAGTACTCCCCTTCTCACTAGTCACTAACGATACTTAAGTTTCAACTTGCTGCGACAAATTTTGTATCAAAAGCAGCAAAGAAGAAGTGGAATATAGGAGAATATTCTCTCAGTCTGCTTGTTTCTCAGGGTCAGTTTCTGGATAGATAATGGAGTCCTTATGCTAAATCCGCAGGGTAATTAATGCTCTCCACCCACAAATGGTGCTCAGTGACGGATATTGGCAAGGAAGTTATTCATATCCGGTACACAAACTTGAAATATGCAATGGCTTAACTGTATATCAGATCCAATGGATTGCGTTAGCCTCTCAAAACTGTGTATGACCTGATGGTAGAAAAATGAGTTTCTCGCCATTTGTTCCAGGAAAAGCAGCCCTTTTTAACTAGCTTCTCTAATCAGATAGCCAGTATATATATATTTTGAAAAATGGAGTTTTTGGGACTCTGGTATTCTAATTACGACGGTTTGAGTGCAGCTGGTGGAAAATGATTTAGACTTTTTTCATGCTTCATCTTTGGTACTAGCAGAACACGCTGTTCATTATAGATGAACCTTGAAAAATGTCAGTGTCTTGATTATGAAAGATTATGCACTTAACTCATTTGTGGATCAAACAATTAGGAGAAAGAGCTTATGATTTTGCTATGATTCGAGTTGGTAAAGATGAATCCTAGTTTCTTGGGATCAGCTTTTAGCCAATGGACACATCCTGAGCGTCTTGTTGGGACTGACCAACACATTTTCTCTTTTCATCATACTAGTTATGAGCTAGATTGCGATGGCAAGGCATAATGAAGATGGTGAAGTACATGTGATATGTTGGTTGCCTTTTATAAAACTTTTGAGATTGCAGGTCGGCACATCTTCAACAGTCACTCTCAATGTCACAGCAATCTTCAGTTCTAGATTGAAAGCCAGAATGCCAGCAATCTTCAATGATGTTAGCTATGTAATTTTGCATTCCAGTTACATTTAAGAGTATAACAAATTTTTGGACCCTTCCCTTGGTACACAGGAGGTTACACTCCCCAACTTGACTTTCGGGCAAATCTTCATTCAATTCCAGAAGGTCATCCCATCGATCAATGGTGGAAAAAATGGTCAATTCATCGCGGGCATTTTCCTAGTCTTTTCCAATTGGAACATTGCCAATGGTAATGACCATTCCATTCATTCCCTGGCATCATTTCTTTTCCGCGATCTATACCATTCTTCTATGTATAATTCGCGGAAAAGAAATCTATGCGCATACCATACGTTAATGATGGCTTTTATGCATCATGGACCGTTAGATACATATTTTTATGTAATATCTCTTGATGTATCCATGAACTTTGTCCCCTAATATAATGGTGCCAAAGCATTGAGACCATGGTCACATGATAATTTAGAGTCGTGTAGGATTTGTCTTGAGTGTATAAGTTGGCTCACAGTGTCGTGAAAACGTACACTGATCACTTTATTGAAAATTTCTGGTCAAAATTTAACCCTGCGATCATAGCAATGGCGAGCTTGCGGCGGCCACACCTACAACCATGGGTCTTTAAATAATAAATCCCGGTGACATATCCAAGAGAAATGAACCCTTGTGAATTCAAAGCCAGAATTCCCTCTAACTTTTTAGAATCAGTTTCTTGAACTGGATCCTTAAAAAATATACTAGCATATAAAAGAAAAAGTATTTTATGGTTTTTCCCCAAATTCAGGTGTTAAAAAGCTAGGTTATTTACCCTAGCCGAGTATTTTTCAAGACTTCCAAGCGGCAACCAATTTCCAAAGATATAATTACAAGTCGTGATGTAACTATTTTGATGTAAGATTAACTTGGTGAAAGGCCTAATTTTTGACAAACTTGCAGAAAATGAGTGAGAATTAAGGCCGGAAATCCCTCTCTGATTCTGAGTGAGGGGGAAAATAAATAAATAAATAAAGTTGGGTAATAATAGGCTGAACTTGGACATTGGGCCCTACAAAAAGGAGGTTTGGGTCTTGAATGAGTTAGCAAAGTAATTCAATTATAAAGGCTTCAGAATATATTTATAAAAACCTTTTGCCAGCTTTATACTGGGTAGGATGGTAATTTGACCTGCACCAACAAAGGTCTCTCTCGGCTTGGTTTATTTGGAGCCCATAAATTTCGCTTTGGCCAGATTCAGTGTCCAATATTGTGTGACCACTTAGATCTCGCTCTGCGTGTTTGAAGGGGTTCAAATGTGGAGATTTTTTGGCCCATACCCCACCTCACGCCGGATGCTTACTTTCTAATAGTCATCAATCAATATGGTACACAAAAGTTTGGTACTCTTTATTAACATATATAGAGAGAGTGAGGCTTATACATATTAATATCCAACTTCATTTTTGTGCCATGTTCATCTGAAATATGCTCTTATTTTTCTAGTTATATGCTTTTATTTTGCACAAAAGGAAAAAGGAAAAGAGAAATTTCTCTTTTGTGCTATGTTGATCCGAAATAAAATTTTCATGCTTTACACAGAGAAAACTTTTGTTGAAAGACTCCTTTTATTCCAGACATACTAACTAAATGTTCAAAGGGTTGAGTCAACTCAACCCTTTTGATGTTAAGTTAGACTCGTTAATTAGGCCCCGTTTGACAACCGGTTAGTTTGCCTTTTTTTTTGGGCCAGTTCTAAGACATCCTCAAAGAGGTCGGTCGAGTCAACTCAATTCCAATCTTCTTTTAACCTAACCAATCTCTGGCCACTATCACCGTCATCACTGCACCATAGCTAACATTATAGAAGACCACCGCCAAAATTGTCCACCATGTAGACCTAAAATCCTAACCACCAACACTGCGGTGCCAAGACATAGTGTGCTAGTGAGGTGCGAACACATGAAGAGAAAAAGTAAGGGAAAACAGAGAGTAATAGAACGGAGAAAATGTCAGGTGAGAAAAGTTTTCGAAATACTCATTTAGCATGAATGCATTATTACACTTTACATTAGCTTGGCTTCTTATAAGGCTTAATATAAATGAAAATGATACAACTGGAAAACTGCGCCAAAACCTAACCAACTTTCAAATTTGAAATAAAACAGGATTTTAAACATCAAGTTCCACATGCGCAAGTCACATGCATCTTATCTTCTCTTGAAAGTCGCATTTGATGCCACAATTGGTCTTGAATTGCTCTTGATCTTTAGCTGGTCCATGACATTCCTTCCTCCTTCAAAATTAGGCCTGAACTTTGGGAGAGAAATTGAGCAATCTTCCTAAGTAGAGGCTTCTTTAGTCACGTCAGAACATTGTAACTAGACTTTGCAATTGCCTGGTAGTGTTTTTGAATCATGCAATTGTCAAGGATTTGTAAGGGTTCCACTAAGTGTTGGCCTTCATTTCCAAGCATGGGCAACTAGGTGTTGGGAAGTAGCTTGTTTTCCTATCTTGAACTTAAGCAAAGAGATATGCAATATTGGGTGTATCTGTGAGTGAGGGGCAAATTAAGTTTGTAAGCCACTGATCCAGTTTTTTCCAAGACTTCAAAGGGACCATGTGCTAGCTTCATGTTGTGCATGAGAGCTAAGCTGGTTTTTCATAAGGTTGTAGCATGAAATATATCCAATCAGCCATTTAAAATTCCCTCCCATGTTTCGATATCCAATTCCTTATTTTTAACTACTGTTATGGCCAAATTATCTTTGAGGGGGGCAATACCAGTGATGTATCTTATAACTTTAAATCAACAGTTGGAATGTTGGTTTTTATGTGATGTTGACAGCAGTTTTCTTAAGTATAGCCATACATAGCTTGGAAAAGGGTCATGTTCACTGAACTATGGTAACGGGTGTCGTACTAATATTTTCCATTGAAAGCCACTCAGACCAGGTCTTAGGCTTGTCTCCACAAAGGCACCTTGAATAGGTTTCAGGATACTGATTAACTCCTTTTGTGTGGCCATCACTCTTATGTGATAGGCTATGAACAATGTAGCTCAGTGTCTAATAGATAGAATAGTTTAATCCAAAATTGGCTAGGGAACCACTTCTTTCATTAATCAAAATGGCTTCTGGCAGGCCATGTAGTTTACATATGGAGTTTAGATATGATTAGGCTACCTCTTTCACTATGTAAGGATGCTTAAGAGCTAGGAAGTGTGCCATCTTGCTCAACCTCCGCCACCACCAAAATGACTTTATAACCCTTAGAGTTTGAGAGGCCTTCTACAAAAGCCAATGTGATACAAGTCCACATGGAAATGGAATATGTAGTGTCTAGAGTAACCCTGGATATAAAGTATGTTTTGCATTGTTAGCTTGGCATACTTCACACTTTTTCAACCAAATAATTTACCATTTCTTGTAGCTGACCAATAAAATAAAATTTAAAATCTTTTTGTATGTTCTAGTGATTCAAGAATATCCTCCCACTTAAGAAGCATCCAGTTCATGAAATACCCATTGCCTTCGATCAGTAGTATTACCAACACAAAATTTGCCTCTGTATTTGAGAACAAGGAATATTGTAAGGTAGCATAGGGCTTTAGTGTGAGTAACTAAACCTGGTGCAAGAAATGAAGGTCTATTTGCCAGTTGTCTATTAATTTTATAAACCAAACAGGTTGCAACACTGATATAGCCTGATAAGCGTTGGTCTGTTGTTGAGATTCTGGCAATCTCGACAGGTCATTTGCAGTTGTATTCTTTTGGCCAGTCTTATCCCAATAACTCAACCGAACACTTCTATTGCAATAAGGAAGTTAACCTTTGGCCTAAAAGATATTTAAGGCTGGCATGGTCAGTTCTTATAGTGAAATTTGAGTGGCTAAGATAAACATTCCAATGTGTTATAGCTTGCACTAATGCCCAACAGTTCCTTTGATAGGTAGATAAGGACTTAGCCTTAAGTCCAAAAGCCTTACTAAGATAGCAATTGGTTTGCCTCTAGCTGCATCAGCCCAACTCTCATGCCTACATGACTAGCATCAACCTCTACTTGAAAGGGAACACTCAAGTTTTCTAGGGCTAGAATAGGGGTATGTGACATGATAAACTGGAGCCTGTCAAAACCGTCAGTAGCCTTGTCACCCCAATAGAATTTATCCTTTGCAGTAGTGTTGTCAATGGCTTACTCACAATATCATATTTGTGAATGAACTTTTTATAATAGCGAGTCAAATTAAAGAAGTCCTAAGTTGCTTGAAAGTTTGAGGAATTGGCCAATTAACCATGGCATTAATCTTGGAATGATCTAGTGTTACTCAGTTGTCAGAGATACCAAGCCTTAACTATTGCACTTTGGGTTGAGCATAATGTAACGCCCCGCATAATTTGAGACGCTATTTCCTATGCAAATGCTGATTGGATTACCATGTGTGCGATAACTGGGAAAAAATGGATTGCATGGAGTGTCTGTGTGTCAAAAGAGTCCAGAACTTTATAGAATTATACAATATATTATGGAGTGTTCTAGAGATAAATTGAAAGGTAGAGAACCTTAGAGGTAAGTGGCAAAAACTTTGGAAGAATACATATGGCCATAGGATCGAGTCAATCTAGTCCGTCCATTGAGGAAGTGGATGGCTATAAATAGGTAGAAGACATTTGTGTAAGGGCATCGAAGTCTAATTCCAATTCTTGTACTTTATATTTCTAATATAAAGCTTTCCTTAACCAACTTTGCTTAGTGTGTGCGAGTATGAAAGCCGAGGGGGCTTGTGGCTACACATCAAAAGAGAGGCAACTATCGTTGGTGTGGTGCTTGCCAAGAAATCGACAATCTAGTAGGGTTAAAGCTGACTTAGACAACAAATAGGCTTGCTTGCCTAGGTTTTGCGCGGATTAGGCAAGAGTCTCAAAGCCAAGACTCTTAATTCGTGACAATAAGCACACTTTACGACTTCTTTAGATTCAATTGATCTTGATGTAATGTTGAGAGTACAACGGCAAGGTGGTTAAGGTGGTCATTATAGGCTACACTGTAGATTAGAATATCTTCAAAGAAAACTAAGACAAATTTTCTCGAATATGGGTTGGAATATGGAATTCACAAGGGATTAAAAGTGGTTAGGGCATTGGTGACGCCAAAGGGTATGAGCTTGAACTCAAAATAGCCAAAATGAGTAGAAAAAGTTATTTTTGAAATATTTTGGGGTGCCACTAATGGTAGCCACTTGTAAGGTCGAGCTTGAAAATGATCACTTTGTGCAACTCATCTAGGAGATCGTCAACATTTAGAATTAAAAATCTGTCTTTGGGTGAGTTTGCTCAAATTCTTATAGTCAACACAAATCCTTCATGTACTCGCTTTCTTTTTTACCAGCAAAATGTGTGAGCTAAATTGTGAAATATATGGTTGAATTATGCCCATGTCCAACATTTCATGCACGATCTTCTCAAGTTCAGTATTACGAGCATACGGTGCTTTATAAGGTCTGATGTTGATAGGTATAACATTTGGAATGAGAGGAATATGGTGATCTTATGCTTTGTGAAGTGGCAGTAAAGATGATTATTAGAAAATAGAGTTATATTGGGAAGTAAGGGCACTAATTGTGGTTTATTGGAATCAGTGGAGGGATATGATGTTATGGTGCATATTTAGTCATAAATAGCACCAAGATTGTTAATAAGGTATTTGTGCATTGCTGAGGCAAATATCAGCTTAATCTTGGCTGCCATGAAATGTAACAAACTACCCTTCCTAGTCTATGGTCATTAACTTCTATTCATAATTAAACTTGACTATGTCCAAAGTCTTCAACCATTGGTAACCCAACACATAGTAATACCCTCCTAGTGGAAGGAACATCACAATCTTTGGTGAATTTCTTTCCTTGTGTAAATCAAGTGAACCCTTGGCAATGAGACTCACTGATGGTTTTGTTACTATTTGCCACTGTTATAGTCGTTGCATTCTGGGGGTAATAACACACCCTAGCTTGCAAGCTATTACTATATCTACAAAGTTATGAGTAGGTGCAGTATCAATAACGATATTGTCTTGTTTGTCACCATAAATTGTAGTCATTTTGAATGCATTTTGGGATGTGTTCCCTGATAGTGCATTAACTGTTATCTCAACCTTCTCTTTAGTAGGAGCTTCTCGGCTTAGGTTCTTATCATAAGTTGGCTGAGAATCTTCAAATTGTTCCTCAGTCCCCACTATCATGGCTATGTGCTTGTTTTGCAATGGCAATCAGATGAAAAATTTTCAACACACTAATAGCACAATCCCTTGGATTTCCTATCATCAAAGGTCGTGTTTAATATTTGTCTCCTAGATTAAGAGGTAATTCGAAGGGCCAGAGGTGGTTTTGGGTTAAAATTGGCTAATGGACATGGTGTAGCAAATAAAGGTTTGGATTTAAGAGTAGTGCTAATTGGTATTTGGCATGGTTGTTAGAGTTCAACAAGAAGTTAAGAAGACCTAAATTAGGAAGATCTTAAGGTTGACGTCAAGAATGACGTCAAGAATCCCTCCGCAACGCTCTGCGTATATACGAGGAGCTGTCAAAGATGTGTTTTCCAATGATTTTGTAGGAACCCAATGGCAACAAACACATACAAGGAAACTGATAATCGAACCAGTCAAGGGAAAGGAAGAGTGGTATCTTTGGGATCTAAACAGATATTGGATCTTGGAGATCTAAGAACGAAAAATTTTGTGGAAAAAAGCAGCAATTCTGATGAAGATCAAGGCCTCAAAGAAATGGTGGAAAATTTGAAACAACAACTGGAGGATTCAAGACATAAACATACTTGATTGCAGGGGAAGAGTTAGACAAGTGGGGGTGCTTGGGTTGTATGCACAGGCTGAAATCCAAAACAGCCAAGTGGGATAGATTGCTGATGTGGCAAAAGAGGTTGATCAGAGTTTCGGCTCTTTTGAAAAGCCACTAAAAAGGATAGATGTTTTTTCGCCACTAACCTCAATCAATAAGCAAAACACCAAAACAGTAGAAGGTAACGGAAAAAACACAATATTTGAGATTTGATCCCATGAAGGGATCGCCTAAATTGGGGTATAGTATGAGCAAGTTTGGGCTGGTCGAAAACCTAGAAAGGGAATATGTATTATTTAATAAAAAATTTTGGACTTGAATACGACCTTAGATGGATTCGACTTCATCTACAAAATTTTCTCTCTAAAAAAGATACGCGATTTAGGCTTTTGAATCGCCAATATTGAGTATGGTATGAGTAGATTAAAGTCGGAGAATGAAAACCGAGAAACGGAATTTGCCCAACTAGAAAAACCCTATTTTGTGCTTAAAGACAATCTTGAATAGATTTGACTTCTTTTGCAAAGTTCTAGGTCTTGAGAAGATACAAAATTAAGGCTTTTGAGTGATCTAAATCAAGTATAACGTGAGCAAGTTATGGCCAGTCAAATTTTGAGTGTGTGCTTACGAGAAGTCGAGATTTCTAGGGCTTTCTCTATTTCTAAGGTTATTTGCAGGATTTTCTTTTGGAGAAAGGTCCTATCCTTCTATGGAGGAAGACTTACAGCTCGGAAAAGGAAGTCCAACAAGAAGACTTACAGCCCAGTAAGTGTATAGCCCTAGGCACCAATAAGGTTTGGGGGCAAACTGAAATGATTGAGGTGACTAATTCAATCTGTTATCTCTAAGAGAGCCAAACATTTGATTAAAATCACATGTCAAAAAAAGTCAACTAGACAGCAGTTTTGTCGGGAACCGACGGGTTGATGCCTTAATATTTTAGATTTTTTAAATCTAAATTTTGAGACACTGTCCATCCTTGATTCATTTATTATCTCTTATAAAGTTAAAGGGCATACTAGAATTCTAGAGTTTTTCCCAATTTTCTTCTAAATTAAGGAGATTTCACTGGATCAATGATAATCACAAGATAGCTCCAAATTATCCAATCAAACACAATATCTTTCCTGGACTAGGCTTGAACTGGACTGGACTCTATAGAATGGACTGGACTGACCCTACTGAACTGATGTGGATAATATAAGTTTATCTCTTGTGACTAGGCCTATTCCCTTTGATAATAAAGTTTTTTTTATTAATAAAGCCAAACAACATATAAATAAAAGACTAGAAAAATAAAGTTTCTACAATACGGCAGAGCCGACAAAGTACAAATTAATGTATTGAAGGCATGGCCTATGCGGATTGTATAATACCGTGGGAGGGGGACGTGATGTTGTTCATTTATGCCTAGGTAGTGAAGACTTAAGCCTGAGGCTTTTTTAAAGGGCCATATATATATTTGCTCAATTTGTTGTAAGTTCCTTATGCCTAATGATGTTTGAGACTTTTGATGATGTTATAACGTCGACCTTTGGCCTAGATTCTTTTGTTTGAGTCTTCTCTAACGGTTAATACTGTAAGAATACATACCATGAGAAGTGGGAAATCATATCGGATAGTTGAAGAATGCATTGCTTAAGTGTGTTATTTGGTCCCGAGTGAGCAACGTTTTATCATCCTTCCAAATCGTAAGATGAAACCTCAAACTCACCTGATTAGGGGCCTCCATCATGACCTCATTTTACTCTGTTCAGGGCTATAATGCTAAGATTGAAGATAAAAAAAAAAACCCTAGGTTTTGTACTTCAAATAGTGTAAATATTTAAATTGGAATAGGAGTGGGATAGGGAGTCGCCTTTAATGTATGCGATTATAAAAGAAGAGAGAAATGAGGTGATAGGCAATTGGGCCCAATTCAACCCTAAATTCAAGAATAAAGCTCCAAAATTCTGAACAGAAAACCAGCCAATTTTCACCTTTTAATTAACCGACTGGTTTATTCGTGAAACTTTTGCCGTCTTCTGACTAGCCAGATGGTTTCTTCTTCATTGTTTCTGTCCACTGCCCAGCCGGCCAGTTCTAGTTAACTTTTTTTTTTTAGTAAACCAATGTTGAAAATCGTCCGGCTTAATAGAGAAAAAAAATTCAATCAATTACGACTAAAGGAGCAACTTCGCCATCTTCATAGAACAAGAAAGTATATTTCTTATCAAGTAAATAAGGTGAATTTAAATTTCTCATGTGTGCTTATCTGCTTGTTGAGACATGTCTTGCATGTTAAAAATTTGAAGCATATTCCAAAGTATCTTATATTTGTTTGCCAACATGCTTCTGTGCTTATGCCTTCAAAATCAGATGAAACTTTTTTTGATTGTTGAATCTATGATTCTCCAAATCTGTTACTCAATTCAGTGACGGGTACAATGTAAGGCAAGTATCGTATCTTATCCCTCGTTGCTAGAAGCGAATTTTGTTCACTATATCAATTGGAAGAATAAATTGATATGGTCCGACACTCAACGACCAACTGTCCTTCGATATTTTTAGCTCCGGCTTTGAGTGATCTCTGTGCAGTTTTTCTCATTATGCCTGAGCGACCAACTGCTTCTACACATTGTTGGCTCGTGGTCTTAGGTACAAATTGTTATGTCCAAGCGACCAACCTCTTCCATGGGTTGTTGGCTCTAACTATTGAATATAAACCCCTAGCGCTAAGCGATCAATGACTTCCACGTGTTATTGGCTCCAACTCTTAGTCATACCAGTATCCTAGATGATCTATGTTTGGCTAGCTCCTATACGTAGGTATGTGTTTCTCAGTAGGTCGACCATCGCTTGGATGGCTGGAGAAACGGACAGAGTAATGCTTCATTAGTAAATCTAGTTGACCATCATTTAGGTGGCTCTGGCACCTAGGTATGGGTTCCTCTTTCCATCTATCATTGTTCAGGCGGCTCCATTAACGGACAAAGTCATGCTCTTAGTATGTCTAGACGACAATCATTTGGGTAACTATCAAATATAAATTATGCCCTATGTTCCTTGATCATCGTTTGGGTGGCTCCAACAATGGACAGTGTTATCCTTTTGTATCCCCAGACAACTAATTATTGTAGCCCTCGGCTCTTACTGTAAGTCTTGGGTGTATCTAGATGACCAATTGTTATTACCGTTAGCTTTGGCTTCTAGATTTACCCATAAACGTGTCTAAGCAACCAATTATTATTATCGTTGGCTCTAGCTCATAGCCATGACCTTCCAGTATCCTTAGACGATCAATTGTCGTTACAGCTTTGGCTTCTAGATTTTCCCATAAACTGCTTCTTTCATTCACCAAGAAGATCTTAAGGTTCCAAATTAGAATAAACTTTTGCTACTATCCCAGTTGTAGGAATCTTCCTCCAACTCCATATATAGTGACAATTAATAACCGCTAAATATCTTTAATGACTTTTCTATTAACACTTTCAACGACAAACTCTTAACAACACTTTTTTAGCATCACTAAATAGAAGTCATTAAAAAAATTTAACAACCATCAATTGTCGCTACATTGGGAGTAGGAGGAAGATTCCTTCAACCCGAGTAGCAACCAATTTTTTTCCTCCAAATTATGTGAAGTAGTGCTCTACAGAAACCTTCATGTCTCAATTTATGAAACTCAACTGCCACACTTTCCTTGAAACACTTAGATAATTTAGCATTAACACCTTTAAAAAAAAGTCAATCCAATGAGACCCAATCCTTAGCGTTATGGTATGTGACACAACAATATTGTGCATGACCATCAAAATGATTGATGCGGATAATTCCTTATAGAAATCATCCATTTGATAAAATTGGACATATTTTCAGCTTTTGGAATCCAACCATGGGAGTCTTCTCCATGAAATCTAGGGCAATCAATCTTAGCCTATTTATTGAAATGATTACGATTAGAAATTAGAATAACATCCTTAGGGGAATAATAGTTCGACTGGCACAAGTCAATTTTACCAAACATCAAATTCAATAAAAACTTAAAAAAATGAATAAAATGCTTGAATCACCCCCTTTCAACCTTTTAAATACATAATTATGTCTATGTTGAGATGTTCCCACAATTTCACTTGATGAACTTCTAGACTTATTATGCCTTAGTTGTTGCTTCATTGATTTAAGATTGTCGAAGACCTAATGTGCTCTGTACTTTAGTCTGCAGTTATGTGACCGCTAGCTTAACATGGAGCATCTAAGTCATGGAACTTCTCAGTTACTATAACTGTGATCCCATGGAACTGAGTTGTTCTTGACAATGAGCGATGGATATGCTCTTCGAGTAGTTGTTTGATTTGCTTTTGTGCATAAACCATAGCTAAACCTAAGGAACAATAGATCATTGTGAGTACTGTAAGGGATCATTATTAGGCTCTTATACCAATTTATCACAGACATAGTGTATTCTTGAGGTGTGAACACATGAAGAGAAAAGGGAAAGCAAAACAAGAGAACATAGAAAACGCTAAGGGAGGGAAAAGTTTTTGGAATTCTCACTCAACATAATTTACACCTTACATCGGCTTGCCTTCTTCTAAGGCTTCAAATTTAAATACAATTGAAAAAAAATAATAGGAAAATCGTGCCAAACCTAAACAAATTTCAAATTTGAAATAAAATAAAACTTTAAAAATTAAGTTCAACATTCGCAGGTCACGTGCATCTTCACTCTTCTTCCAAATTCACATTTGGCTCCACAACTGGGCTTGACCAACTTTTGATTTTAAATGAGTTCTTGATTGCTGTAAGTAACCTCAAATGATGAGTAAGGAGTGAGCTTCCACGTGCTTAGTAAGTAACCAATGATTCAACTAGGTGGATCATAGCATGTTAGAGAATAACTCACCTTATATTATAGCAACATTAAGAAATCTAAAATCGTAGAGCAAGTAATCCTCCGGTAAAACGCAATAGAGAACATGGAAGAAAACTAGGGCATAAAATCATTAGCATAAAACCTCATGACAAACAGGTCCATCCCAACATCAGTTTAAATGATATACTACGGTCAGCGTATAAGCCCCCCTGACTAGGGCCCAAAATCCCTTCTATACCTGGAATAAATATTCCGGGAACACAAGGACGAACCACAACTAACAGTACATATGAATCAACGTACAAGCCCCGTTGACCAGGCCCGAAATTCAACTTTTTCTCGTTAGATATGGGGCACAACAATTGAATAAATAAAAACCACCTTTTGGTTCATCATAAACACAATCACTCATCAATTGATGGTCAAACCATCCTCACACCCCTTTTGATAGTTTTCAAGCTGTTCAATATTCACAATAACGTCAAATATCAAAACATCTCACTTGAACCAAATATTTCAAATCTTATTTCCATTGCATTTCCTAGGCAAAATATCAGTTGCATGTTGATCCGGTTTTTAACGAGAAATAAACCACTAAAAGCTTTGTGGCAAATCAAGCCAGAGCAGCTAAACGTAATTAAAACAGTCAATGCTGATAAACATCACTTTTTAACAGTAGATAAACATACACGTTATATAAAAACACTAATTGAATCAAAGGGTCACTTACTTGACGCTACGCATTTCCCATATCAAAGTCTCTAGAGCGATCTCGCTGCTTTATATAGCTAAAAGAACGGTAAAGGTCATTCTTTTTATCTCCATGTTCCCAGGTTTACTATAACCCAGGTATCGTCGATCATGACACAACATTCTTGTTGCACATGTCTTCAAGCAACTCAATGCCGCAGTAATTGTCCGACCTTTACATGCTCGACCAATATCGTGTCCAACTTACAATGTCTTTCTCGAGCATCTTATTGACAGTTGCCGAGCTTCTCTCAACTAACTCGAAGTCATTAACCCACCAAGCATGCCCTGTTGCTAAAATATACACAACCGCACTCCTCACACAATAACACCCCCACAACAGTGCCCCAAATGCACCCCAGTTACACCTATTGTCCAACAACAACCACACTTGTCAAAATACATGCACTGTACACACACTACTGCACACACACAAACCACCCAGACACCATATTACAACCACACCACACTTGTCGCCACTCCATTCCAGTACACACACAACAACCATCAATAATGGAACCCGACAGATTGCCTCATCGATCAACACAGTCCTAAATTCTATTGACTGCCGCCATATACACCACACAACTACTCCAGTCCAGTCACCGCAAGCACCATAATTAAACCACCCCTTCAACCATACAATATCGGAATCGTACACCAAATTTTGTTTCATTGTTCATACCATCAAAACCTGACACACTGGTTGCTAACTTCCACGACCAATCTACCATTATAAGTGCCAGCTTCTAATAACCCCACAACTAATCCACCACAATCATTACTGCTCTGCAGCCAAAAACAAAATCCATAGCGCACCCCCACATTACGCACACAACATGTTGCACACTGTTACACGCATAATGCCCACATGTTGCTCAACATACTCACACATATCCACTACATACACTTATAGAAACATACCATCACACAACATCACATCCCCGCAGTCCAATCTAGTACGCACATATTACACCACCCATAACTAACGTCGTGAAACCCACAAGAGCAATGACTCAAACCACCTCGAACTCCTACAAGCTCATAAATTTGACAATAGTATAGTAAAGATCAGAGGTTTTTTTCCTTTCTTCTTTTTTAGGCAGATTTCGACAATGAAGGGCTGAATATCGGCGACTACCATCTCGAATCATCGTGACACTATAGCAACAATGCTGATTTGAAGTGGATGTGGATGCAGTGCAGCAGAGATTGTCCATAATAGATGCAGTTAAGGTGGTAAAGTAAAATCGCAGTGGTAACAGGAGAAGATGGTCATCCACGGTGATCGCTAGTGGCCGTTAGAGAGATTAGTGGCCGAAGTTGTGATGGCCACGACGGCTGTTGATTGTCGATGATTGGCTGTAGATTTGGCCGACGGTAAATGAAGAACGACAGAATGGTGGTGGCAAAAACTTATGGAAATGATAGTGGCAGCGCTGCGCCGCCAGTAACGGCAGGTGTTGCTTGCAGTGTCGGTACCGTAGGTGGTGCGTGGAGGCATTTGACGGTGCTTCCGGTAAAGGTACGCGGCTAGAGTTAATCACTAGTGACGGAGTGTGGCAGGCAATGGCGTCGTCAGAGATAGGGTGTGGCGCTGCCCGATTAGGGCCAACTGCCTGCTCAATTCCTCTCCCCCTCTTCTATTTTCTGTTCTATCTTAATCCTCATTGAAAATCTTTTTTTTAGCTCTCTCTCTCTCCCCCTAATTTTCTTTATGCCTTGCCAATTTTTTGTTTCCCCTTTGTTTTTTGCTCTTTAATTAGTATAAATTTAACACGAGACCAGATACAGTATAACATCATAACCTCATTAGTCATAAATTCTCTAAAGCAACCCACTCACTTCTAAGAATTTGTCTATTGCACTCAATTTCATCATTTATAACTTATGGATATTATTAAAATATGTTGCTAAATGAAATAAATAATATTGCTCATGATAATTGACGCTAAAGATCCAATAATATCACTTCAAAAACTGCTGCCAAAAGTTCCAATTAATATAACTCATAGTGACTGTGGCTAAAGATCGAATTAATACTGCTCGCAAAGTCGACTAAAGGTCTCAATTTGTGTTACTTAAATAATCATTAAGAACAAATAACTATCTACAATTTACAATAAAGTCAACCCAAAGTGTGGGGTATTACAACCGGCCGATTATCCATTAGGATGACCGGACGGTTAGTCAGAACCTTATCCTCAAAAAAATTTCAAAAACATTTTCAAAAATAAACCCTCAAAGGATTTTTCTTGGAAAAGAAAATGTTCCATACTAATGGATCAGGAATTCTGGAAAGAGAGGTTTGCTATTGCACCTCGAGAACCGTCATCGGATGTCCAAACGGTTAGTCAAAAACCGTATCCTTTAGAAAATTTTCAAAAAAATTCTCAGAAATAAACCATCTACCCACTGACTAACTGGCTGGGTAAAACCGTATCCTTCAAAAAATTTCTAAAAAAAATCTCAGAAATAAACCATCGACCTACTAATTGATTGGCCGGTTATCCACTAGGATGATCGGACTGTTAGTCAGAAACTTTTTCCTTCAAAAAATTGCCAAATAAAACCTTAAACACACTGACCAATCAGCCGATTATCCATCCAGATAACCGAACGGTTAGTCAGCCCTCCTTTCCTGAAGTTCGAAAAATACCCCTATCCTTATTGGGGTATGAGCTAGCCAACTCGATTTGTGTGTAATGTATTTTTAAAATTTTGACAACTTTTCCTATACAGTTAAGGCTAAGTATGGTTGGTATCAAGACTCGTCTCCAATGGCTGAAGAATTCCCACAGATCCCTGATTTGGTTCGTATCATCAATGAACTTCAATAAGATCTTCAGAATAGTTTTACTACCCAACCGAGCAACAATCCCGAGCCATCGAGAAATTGGATAACCTCAATAGGAGAGGTAGGAAAGAACTTGAAGAAGAAGGGAAGAGAGATGATAAGAAGAAAGGTTCAGAGTTTGATTGGATATATGTATCTGAGAAAGAAGAAACATGTTGTACCAGAATGGAATGACAAGTTAGCCGTAGTTGAGTCCTAGATTGCTAGGATGAGGAGAACTGATGACCTTTTAGACCTCAGTGCCCTAACCATGAACTCTGATGATAGGCTATCCCTTAAGTTCAAAATGCCAGAGATGGATAAGTTTGATGGGACCACAGATTCCAAAATTCATGTGAAAATGTACATGTGAGTTTTGACCCCATACAGAGTAAATCAAAATCAGTTGATACAGTTATACCACCTTACCCTCACAAGAGCCGCTTTCTATTGGAGGATGGTTTATAGCCGGGCAAAAGGATTACAAGGTCCTGATCCTTATCGAGATCAAGGGCCTAAGGCGCGGGCCTCCCTTGAGAATGAACACCGATTGAAAATTTTAATTAGGGTGACTGTAGCCTCCCCGAATGGCATATGGAAGGTGTTGGTCGAATCCCACCAATGCTCGGCATGACAGAAAAGGTGTTTCTTGCTCCGAGTAAAAGCATGTAACCCATCCAAGAAGGGGCGAAAGCCCGTAGTGGCTACTCTATTCTTAACAAGAATTGGAATTTTGGCCCACTATTCTCTCACAATGTTTGGGAGCCTCTACATTGTATATTCATAGGGAATGGCTGTAAATTCATAAAATGAAGAGAAAAACTTAAAGAACCATCCGGTTCATGAAAGAATTGCATGAAAAACCTAATGTGTGGGTCCTATCATGAACAGGCATGGTGTGCGTGAAGAAAGGTGAAAGAGTGTATGTCTAGAGGAAAATTTTGGGTCAAACATACCTCCTCCGCAAATTAAAGTAGAGCAGTGCCTTGCTCCGGGTTGAGCAAGGATTGATCATCGACCCTGTTCTTTGGCCAAAATCTGGAGATCTTTCCGATTTGGGTCCCCCTTCATGCACTTTGCGAGTTCGCACGTGATTCTCTGTCTTTGCAAAATTGAGAGAGATTAATGGGAAATTAGTAGTATTTATAAGCTAGGGGTGTGATTAGGGCTAGATTACACGACTTAAGACTCCTAGAGAAAATAAATCTGAAAGAAATAGAGTTAAATTGAATTAAAAGTGCGTGACAAAAATCCAAAATCCAAGAAGAAAACTGGGGGGCCAAATTGGTCATTTTTGTCATTTAAGTTGGTCAAGGTGATTGACTAACCGACCCGTTTTCGACTCTTCAAATTACAAAATCTCTGACTAACTAGTCGGTTCTCGTGCCAAAATCCAATTTTTTTTCAAAACTTCCTGACTATCCGTCCGGTTTTCGCCCAAATTTTAGAAAATTCTCAAAACCTGCTAACTAGCCAGCTAGTACCCGACCCAAAATTTCAAATTTTCAAAGTGTACATTGGTTCTGACCAATTGGCCAGTTTTCGACCTTTTTTCAAAAAAATAAAAATAAAAAAACTGCATACTTGTAGACCTCAAGTATTTGCACCCTCAATACAATTTTGAGTGTTTACCTGCCTGCGCATTTCACATGTCCATTTGCTCGAGGGCATTTTTATCAAGCACTTGTATGTTTACATGCCTACTTATGCATGTCCGATCTCATTTATGGGTTGTTTCATGACCCAGATTTCTCCAAAATCCAATATTATGTTCATCAATCCTTGTAGGGTATAAGACTAATACAAATTTTGCACTTGTTGTCGATTGCAACAACGTCTTTATGTCAAGTGAATTGACTTTCTTCACACTCAAAGTCCAACCGCCTTCGAGCATTGTTGGCTTTAGCTATTATTCAAACTCTTACTTTGTTCATCGACGATCTAAATCAATTTGGTGGCTTCGGTAACGTTCAAAGTTTCTATTCTTTTGTCTGTTGACCCTTTCAAATAGATTTGGGGGCTCCGATAATGGTCAAAATCATTTTTTGTCTTGTATGTTTACCCTTCAAATCAATTTGATGGTTCCGGCAACATACAAGATTCTTTTATATGTCTAAATGACCCTTTCAAATCAATTTGGGGGCACGACATCTAGACATGAGTTTTGTACATCGACCATGCAAATTGATTTGGTGACTCCATTAACAGACAAAGTTTGTCTTTGATATTTTGTTCGTCTTCAAATCGATTTGGGGTTCTGTTAACTATCAAAATTATTTTTCGTCCTATATGTCGACCTTTTCAAACCAATTTGGGGGTTCCGGCAACATACAAGATTCTTTAACATGTTCGTCGACCCTTTCAAATTGATTTGTGGGCTCGGTAATGGACTGGTTTGATTTTCTTTTACATGTCTAGACTTTCCCTTTCAAATCGATTTGGGGGTTCTGGCATCTAGACGTGAATTTTGTCTGTTGACCATTCCAATCGATTTGATAGCTCCGGCAACAGGAAAAATTTTCACTAATATTGTTCAACGACCAATCATTGTTATCTTTAGCTCATGCTTCAGACAATATATGTTCTCCATCGAAATACGTTGGTCTGATTCTTCTTGGGAGGATACATAGGAAACCTGTAAAGGTCTGACCTCATATATAGTGCCGTGTTTTTCCACAAAAATGTGTTGTTCTTCTTTTTTGCTGATGTTCGCTTACAAGTGGGCTCCATCCCCGAGGGGCTCTGTAAACCCTCTCTATTTTTGTACGTATTTTAAATAAAATAAAATAATGGGCTTTATTATTCATTAAAAGACATTGTTGAGTGCGGGCTTGATAATGTAGTTTAAATAATTAGTTCAGCCCAATTTTATTTATTAATTTAGTCTAGTTAAGTTGTCTAGCCCAGTCTATTACATGTCAGTCCAGTCCATAGCATCAGTCCAGTCCATTTAGATCAAGTCTGGTCTAGGGTTTAGATTATTCGAATTGGTGTAATTTTGTCTAGATGATTTGCGCAAATAATTCATGATTTATCCTTGATAAACAGATCAAATCAATTAATTTATTTATTGGTTAAGAAATGAATTATCTTGAATCTGTTATATCCTATTTGTGATTTTAGAGATAATTATTATGCCTTGAAATTTTGATTTTTTTTTAATTAATGTGGTGAATCGGACGATTTTAGACTAACCTGTCTGCTAGTTGACTTTTGTCAATATGCGATTTTATCACTTATTTTGACTTATCTCCAGCCATACAGATTGACACTGTCAATCTTATTAGATTTTGCGACTCTAAGCACTACAAAAAGGGTCTTAGCCTTCATTTTCAATGATCATAGTCTAAAAGCTTATTTCGTTTAGAGCTTGTATGCCATTTATTTGTTAAGTGACATCCAATCTCTCTCGAGAGAGAATGTTAACCATTCAAATCACTTTTAAAAAGTCTTTCTGTTCTTTTGCATCGTTGATCCCACGAATAACATACTTGAATCGTTAAGGCAAGTTACAATGCGAAGTAACCTTTACCAGGTTTCGTAAGGTAGAAATGATATATATCGTCTCCTATTCCCCGTAGGACCAATGTCGAATTATGGCGGTTTTGATTTCAATTAATCCGGTCGTATATGTAGGCCACTCGATCCCAGATGCCAAATTCAAGCCAAAAATCTAAAATCTAACTTTGGGTCAATTTTGTTGCATGTTGTATATTCTTTAGGGCAAAACTTAATGAAAATGAAGTAGAGACGGAAAAGGTGTAAAGGATGCCTAGCACATTCCCGTTGTATAACTTAGCTCCCAAACCCACCTCATGGTTTTCAATTGACTAGTCTTACTTCGATCCGGACATGTCAAAGTCTAGGATTTTTTTTTCTGGTTTAAATTAAATAAGATGACAAGTCCTGAAATCCTTTCGAGGATTTTTCCTGAGGCGACAAGGAGAGAAAATTCAAGAGTGAGCATGGCATAAGCTTGGACTCAGCAACATGACTGGATCTCCACCGCTGCTATTTTGATGGGTCAACGACGACAACCTCAGTTACTACAGAGACAAATTCCGGCCACCGCCAACAAGGGATCTCTAACCCAGATTTGATTCATCCTGTAGATTTGTTCAAGGCTTCCACATATGGCTTATTGTGGATCGAATAGATCTAAGGATCAAAAAGATAGCACAAATCTTTGATCTAAAAAAGATCTGATAGGATCAAGCTTAACTATCGCATTGATTTGAAGGTGATCCCGAGTTGTCACCCTTAACCCACCCATTCTACCGCTGGCAATCATTACTCACCACAAAGATAACCAAACTAATGAAAATGAAGAACAAAGAAAGAAAAAGGGGAGAGGGGCGAGGGGACTATAAGCCAACCCCCACCCCTTTTCCCCATCGGCGTTCCGTAAAGGTGAGTTTTAGAGAGATAGAAAAGAAAATTTTTTTACAGAGAGAAGTGGGAACATCTAGTCACGCTTAAATGTTTAGTTCCACACTCTGCTACTTATGTAAACAAACATAAGTTAGGTTAGTTGCTGAGACGGCATGTGCTGCGTTGTAAATCTACCTGTAAAAAGTTAAAAGCTCTCACTAGGTATATTAGAATGCCAGTTATAAGCCGTGGATGGAAACTTTCACTCATATAAGAAGCGACATGACACTTATACAATCCCTTAGAATTACTTACGATACGTTTGTAGGGATCACGTGCGAATAAATTGTACGAATCATATTTAGAGTATAAACTTGTGATACACAATTTTTTTTTCTTTGACTACGGAAACTTTAAATGGTATAAATGGTACTTACGCCTATGACAACTTGTAGAAAAAGGTTTGGAGATCTTTGAGGGGTGTCTTAGTACTCTATATCATGTATTCCTAATGAGCTAGCCAATCCTGGTAGCCCAGCCATTTCCCACCTTCTGTTTGCAGATGACTTAATTCTCTTTTGCAGAAGCAGAGGAAATTGTTAACTGCCTCAATGTTTATGAAACTTGGTCGGGTCAAGCTGTTAACCGAAATAAATCGAGGGCTTTCTTCAGCAAAAACTCTGAGGCGCGCAACCGCAGGCAAATTTGTGAAATTTTGGGCATCAAACAAGCTCCCCCGTAAGACAAGTATTTGGGCTTACGGCTATTTACAAACCAAGGGAAAAGACACCTATTCTCAAAAGTGGTAGATAAGGTGAAAAAACGTCTAAATGGCTGGAAAATCAAGTGCTTATCTATGGCAGGACGCGGAACTCTAATCAAGTCAATTGCCATGGCTATTCCTATCTACGCAATGTCAACCTTTTCTCTTCCAGTCAACATCTGTGTGATTCTTGATAGTGCTTTCCGTAGATTTTGGTGGGGGCATAATGAGTCAAAGAAAGACTTCTTGTGCCTAAAAGCTTGGGATACCATGTGTATCCCAAAAGATAAAGGAGGTATGGGATTCAAGACTATGAAAGCTTTTAATCAAGCACTTTTAGCAAAGCTGGGTTGGAAGATGATGAATGAGCCAAATAAGACTTGGGTTAAGGTGATGGAATCAAAATATCTCAAATGATCCTCTTTTTTGGAATATACGCCACCGAAGTCTGCTTCTTGGATTTGGAAAGGAATATGCTCAGCAAAGGAAATCTTGATAGGAGGATCGTGCTTCATTGTTGGTGATGGTGAAAACATTAATATTTTTCGAGATCCTTGGATTCCAACCATTCAAAGTTTCAAGCCGGAGTCCATTTCGGGTAACCGTTTGGAGAGCCCTAAAGTGTCCAGTCTTATTGATCAATCTTTATTCTCTTGGAATTAGATAAACTGAAATGCCTGTTTTCGGATTCTATCATTGGAGAGATACAAAAAATCCGTATCTCCCCTTATAAGCCCCAGGATTACTTAGCCTGGATTCCGAACAAGTTCAGAAAATTCTAGGCAAAATCAGCTTACCTATTTCACAATGAGAACATATTTCGTATTGAGAAAGGTAGGACTCAATCTTTCTGGAAGAAGCTTTGGAAATCTAAAATTCGGGAGAGACATAAAATACTCATTTGGCGCATTGCGTGGAATATCCTCCCTGTCAAAAGGAAACTTCAAGCTCTATTCCCCGACATTGATACACAATGCAGATTGTGCAAAATAGGGGAAGAAACCACTGCCCATCTTTTCATCTATTGTCCGCTGGCACGAGTTTTATGGACCTCATCACCTGAGAATTTTAGGCCTCCAGTCTTGCTATCCCAAAATCAGGATAATCTCAATGAGTGTCCACATAACAGCACTATTCAATGGCTTAGAGATATCATCTCTCCTTCTTCCCAGATATCTAACGATCCTCCCATGGCAACTCGCTACAAACTCTTCGCTATTACTGTCATAGATCATATATGGAGGTGTAGGAATGCTGTGGAATTCCAAGAAGGGAAAATTGATGTAAAGGGACTGGGAAAGAATATCCAAATGGATTATGGCAGTTACTGTCGGGCTATTATTCCTATAGATACTCTCAGAATGGCTCCTGCTTCGAATTTCAACCCTCCCTTGTATTGGCATCGTGTCAACTTTGATGCTGCTTTTCGTGATTCAAGGACCATCCAAGTTGTAACCATCCGGGATCACAATGGTCACATAATCTCTGCCCAAACAACTTCAAGCAAAGTAATGGACCCCGAAGCGGCCGAAGCACTAGCAGGCCTTTGTGCGATAAATCTAGCTTTGCAAACCAAGTGCACGCATGTTATCTTCGAAGGAGATGCGCAAGGAATTGTTGACTGGCTTAACCATCATGATCAGATGCCTCATTGGAGCTGCTACTCCATCATTGCTGAAGCTAGGGAAAATCTTAACTTGTTCATTTACGGGTCTTTTGTGAAAGTTAGTAGATTTGTAAATAGTTTAGCCCATAATCTAGCTAAATGGGCGGTTAACTCCAACTCATTCGGCTTGGTTTCGTCCTCATCCTTTATTCCTCTTTTTTCTTTGGATGAATCTGTGAACCAAGCCTCTGTTCTTGTAATTCCTTCCTATTAATGCATTGACTTGATTAGAAAAAAAAAACAATGCTTCATATATATATATAGTCTTACGACAAACCCTAGTAGCACATACGGAATCACATGCAACTAAGCTGTACCTAACTCAATGGTCCAAGTTGGTTAAAACCATTAAATAGAGTTACCTGTTTACTCTAATAGAAAAAGCATTCATTCGATCCAATTTTTTTGCAAGCAAGCTAGCTAATTCTGCAAAGCTCTTAAAAGTTCATACATTATCCCACTTGCAAAAATCATTATCGAGAGACTGTTAAAACAAAAGTTTGTTTAAAGAAATGACCCTCTACATTGATACACGTGGCCACAAAAGAATGTAAGAAAGTAACAAGTTTGTCATTATTGTAATCCATTTAAACCCAGGTACTGAATCATGCAAGTCTTAAGTCATTACATTCTAAGCCGATACATGAAATAGAAGATCAATGTGCGAAGGATGATTTTCGACTCAAAATAAAACTGTACAGATGGGTCGTGCCGTATAAAATTACAAACAACTGAGGTGAACTACTAGCTCAATAGTCAAAATTGATCACACCAATTAAATTAAATCAATAATCTACTCATAAAAATTCACCATAGGAGACTGGTTGGGCTGTGTGGCATGAGCATATTTGATATTTCTTAGCCAAAAAGGAAAAAGAAAAGAGAACTAAAACCAAGGAGTCACGAGACCAAAAAGTGGTCTAAATGCACTCCAAGCCACCATCATCTGTGGGGTTCGGGACAATAGTTGAAAACACGGTTGAGAAAAGTCAAACAAAAACAAAACTCCTAGCCCTAGGCAGCATATGAAATCCATTCCAATGAAAAGAAAGCCTCAGTCAACCCACGCTAATCCCTTGGTGACAATTGAAGGAAGTGGTATTCACGCTTGTTGAAACGATTACAACAATTATTGCGCTACCACGTAACACGTAGTGGGTTCGGAAACATACCGTACGAAGTCTCCGAATATTCCGACGTAGGATCCTTGTTGTTACGAGCCTCCAACACGCTTGATCTTTTTCGCAGGTACGAAAACGGCTACTAGAGTCGAGTTCTTCGTCCACGAACCAAATCCTAGAGCTTGGTGATTGCTCTAGAGAGAGTGCTATAGAGAGAGAGTTATTGCTATTGACTTACGATTTATTGGGATATCTCTAGCCTTTATATAGAGATACAATTAGAGACTGATTACCTCCAACTCTTAGGAGATAAAGATTGTATTTATCTCAAACACTTAAGAGATAAATATTCTCTAAATAACTGTATTTATCCAAACTAACAAATACACATTATCTGTTAGTGGGCGGATAATGGGTCCACTGACCCAATTTATTAACAGCTCCCACTCGCCCACACACAGGGCAAATAAATCGTACAGTCCCTCTTTATCTCTCGTCCACTCATCTCCTCATACAGGAAATGGAACGTGCGACCTACGAGAAAGGATGTCCAGTTGAGGAGTATTGTATTAAGTTATCACCAAACTAACACAATACATCACTCTAAAAAAATCTCGTATGTACCCCAGATAGTTCAACTACACCAGATTAAACACTCTCAAATCCCTCATAGTGAGCAGTGTTAAACCTCTCATATGTTATGTATTCATGACTCATATCGAAACGAAAATCGACAAAGTCGCCCGGGCTATGAATCACACAACATGATGTAATATTGAACTTTCTTCCCAAAGCCCTCATGTCATTCCAATTAGACCCAACCGCTTTCCTAGACATGCCCCGCGAGACCGCATCATCCATGATCCAAGGGTACATGCTAAAGTAGCGACATTGAGTATCCTCTTCATGACATAGTCTAAGGTGAAAAGGGTACCATATAGGATCAAAAATTTTGATCCAAGTGGCTCACACAATGACGAAGCAGGGATTCATTCGTCACTCCCACTGTGCATTTCACATGCAGTATGATTTGCATGCTATGGCGTAACCCGCAAGGGCGTGTCACATAAATGTATAAAAAAATACGCCATACGAATCTAAGTCTAGTCGCTGTACAAGCGCCTAACCTGAGTTTTTCAGCCCAGTCACTCTCATAGTGCCTGCCTGAAATCTCACATTCGGCTGTAAACAGGCTACATAGAGTTGTGGAGATACTCTATGATCGACCTACATTTTTTAGGTCTCATCTTAGCTCCAACTAAGGCGACATGTTTGCTTTATAAGCTGTATCATCTTATTCGCCCACTTGGCGCTTAAGACAATTATGTCTCATCTTGCTCGCTATCTTAGCGCCAAGGTGAATTACCCGTGTGAGTGGGTCAATTCGAGCCTGGTGACACTCTCAATAAGGATGTATATGTAATCACAAAGATTATCCATTCATTCCATAATAAACTCAAATCAAGGAACAAAAATTTAATGTAATAAATAATGTCAAGTACATAAGATGCCATAAACATATCAAAACCTACGTAGTCCCATACTCCTAATGTGAGAAAGGAAAACATCTCTAGCAATAGGCTTGGTCAAAGGATCAGCCACCATTCTGCCAGTAGGTATATGCTTCATGGTCACCTCTCCTTGCGCAACTAAAGTTCTAATGAAGTGATAACGAAGGCCTATGTGTTTGGCCTTCCCATGATATTTGGGGTCCTTTACAAAATCTAGGGTAGCTGTATTGTCACAGTGAACAGTGACAGACTCATCTGCATGAGCTGTAACCCCTAGAGCCTGTAAGAATGACCTCAACCAAACAGTTTCCTGGACTGCTGCTGAACAAGCAACATACTCCGACTCTATCGTGGATAGGGCGATGCAAGACTTTTTCTTGCTGTACCAAGAGATAGCTCCACCTGAAGTGGATATGCGCTCATCTCTATCACCGCCCCAATCAGCATCGCTGTATCCTCTCAATCTCAAGTCTCCACCATGATAACACAGGACGAGATCAGCGGTTCCACGTAAGTATCGAAGAATCCTCTTCACCGCATTCCAATGAGCGGGTCCAGGATTACTCTGATAACGACTCACCATTCCAACGGCAAAGCAGATGTCTGGACGCGTACACAACATAGCGTACATCAGACTCCCAACTGCAGCCGCGTAAGGCACTTTGGACATCCGATTCTTTTCCTCATCATTCTTTGGGCATTGGTCTGTTGTTAAAGTACACGCCTTGTCCATTGGAGTGTCTATGGGTTTTGAGTTATGCATACGGAATCGTTCAATGACCTTCTTGATATATGTCTCTTGAGACAAACCGAGAAGTCTCTTTGGATGATCACGTATGATTTTAACCCCGAGCACATAATTAGCTTCTCCCATGTCCTTCATCTCAAAAGTTGAGGACAGCCACTGCTTAGTGGCGACAATGGAACTCATGTCATTCCCAGCTAAAAGAATGTCATCCACATACAAAGAAAGGATCAGAATATTTTTCTTGGATCGTTTTACGTAAACGCAATGGTCTTGTTCAATCATTTCAAAACCTATAGAGGTAATGGCATGATGAAACCTAAAGTACCACTGCCTAGACGATTGTTTGAGACCATATATAGAACGTTTGAGCCGGCAAACTTTGCGCTCATGTCCCTTGACTTCAAAACCCTCAGGTTGAGCCATATAAATCTCTTCGTCTAGTTCTCCATTGAGAAACGCAGTCTTAACATCCATATGAAAAAGTTCTAAATCCTGCTGGGCGACAATAGCTAGGATCAGGCGAATTGAAGCAAATCTCACCACTGGGGAGAAAATGTCTTCATAGTCCACACCCCGCAGTTGGGTATAGCCTTTCGCCACAAGACGTGCCTTATACTTGTCAATTGACCCGTCTACCTTGCGCTTGACTTTTAAAACCCACTTGTTTCCAACAGTCTTGCGCCCTGGCAGAAGGTCAACCAACTCCCAGACCTGATTCTTCTCCATTGAGCTCAACTCATCTTTCATTGCAGCCATCCACTCATTACTAGCAGGTGAAGATAAGGCTTCTTCCATAGAAGTGGGCTCATCTTCATCAGTTGGAGTGCACATAAGAATTTCACCGTCAATCTCAAAACGACGACGTGGAACTCTTCCTCGTGCACCTCTACGCAGTTGAGAATCTTGTTGACCTGATGGTGTGCTCCCACTGTCTAGGATGCTCCCACTAGGTTGAAGATCACTTATACTATCTTCAGCGACAACAAAATGAGGAACTAATCCCCCACCTTCTCTTGGAGATGGTAAAGTGGTTTTACCTTCCTCTAACTCATAGAGGTCAAGATTCTTACTTGCGTCTCCAATGCTAGGAAAATCATTCTCTATGAAATCGACATCACGAGACTCTATTTCAGTCTTTCCACCATTTGGATGTTCACCATACATCACATAGCCTTTAGAGTTTTTAGAATACCTCAAGAAGATACTCTTTTTAGCTTTAGGCCCTAGTTTCCCATACTTATGAGAAGTACTGTGAACATAACCTACTGAGCTCCATGGGCGCAAGTTATCCAAATTTGGCTTTTGGCCATTCCAAAGCTCATATGGGGTGGACTTAACTGATTGTGAAGGCACTCGATTAAGTATACAGGCTGCAGTCAAAAGAGCATCCCCCCAAAAAGATATTGGGAGGTTTGCTTGCGTCATCATAGACCTAACCATGTCTAATAATGTTTTATTCCTTCTTTCCGCAACGCCATTTTGTTGTGGAGTATTAGGAATAGTAAGTTGCCTGCGTATCCATTTTTCCTCACAAAACTTCTTGAAGTGATCTGACAAATATTCGCATCCTCGGTCAGTGCAAAGAGTTTTTAAATTCTTCTCTTTCTGATTCTCAACCTCAGCTACAAAGCATTTGAAACAGTCCAAAGCTTCATAGCGGTGAGATATCAGATACACATAACCATATCGCGTATAATCGTCTATCAGTGTAAGGAAATAAGAGGCGCCATGGCGTGCCTTTACACTCATAGGTCTGCATATGTCAAAGTGAACTAGCTCAAGTGGTTGAGTTGCTCTCACAGCCTTTCCAAAAGGCTTCCTGCATGCTTTACTGGCCAAACAAGCCTCACAAGTTTGTAGATTGACTCTTGCGAGTGGGCCCAAAAGGCCTTCTCTAGCCAAACGAGTCATCCTATCTTGGCCTATGTGGCCCAGTCTTGCATGCCAGGTGGTAGAATCATTCACAATATTATCATTCACAACATAAGAATAAGAGGACTGAGAATCATTTAAATTCAATTGAAAAAGACTATCCATACAAAAACCATGTCCGAACAAAATATCATCCAAAAAGATGTCCAACTTATTACCCTTAAAAATAAAGGAAAAACCAATGTCTAATAAAGCAGTAACTGAAAGTAGATTAAGCCGAACAGTGGGTGCATATCGCACATCCTCAAGAATCAATGTGCGCCTAGTGCGCAACTTGAGCTGGTAAGAACCAACCCCTAGCACCTCTTCGGAGTTATTGTTTCCCATGAAGATATGTTTGCTACCCTCTGGAATCCGGTGATAATCTACGAACCCCTCTCGATCACGTGCTACATGTTTTGTTGCACATGTATCCACAAACCACACAGGTTGGGAATGAGCAACCATCACATGTGAGGAAACATATAACTGAGAGAGAGATTCTGAAAGTACCTTCTTCGGCTCAGTGCAATCACGAGCGAAGTGTCCTTTCTGTTGACAGTTGAAGCATTTAACTTTAGATAGATTCTTTTTCCCACCACGTTTTTCTCTCTTGCGTTTCTTCATTTTTCCTTCCTTTGGCGCAGAAGTATTAGCCTCACCTTTCTTACTTTGTCTTCTGCGCTTGCCATTTGCATTGTGCGATCCCCCTTGGGCGACATAAGTAAGGGTCTTGTCAGCATCTCGAGTCTCGTCCTCAAGGATGACATGCTGTGAAACATCAGAAAAGTTCTTGATGTTTTCACTGTGAGTCAATATCTGTTTCATATTGGCCCATGAGGCAGGAAGGGACCTTATGACAGCTCTGACTTGCTGCTCATCTGTGAGCGCATGGCCAGCATCCCTCAGCTTACCAATCATATTGGACATCATCCTTAGATGTTCACTCATGGTATGTTTAGGGTCTTTTGTGTACTCCTCAAACTTAATCACAAGGCTACGAAGCCGCGTAGTTGAGGTTCCACCAAAAGAGAACTTGAGATGCTCCCATAAAGCTTTGCAAGTTGGAAGTTCATCATATTGCCCTATTAGATCATTTTGCAAGCTGCTCAACAAGGTGTAGCACGCACTACGATCTTTTTGATTCCATTTCTGGTAGGCAGTGTGGTCTCTTAGGGGTTGCGCCTCAGTTGGCGCGACCATCTCCTTGGTCAAGTGCTCCTCGAGCTCTTGTTCGTTCAGCATGAATTTCATCTTTTTGTGTCAAACGTCATAATTATCTCCGTTAAGTTTTTCACCCTTAATGAGATCAGCTATGACATTCTTGGTGGCCATTATATTCACTACATTAGATTGCGTAAGGAAAAGACATTAATTATACATCCTTCTATTTATTTCAAAAAATTCAAATAAAAAACATAATCCTTCCTCACATCATGAAATCGAAAAATTTGCTAAGCTCGTAATCATCTCCCATGTATGTGAGTTGGAAAAAATATTTTTCAAGTAATTTTTCGCAATAAATTTCATCATTATATAAGTCACAATATAATAAATCATCCACATGATAATTTAGAATAATATAAAATTGCACCATGCAATCAAGTGTGCAAGGACTCAACTGAGCCACATTGGCATTCTAATAACTTATGCTAAGAAAATTCTGACTTGAATAATGTGCGTGCGAAATTACATCCCCGTACAAGGCTTTCTGAAAATATACAGGAAAATAGTAGAATACAACATCTTTGAGAATCCTACTACAAACTACTCCAATAAAACAAATGGAGATGCCACACATCACATTATTTTCAAAAGAATTTTCTTAAAACAAGAGTAAACACATAAACATATGTTTCTTTAGAATGCCAATCTAGTATCCTATTCATTTAACCTAAAACCAGCATGCTCAAATAATAAGTTAAAGGGTAATTTAAATGGATGAATATGCCACATTCTCCTTCCAAGAAAAACGAGCGTAAATGTCTTGAAATTGGGTTTAAAGAGGTGTGAGCTTACCAAAAGCCCAACAAATATATCAACAAAAAATATATTTAAACCATAACACTAATCAAGGCAAATAAATAAAACATAATTCATCTATGTCATATAACTTTCCATAATATTTATTTCTGCTCACAAAGTGCAAAAATTAATATTTGCGCATTATTCGTATTTTTGGGAACACATAAGTACCACAAAAAATATTTTTATATGGCCTAAAAATGAGAGATAAATTCTTAAAATTGGCAAACAATAAATTTATCCCTAATATACCCTCTGGAATTAAAGAAAAATTCTGAGTGTATCAAAACAAAATTTTAAAGCTAATTTTTCTAGAAAAAATCATTTAAAAATTAGACATAACACACACAGAGGGTATTGAGGTAAATTTAATACCATAGAAAAATTACAGAAGCCAAGAAAGAGCTCCACGTGCCGGTGGTGGGTCAAAAAACCTCCAGAAAATACCTCACGCGCCACCTTGCACGTGGGGCTGCGTTTGGAATTTTTTTTGAACAGGCGCGTGAGTTACACGCGTGCGCGCGGGCGTGCGTGGAATCAGCTCGGCTTGGCGCGTGCGGCGCTTGTTGCGCGTGGTAGCAGTCACGGCTGGCGTATGGAAGCACGTGGCAGCGCGGCTTGGCGCGCGTGGCAGCGCGGCTGGCGTGTTGCTCGGCTTTAGTGCATGACGCGCGTGGCGTGAACTGTTTATCTTCTTCTTTAAAAACCCTAATTCTCCAGCCGCTGCCATGCCACGATGCCAACTTCCGAATGCCATATCTCTCTCGTTTTTAAGCTAATTTAATGCGTACGATATATCGTTGGAAAGCTTATGCGACATAGATTAATTATGTACCAAACGATCATGATAAAAACTGAATATCATACTCCGAATTTGAGTCCTAAAACTGAAAAAAAACTCACAATTTTCTTGAAAAATAAAATCGTGATTTCTCACAAATCATGCATCCAATAATCATGAAATTTTATGGATTTCATCCTCAACCATAGAAGAACGAATCTATATAATTATTTTTCAGAAAACATGCTCAATAAATTTCGAATTTTTGTAATGGGTCTCGATCATGTATTCGAAAAAAATCGCAACATGCACATAATTTAATCTAGCACGTTAAAGGCGAATCAACAAGTAATCATGCTCTGATACCAATGTTGAAACGATTACAACAATTATTGTGCTACCACGTAACACGTAGTGGGTTCGGAAACATACCGTACGAAGTCTCTGAATATTTCGACGTAGGATTCTTGTTGTTACGAGCCTCCAACACGTTTAATCTTTTTTCGCAGGTACGAAAATTGCTATTAGAGTCGAGTTCTTCGTCCACGAACCAAATCCTAGAGTTTGGTGATTGCTCTAGAGAGAGTGCTATAGAGAGAGGATTATTACTATTGACTTAGGATTTATTGGAATATTCTCTAGCCTTTATATAGAGATACAATTAGAGACTGACTTTACCTCCAACTCTTAGGAGATAAAGATTGTATTTATCTCAAACACTCAAGAGATAAATATTCTCTAAATAACTGTTTTTATCCAAACTAACAAATACACATTATCTGTTAGTGGGCGGATAATGGGTCCACTGACCCAATTTATTAACAACACTTAATTTTTATTTTATTTTAAAGCCTCTCAAAGTAATGACATCAAAGATTTTTAGTGACTATAAAGTATAGTATAAGTAATTGAAAAATAAAGAAAAAAATTATTAATTATGGTCATAAAGTTGACGGGCTTTAATAGATAAAAAAATCGAATTGGTTAGAGAGTTAAAGATAAAACTCTAATTCATCAATTAGCTACAGGCATTGCATTATTATTTATTTCATATAATGGAGAGCAACTATTGTATTATTGAAGCGATTTATTACATTGGCACCTTTGCGCTTGCTTGCAGGGCTGGTTTGATGGTGCATCTTATGAGTGATCATGTTTATAGTGGTTTTACCTTCATTGGGGCAACTCTCTTTTTGACACACCTTTGAAGAGCACCTTAAGTTTATCGACAATTTGGACGGTCTGGTAGGTGTATATATGAATGCCAAGTGAGTGAATATGTCATATGTCATTTTACTGTTAATTCGCTTATCATATTAAATTTACTTCTATTTGGGGCTGTTTTGCTGTGTTAATATATAAACTTTTATTATTTCTGTATCATCTATATCTATATCTATCTCTATATCTATACTATATATAATGAGAAGATATTTTTTGGTATCATACCCTTTTGGTGTTACATTAAGAGTGTCTTCGATGCTGACATGTGTCTAAAATAAGGATAAAATTGTAAAACATTTTTTTTTGTGTTACATGCCTATAGTGGTGATAAGTGGCATTACAAGAAAAGTTATAAAAGGTGATAAAATAAAGATCTTAATTAGTAAGTAATTACCTATAAAAATATGTTTAATTTTACAAGTTTATATTTTAACAAAATTTACATTATTAATTTCATTTTCGCATACGCATCGAGTGTGCACCGTGACTCGTTATATATAAAGGGAAAATATGATTTGGTTTGGTGTAACACCTTTTTGGTATTACATAACTACCTACCTAAAATAGTGACAAGTAGCATTCCGACAAATTTTTAAAAAAATGACACAAAATACAAATCTTAAATGCTAAATAATTACCTGTAAAGACATGTTTGGTTCTCAATTTTAATCTTTATTAAAAAATATAGTTAAAATAAATTATAAAGCCCAAACTTTATATTACACAAATATTATATTTCTAACTTTATCTTTGCATATATTTGGTTTTAACAATTTTAAATTCATTAAAAAAGTATAGTTAAAATTAAATCTAAGTTTCATGTGATGATAATATTATGCTAACTTATTTTGCCACACGCAGGACTAATTTATTTTTCTATAATTTAAAATTTATTTACCAAATGTGACAATAAATACTTATACGTGATACTTGATTTTTTTTAACAAACTTGACATTATCAACTTTATTTTTGCACACGCATCACTGACTCGTTACTTATAATGAGAAGTCTATTTTTACTGTAATATCCTTTTGGTGTTACATTCAAACTCACTCCAGTATTGCCAATTATGCTAACTTATTTTACCACACGCAGGACTAACTTATTTTTCTATAATTTAAAATTTATTTACCAAATGTGACAATAAATACTTATACGTGATACTTGATTTTTTTTTAACAAACTTGACATTATCAACTTTATTTTTGTACACGCATCACTGACTCGTTACTTATAATGAGAAGTCTATTTTTACTGTAATACCCTTTTGGTGTTACATTCAAACTCACTCCAGTATTGACAAGTGTCCATTTTAAGGACAAAAAAGTAAAATATCTCATTCTCCACTTTCCACATCTTCAGTATTTATGTAACTGCTTATCACATGCAATTTATACACTAGCTTAATTAACAACAAAAATCTTAAAATAAATAAGTTTTCCTTGACAGGTAGTAAAGTTAATGAATAAAGTTGGATTGTAGGTGTAAAAAGCCCTCTTTCAAATTGATTTTGAATATCAAAATTTAATTGATTTTTGATTACTTATTATTGTGAGACGCACACCCGTAAAAATTAAACGAAGCACAATTTAGCTCAAGTCGTAGGCTCATTCCATTCCACGCCAGCAAAAGCATAAAAGCAAAAATAACCCACTCCGCCTTTTTCGTCTCTCTCTCTCTCTCCCCAGCTTTACATACCTCTCCTCTCTCTCTAGACTATACTGGGTGGTGCTATCTTCGACAGGTAAGACTTCTGAAAGATCCTGATTTCGTTCCACTGATTTCTTTTGTATCTGATTCTTCACTGTTTGATCGTGTTTTTACCTGAATTGGGTTTCTTAGTTAAGAGTTTTATTAGCCTTGAATCTAGTGTATGATCATATGATTTGGGCTTCTAGTCATTGGGTTGCTTCTTTCTTGCTCAATTATTGCTTTTGAAGTACTAATTCCAATTTGTTTCCTTTTGCGTTCTCAAAACTGTCAATTTGCTCTGAAATCGGTGATTATAGTTTTTACTTTTTGTATGTCCAAAATCATGTGGTTTCAACTTACGTGGGTTTCCGTTCTTCTTGGGCTATCAACTACAGTTTTCATAATCAAAGATTTCACTTTATGCTTCAAATGTTTACTAGATTTCTTTTATTTGCAGCACGGCCTATGTTTCAGTTTTTTGTATTTTCTTTTTTGGACTTTTAGAGTTATGCTTTGATGTTTGGATTGATTTTGGTGCTACGAGTTTCGTTTTAGGAAGATCAAAGGTTTGGTTTGACATTGGAGAGACATGGCTAATAACGCGGCTGCTTGTGCTGAGAGGGCGACGAGCGATATGCTGATCGGTCCCGACTGGGCGATCAATATCGAGCTATGTGATATTATCAACATGAATCCTGGGTATTGTCCTTTTCTTCTGGTACACTGCTTTACTGTTGATCATTCATTTACTAGTCTACTTACTGTTGTCTTGCTTTTAAATGGAAACCCTCTATACAACTGTTGATTCCCATCGTTGTGTAGGCCTAAATCCTCACAGCCTTAACTACCTGCAATTCTAATATCAATATTAACAGTTTAGCACAGAGAATCAGCTTTTCTAATGTTTTAGTTTCCTCTTGACAAACATCAATAGTGACAAGAGTTGCACATGTGCAGATGTATCTCCCTGTGAGATTGGAACTAAAAGTAATTGTTAACTCATTATAAATGACTCATTATCTAGGTGCCATGTTCGGCCCTAAAGCAACCCTGTCTTGAAAGTAATCAATGTACAATGCAGAGACAAGTAGGCTCAAGAACTAATGTCCTAGTGTAGATGGAGACACCTTATAGCTTCCCCTTCCATCTCTTATTTGTCCAACTCCAAAAACTCTAACCTATGTAGTTGCTAGAAATCCTTAAGGATGACTTAACAATCTTCATATATGGTTAAAATCATCTATCGAACTACATAAAAGGGCCGAAATTAATGCCTTTCATGCCATTGCTGATGTTAAGAAATGTTCTCGCGCATCAGTTATATCTTCAGTTTTAATTACTCTATGAACACTTTCAAAGCCTCTCACTGGTTCTCTTAACAAGCCCATTTAAAATCCACCTATAAGCTATTTATGCGATATACAAGGGGAGTAGGCAATGGTCACAGAAGAAACTAAGGCATGATCTTGAGTACACAAGCCTGGGATCCAATAGGCAATAACTTTATTGCAGTTCTTGGTACTCGCTTAAAAGCAAACAGGAAGAAGAAGAAAAAGTGTGCCATTTGCAACACCACGATTCTCAGACAACAGATCTGTGATTAACCAAATCTGTGCTGCTGGATGCAGCATGTCAAGAATAAAAACCTTTGGGAAAACAATGATCTTCAACTATCCATGCACAGGAAGATTAGATGCTTTCATTGCGTTTATCGATGTGCTTAGTACTTTAGCTATTGTTACATGACTGATATCTGGCAAGTGCATTTCCTTTTCTTTTCGAAGATTTGTCTCTGGAATCATGAAGTCTGTTGAAAGAGTTGTTGGCATCTTAATGTCTCTGCTGCCTTAACTTGTGTAGAATTTATGAGCTTTTTCTTTCTCCATTTTCGGTTTTAATTTCAAATTTAGCTGTAAGTAATGTCTTCTTGAATCCTAGTATTTGATGCCAAATAATTCTAGTTTAATTTATATGTTTTCATGTCTGAGTGGCTCTGGTTAATTGCAGGCAAGCGAAAGATGCTCTAAAGATACTCAAGAAGCGTCTAGCAAGCAAAAATCCTAAAATACAGCTCCTCGCTCTTTTCGTCAGTATTTTTAGTCCTTTATGCATTTCCTTTATCTAGCCTTTGTTTTTTTAAATGTTCAGTTGTGAGTTTTGTTTTAGACCTGGCTCTCAGAGCATCAATAGTTTGTAGATTTCCTGAACATTTGCCATGAAACTAGCCTGCTCAGCTCATTAGACCTGGTCCCAGTGTTGTTAGTTGCTTACTGCATGACAAAGCAGCTTATTGCAGTCAATAAGAAGTGAAGCAAAGACAATATAATGAAGTGAGCATCCGAATATGGTTGAACATCAGTGCAGGCTCTCTTGGGACCTCTTTGTGTATCAATGTTACCAAGTTGCATTTCTAGAGTGAAGAGGATTTTTACTTTAGACCTTTCTCTACCTAAATTAGTTTTGGGGATTTATTGTTATACTGGGAGTGGACGATAGACTGAATTGATGGCTTGTTCGTCTAATATTAATTCAATCGTGTAAGTGTTGGGTCTGTAAAGCGTGGTAACACCTGTTTGAGTCTGAGAGCAGCCACTTTCCATAACTGCGACAAAAGTTTGTATCCAGTCTACTGTTGCCGCATCACAGTACGTTCTGCATTGGCTAATGGTGGTTTTAGTAAGTCAATGGATTCGATAGCCAGTGTGTTATCTTTACAGTTATTGACTCACAATCCTAGTACAATGGAGAAATTATGAAAGCTCGAGCAGTCGATCTAAGCTTTGTCTGATTCAACCCTACTTACAGTAGTGATGCTAAAAGTTGTTCTACTTCTTCTTTTGAGTTTGCAGTGGCTTACAAATTTTCAGGTGCTAACACGTCTAAAAAGGGGCACAATCTTTTTTTGCATGTCCATATCCAATCATGCTACCCAGTATCCATATGTTACAAATGAATCTTTGTTACAGTTCAGGGGTACTGTGCACCGTGCTTAGAACAGGCATGGACTCTCTTTTCTTGTCCTATTCTGAGCCTCGTACTTCCTCTTTCGCTATGCAAAGTCCCCTACCTTTTGCTGGATCACTTGTCTACTATATGGTAGCTAATATTGCTGCATCATGGTCAAACTCGCTGTTTACTATGGAAATCTACTTATTTTGTGCTTTAGGCCACAATAAGTTAGCGGGATTCTGACTCGAGTGTGTTAAAAGACATATCGTCTTCTGAATCAGATTAGCTTCGTCCTGTGAAAATGTTGACAACAGTTCCATCTGATGGACCAACTGTTGAGGAACGCATGAATAGGGTTAACAAGATCAGGTTACATTCAAAATTGTGAATGGGGTATTTGGTATTCCAGTCTACTAATGTTAATAGATGGAAATTTAGGGTTATCGTAGTATTACCTAGTATTACATTCTTATTTAATACTGCCCTTCTTATATAAATGATTGTGGAAATTTTTTCAGAAAGGAATGTGCTATGGAGGAGATGAGGGGTTGGCAAGAGTGGAAAGGACGGAGGGTTTTGGTTTCCTAAGGTCATTAGGAGCACTTGTGGTTCTAGTCTGTGGCTTGGATTTTCAAGGGGCTAGTTTCTATTCTTAAGCACATTCACTTTGGAGTGGGAGATGGCGTCCGTGTGCAGTTCTACATTAGGTATTGGAAGGAGGATCTTAAGACTACTTTCCCCATATTGTACAGCCTGCTTGTATTAAAGAAGCGACGGTGGCTGATATTTTGTCTGAAAAGATGGCAAGTCCAGGTCCCACATGCTTCTGCATTGTCCCCTCTGTGGGATATGATTTTCTGTTTGGTTGGTATTAGCTGGGCTATGCCGCTTTCGGTTATGGATTTTCTGAAGAGCTGGTCCCTCTATAAGCTCCGGATGCGAAGATGGAAGCTCTGAGAGCTGATTCCACCTTGCCTGTTCTGGTGTATTTGGAAAGAGAAAAATAAAGGAGTTTTGAAGGAGAGGAGCTGCCTTTAATTAAGTAGGATAAAGGCATTCTTTTTGCTTTCTCTGTATGGCTGGGCTGAGGAGACCACTGTTGGTTCCTGTGAAGCCTATCTTGAGTTTTTGGACAGCTTCAAATGTTGTATAGCTAGCAGAGTTGGTATTTTTGTGCACATGCGTGCCATCCCCTTGATGTTCCTTGTTAATACATATTACTACTTATCAATAGTGATTATGAAAACAGATTCCTTATAGTATTTTAGAAAATTAAGGTTTTTTGTTGATCAAGGTAGATGTCATTGTAAACTCAGATTTAGTCCCAATCACTTGGCGGTGAATGAAAGATTTGAAAATTTGAGTGATCGGAAGAAAGGTGCATCCTTTTCTTCTTCTAAGCCTGAAGGCAAGTGTATTCTTTGCGAGGAAGAAGCGAAGAAGGAGAAAATGACCTGCGGATTCTTTACGGGAGGGTGATGCATATCTGACCTTTTACTTTTCGGTTCTCTGTGCTGTAAAATCAATGAACTTGGACCAGAGCTAACCAAAACAAGTTCCCCCTCTTATAAAGGGTGGTATTGTAGTGTTCTGTTTCTCCTCCCTTTCTGCATTACTCAATGCACATATGTTGCTGCTTGTAAAATGATTGCCCACATTAATATTCTGGGAAATGTTTGATTCAGGTATTGGAGACTCTCAGCAAAAATTGTGGGGATATTGTGTTTCAGCAGATTGTTGAGCGGGACATCTTACATGATATGGTCAAAATCGTGAAGAAAAAGGTGCCAGTTGTCTTCTTGCCTACTATATATCCACATTACCTTCCTCCCCCCCCCCCCCCCCTCCCCTTCCCCCCTCTTAAGATATTCATGTTTTTGGTATATGATCCTTTTAATTGGATCGTGCAGCCAGATTTAAATGTAAGGGAAAAGATCTTAATTTTAGTAGATACATGGCAAGAAGCTTTGGGTGGACCCAGGGGAAGGTATCCTCAATACTATGCTGCTTATAATGAGCTGAAGGTGATTGGCTGATCCTTTCTCTAATTTGCGTTTGTTAACTTCAACTGTTAGCCAAGATCATTTCTTTTTTCCCTTCCCATTCTTCAGTTTTAAGTAGCCTACTTCATCTGTATGGTTGGCTACTGGGAAAGAATCTGCAGGGCTTATAATCCTCTGCTGCCCTACTTTAAGAATGGCCGTTATACTATCAGCTCTTATTGTTAATTTGAAATCCTTAAGTGCTTAGCTATGTTTGGATAGCCGTTCGATGTTTTCGTTCCTGTGTTTTAGAAAGGACGAAAAGATGCCTTACCAGAAAAGATGAAAACATGTTAATTTGTTTGTTTACCATTGTTACTAGGGTTAATTACAAAACTGTCCCTGAGGTTTACACGTTTTTGCACTTTGCCCCCCGTGTTTACAACTTTTGCAATGGTGTCTCTCGAGGTCGACAAAACCGTTGCAAATAGCTCCAAAATTGGACGTCTGTTCAATTTTGGACGTTAAGTGATCACGTGCGATGCACATGCCATTTTGGCATGGGCAAATTTGTAATTTCCCCTACCATCTTCCCCACTTTGTTCATCTCTCTCTCTTTGGGTTTGTTAATCTTCTATTGGGGAGAGAAGTGGTCACTTAGTACCGTTTTCCATGGCAGTAGTCAGAATGTCGTCTAGTCTTGCTTCCTCTAATCAAGATGAAATTCCAATCCTTGAGAGGTACGGGCACTTGGTTGTGGTGGATTTGGAGCTGCTCTCTTCATAAAAGCTAAAGTGGGAGAACATTCTTGTAGGCAAGTTTCTGGATAATCGTATCTTCTCCTTGATGTTAGTTCAATTTGCTGTCTCTTGATCAGTTTTGGCATTTGCTGGGCCTGGTGAAGATCGAAATTATGGGTGATTACTATATTTTTCACTTCTCTGATCCCCTTGATTTGGAGTGTCTTTTAGCAGAGGGACCATGGAATATCCATGGTGGTTTGTTGATGTTCATGAGATGGACCCCTTTTCTTTTTATCCCTAGATTAGAATTTTCTTTCTGTTAGCCTGTTGGTGGGACTCAATGATGTTCCGGCGGGATTGTACTTTTATGAATCTGTAGTCCATTCGGGTGTCACTTTAGTGAATTGCAGTGGATTGGTCTGCAAAGAGGCAGCACCCTAACCAATTTCCTTCTTGCATTCGCCTGGGCATGCTTCCTCTGAATTTTATTCTGCTGGTTCGGATCGCGAAGGTTTTCCATTAGCGTCGCAGGAATCTTCATATTCTCCGGTGGAGATTGCAGATTCTACTGAATTGCTTGGCGTCACAGTTACAATTATACCTCGACACCCAGTCCACCAACAGATTCAGGGTGAAGGTAAGCCAGTCCATGCGCGACACCAACAACTATATTATACCTCGACACCCAGAGAGAGAGATGAACACATTGGGGAAGATGAACAGAGAGAGAGATGAACAAAGTGGGGAAGATGGTAGGGGAAATTACAAATTTGCCCATGCCAAAATGGCATGTGCACCGCACATGATCACTTAACGTCCAAAATTGAACAGACGTCCAATTTTGGAGCTATTTGCAACGGTTTTGTCAACCTCGAGGGACACTATTGCAAAAGTTGTAAACACGGGGGCAAAGTGCAAAAACGTGTAAACCTCAGGGGACAGTTTTGTAATTAACCCTTGTTACTATTTAAGGATGTGAAGACAATTATTTGTTGTTTGAATACCAATTTTGCAACATCTTCTATGTTAAAATGAGTGGTGACCAAGAAGGGTTGCTAAATATATTTATAATTATTAGTGTTCTGGGAAAAGTAAATTGTGTTTTTTGAAAACCGAATTTGAAAACGGTGAACCAACACAATTTTTAGATTACGCGGGAAATGATCCTGTTCAGAACCTGAGTATTGCTGTACTTTTTAGCCGATTTATTCACCAGATGTCCTTGAGAAAAATATAAGTTTTCCCACTTGAATCCCTCTTTTAAATGCTAATAAGTAGTGAGTGGCCTTATAACATTCTTAAGTCAGTAGATCTCATAGTGGGTTCATTTAAGTAATAATTTTGAATAGAAGGATAAGAACAAGGTTAGTGCACAGAAGAACATCATGTGTCTCCGTGTTTAAACTCAAAGTTAATAGATTCTGAATGTTCAAATCTGTTGGAGGTGTTATAAATCAGAAGATCGAACTCCAAGTGAAACCAGAGAAAGTAGTTATCCGTAAATGATTGGAAACATAAAATGACATAACCAAATCCAACTCTGATGTGAGGTTTGAGGAAACTTTAAGTGAGAGGCTATTGATCTGAATTTTTTTTTTGGTAAGTGAATCTTCAGATTTGAACATTCAGATTCTATCGACTTAGAATTTAAACAAGGAAAAAATGATGTTCTACTGTGATAAAGAACAATTACTTGGATTGTACATGAATTAAAGTTCCCATCTTGACCTTTGCAGTGAGAGTATCTAAGGTACCTTCACCCTGTTGGCAATTATTAACTTATAAAAGAATTTGAAAATGGCATTACAACAGCCAATGGATCTAAAGTCGTTCGCAGTGTAGGGATTAAGGATGTTAGGGACAAGGGTGATAGTGGTGGAGTTTATTTCCCTTAAGAGGTGCCCAGACTAACAAACGTAAATGATTGCTTTCTTGCAGAACCTCATCCACTATGTGCTAAATTTTGGTAATGTCATTACACTCATACTTCGCTTATGAGTCTGATCCTTTGATTAATGCTTGGTACAGTAGACAATCTTACAATCTTTACACAACTCCGTGATAGATAGACTCCCTACAGAGATCTAGGGATCTAAGTATCCTTCAGCCAAAGCTCAAAGACGACTGTCATCTTTCCCTGTCAGAATTTCTTTTTGGTCAATAGCTATGGTGAAAAAGCCCTCTTCCTGTGATCAGCCTACACTCCAATTTCCTGAGACCTGATGAAGGCTTAGTTAGAACAAATTAAAAGATACAATGTTCGTGTTTTCGAGGGATGATCTTAGTTGCACGGAGCAGGGTCAGAGGCGGGGGTGGAAGCAGGGGAGCGGCTATATAAAAAAAAGTACTATTTGCATCTTTATGCAATCAATAACTTTTATTAAGTACACTGTATGCACAGAATATTAACACACATACATATGAGTTGCCGTGCTGTAATATTGTACCCAGCTGCTATGTTTTCGTTCAGCAGTAAATATAATTTAATGCATGAATGGCCACCCCACAACCATGTACTGTTTGAGAAATGGACTATGTAAATTTCTGGTTTTTATATATACGAAAGTTCTGTTAAAATAATCTGAGCCGTGCTGCTGGTATGCTATGATTACTTTTATTTGTTGGCCAAGTCCATCCCTTTTTGACAGTAACTACTTTGCCAACATTTTCTAGCATGGTGCTCATCTAATTTAGCTTTATTCCTGTTATGCACAGTCTGCCGGAGTGGATTTTCCACCCCGGGAGGAGAACAGTGTACCTCTGTTTACACCACCCCAAACGCAGCCGATAGTTCACCCTGATACATATGAGGAAGCTGCTGTTCAAGCCTCTCTTCAGTCTGACCCTTCTGGTCTCAGGTACTTGAATCATGTATCCCATCCCATTTGACTGCATAAATATGTTCTTCGTCTGTAATGTCACACCATGCACTCACAATGTCAAGGTGCTGTATGCCTTGCTAATAGATTCTACTTCTTTGAGGTTAACACTCCGTTTCGTTACCACATATTGAGTGCCTTTTCAGAAAACTGATAAACATTTATTGAGTTGTTTCGATACCATTTTCAGAATTACCAAAATAATAAAACATAATCAAATAGCACTTGGAAAAATACGAATGCTCCTCTTTGTTGTTTGAATGCCATATTCCTCACAAGAGTTGGCCACTAGTGTTTGAAATTGGTGTTTTTGATGACTGAACTTGAAAGTGGTAACCAAACAAGAAAAGATCGAACACAACTTTGAAGACAGAGAAAATGGTAAGGAAACAGACCGTAATTTATGCATGTACAACATTCGTTTGACTGGGCAGTTGTAGCAGTCGGATTCCAGTTATCGCTTAGAATTGTAACTATTTCAGGAAGTTTCGTGGAGAATTCTCAAGAAATCTTCGGATTGATTATCATTTTTGTTGCTGCGTTTCTGTTAGGCTTTTCCCCTTTCTTTTTGTTTACTAAAGTTTGTTGTTCCAATATAATCCGTCACTGTTCTTGCCCATATTGTTTTGGTCTTGAACTACTCTGTATCCCATTAAGTTTACCGGATCCTTTTCCCTAGTATGTAATTCAGGTGAACAATTTTTATCCTTTGTTCTTACAAATAGATATCAATTGAATTTTGCTGAACAATCCAAGTCAAATCAGCTATTAACTCTCCTTACTTTCATCAATCACATCTTCCTCCACTTCTGATGCGCTGTATCTACAAAAATGGAAAGGGAAAAAATTAAAGGAAAGAAATAAAACGAAAAAGGCTTGCTAGCATCATCAAAATATTCAACAATTTCGTCCTCACCTAAGAAGCACGGATTCCGGTGAGGGTGCGGATGCGATACGGGTGTGGATATGCGGATACGTCATATTTTCAAAAAATAAGATACGGGTGCGGTGGGGATACTGCAAAAAATTATTAATATATATTATTTATATGTAAGAAAAATAATGCTATTTTAGACAAATAATAAGGTATTTTGTTAATTTTGAGGGCTGCTTTAGAAATATTGAAAGTGCATAATCAATTATGACAAAGTTTGTAGAAGTTCTGTCATATTTTAAAAAATTTGGGGTCATTTTAAAAGATTGTTAACGAAGTGGGGGAGTCAAACATAATAAAGAGAAACTTCAAAAAAACCCTAGCCCTGTTTATATATTACATAGCCGTCACAACTCAGATCTGGGCAAGGAGGGGGGCTGTCGCCAGAAGACCGTCGCCGGTCACCGGAAGACCGTCGCCGATCGTCGGAAGACCGTCGCCGATCGCCAGAAGACCGTCGCCGATCGCCGGAAGACCCTTGCCGCACCGGCGCCGGTTGTTTCTTCTCTTCTTCTCCTCCTCCTTTCTTCTCCTTCTTCTCTTCTCCTCCTTCTCTTTCTTTCTTCTTCTACTCTCTGCCAAAAATCCCTGGGTGCGTATCCGAGCCGCACCCAAGATCCAAAAAATAAATTGAAAAAAAAAAGTTTCGGACACGCACCCCGTGCGCACCCATGCCGCACCCAGCGCGCACCCGCACCCGACGCGCATCCGGTGCCCGTGCTTCCCCCAGACTGCCGCACCGGTGCTTCCCCTGCCGCACCGGTGCTTCATAGGTCCTCACTCTATACCTTCTCCACCTCTATCTAATCTCACTGTCTTTTCCAACAACCTCTGCTTTCCCTTCCTGATGCACTTGCAGCCCTCTATTCTCTAGCCCTCTTTAGTTACCTTCTGTTTTCCTGCATGGGAGGAGGTTATTGATCCACCTTGGTTGGGGATTAATTGAAGAAGCGGAGAAAACCAGTATGTTGACTGGTGCTTTATGCATAAAAGAGATGGGCGGGATCACCTTTTTCTGCATTCATCCATGACAAGGGAGTCTTAGGCTGTGATGTTTTGTCTTCTTGACAACCATTGGATTATTCCATGGGCGAGTTGAGCTTTTATGGTGCCTATTTCCAAGAGGATAAGTCGAAACAGATTGTTTTGATTTTGAGAAGTAGGAGAGCTGCCACTTGCTTTTGGTCCGAGTTTGTTTACAGCCTGTATGGAGTGTTTTTGGAGTTAGCTCAGCAGACCTATTCTTTCCTGTGCAAGGTCACAGGTTCGAGTTCCATGGGGGTGGGATGGTTAACGGTCGTGGACCTTGCTGCTGTTTGGTTGATATAGAATGTGGTAGAAGATTAGTATAAATAATTATTCTAGAATAAGTTTTAAGCAGTATATCAATATCGTACAAATCTATGAAGCACCGGTGCGGCACTTAGGGTGAAGCACCGGCACCGGGTACGCGTCGGGTGCTGGTGCGCCTCGGGTGCGGCACCGGTGCGTGTCCAATTTTTTTTTTTAAATCTTAAATATTGGGTGCTGCTCGGGTGCGTATCTGGCGATCTGTGACCACCGGGCAGATTGGTTCCACCGGTAACCACGGGCCACTCCAGCGACACTGGCGACCACCGCCAAGGACTCTGAAGAGAGAGGACACTGGAGAGAAGAAGTAGAAGCAGCAGAAGGAGTAGAAGAAGGAGAAGGACTTACCGGCGACGGTGACGGTGTGCGGCTGTGGCCAGAGAAGAAGAAGAAGAACGGTCGATCGGTCGGTCGATGTGGTCGATGTTATCTAGGGAGATGAGACTCTTGAGTCTTGACACATAGTTTGTTATTTTATGTTAAGTCCCATATTTAAGTTATTACATAAACCACCCAAGTACTTCAAAGAAATAAAAGTGATCCCACATAAGAACTTTATTCTTTTCAAATTTACAATTTTAATATTTATAAAACAGCCCATTAAACTTAACAAATTTTCACTAATTTGGTTGAAAGCTTTAAAATTTACGAAAAAGTCCATTAAACTTAAAAACTCACTACTTTGTTTGTATATTAATATCTTTTTACGTATATCAAACACATATATTATGATTATTGAGATTCAAGCTTATTAAAAATTTAATACTAAGTGTATATAATTAAAAAAAAATATTTATAAAATTTGCCGTATTCCGGCTGCACCCGTATCCTAAAATTTTCAAAAATGTCATATCCGTGTATCCGCACCCATGTCTTATCCGCACCCGCATCCGTGCTTCTTAGGTACAAATAAATTGTCTTTGAAAGTCAAGGGGGTCAATCCCCACTTACCCTATGGGCACTCTGGTTTGGACTCCATCTTATGTTGTTGGTTATCAAAGATTATTATATTAATGCTCCCAGGTTGTCCTGTCTGATAGAGTAACCATCTAGTCATGTTCGGGAATGTCCATTGGTTGACTATCTTCAGTTGTGAAGCTTAAATTTTTCCACTACAGTCCTTTTGTTTTTCTAGTTTCTTTAACGTTATGGTTTCTATTTACCCCAACTACACATGGTAGCTTCCATATGTCAAATATGCAAAGTTGTTCTATTGCAGTTTGGCAGAGATTCCCAGTGCCGAGGGAATAGCTGATGTGCTGATGGAAATGCTTAATGCCCTGGACCCGCAAAATCGTGAGGTTATTACTTAAACTTTTTATTTTAGAAACATAGTGTAGGATTATAAAGCTTGTTCCTTCCTGCAGCATCTGAAATAGAAGCCATAGGTAAGTTGCTTTGTTTTCATTCTGGGACGTTCAATTAGTTTTATGCAAGGAATTACATTGTTCCAAATTTTCTGCCATACTTAAATATGGAGACTTCTTCAGTCTAAAGCAGGGATTGGATGAAAATTGATGTCTCACCCACAGCGGATAACTAGTGGTTGTGGGCACATGGGATGCGGGTTCAAGTGCAGTATAAAAGTTTGTAACATGCATAATAGTAGAAAAAGGGTGATGCCGCGTTGTAAATATACATCCACCATATGAGAAATTTCCTTGATGAAGTAATTGGTTTCTTGCTACTTCAATAGGCACGCGAATGACTAATTATATGAGCCTTAATGAGTTATGGAATATGGAAGATGGAATATATTGAAATAATTTTGGTAGTAAACAAATGAGAGCAATGATGTAGGGCGTGCGAATTGAGGGAAGTTAGCAGATCTAAAATTGTAACCAACCGACAACCTGCCATTGTTTTGTGGAGGGGCCGTGAGAAAAGGATAGAAAAATAACTAGCATGCAAAATACCATTATTACCACTTTATTAATTATTAATGAAAACTATGATGTAGGGCTTGGGAATTGAGGGAAGTTAGTAGATCTGAAATAGTAATCAACTGATAACTGCCATATTTTTGTGGGGAGACGGTGAGAAAAGGTTGTAATAATAACTAACATGTTAACTACCGTTGTTACCATTTTAGTTTCTATTAATGGAGAGAAGTTGAAGTACAGTACATGGGCAAAATTGGAAGTTCCAATAAGGCTTCACCATAAGGGTGCTACCCTTAATTCTAGTATGAACATTACCCTTTCCGCAACATACAGCCGCATTTTTACTAATGCCAACTACGTTATTCTTTGCTTCTGCCCTTTTTCTATACTGAATTATGTCATCTGCACTCGTTGATATATTCCAAAATCCACCTGCATTGGTTTATGGAACACTTTCGTCATGGACACTTTCCTCATAGGCTGGCCTCTGTATGAATATATTAGGTTTTGGGGTGGGAAGGGGGAGTGAGGGCGAGGTTCTATGTAGACCCGACAACAAAATCATAAAAAATTGATAACATCATGATTATTAATGTAGCATAAGGGCTTTGGTGGTTGGGGGTGCAACTTGGGTTGGGCAACCTGTGCCCTATGTCACCTGAAGTCGGTACCAGTGTCCAAGTTGGATACGTGCCCAAGTGTTAGATTCGTCTATTTTTCAAAACGCAAGAAACGGGGACACGGCAAAATATTTCTATCTATTGCTATTTTTTAGTTACCCCTTAAGTAACAAGGTGTTTTTGGGACGCACAATGTTTTAATTGAAATCTTACCTCATCTCAGAGCAGTAACAAATTAAAAGAAACACTTTATGACAATATTCTTAGTGGCATATTATCACAGACCGAACTTTCTCGCTACGTCGAACCGTGCGGCACTTAGCTAGTGAGCCCCTTGCTCGTGCTAAGTCAGCCTTCCACTCGGGCTGGGCGATGCTAGAAGCAAAAGAACCAAGAGAAGAACACAAGAGAGAATTTGGGAGAATGTATGCTTGAGTACAAGAATACTTGTGTGCTTTGGCCAAGTGAGGCCTTGGCTATTTATACTAGTCCACCTCTCGACGGACGGTGGAGATACATTCGATCCTACGGATCATATTCCGCTTCTAGAATTCTCTAGCTCTTTACAAGGTTCTCTACCATTCTAGAATATTCTCTAGATCTATCTCTTATGTACAAGAAGAGCATAGAACATTCTGGAGACCTTGCCCATTCATCGCCTCGTAAGCGTCCACTAAGCGCTTGCGTGGCGTTACTTCTAAAGTTAGCCTCCATATAAAAAATAGCGGGACAATATGCTATGAGATGTGTTGAACACATATCTCATACCCATATCCAAGTGTTGAGTGTCCGGCACGGGTACTTCATGCATTTTGAAGAGTCCATGTAACATAGTCTGTGCCAGCCGGTGGAAATATGAGCCTGGGCCTATTTTTCTAGAGATTGTGGTGGACGTGGGCACAAAATTTTGAGCCTGTAAAAAATATGGGCCATACATGGCAAAAGTTTTTAAATACCTGCCTAGCTCGCGCAACTTTTATCAAATATGAATTATTTAATGTGCACAAGATATGTTTTTTTTATCCTTTTGTCTTTTAAATTCTCCAAACGTGGGTTTGGAGACCTTTGAAGGCTTCTTTCTTTTTTATGCTTTGTTTCTTATTACAGAATTAAACTCCTTAAGATTGTGTCTGGACTCTTGTCCTTTTCTTTTTCTTTTATTTTGTCTTAAAATTTTGCTTCCATGCTTATATTTATGTCCATTTTGAGAGTTCAAGCAAAAGCTCATGACTAATCAGTAGACTTGATAGCAATTGCTAAGCTAAAAAACTATGTATACAAAAACTAATTTGTAACCATGGACAACCCATGGGCAGCCCGTGTCTAACCCGTGTCCAAAATTTTCATGGGCTGAGCCTGGGCACTAGTTTTTGAGAGTGGGCTTGGCATGGTCTGGCCCTTAAGCCATCCAGACCAGCCAAGTTGCAGTCCAATTAGTGTTATATTGAGAGAGAGAGAGAGAGAGAGAGAGAGAGAGGAAAAAAAAAAACTTGATCAAAATTATAAGTTAACACAGTGGAGAAAGAATGGAGTTTGTTTGTATCAGGTGGTTATTATTGCTGGAATGGAATTAGTCGCTATGATATAGGATGGCATTTGCCATAGGTCAGAACTCTTCACTGCCGATGGTTCTGCTGGGAGTTCTGGCCTTGATTTATATTTGACCTTATATTTATAGGGGAGCAAGCACACTCAAGAGGCTCTGCCAAACCCAACCAGGCACATCTACGGGCTGAAAGATATCAGCCCATACCCAACCCATGAAAGTTTCATGTGCACGGGCTGACCATGGGCTACAACTAAATATCTTTGTTTGATAATCCAAGTATATGGTAGTCTGTATGCATGCGTGTATTTGCATGTTTGGGGTGAATTGGCAAGAGGAGGTGCTAATAAATGACAAGAAGAGAGGGAGATGGGGGAGTAGGGAGGCTCAGCTATGGCGAAGGCACAAGCTGATTAGATTGTTAAGCTTAGGAATTTTAGCTATAAAGGTATTGATGGATAGTCGAGATTCAAAATCAGGGACGATAGTTTGCATCCGAAAATAAGACAACTCCTAGTGCCCAAGCCATCTGAGGGGTTGTCGGGTGAAAAATGTGGTTTGAAAGAGGGTCAAAGGCCTAGTGTTTGAGGATAGGTAGAAATATTGATCAAGATAAAAAACGGGTAAAGCCTATTTGTCCAAAGACAATAGTGTGCCCCCTAAGTTTTGTTGGAAAAAAATGTCCTTGAACAGAGTATTTCTTGATAACCTTCGTTTCTGTCGTCCCTCGCATAGCAGCACCCTTCTTCATAACCCCGGCCTCCATGAAATCCCTCCCCCAGCAGATCCTCACGACAGGCGCATCGTTAACTTGGTTTGCAATAATCAGATCGTTGACATATGAGAAAGGATGGAAAAAGAAGATCATGATAGAAGTGATCATAAGTCTGATTAGGCAATGGGAGAACTTGATTCAAGTGTTTTTGCAGGAAGAATATTTATGAAGTATTGTAGATTCATGAGATTGGGGGGTGAAATATATACTAGAAATCAGGAAAAGAAGGGTAGGAACTATCAAGGTTTCAATACTGCTGGCTTCGTGACCCAAGAAAAAGAACACGGATAAAGTTTCCATGGTTCATACGGATTCTGATCTTAGCAGCCATGGTTACTGTGATGCCCAAAAGTTTGAGGACGAGAAAGCAAGAGAGAGAGAGTTATCCATGGTTGCCATATTCCCTTCTTGTTTCCCTCCTGCTCTTCTTGATCTGCTTGCGTCGTGGTGTCTGGTTGGTGAAGGAAAATGGATTTGGCAGGAGAGAGCGGTGCGAGGGAGAAGCAAAGATGGAAATATTGAACAAGAAGGGCAAATTTGTCAATTAAATTTAGCGCCTTGCTTTGGCAAAAGCTCCCATGGCATTGGCAATAGGGGCTTCACTATGTACATAACTGTTTGAAAACTTGGATCAGCTAAAAGGGCCTGAAAAAAGCTTAGCCCAAGCGGCCCGTTTCAGAATGGGCACGTATACTTGAGCCTATTCTCACTATTGGCAGTAAAAGTGTGAGCCAAGCCCATACGGGCCGCGCAAGTTGACCATTGGTTATCCGGTCCAAGCTGCAATCCACCTTTTTTATTTTGAAGTATCAAACACAAGTCTAATTTTAGGCTATCATGTTGCAACATTTTACACTGAGTATCGTCAGAATAAAATTCTTGTCTTATATTTCTTTACTATGGCAGGGTGTAAGGCAAGAGCTGATTGTTGACCTGGTTGACCAATGCCGCTCTTACCAGAAGCGTGTCATGATTCTTGTGAACAATACTGCGTAATGGAAATTTCCTCAAAACTTAATCGTCAATTATAAAAAAGGATAAGATTCTAAGTCTGTTCTATTGCTTTTTTCCAGCGACGAGGAACTTTTATGCAAGGGATTGGCGTTGAATGATACTTTGCAGCGTGTTCTTAGTCGCCATGACAACATTGCAAAAGGTACTCGTACACCTGCAGTTGGAACAACAGAATCTTCAGTTGCACCTCTAATGAATGTGAACCATGAGGATGATGAGTCGGAAGATGATTTTGCGCAGCTAGCACACAGGTGACTAAGAGCTTTACCTTCACCTTTTACTTCTTCTGCCAAGCTCCTGTATTTGCCTTGCGGAGACATGGATGTGTTTAGAGCATGAATGTACCAACTAGCATGCAGTGAAAGATAGCAAATGAGAAAGGACTGATGAAAAGTTTTTGGGATACATAACCATCTTGATCTGGTCTTACTCTTAGGGGAACCCTCAGTCTTCAACCGATGGATGAGATAAAATATGTTAACAGACTGAAGTATCACTTCTGGTTAGAGACCTTATCATCTCACTACTTTTATCATTTCCCTCCCTCCAGCCCTCCTGTGGAACAAAGGAGTGTTGAGATTTGGCTGCTGAGGTAACACCATTTTGGCGTTACCAGAACTAATTTTGATTGGTAGAGAATATAGCATCTCTTTGGATGAATATAATCCTTCTCACATAACTAAATTTTTTGTCCTGTTGAAATCTGGAACTCTTAAAACTGAACCAGGGAGTTCTTGATAGTGTCAAATGGAGTATGCTTGGGAAATGTTAGCTCTGAATAATTCTCAGAAGGAGGAAATAATTGCCCCTTTTGATTTTGATGAAGAAAGGGAAGAACTTCCAAAAGTGTACTTGTTGGAAATGTGGAGAATTAGGACACATAGCTCCTAATTGCACAAAAATAATAAATGAAAACATAAGGAAGATTGAACAAGAAGTTCAAGAGTTATAATCAGGTGTTAAACCAGATTAATAATTACTCAGAAAAATTAATGCAAGGAATCAATATGTTAGGAAACCTAACTACTGATGCCAGGACATTAATAAATGAAGTAGGAAAGATTGTTTCTTCCTTAGAAACAAGATCTGATGACCAGTTAAACGAAGAAATAATTTCAGAACAATTCCAGAAATTGGCTCTGAATAATCTATATTTTCATAATAAGCCAATCTTATTTTAAGAGACCAATCTCTTAAAGCTTCTTCACGATTTGTACTTCTCGTACCATCTATTCTTAATATTGTAGGTTCTTTAGAGCCTTCATAAGTTTTTTTCTTAAACTCTATTGGAACTTGTTTTTCATTACAATATTTTTGTTTATTTATTCTTTCTTTGATTTTTATGGGATTAACTTTTGGAAGTTCTTCCCTTTCTTCATCAAAATCAAAAGGGGCAATTATTTCCTCCTTCTGAGAATTATTCAGAGCCAATTTCTGGAATTGTTCTGAAATTATTTCTTCGTTTAACTGGTCATCAGTTAAAGCTAATTTAGTATATATGTCTTGTAACATATTTTCTAATTCTTCCCTTATATTACTCATTAGAAATTATTTTATTAATTTCATGATGATGAAATATAGGTTTCTTATAGTTTGGTTCACCCATATCTTTAGGTATTATTTCAGATGTTCCTTGATCTGAGATTCTTCTTCTTCCTAAATTGCTTATAGCATTTAGTATTTTATTACTGCATTTACATGCATCAATTAATTCTTTTAAATTAATTATTCTTTCCTCAATCCTATTGAGTTCTGTTGTGACATGATTTTGTCTTTCATCTCTTATAGCTTTTATTATTGTAGAAGCTATATTTTCTTCATTAGTTTTTACTTTTTCAAGTAAAATGTCTAATTGTTGATTTATAAAATCTGTCAGTAAACTATTATTATCCATGTTGTTGTAACTGGATTTTATAATTTCGTCTTTTAGATTTTCTAACTGTTGAGTTAGTAAATCATGATTTATTTTAGATCTTGTTTCTAAGGAAGAAACAATCTTTCCTACTTCATTTATTAATGTCCTGGCATCAGTAGTTAGGTTTCCTAACATATTGATTCCTTGCATTAATTTTTCTGAGTAATTATTAATCTGGTTTAACACCTGATTATAATCTTCATTTTGTTTTGCAAATAACTTGTTGTTATTTTCTAAACTTCTTATTATTAAATCCGTTTGCTCCTGCCTACGGTTTAATGTCTCTAAATACATATTTTGGTTTTCCAAAATTTGTTTTATCATTTGTAACTCAGTTACAATTTTAGGATTGTGCGTTGTAGGTACTATATCCATATTAGTACTCATACTATGCTATCCATTTGTTTACTCACTTTTTCCATAGTTTTATGGATTTGTTTTATCTCTGATTCTAAATTAGAGATTTTATTTTCTATTGTTTTAATCATACTTTTGGATTCTAAAAGTTGATTGCTTAATGGTTTTTCTATATTAGAAAAATCAATCTTTTTGTTTAATTCTTCTATTCTGTTTATTATCCTTGAAATTTCTGCTTGGAAATTTTCAGTAGATAATTTTTCTTTATTAAATTCTTTAAAAGCTTGATCTGCATAATTTTTTATATTATGCCTATCTTCTTCTAAGATTCTTTTAATTTCAGGAATTATTTCTTTACCTATTTCTTCTAGGTTTATTTTTTCTAAATTAACTCCTGTTAATTTTTCCTTAGGTATATAGCTTTTATTTGCTATTCCTAACTTGTAGCTTATAGCTTCAAGTTTTATAAACAGAATTTCTGAAATTACAGTTAAATTATTCAGAGTAGCTTGTACTCCTGATATTCCTGTCTTACTGTTGTAAGTCAGTCCATGTCTTTGGTAAGTTCCCAAAGGTTGTTCTTGGATGTTTCCATTTCCATCTGGAATTGGAACCCCTACAGCATATATTAGGCTGTTATATACCATGTGAGCTCTTCGAGTCACAATATTTGCATTTATATTGTTAAATTCCATTGGTTCAAGAATGATATTCATTCTCCCGCAATTTTGCTTAACAATTCAGTTTGTATTCTTATATCTTCTTTGATTTGTTTCAAAGATGTCATATCTATTTCCAAAGTATTTTTACTTTGTTTTTTATAAAGATCTTGATCTTTATTGCTTGATTCTGGACTTTCTTCAAAAGTAACAGAATTTCCTTTGAATTTTATTTCACTTTTATTTTTAGTGAAATGTTTTGTTTCTCCAATAATAAATTTCTTTTTATTATCTGGATGAATTATTAATGGTTTATATACCTGTTGTATTTGAGTTTTATCCAAAGTATACACTTGGGTTACTTCTTCAAATACCTTATTAATTTCTATTACAGGGCTATCCCTTTGATTAACAGAATGTATAGAGTTTGACAAAGCATATGTCATTCTATATGTAATGTTAAACAAAGCATTGCCTGCTTTTAACATGCTTGGATCTGACACTATTATGTGTAGATTCAAACTTTCATTAAAGTTTTTATCAGTTGTACTGATAGCATATTTAGGATTTACAGAAAATAATATTTTCTTTATTCCTAAATCTCCTTGTAGACCTCCAATAATTCCTGCTGAGGGATTATTAGCAAATCTATTATCTACTAGTAATAAGGCTATTTTATTACTATATCCTTCTTCATAATATGAAGTAATTAGTATTTCAATTTTTCCTATATGGAAATTTCCTAAAGTCTTTCTGGTTTTAGGGTCTATTTTTTCCATTTTCTTTTCTAATAACTGTTTAGTTATTAATGGTTGTACACAATTTCCTTTTGTGTCTACCGTATCTACTTTAGTTTCTTTTTCAATTAATCCCCAATAAAGGTGATTATTTCTTTTTACAAATTTTTCTTTAATATTAAGAAAGGTATTTTTCTTAATATCAAAGCCTTCATGCTTTTTAATTGACAACTGTAAGTTATCAATTTCTTTCTTGTTTTCAGGGTTTTTGATTAGCACATGCCTTTCAAAATCCTGATTATCTTCTCTAGTTTCGTTGACTAAGAGATTTTCCATTTTTCTAGAATTTTCTTCTTTTTCTAGATTCTAATACTTCAATTATTTGTTCTATTAGATCTGATAGTTTCCTATGTGATCTAATTAGTCTCCAAGTTATGCTGTTATAACTTTCTTGGTTTGAATTATTATTATATGCTCTATAAAAAAGCATATGTTCTTCTGCTAAAGGGTAAAGTATCTTATCCTTTAATTCTCTCATGTCTCTTCTAGTGACATTCAATAAATCTGTAGTTAAAACCAACTGATCTACTTTATTAATTATTTCTTCACAATAATTGTAATTATTGTTTTTGTTAGATCCTGAAGAACCTTCATCCATTTTAATCTTGTTTAAGTTTTGGAGTTTTAACAAAACTTTTCTTATCTTCCTTTAAAGGAATTTTATTAATCATAATCTTAACCTGCGACTGATACCAAAAATGGGGGTGACTAGTGTTTTGATCAACAAGAGCCATTAAATCATAGTTTTTTCTACACATATGAGTGCTTGCGGAATTTAATTGTGTTGGGTTGTCTTGTTCATCCTTGGATGATTTGACTGTGCTGGAGTGCAGTACAGATTCGTTATACCTTAGGCCACCGTTTTCCTGGGGAAAAGGCGAACGCTTGAGGCCAGAGGTTTCCTCTGTGTTGTAGGTTGAGAGAGATTCTCTACCTTTTTGTGAATCAAGATAGAATAGATCTTTGATAGAAGTCATACCTTTCTCTTCTTCAAGTTCTTCAGCTTCAATCCCAGTTACTTCTTTGTTGGCGATGACGATTGCCTACCTCCACCTGAGGGTTTACAGGACTTATGTTGTCTTCTTGAGGCCTAGAAGCTAACTATTGGGATCTCACTCTGAGATCTAGAGAAAAGAGTAGTATTTACTCTTCTATTTGGTCTTATTCTAAGTGTTGAACACTCTTGATTCATAAATAATAATTTTATTTATGAATTGATTCTTACAATAGGGACGAACCCTTTTTGCTCACAATTCTCTCTTCGGATTTCACTCGGGAGACATCTCCTCTTTCGAAATCTATCTAATACAATACTAGCACTCTCCTTTTATAGAGGAAGGCAGAGGCTTACATTATTGTTCTTGAAAACAGTAAAGATATGTGGGGTTTAAAGTCGTCCACCGACCCTTATTACAGCTGGTCTTCACATGTTGCTGTTTTCTTCTGACGTAATTGCTTACGTTTCTGTCTTCAGTTCGTCATGGCTTGCGTCACTTATTTCTTCGTCATTGCTGACGTATTGCTCTTCACTGCTTTTGTCCGTTGGAGCTTTTTCTTCTCTTGATGGCTCTGCCGAGTCATCTTGTACTGGGCATCTTTTGCACAGATGTATTCCTTCAGTGTCCTTGGACTGTCTCATGATTGAGCAAATTTGTTCTGCTGCTGGGATAGGATATCCAAGATTATTGCTTATTATTTTTGTTACAAATCTTTGCAGGATATCAGTATCTCTGCTGCTTGTCTTCTTTTTTGTTCTACTGGTTAACAATAGATTCGGCTGACTTCCATTGACGAAAATTGGTTTTTCGTTTTTTCTTCTGATTTGGTTAATCATGCTTAGAGCTTGTCTTGCTCTAAAATTGTCCAATAATTCTTCTGTGAAGTTTGGACATTCTTGATCCTTCCAATTCCATCGGTGGTAAATGTAATTTACATTTGTCCTTTGAATCCATACCATTACCAATGGTTTTCCTGAAGGTCTTCCTTCTTTGTCCCATATGGGCATTATTGAGTCCAGTGTCAGGGTAATTTCTTCAATTCCTGTGTTATCCTGGAATTTTTTTACTCCTTCTACTATCGTAAGCGGTAGAAGTTCAATTTCTTTTGGGGTTTTGCTTAGGATAATGAGTTTGCATAATCCTAGGTCAAAAGCCTGTCTTATTTTCTTTGGGTCTGCTCCTGAATCGAATCCCAAAGTATTCCATCCTGTTTGTCCAGGTAATTCCTCAGCTATGGCAAACATAGTTAAATCTTCTTCAAATTCTGGATCTACTGCCATTGTTTGGATATCAACAATCCATTTCTGAGCTTCTTGCCTAGTCATAGGTTCTGGAATATCCCTTGTTTCAACCCTTGGTCCTAAAAACTGTCGGGCTATAATCTTGCTTGGTTTATGGATAACTGGTTCTAAAAGCACCTGTTTTCCTCTTTTCCTTTCTTCCAGTTTGTCCTTATAACTTTCAAGCTGGAATGGATTATAAGGTTTAAACCTTTCTGACTGGTCCATTTTTAAAGCTAATTCTGCTTCTTCTATTGTCTTGTAAGACCTGTGTCTTACACTTGATCCAAGGATATGTTTTGAGGCTTCTGCCCATGTTGAATATATCCCTCTTCTTGGTCCATTAAAAATGGCATACCATTTGTTTGGTTTAATTTCAAGAGGCTTTTTGGGCCTTAATGAAATTTCTTCCTTTGGTTGGGTTGGCCCAACTGGCACAGTTGACATCAACTTGCTCTGTTCTCTTAATGGGATTATCCCAATTGGTGCGTCTGTCATCAGACCACTCTCTTTTTCAGACCTTTCGGCCCAAGATAGTTTTACCCCTTGAGGTTCTATCTTTTTATCAGCACTGGATATTTCAGGCTTCTTATTTCCTTCCATGGAAGCAACTATGTGCTCCATTTCTATACGAGCTAGCCTCATTTCATCAGCTGCTTGTTTAGCTTTTTGGATCATTAAATCCAAATTCTTTTTCGTCTCTTCATGGAGTCGAACTTCTTCTTGGTGCTTGGCTTCTTTCTCCGCCATTTCAGCAATTGCCTTTTTAATATGTTCCATGCTGGAATTCTCTTGTACCTGAATCAGCAATACAGTTAAGAGAACCTTTAATATGTTCCACAACAAAAGTATATTGTTGTAAGGCTGTTTGCCATCTGGTTAACCTTCCGGTATTTGCATAACCTCCCGTTATGTCTGTCGGGACTGCTTGTCCTTTGATAAAGCCTGCAAGATTCTTATAATCTGACCTAATAACAAACTTGTTATTGGACAAATATACTCTAAAACTTTTAATAGTTTTAATTACTGCCAAAATTTCTTTCTGTGAAGAATGATATCTTGACTGTGCAGAATTAAATTTTCCACTTGCGAATAAGCATATCTGCTCATTATAAATTTCTGTTTCCTCATTGGACTTAGTTTTTAAGACTCCTGCCCAATGTTCATCAGAAGCATCAGTTTCAATGATTAACTGATTTCCTTTAATAGGTAAAGTTAAGTAAGGTAAATTCTTACAATAACCTTTAACCTTTCTTACTATGTTAGTGTGTTTGTCTTCCCAAACAAACTTTCCTTTTCCAGTTAACTTCTGAATTTCTTTTACTTTCTGTGCACATTTTTCAATATACTTAGAAATGTAATTTATAAGTCCTAAGAATCTTTGGACTTGATTTATACTTTCCAATCTATCAGGAAAATTTTCTATCTTCTCAAAGATATTTTTCTGAGGTTTATGTAAACCTTTTTCTATTCTTATGCCTAAATACTTAATTGAGTCTTTGGCTAATTGTACTTTTTTCTTTGAAATTATTATTCCGTAATTTTTCAAAGTTAATAGTACATTTTTTACTTTTAAGTAATGCTCTTGAATATCATTACTTGTGTATATTAGTATATCGTCAATATAAGGTTGACAATACTTACTATGTTTTTCTAACACATTATCCATGTGTCTTTGAAATATTGATGGTGCTTGTTTAAGTCCCATTGGCATTACTAGCCATTCATATAATCCTTGGGGACACGAAAAGGCAGTTAACCTAGACGTTTCTTCATCTATTTTGATTTGCAGGAATCCTGACTTACAATCAAAAACTGTAAATATTTTTGCACCTATTATTCTTGATAATAGATAATCCATATTTGGTAATGGATAAGCATCATCTATAGTTTTTTCGTTTAGAGGTTTGTAATTTATTACAAGTCTCTTTCTTCCTCTTTTTATCTCAGCAGCCTTTTCAACTAAGAATGCTAGACATCTATAAGGAGAATAACTCTTTCTTATAAGGTTGTACTTTAATAATTCCTTTATATGATCTTCAAACTCCTCAGAAGTTTTCTTATCATATTGGATTATTCTTTCACTTATGGTTTCATTAGGATTTTTGAGCCTAATGCTTGCTGTAAGTGTTCCCTTATTGATATTCTTATCAATAGGATCCTCTGAGCTAATTTGGTCAATTAGTTCATTTATTTGTTTTAATAAGTTTTGTTCACTTACTATTTTCCTAATAAAGATTGTTTCCGAAACTTGAAGTTTTGGATAGTCTTTATTAGCTCTTTTGTTTTTATCCTTAGCGTCTAAAAACATTTTACTAGTTACTTTAAAAGCAACTGTTTCTTTAGGAATTTTTATCTCATCTTTTCCTAAAGTTAGATAAATAAAGTCTTTTATCTGTTTGAATGGTTCATACGTTTGTAAGAACTCATTTCCTAATATTAAGTCAAAATTTGCATTGAATTGCAAAATCTTTTTTATTAGGAATGGTTTTCCCTGTATCCAACAGGTTACATTTCTTGCTATGTATTTTAATATTATTTGCCTATTGTCAGCAACTTTTGCTGTTGTAGGTCTAGGCATTTCTTTCCATTTACTTTCAGGAAGTAAATATTTATTTCCTACACATATACTTGCTCCTGTGTCCACAAAAGCTTGTATATCATAGTTTATATATCCTTGGTGTTTGAAAATTACCTTGATATATATACTATTCGGATTCATCTTCCGATTCTGTTCCTGAATTATCTGAATAATCAGTTTCTATTACATAAATTTTTTCATCATTACTTATATTCCAAGTTATCGGATATAAGTTGGTTTCTTCTAACTCTTGAACTTCTTGTTCAATCTTCCTTATGTTTTCATTTATTATTTTTGTGCAATTAGGAGCTATGTGTCCTAATTCTCCACATTTCCAACAAGTACAATCCTTTGGGGATTTTCCTTTTGGACATTCTTTTGAATAATACTTAGGTCTAGTATTTTCTTTATGTTTTGGTTTCCAGTCTTTCTTCTTATGGGTTTTGTATTTTTTATAACTTTTTCTTTTCTTAGGGTAATCTCTCCCCCTTTTTTCTTTTTTGAAAATTTCTTAATTTTCAAAGATCTTTTTCTACTCTGGCTAGAGCATCCATAAGTTCCTGCTAGAGCTGGATTATTTATATCTTTACAAGAAAGATATGAATTAGTACTTTGTTTGTACAAAGTTTTGATCTGTATTTCTTTACAGATTTCTTCTCTAATTTGTTCTATTATTTGGAGTATCGGCTGAATACTCATTTGTTGTTCCATCGAAAGATTTAACTTGTTATATCTTTCATGAACTTTGTTGGATAGGATTGGGCTTAGCTTATCTATGAATAGCTTAGCATAGGTTGGAAAGTCTTCTACCTTATTTATTTGGTAGTAATACTTTTCATATTCATTACTGAATTCATGTAATAAGGATAAATTTTCTAATTTCATCCTCATCATCCTATCTTTAGCTTCAATAGCTAATTTTTCTTTTACTTGTGGGTCTTCTAAGGAATCTCTTCCTGTTAAAGTCCTTACTAAGTAATTTATAGAACTTTCTAGGTAATGTCCTAGATCTTTTATTTCTGATGTATCTATGGTTGTATTTTCCCATAGAGACAATGCAATTCCTTCTAATCTAGATCCTATTAATAGGTCTATTTTAGGTATTGTATTGAACTTATCTATATTTTCATAATAAGCCAATCTTATTTTAAGAGACCAATCTCTTAAAGCTTTTTCACGATTTGTACTTCTCGTACCATCTATTCTTAATATTGTAGGTTCTTTAGAGCCTTCATAAGTTTTTTTCTTAAACTCTATTGGAACTTGTTTTTCATTACAATATTTTTGTTTATTTATTCTTTCTTTGATTTTTATGGGATTAACTTTTGGAAGTTCTTCCCTTTCTTCATCAAAATCAAAAGGGGCAATTATTTCCTCCTTCTGAGAATTATTCAGAGCCAATTTCTGGAATTGTTCTGAAATTATTTCTTCGTTTAACTGGTCATCAGTTAAAGCTAATTTAGTATATATGTCTTGTAACATATTTTCTAATTCTTCCCTTATATTACTCATTAGAAATTATTTTATTAATTTCATGATGATGAAATATAGGTTTCTTATAGTTTGGTTCACCCATATCTTTAGGTATTATTTCAGATGTTCCTTGATCTGAGATTCTTCTTCTTCCTAAATTGCTTATAGCATTTAGTATTTTATTACTGCATTTACATGCATCAATTAATTCTTTTAAATTAATTATTCTTTCCTCAATCCTATTGAGTTCTGTTGTGACATGATTTTGTCTTTCATCTCTTATAGCTTTTATTATTGTAGAAGCTATATTTTCTTCATTAGTTTTTACTTTTTCAAGTAAAATGTCTAATTGTTGATTTATAAAATCTGTCAGTAAACTATTATTATCCATGTTGTTGTAACTGGATTTTATTATTTCGTCTTTTAGATTTTCTAACTGTTGAGTTAGTAAATCATGATTTATTTTAGATCTTGTTTCTAAGGAAGAAACAATCTTTCCTACTTCATTTATTAATGTCCTGGCATCAGTAGTTAGGTTTCCTAACATATTGATTCCTTGCATTAATTTTTCTGAGTAATTATTAATCTGGTTTAACACCTGATTATAATCTTCATTTTGTTTTGCAAATAACTTGTTGTTATTTTCTAAACTTCTTATTATTAAATCCGTTTGCTCCTGCCTACGGTTTAATGTCTCTAAATACATATTTTGGTTTTCCAAAATTTGTTTTATCATTTGTAACTCAGTTACAATTTTAGGATTGTGCGTTGTAGGTACTATATCCATATTAGTACTCATACTATGCTATCCATTTGTTTACTCACTTTTTCCATAGTTTTATGGATTTGTTTTATCTCTGATTCTAAATTAGAGATTTTATTTTCTATTGTTTTAATCATACTTTTGGATTCTAAAAGTTGATTGCTTAATGGTTTTTCTATATTAGAAAAATCAATCTTTTTGTTTAATTCTTCTATTCTGTTTATTATCCTTGAAATTTCTGCTTGGAAATTTTCAGTAGATAATTTTTCTTTATTAAATTCTTTAAAAGCTTGATCTGCATAATTTTTTATATTATGCCTATCTTCTTCTAAGATTCTTTTAATTTCAGGAATTATTTCTTTACCTATTTCTTCTAGGTTTATTTTTTCTAAATTAACTCCTGTTAATTTTTCCTTAGGTATATAGCTTTTATTTGCTATTCCTAACTTGTAGCTTATAGCTTCAAGTTTTATAAACAGAATTTCTGAAATTACAGTTAAATTATTCAGAGTAGCTTGTACTCCTGATATTCCTGTCTTACTGTTGTAAGTCAGTCCATGTCTTTGGTAAGTTCCCAAAGGTTGTTCTTGGATGTTTCCATTTCCATCTGGAATTGGAACCCCTACAGCATATATTAGGCTGTTATATACCATGTGAGCTCTTCGAGTCACAATATTTGCATTTATATTGTTAAATTCCATTGGTTCAAGAATGATATTCATTCTCCCGCAATTTTGCTTAACAATTCAGTTTGTATTCTTATATCTTCTTTGATTTGTTTCAAAGATGTCATATCTATTTCCAAAGTATTTTTACTTTGTTTTTTATAAAGATCTTGATCTTTATTGCTTGATTCTGGACTTTCTTCAAAAGTAACAGAATTTCCTTTGAATTTTATTTCACTTTTATTTTTAGTGAAATGTTTTGTTTCTCCAATAATAAATTTCTTTTTATTATCTGGATGAATTATTAATGGTTTATATACCTGTTGTATTTGAGTTTTATCCAAAGTATACACTTGGGTTACTTCTTCAAATACCTTATTAATTTCTATTACAGGGCTATCCCTTTGATTAACAGAATGTATAGAGTTTGACAAAGCATATGTCATTCTATATGTAATGTTAAACAAAGCATTGCCTGCTTTTAACATGCTTGGATCTGACACTATTATGTGTAGATTCAAACTTTCATTAAAGTTTTTATCAGTTGTACTGATAGCATATTTAGGATTTACAGAAAATAATATTTTCTTTATTCCTAAATCTCCTTGTAGACCTCCAATAATTCCTGCTGAGGGATTATTAGCAAATCTATTATCTACTAGTAATAAGGCTATTTTATTACTATATCCTTCTTCATAATATGAAGTAATTAGTATTTCAATTTTTCCTATATGGAAATTTCCTAAAGTCTTTCTGGTTTTAGGGTCTATTTTTTCCATTTTCTTTTCTAATAACTGTTTAGTTATTAATGGTTGTACACAATTTCCTTTTGTGTCTACCGTATCTACTTTAGTTTCTTTTTCAATTAATCCCCAATAAAGGTGATTATTTCTTTTTACAAATTTTTCTTTAATATTAAGAAAGGTATTTTTCTTAATATCAAAGCCTTCATGCTTTTTAATTGACAACTGTAAGTTATCAATTTCTTTCTTGTTTTCAGGGTTTTTGATTAGCACATGCCTTTCAAAATCCTGATTATCTTCTCTAGTTTCGTTGACTAAGAGATTTTCCATTTTTCTAGAATTTTCTTCTTTTTCTAGATTCTAATACTTCAATTATTTGTTCTATTAGATCTGATAGTTTCCTATGTGATCTAATTAGTCTCCAAGTTATGCTGTTATAACTTTCTTGGTTTTAACTACAGATCTATTGAATGTCACTAGAAGAGACATGAGAGAATTAAAGGATAAGATACTTTACCCTTTAGCAGAAGAACATATGCTTTTTTATAGAGCATATAATAATAATTCAAACAAGGGAAGAATTAGAAAATATGTTACAAGACATATATACTAAATTAGCTTTAACTGATGACCAGTTAAACGAAGAAATAATTTCAGAACAATTCCAGAAATTGGCTCTGAATAATTCTCAGAAGGAGGAAATAATTGCCCCTTTTGATTTTGATGAAGAAAGGGAAGAACTTCCAAAAGTTAATCCCATAAAAATCAAAGAAAGAATAAATAAACAAAAATATTGTAATGAAAAACAAGTTCCAATAGAGTTTAAGAAAAAAACTTATGAAGGCTCTAAAGAACCTACAATATTAAGAATAAATGGTACGAGAAGTACAAATCGTGAAGAAGCTTTAAGAGATTGGTCTCTTAAAATAAGATTGGCTTATTATGAAAATATAGATAAGTTCAATACAATACCTAAAATAGACCTATTAATAGGATCTAGATTAGAAGGAATTGCATTGTCTCTATGGGAAAATACAACCATAGATACATCAGAAATAAAAGATCTAGGACATTACCTAGAAAGTTCTATAAATTACTTAGTAAGGACTTTAACAGGAAGAGATTCCTTAGAAGACCCACAAGTAAAAGAAAAATTAGCTATTGAAGCTAAAGATAGGATGATGAGGATGAAATTAGAAAATTTATCCTTATTACATGAATTCAGTAATGAATATGAAAAGTATTACTACCAAATAAATAAGGTAGAAGACTTTCCAACCTATGCTAAGCTATTCATAGATAAGCTAAGCCCAATCCTATCCAACAAAGTTCATGAAAGATATAACAAGTTAAATCTTTCGATGGAACAACAAATGAGTATTCAGCCGATACTCCAAATAATAGAACAAATTAGAGAAGAAATCTGTAAAGAAATACAGATCAAAACTTTGTACAAACAAAGTACTAATTCATATCTTTCTTGTAAAGATATAAATAATCCAGCTCTAGCAGGAACTTATGGATGCTCTAGCCAGAGTAGAAAAAGATCTTTGAAAATTAAGAAATTTTCAAAAAAGAAAAAAGGGGGAGAGATTACCCTAAGAAAAGAAAAAGTTATAAAAAATACAAAACCCATAAGAAGAAAGACTGGAAACCAAAACATAAAGAAAATACTAGACCTAAGTATTATTCAAAAGAATGTCCAAAAGGAAAATCCCCAAAGGATTGTACTTGTTGGAAATGTGGAGAATTAGGACACATAGCTCCTAATTGCACAAAAATAATAAATGAAAACATAAGGAAGATTGAACAAGAAGTTCAAGAGTTAGAAGAAACCAACTTATATCCGATAACTTGGAATATAAGTAATGATGAAAAAATTTATGTAATAGAAACTGATTATTCAGATAATTCAGGAACAGAATCGGAAGATGAATCCGAATAGTATATATATCAAGGTAATTTTCAAACACCAAGGATATATAAACTATGATATACAAGCTTTTGTGGACACAGGAGCAAGTATATGTGTAGGAAATAAATATTTACTTCCTGAAAGTAAATGGAAAGAAATGCCTAGACCTACAACAGCAAAAGTTGCTGACAATAGGCAAATAATATTAAAATACATAGCAAGAAATGTAACCTGTTGGATACAGGGAAAACCATTCCTAATAAAAAAGATTTTGCAATTCAATGCAAATTTTGACTTAATATTAGGAAATGAGTTCTTACAAACGTATGAACCATTCAAACAGATAAAAGACTTTATTTATCTAACTTTAGGAAAAGATGAGATAAAAATTCCTAAAGAAACAGTTGCTTTTAAAGTAACTAGTAAAATGTTTTTAGACGCTAAGGATAAAAACAAAAGAGCTAATAAAGACTATCCAAAACTTCAAGTTTCGGAAACAATCTTTATTAGGAAAATAGTAAGTGAACAAAACTTATTAAAACAAATAAATGAACTAATTGACCAAATTAGCTCAGAGGATCCTATTGATAAGAATATCAATAAGGGAACACTTACAGCAAGCATTAGGCTCAAAAATCCTAATGAAACCATAAGTGAAAGAATAATCCAATATGATAAGAAAACTTCTGAGGAGTTTGAAGATCATATAAAGGAATTATTAAAGTACAACCTTATAAGAAAGAGTTATTCTCCTTATAGATGTCCAGCATTCTTAGTTGAAAAGGCTGCTGAGATAAAAAGAGGAAGAAAGAGACTTGTAATAAATTACAAACCTCTAAACGAAAAAACTATAGATGATGCTTATCCATTACCAAATATGGATTATCTATTATCAAGAATAATAGGTGCAAAAATATTTACAGTTTTTGATTGTAAGTCAGGATTCCTGCAAATCAAAATAGATGAAGAAACGTCTAGGTTAACTGCCTTTTCGTGTCCCCAAGGATTATATGAATGGCTAGTAATGCCAATGGGACTTAAACAAGCACCATCAATATTTCAAAGACACATGGATAATGTGTTAGAAAAACATAGTAAGTATTGTCAACCTTATATTGACGATATACTAATATACACAAGTAATGATATTCAAGAGCATTACTTAAAAGTAAAAAATGTACTATTAACTTTGAAAAATTACGGAGTAATAATTTCAAAGAAAAAAGTACAATTAGCCAAAGACTCAATTGAGTATTTAGGCATAAGAATAGAAAAAGGTTTACATAAACCTCAGAAAAATATCTTTGAGAAGATAGAAAATTTTCCTGATAGATTGGAAAGTATAAATCAAGTCCAAAGATTCTTAGGACTTATAAATTACATTTCTAAGTATATTGAAAAATGTGCACAGAAAGTAAAAGAAATTCAGAAGTTAACTGGAAAAGGAAAGTTTGTTTGGGAAGACAAACACACTAACATAGTAAGAAAGGTTAAAGGTTATTGTAAGAATTTACCTTACTTAACTTTACCTATTAAAGGAAATCAGTTAATCATTGAAACTGATGCTTCTGATGAACATTGGGCAGGAGTCTTAAAAACTAAGTCCAATGAGGAAACAGAAATTTATAATGAGCAGATATGCTTATTCGCAAGTGGAAAATTTAATTCTGCACAGTCAAGATATCATTCTTCACAGAAAGAAATTTTGGCAGTAATTAAAACTATTAAAAGTTTTAGAGTATATTTGTCCAATAACAAGTTTGTTATTAGGTCAGATTATAAGAATCTTGCAGGCTTTATCAAAGGACAAGCAGTCCCGACAGACATAACGGGAGGTTATGCAAATACCGGAAGGTTAACCAGATGGCAAACAGCCTTACAACAATATACTTTTGTTGTGGAACATATTAAAGGTTCTCTTAACTGTATTGCTGATTCAGGTACAAGAGAATTCCAGCATGGAACATATTAAAAAGGCAATTGCTGAAATGGCGGAGAAAGAAGCCAAGCACCAAGAAGAAGTTCGACTCCATGAAGAGACGAAAAAGAATTTGGATTTAATGATCCAAAAAGCTAAACAAGCAGCTGATGAAATGAGGCTAGCTCGTATAGAAATGGAGCACATAGTTGCTTCCATGGAAGGAAATAAGAAGCCTGAAATATCCAGTGCTGATAAAAAGATAGAACCTCAAGGGGTAAAACTATCTTGGGCCGAAAGGTCTGAAAAAGAGAGTGGTCTGATGACAGACGCACCAATTGGGATAATCTCATTAAGAGAACAGAGCAAGTTGATGTCAACTGTGCCAGTTGGGCCAACCCAACCAAAGGAAGAAATTTCATTAAGGCCCAAAAAGCCTCTTGAAATTAAACCAAACAAATGGTATGCCATTTTTAATGGACCAAGAAGAGGGATATATTCAACATGGGCAGAAGCCTCAAAACATATCCTTGGATCAAGTGTAAGACACAGGTCTTACAAGACAATAGAAGAAGCAGAATTAGCTTTAAAAATGGACCAGTCAGAAAGGTTTAAACCTTATAATCCATTCCAGCTTGAAAGTTATAAGGACAAACTGGAAGAAAGGAAAAGAGGAAAACAGGTGCTTTTAGAACCAGTTATCCATAAACCAAGCAAGATTATAGCCCGACAGTTTTTAGGACCAAGGGTTGAAACAAGGGATATTCCAGAACCTATGACTAGGCAAGAAGCTCAGAAATGGATTGTTGATATCCAAACAATGGCAGTAGATCCAGAATTTGAAGAAGATTTAACTATGTTTGCCATAGCTGAGGAATTACCTGGACAAACAGGATGGAATACTTTGGGATTCGATTCAGGAGCAGACCCAAAGAAAATAAGACAGGCTTTTGACCTAGGATTATGCAAACTCATTATCCTAAGCAAAACCCCAAAAGAAATTGAACTTCTACCGCTTACGATAGTAGAAGGAGTAAAAAAATTCCAGGATAACACAGGAATTGAAGAAATTACCCTGACACTGGACTCAATAATGCCCATATGGGACAAAGAAGGAAGACCTTCAGGAAAACCATTGGTAATGGTATGGATTCAAAGGACAAATGTAAATTACATTTACCACCGATGGAATTGGAAGGATCAAGAATGTCCAAACTTCACAGAAGAATTATTGGACAATTTTAGAGCAAGACAAGCTCTAAGCATGATTAACCAAATCAGAAGAAAAAACGAAAAACCAATTTTCGTCAATGGAAGTCAGCCGAATCTATTGTTAACCAGTAGAACAAAAAAGAAGACAAGCAGCAGAGATACTGATATCCTGCAAAGATTTGTAACAAAAATAATAAGCAATAATCTTGGATATCCTATCCCAGCAGCAGAACAAATTTGCTCAATCATGAGACAGTCCAAGGACACTGAAGGAATACATCTGTGCAAAAGATGCCCAGTACAAGATGACTCGGCAGAGCCATCAAGAGAAGAAAAAGCTCCAACGGACAAAAGCAGTGAAGAGCAATACGTCAGCAATGACGAAGAAATAAGTGACGCAAGCCATGACGAACTGAAGACAGAAACGTAAGCAATTACGTCAGAAGAAAACAGCAACATGTGAAGACCAGCTGTAATAAGGGTCGGTGGACGACTTTAAACCCCACATATCTTTACTGTTTTCAAGAACAATAATGTAAGCCTCTGCCTTCCTCTATAAAAGGAGAGTGCTAGTATTGTATTAGATAGATTTCGAAAGAGGAGATGTCTCCCGAGTGAAATCCGAAGAGAGAATTGTGAGCAAAAAGGGTTCGTCCCTATTGTAAGAATCAATTCATAAATAAAATTATTATTTATGAATCAAGAGTGTTCAACACTTAGAATAAGACCAAATAGAAGAGTAAATACTACTCTTTTCTCTAGATCTCAGAGTGAGATCCCAATAGTTAGCTTCTAGGCCTCAAGAAGACAACATAAGTCCTGTAAACCCTCAGGTGGAGGTAGGCAATCGTCATCGCCAACAAAGAAGTAACTGGGATTGAAGCTGAAGAACTTGAAGAAGAGAAAGGTATGACTTCTATCAAAGATCTATTCTATCTTGATTCACAAAAAGGTAGAGAATCTCTCTCAACCTACAACACAGAGGAAACCTCTGGCCTCAAGCGTTCGCCTTTTCCCCAGGAAAACGGTGGAAACCTACAACACAGAGGAAACCTACAACACAGAGGAAACCTACAACACAGAGGAAACCACCGTTTTCCTGGGGAAAAGGCGAACGCTTGAGGCCAGAGGTTTCCTCTGTGTTGTAGGTTGAGAGAGATTCTCTACCTTTTTGTGAATCAAGATAGAATAGATCTTTGATAGAAGTCATACCTTTCTCTTCTTCAAGTTCTTCAGCTTCAATCCCAGTTACTTCTTTGTTGGCGATGACGATTGCCTACCTCCACCTGAGGGTTTACAGGACTTATGTTGTCTTCTTGAGGCCTAGAAGCTAACTATTGGGATCTCACTCTGAGATCTAGAGAAAAGAGTAGTATTTACTCTTCTATTTGGTCTTATTCTAAGTGTTGAACACTCTTGATTCATAAATAATAATTTTATTTATGAATTGATTCTTACAATAGGGACGAACCCTTTTTGCTCACAATTCTCTCTTCGGATTTCACTCGGGAGACATCTCCTCTTTCGAAATCTATCTAATACAATACTAGCACTCTCCTTTTATAGAGGAAGGCAGAGGCTTACATTATTGTTCTTGAAAACAGTAAAGATATGTGGGGTTTAAAGTCGTCCACCGACCCTTATTACAGCTGGTCTTCACATGTTGCTGTTTTCTTCTGACGTAATTGCTTACGTTTCTGTCTTCAGTTCGTCATGGCTTGCGTCACTTATTTCTTCGTCATTGCTGACGTATTGCTCTTCACTGCTTTTGTCCGTTGGAGCTTTTTCTTCTCTTGATGGCTCTGCCGAGTCATCTTGTACTGGGCATCTTTTGCACAGATGTATTCCTTCAGTGTCCTTGGACTGTCTCATGATTGAGCAAATTTGTTCTGCTGCTGGGATAGGATATCCAAGATTATTGCTTATTATTTTTGTTACAAATCTTTGCAGGATATCAGTATCTCTGCTGCTTGTCTTCTTTTTTGTTCTACTGGTTAACAATAGATTCGGCTGACTTCCATTGACGAAAATTGGTTTTTCGTTTTTTCTTCTGATTTGGTTAATCATGCTTAGAGCTTGTCTTGCTCTAAAATTGTCCAATAATTCTTCTGTGAAGTTTGGACATTCTTGATCCTTCCAATTCCATCGGTGGTAAATGTAATTTACATTTGTCCTTTGAATCCATACCATTACCAATGGTTTTCCTGAAGGTCTTCCTTCTTTGTCCCATATGGGCATTATTGAGTCCAGTGTCAGGGTAATTTCTTCAATTCCTGTGTTATCCTGGAATTTTTTTACTCCTTCTACTATCGTAAGCGGTAGAAGTTCAATTTCTTTTGGGGTTTTGCTTAGGATAATGAGTTTGCATAATCCTAGGTCAAAAGCCTGTCTTATTTTCTTTGGGTCTGCTCCTGAATCGAATCCCAAAGTATTCCATCCTGTTTGTCCAGGTAATTCCTCAGCTATGGCAAACATAGTTAAATCTTCTTCAAATTCTGGATCTACTGCCATTGTTTGGATATCAACAATCCATTTCTGAGCTTCTTGCCTAGTCATAGGTTCTGGAATATCCCTTGTTTCAACCCTTGGTCCTAAAAACTGTCGGGCTATAATCTTGCTTGGTTTATGGATAACTGGTTCTAAAAGCACCTGTTTTCCTCTTTTCCTTTCTTCCAGTTTGTCCTTATAACTTTCAAGCTGGAATGGATTATAAGGTTTAAACCTTTCTGACTGGTCCATTTTTAAAGCTAATTCTGCTTCTTCTATTGTCTTGTAAGACCTGTGTCTTACACTTGATCCAAGGATATGTTTTGAGGCTTCTGCCCATGTTGAATATATCCCTCTTCTTGGTCCATTAAAAATGGCATACCATTTGTTTGGTTTAATTTCAAGAGGCTTTTTGGGCCTTAATGAAATTTCTTCCTTTGGTTGGGTTGGCCCAACTGGCACAGTTGACATCAACTTGCTCTGTTCTCTTAATGGGATTATCCCAATTGGTGCGTCTGTCATCAGACCACTCTCTTTTTCAGACCTTTCGGCCCAAGATAGTTTTACCCCTTGAGGTTCTATCTTTTTATCAGCACTGGATATTTCAGGCTTCTTATTTCCTTCCATGGAAGCAACTATGTGCTCCATTTCTATACGAGCTAGCCTCATTTCATCAGCTGCTTGTTTAGCTTTTTGGATCATTAAATCCAAATTCTTTTTCGTCTCTTCATGGAGTCGAACTTCTTCTTGGTGCTTGGCTTCTTTCTCCGCCATTTCAGCAATTGCCTTTTTAATATGTTCCATGCTGGAATTCTCTTGTACCTGAATCAGCAATACAGTTAAGAGAACCTTTAATATGTTCCACAACAAAAGTATATTGTTGTAAGGCTGTTTGCCATCTGGTTAACCTTCCGGTATTTGCATAACCTCCCGTTATGTCTGTCGGGACTGCTTGTCCTTTGATAAAGCCTGCAAGATTCTTATAATCTGACCTAATAACAAACTTGTTATTGGACAAATATACTCTAAAACTTTTAATAGTTTTAATTACTGCCAAAATTTCTTTCTGTGAAGAATGATATCTTGACTGTGCAGAATTAAATTTTCCACTTGCGAATAAGCATATCTGCTCATTATAAATTTCTGTTTCCTCATTGGACTTAGTTTTTAAGACTCCTGCCCAATGTTCATCAGAAGCATCAGTTTCAATGATTAACTGATTTCCTTTAATAGGTAAAGTTAAGTAAGGTAAATTCTTACAATAACCTTTAACCTTTCTTACTATGTTAGTGTGTTTGTCTTCCCAAACAAACTTTCCTTTTCCAGTTAACTTCTGAATTTCTTTTACTTTCTGTGCACATTTTTCAATATACTTAGAAATGTAATTTATAAGTCCTAAGAATCTTTGGACTTGATTTATACTTTCCAATCTATCAGGAAAATTTTCTATCTTCTCAAAGATATTTTTCTGAGGTTTATGTAAACCTTTTTCTATTCTTATGCCTAAATACTCAATTGAGTCTTTGGCTAATTGTACTTTTTTCTTTGAAATTATTACTCCGTAATTTTTCAAAGTTAATAGTACATTTTTTACTTTTAAGTAATGCTCTTGAATATCATTACTTGTGTATATTAGTATATCGTCAATATAAGGTTGACAATACTTACTATGTTTTTCTAACACATTATCCATGTGTCTTTGAAATATTGATGGTGCTTGTTTAAGTCCCATTGGCATTACTAGCCATTCATATAATCCTTGGGGACACGAAAAGGCAGTTAACCTAGACGTTTCTTCATCTATTTTGATTTGCAGGAATCCTGACTTACAATCAAAAACTGTAAATATTTTTGCACCTATTATTCTTGATAATAGATAATCCATATTTGGTAATGGATAAGCATCATCTATAGTTTTTTCGTTTAGAGGTTTGTAATTTATTACAAGTCTCTTTCTTCCTCTTTTTATCTCAGCAGCCTTTTCAACTAAGAATGCTGGACATCTATAAGGAGAATAACTCTTTCTTATAAGGTTGTACTTTAATAATTCCTTTATATGATCTTCAAACTCCTCAGAAGTTTTCTTATCATATTGGATTATTCTTTCACTTATGGTTTCATTAGGATTTTTGAGCCTAATGCTTGCTGTAAGTGTTCCCTTATTGATATTCTTATCAATAGGATCCTCTGAGCTAATTTGGTCAATTAGTTCATTTATTTGTTTTAATAAGTTTTGTTCACTTACTATTTTCCTAATAAAGATTGTTTCCGAAACTTGAAGTTTTGGATAGTCTTTATTAGTTCTTTTGTTTTTATCCTTAGCGTCTAAAAACATTTTACTAGTTACTTTAAAAGCAACTGTTTCTTTAGGAATTTTTATCTCATCTTTTCCTAAAGTTAGATAAATAAAGTCTTTTATCTGTTTGAATGGTTCATACGTTTGTAAGAACTCATTTCCTAATATTAAGTCAAAATTTGCATTGAATTGCAAAATCTTTTTTATTAGGAATGGTTTTCCCTGTATCCAACAGGTTACATTTCTTGCTATGTATTTTAATATTATTTGCCTATTGTCAGCAACTTTTGCTGTTGTAGGTCTAGGCATTTCTTTCCATTTACTTTCAGGAAGTAAATATTTATTTCCTACACATATACTTGCTCCTGTGTCCACAAAAGCTTGTATATCATAGTTTATATATCCTTGGTGTTTGAAAATTACCTTGATATATATACTATTCGGATTCATCTTCCGATTCTGTTCCTGAATTATCTGAATAATCAGTTTCTATTACATAAATTTTTTCATCATTACTTATATTCCAAGTTATCGGATATAAGTTGGTTTCTTCTAACTCTTGAACTTCTTGTTCAATCTTCCTTATGTTTTCATTTATTATTTTTGTGCAATTAGGAGCTATGTGTCCTAATTCTCCACATTTCCAACAAGTACAATCCTTTGGGGATTTTCCTTTTGGACATTCTTTTGAATAATACTTAGGTCTAGTATTTTCTTTATGTTTTGGTTTCCAGTCTTTCTTCTTATGGGTTTTGTATTTTTTATAACTTTTTCAAGCTCATGTTTTTTAAATCCACTCCTTTTTTCATAAGTTAACCTTCAAGCTAAAGTTTTTTAGCGACAAGTAAGGCATGTATTAGCATATTGAAGTTTGGACTTATTCCGCTATAGGTCATTGTTTTTGTAAAACGCCTTTGTTTCTCAGTGCCGTCGCCATCTGCTCATGGGGATTCTGCTCATGCAATAGTTCTGTTTTTTGGAAATTATACTTGGTGTAGGAATTGCAACTTTGGTTGTAAGCAGAATATGGTCTTTCGAAGGCTGATCATCCCAACTGCATGATGTTCGGCATTTCTTTGTGCAAGGGGACCTCTGGCAGAGAGAAACTGTGATAGACTGGAGGATCGTGAAGGAAAAGGGAAAACCTGGATAAGTAGCGAGTCAAAAAGTTGGGCCATGGTCTTGCTGTTCTCACTACTACCTGTAGCTGTTGCAAAATCTCAGTCAGTAGAACCATTATTAACAAAACAAGAAAAGGGGTCTCATATTGCGTCAATTGCACCAATCACGTAAAGTGCTTATTTTATATAATGGATTGTCAAAATTTTTCAAGGTCCCTTTTTCTCAACATGTTTGTCTGCTGTGGGGCACATTAAATAACTGAAGTTATGCCCCTCTATTGAATAGGATTAGACATGAAAAAACTGCCTATAGTTTGATGTAACCACCTTGTCAGTTCTTTTATACTTCTCCTGCTCTCTTGCTGTCTCATTTTCAGTTTTCTGCATCAGGCATCTTTGCTGAAACACATAACAGTTTCATCTTGCCGAAGCACATTTCTGTTCCATTTTAATATTGTAGGCAGTGACCTTCAAGTAACGTCACGCTGTTATATGTGGAGTCAAAATAATTCTGTAACAAGACATACGTGCAAGTAGTTTAAAACTAGCATAATTTCAGTTGTAGAGACTGAATGTTTTGGTCAGTCCAGATAATTCGATGTGTGAAAGTTCGATGGAGGTTTACTATACGTCATTATCAGGTGATCCACTGATGGTTAAATGATTTTAAGTTGGCCTATATTCCTGGAGCCTTGCCGCAACAGTAAGGCTGCTCCACTGCTCCATGGAGGTCATAGGGGATCAAAATTTGGGAAGAGCCTTTTTGCAACAGCATTTGTAAAGCTGCATACCTCTGCTCTCCATACATCAAACTTCTTAAATGTGGCTCTTGCTATAATTCTGCTTCTTTGTTTTCCCGAGGGGCATGTTGATATTTTTAGTTTTTGTCTTTGTAGGTCATCGCGGGATACCTTGCAGGGGCAAGTACGTAAACCGGCCGATCTAAAGAACGAACCCTTGCGTGTCAGCCCACTTCTTCCTCCGCCACCGTCATCAAGAAAGCCTACTAGTGCAGATATTGGCACGATTGATTATCTAAGTGGTGATGTGTACAATAATGAAAGATCTTCTGGGGCATCGGGATCTACACCTTTGGCAGTTCCAGCTCATGTCAACAACACGAACCCCATCGTGCCATCAAGTCCAACCCTACCGTCCTCTTCTCCTCCCTCCGACGATTACATAAACCCCACTGCATTGATGTTCTCTGGGTCATCTACATACAATGAACCACCTCCCCAGACCAAATCTGCCGACCCTATGCCTCCAGCTCCTTGGGAAGCACCATCTTCCGTGTTCCTTCCACCCCCGCCTTCCAAACATAGTCAGAGACAACAGTTTTTCGAGCAACAGCATGGGTTTTCTGGCGGCGCTTCACATTCAAGTAGTGGATCCGGTTCCTCCTACGATAGCTTGGTCGGGCAGACCCACAATCTCTCCCTTAATTCATCAACCCCGACGAAGCAAGAGAAGTCCGAAGATGCATTGTTCAAAGATCTGGTCGATTTTGCAAAAGCCAAGTCAGCGTCACCCTCGAAACCTAATAGGTCGTATTAACTGAATGTAGTTAGTATGGATTCTTTACGTGGTACAGTTTGAATATTCATTTTGTTCATGAGATTGTACTTTAGAAGACTTACATAAATAAATGTGGGTGAACATATGGGTGATTACGCTGTTAGCTGCTTAGGTTGTATTAGTTTTAGCTTTCGGCGTTGTGTCCACGAGTGGCTTACAGTGAAGGTGAGAGGTTGAGAAACCGTTTCTTGGATATGTGAGCTTGTGAATGTATACTGTTTCTTCTACTTTGGGCTAATTTGCTGTGCTTTATGACTATGTGCGTCCACATGTACGGACAAAGGTATAAGAAACATTGTGAACTTTTTGTTCAGGGGAATTGCAATAAAGAAGGGAGGAAACAATTCCTTTTCACGTCATTCTAATTAAACAGAAGCAACAAGAGTAACCAGAAAGCAGAAGGTAAAGACGTTAACATGTGCATGCTGCATTGCAGGAGAAAGATGGCAACCTGCAGTTGCATGTGTGAAGGTGACTGGTGACACTGGGACTTGTGGTCGGCATCAGCTTTCGAAAAATACTTGAAAAAATCCGGCTCTTGATCCTTCCTCTTACCGGAGTTGCTCGTGCGTGACTCCTGCTGCTTGTAGTCATCATTTTCATTCGACCTCCCTCGACTCCAATCCTCCAACCATTTATATGTGCGCTTGTGCCTCTATGTTCGTGTGCTTGAGAGAGAGAGAGAGAGACGCACAAGATGATTAATGAGGGGCACCGGCTGAGGAAATTCCTGCATAATCGATGAGTTTGGAGAGAGCGAGAGAGGAAACTTCATGCCGCTTTTCATAAGCTCCAACAGAATCGTAACTCTGAAGCTCCGCGCTAGCGCAAAAGTATTCGCTACGATCCGATATCGCTAAATATGGTTTGTGATGCTTAATTAGTGATGCTAATAACTTGTTGCTATGATTTGTTGGTCAAGGTTTAGGCATAAGTGTCAATGACCATATCTACCAACAATTACTTATCGTTATACGAGAAGTTGTGGTTAGATGGCTACAACCTATCTGCAGTGAATGTCTCCAATGACCCACTTGGTAGCACTTTAATGCTAGCTTGGATTACAATCATAAAAACAAAGTTCGAACTGCCGTAAAAATAGATCTTTAGTTATTCTTAGCGACAAAACGTGATCAAACTTTAGTCAACCATCATGACCGATGCAAATAGAAAAAAAATAATAAATATCAGCTATTCAGACTCTTTAGTTTGCGAATAGCCTTAATATTCTCCAATGGGTTCCCACCCTGGTTTGAAATGTCAAGATTTGGAAAGAGGAATACTCAAAAGCATAAAAGTTAACAGATAAACTACTTAAATTTAGGCCCCGGTTGACAGGTTTTTTTTTTTTTTTTTTTTAGTTTTAAAAACTGGAAAAAACAAACGCGTTTGGAGACCAAATTTTTTTTTTTCAGTTTAAAATACCAGTTTTTAAACCAAAGCTGTTTTTGAAAACTCCAAAAATGAGTTTTGGTTTTCAGTTTTAGTTTTTTTTTAAACCACCACCACCCTCTCACCGCCTGCAGCCACTGTCGGAGACTGCCGGCGGCCACCTCCGGGGACCACTGTCGGCGACTGCCGGCGGCAGGCAACTACCTTCTACAGCCATCATCGGCGGCCTGCAACGACCTCCAGCGACTGTTGGGGTCGGCGATCACCAGCCACTACAGGCCACCGCCACTGCAAACCACCACAAAAAAAAAAAACTGGGTAATCAAAAAAAAAAAACTCAAAATAAAAACGGGGTTATCAAACACCCTCTTGTTTTTGTAAAAAAAAATAAAAAATTTAAAGTGCTCTTCAGTTTTTTTTTGAAAGCTGAAAATCAAAACTGAAAGTGTTGTCAAACAGAGCCAAATTGCTTCCGGATACCAATTTTTGTATATCCATTGTACAAAGGGATATATATATATATATATATATATATATATATATATATATATATATATATATATATATATATATATATATATATATATATATATATATATATATCAGAAAATCAACAACCAAGAAACATCAGCTATGGGTGTAACCCCAAGAATACGGTAAGTCTTAAGATTTATTTTCTAATAATATCTCTTTGTGAGATAATATAAGTGAAATGACTATTAGGTAAAAAAGTACATAAGAGAGGCACGTGAGGGAGAGGAGAGACACATCTCTCAACCTTCTCTATTCTTCTCCGCACCTACCTAGATTGAGAGAAAAAGACTTTTGTATGGTGAAAACATGCTCGGGCTCGCGTAATCTAATCCAGAGCGAGATGTTTGCTTGTGATGTTTGTTGGCACGTGAAATAGCGACAATATAGTGAAGATTTGTGTACTTGATTTCTTGCCCATATGTAGCATACATGTTCACGCACACATGCATATTCTGGTATGTCTCGAATTTCTTCATTGATATCAGAGCTTCTAAAGCTACTTTTGTGCCAATCACATGCTTGCTATGCCACGATTGGCATGCTATAATAATGGATTTGTTATTTTAGTTAAAAGTTAATTTTTTTGGTTTAAATAGCCTGTTAATAACATGTTTTATGTTGTTTGGATTTATTGAATAGGCTTCATATATGTTGTTTCATATGCATAGTAGATAGTATCTGCGAATTTTGAGGATCAACATATTTTTCATTAAGAGATATATCACATTCTAGTTTGAAACCCGAAATCTTCTATCTAAAATCTGTTTTTGCTTGATTTGACTTATGGTATTTGGTTTCCACTTATTAGAATCTGCCATGTAGCAGCTTTCCAACTATATAAGATTTGGCAAACACAGGTTCAAATTGAATGAGATGCGGATTTTAAAAGATCTAGGATTTTTGGTGTCGTTTTTGAAGACTAGTGGAGGAAGATCAACCGTAGTTTTCTTCCCCACTCTCGCTCCTTTTTGTTGGCGAGCCCAAATAAGCCTAAATGACAATAAACCCAGATTTTAAGTTTGCTACTGTTTTTAAAATTGAGAAACAAAGATAACAATACTTGCCTTGTTGCTAGCCGCCACCGGAAAGGTAACGCGTGTGAGTTAGAGTGTGTTTGGAACCATGAAATTTGTGAGATTTCATTTCAAATACTTAATTTTTTTATTTAGAATATTAAAAAAGGGAATTGAAATTGGATTTCATGGGATCTGACTGGATTTGTTACTATAGTGTGAAATCCGATGAAAAATGGTCGAATTTCATGAAATTTGAATTTACTTGAACTAAAAGTAATTATTTTCCATCTTACCATTCTCTGAATCTCTCCAACAAAGAACCCACTACCATCGTCTTCATTGCCGCAACTGCCAGACCACCTTTTCTACCACTACTGGTATCACTATTGTTACTCCCACCGCCACCGCCACCGCCACCGCCACCGCCACCGCCACCGTTACAGCCACCACCATCGACACCGTTGCCGCCGCCGCCATTATCGCCATCACCACTGCCACCACTACCACCATCGCTAGTACTACTGTCACCCCACCACCACCAGTACTAGCACCATTACTGTCACCACTACTATCACTGCCGTCACCATTATTGCCACCACCATTACTACCGCTGCCACGCCACCGCCACACCCCGCCACCACTGTCACCACCACTGTCACCAATACCACCAACACCGCCATTGGTATCGCCGCACTACTTTTACTACCACAAGCGCAAACACTACTGCCGCCACCATCGCTACCACCATTACCACTGTCACTACCGCCACGGCCACCACGCCACCATGGCAACTACCACCACCACCGCCACACCACTTTTACTACTATCAGCGGCACCACTATTGCCACTACCACCACTACGATCGCCATCGCTATCGCCACCATGCAGTGGCACTAGCACACTTGAAACTACTTATCGTAATTTATTTTTCATTGTAAGTCAAGGATATAATTATTCAAAAATTTATTACTTTTTTATTTCTTTTGTTCTCCAAATATAAAATAAAAATTTTGTGATTTGAATTATGTTCCCTTCCAAACAAAAAAATGAATTTGAAATTTTAAATTCAATTTCAAATTTAAAATTAAAATTTTAAAAAAATTAGTTCTAAACAGACTCTTAGGTGCCGCTAATCGAGATAATAATAATAATATAATAACAAGAAGAAGAAGAATCACAAGTGTACTCTGAATTTCCTTCAAACACGACAAAAACAGAAGAGGGGGTGCGGTGGTGCCACGTGCGGGAGCTTGAAGAAGGCTGAGGCCATGTTTTCTTGCGCCCGACATGTGTCTTATGGTGGGACCTTTTTATTAGTAATTAGTAATCTCAGGTTTGACGAATATGCCCCCTGATATTTTCTAATGATTTTTCAATTTTTTTTGGTGTTTAATCATTCAAAGAGTTATTCTTTTTGTTAGAGAGAGTATTTGTTGTTTTTGGAAATTTATTTTTCAGTTTGCCTTTTAATTTGGCATTGTGGGTAATTTTGGATTATTTATATCCTATTTTCCTTACCATTTAGTGTGATTTAGTAATTCCAAAATTACAAGAGATAAAAAAATCAGATTATTAGTTCTTCACGGTAGAATAGTTTCTTTGATATTTGTTGCTGCTAAAAATATGCTCCACGAAAATTCCAGAACCCGAGCTTGGACCGATGACCTGCAAGACAGAAAAAGAATGACCGCCTGGTGGGGTTCTCGGCTGAGAACTCTCCGATGCCTAAGTCAGAGCGCAGTACAGAATAATAACTTTGAAAAGGCATAAATTGTGTCATCGTCCTCATACTTGGGGGGTAGACCCCTTTATATATCTGTAGGAGGAGAGTCATAGTAGGACTGGGCCGTGGGCCAGATGTGATAGGATCGCGTTAGGATCCTCGAGGATCACGTTACAATCTTTAAGGACTCGTTTAAAATCCTGATAAGATAATCATAAATCTCTCAGTTTGACTGGGATTCGCCGGGTGTCCCCCAATTATTGAGAGTTATATTTAAGTTATATCATAAGCCCCCCACTTCCTTAGCCAAAAATGTTTGGCTGAGGAAGTTTATACCTGGTGTCTCGAGACATGCGTCAGATTTGTAAGGGATTCTCCATCCACTTGTAGGGATAACAATATTTCTCTCCTTCATGTGCTCTAACCTAAGTGGGAGCTTAAGCCTTGGAACTTTGCCCAAGTAGGGCGCTAGAAACTTAGCTCTTGAGAGCTAAGTCTTAGAATGTCGCCTGAGTAGGCTAATCGAAATCATCTTTAGGAAGACGAATCATGGGATCTCGAGATCCTTTAGAGGTTGTGCCTCATGGTAGCCTCTCTCCGTAGAGGACACAAAGCTATGCATGCAAGTTGTTGCATGTGCTAAGTGTTTGAATGTCCCCTCGAGGGGTCACCTCTCCATGGAGGGTGTTCATTTTATGCAAGTGTGTTCTTTAGCTCGAGCTGACCACATCATGCTTGCGTTTTACTTTGTCGCGAGCTCTTATCATCAACTAAGAGCTGGCAAAAAAGTCTCGCACTCACGCTTGGCTGGGTTTTGAATTGACAAAGAATGGTGGGGGGATGAAGTCCCATAGTCCTTTGTCTTTTCACGCCTTAGAACTGTAGCTAAACCGTTCGGATAGAACTCGAGCTCTATCCTGTCACCCTTGGGGGTGTTCATCCCTCGAGGGACTGATGGAGCGCGAAGCTCATGCAAATACCCTCGGGGGTTTGACGGAACTTAAGAGTTCTCGTCATATGCACCCTCGGGGGCGGATGGAGAGTAAAGCTCATGCAAATACCCTCAAGGGTTTGACAACAATCAAGAGTTCTCGTCATACGTGCCCTCGGGGGCAGATCGAGCACGGAGCTCATGCAAATACCCTCGGGGGTTTGATGAAACTTAAGAGTTCTCGTCGTATGCGCCCTCGGGGGCGGATGGAGCTCGGAGCTCATAAAAATACCCTCGAGGGTTTTGATCGAAGCAACGAGTACTTATGGTTGAGACGCTAAATAAGAAGGCGCGGGGCATTGAGCTCGTAATATGCCCGCTGCTATGAAGTCCCCCTGTCTAAGAGAGTACAGGGTATTAGGCCCGTAATATTGCTGATATCAAAAGATATGAAGCCCCCCACCTTTGAGAAGGCATAGATATATAAAGACGGCTTTTTCAGCCTATATGTAGGGCCGGTCGCAAGAAGAACTTGTGGGAGCAATATAGAAGACCATAACTGCCTGCTTGACTGGATGAGCATATAAAGCTAGAGGGCATGGAGTCCGTCTGAGCAAGATGTCACTGATGATCAGTAGAGAAGTTGTTGTATTTAATCGATATACTGAGAAGCAACTAGATTTAGTTTGCTTGGTTGCATGAGCTTGAGCTTACAGTTGTACCATCCATATCAGCGATGCTATTGGCGAAGTGGTCTGATTTACTAATCGAGGTCATTGTGTGACCGAATATCGAGAGACAATAGGTAATGCCGAGTCGGCAGGGTGCTGCAGCAGAAACCCTAGACGTGACTTCAAGTCGCAGGATGCTATGAATTTGTTCCTCGCTTTACGAAGCGATTTATACGTCACTGTTGATGCTTGTTGGTGCAGTTTAAGCCCTCGCAACAAGAAAAAGTACGTGACTAAAAAAATAGCCTTTGAAGCACTAAAGCATATGAAAATGCAACTATGTTTTTAACACAGAAATAAGAGCGGTGTTCAGATACTATAGCCCTATTAGGGCTTTGTCGGTTAGCCGACAGGGTACGCTGCACTGCGTGTCACAGGTGAGCTTAAAAAAATCATTGCAGTCGGTAAGACACGACATGTAATATACTCGCATCAATTGACGTAACTGGACAATGCTAGACCAAAAATTAAATAGGTCTAGGTAACAGAAGGGCACAAGAGTCAACCTTTGAAAGGCTTGCTAGCACCCAAAATTGTAGTCACTTAATTTTTAGCGACAAATATGCTATAAAACATACTCCGTTATTAAAGAGTTTGTGCCGCATATTTTAAATAAAAGACACTCTATGGTCTTAAATCCAAATAGGCCTTTTTTATAGTTTAAAAACTTAATGATTCAAAATATACATGGCCTAAGTCGGATAAATGAGACCCTCGGGGTCTTAAATATAAATATGCGTCTTTCATAGGCCAAAAATCTAATTCTTTTTTAAAAAAATGTGGCATATGTGGAAGACAAAAGACCCTGTTGGTCCAGAAGTAAATATGCATTCTTATGGGGTTGTGAAAAGAGAGAATTTGACCTTTTTTGTCTGTGACGGTTGGGAAGCATACCCTGCATCCACAGTACTACTACTGCTATTTCTTTTGGCTTTCTGATGGAGTTGCCGTGCCATTGGTGGCGCTGCCATATGGCCGTCGCTGGCACTTTGCTGTAATACCTCTGTCGGAATCATGAAATCTCTTTGAATAATGTTTTTGTTTTCTTTTTGCCTTTGACGATAATTCAATCTTGGAGACCCTTGGCGGCAGTGGTTCTGTCGGTGGTTTCGATGCGACACCGTCAGAGGTGTAGATACAATTGTTGAATTTTTCTGAGGTCAAACGGCTAGGCTGACGGGTCCCACGGATGGCGCCAATCTGTTACTACTAGAAATATGCTCCGCACAAATTCTGGAACCCGAGTTTGGACCGATTACCTGCAAGACAGAAAACTAGTGACCGCCAGGTGGGGTTCCCGGCAGAGAACTCTCCGATGCCTAAATCAGAGCGCAGTTACAGAATAATAACTCTGAAAAGGCATGAATTGTGTCATCGTCCTCATACCTGGGGGGTAGACCCCTTTATATAGCTGTAGGAGGAGAGTCCTAGTAGGACTGGGCAGTGGGCCATATGTGTTAGGATTGCATCAGGATCCTCGAGGATCACGTTACAATCTCTAAGGACTCTTTTAGAATCCTGATAAGATAATCATAAATCTCCCAGTTTGACTGGGATGCGCTGGGTGTCCCCCAATTATTGAGAGTTATATCAATATTGATACTCTTATTGAGGTGTTTCTTGACAAACTGTGGCTTCTTTAGTTCATTTCCTCGTGAAATAAATGGGTTAATGATCGTTCTTGCTAAGACTACAGTGTTTGATTTTGTTCCGTTTGAAAATGCATACATGTCTAGTTGTTGAATGATATGATTTTACACATGCCACAGATGCCCAATTAAGTAGGAGTTCTTTTTATGTACGTAGCGCATTTGGTACGGTGCACTTGTTTATAACTCTAGGGCTCTGGGACGGCTGCTAGTGTCCTTAGACGGAAATCGATGTTTCACCTACTTAACTACCTTTTTTGGTCGCATGTTTATGGATGGTGGTTAAAGAATTGTTATTTATAGTTCACAACGTTATACGGGCTCTCTAGCGGGAAAGAGACCAAGATAAACATTTGTTGGTCGATTAAGCTAGAATAGAACCCTTAATTTTTTTTTTATAAGAAATGGATTGTAGTAGATAAGTCGATGATGGAACATATGAAGCATTTTAATATAAAGTTTCTTGTAAGTGGGGTACTTTTATACTTGCGTGAACGGAACAGTTTTGGCATCCAAATAACATAAATATTAATAGGTCTACAATGACAGACCTCGCACTTACTTTATATGGGATTAAAGTTTTGCACAAGGAAGTCTAACTCAATTAAGATAAACATATGGGGTGTAATGTAATTCTGAGAATAGCAAAGTTTTCAATCTGTTTAGTTATCATTTTGTCATGATTTTAGGCAACAAAAATAAGCTAATAGAAAATTATGCTAATTTTTATATCAAACGTGCATATCCTTATATATATGACAAGAAGTATTTAATATTACTGGAGCTAATATTCTTATATGACACCTCTAACATGCACTCAATTTATATTGATGCTACACCACTACAAGAAAAAAGACTTTTAATAATGGACATATCCATCGCCAAAGACTTTTAGCGACGGACACTCCGTCGTTAAAAATCCGTTACTAAAAGATTTGTCACGGATTTTTGAAATCTATCGCCTAAAGTTGACCTTGAGCGACGAACGTACTAATACAATTAGCGACGGAATTTTCATCGTTAAATATATTTTAATTTATTTTTTTCAAAAATAATTTATTACTTAAAATATTTAGCGACGGAACAATTCGTCGACAAAAGTTTTAACGACAAACATTTAGTAACGGATTATTCGTCACTAAAAATTATTCAAACTTGATGCCTTTTCGCGACGGAAAATCAGTCGCTAAAAGTCTGTCCCTTAAAAAAACTTTAGCGAAGAAATTTCTTTTGCCAAAAATCATTCGCCAAATAAGTAAGACTTTTAGCGACGGAATAAAATTCGTTGCTAAAAGTCAAACTAATGTTAAAAATATATTTTTTATTTTTTAATATCCAAACTTGTAATTATAAATTCTCAACAATCATTCTCAATCTAACAAATATTTCTCAATACACATAAGGATTAAATAATTGTTGATCCATCAACAATTATTTAACCCTAAAACAGACACAACATGCATGTATAAAGAAAGGATTCTATACTACTCGAAAAATAAAATGTATACAAAGTTCAGGAGGGCACGGGAGCGGGGTACAATAAAGTAAGGGAGGGGAGTGCAAGTCAGCGGGCACGGGAGCGGGATACAAATTGCTAGGAGGGGAAGGGTTGATCAGGTGTTGGCGAGTCTTGGATCTGGATCCTGCTGATCATCCTCGTCCATGGGGGCATTGTGATTTGGGTTCGGCTCGGCATGTTCAGCAGCAGTGCCCTGCATGTAAAGGCACAGACACATTAATCTCGATAGAAATCGTATAAAGTGTTTACTAAACGTATATAGTGGTCGTACCTGATTATTTTTCGCGATCATCCTATACACCTCTGCAGCAATGTGACAAATATGTCCTCTTGTAATGACGGTCGCTCCACGGTGGGTGTCTGCATCTGTGGAGGGGCAGCGGGGGGTGGGGACGCTCCTATTAGGACACGTGTAATCGTACAGGGGAGGCTGTGTACGGGGCCTTTTGGTTTATTGATGACCCCCGGTGTATCCAGCCATCGCTTTAATCTCCCAGTACTCGTGAACACTGATCGCTGTCCGATTTGCTGCCTAGACCCTCTAATACGTTCATACGAGGTCTGTAAAATATTGATTTGCATTCAAAATATTAAGGTGACAAATATCGAATACAAAGGCAAAAATTTAACAAACTAAACAAATTAATTCGTAACTTACACCAATATGCGATGAAATACCTGAAACAAAGTCCCTCGCCTGGTGTTGATCATCCTTATCCTTCTTTCTCACTTGCGTCTGAGTGTACGTTAGAGCACATACCTCATCTGCTGCCAGGTTCGAGTGCTCAACCACACTCTTGTGTCGAAGGATGTCGTGAGCCACTGACCCCCGACATGTGTGGGATATTTGTCCGGTCTGTTCTTGCTCCCACTCTTATTCTTAGCTTCCCGGGATGGATTAGTCCTCTACTTATCAACCATCTCTCTACATACAGATAGAGATATCCAATGAGGGGAAAATTTCTTCCGCTTCTCCATCGGGGAATCCTCGGGTGTTATCTTCCTCGCCTGTTCTCATGCATCATGCAACCATCACCGATAATATTTGCTGATGTAGGGAAAAAAAAGCCTGCAGCCTCAGTTCCTGCTGCTCAAGCGACTTAAACTCGAACCTCTTCTACAAGGCATCGAATTACACAATCAATATGATTGAAACCAATAAAACAACCCTAGAGGGGGGCGAATAGGATTTTTAAAAATTAATGGGGAACTTAAACAAACCACAATCATGAAACTTAATCAATCCAAGCAATATTTCAATGAAGATGCTAACTACACAATCTCAAGTATTATAGAATAATAAGTAAAGAGATTGAGTTAGAGATACTTGACAAGGAAATTAAATGGTTCGGCTTGAACTACCCTCAAGCCTACATCCACCTCTTCAAGGAAGTCCCTTGCAAAAGCACTAGAATCCACTAATAACAATCTAATTCAGGGTCAAGATCAAAACCCTTACAATACTTGGTGATATCCCTACACCAAGCACAAGCCTTGAATTCACAAAGCTCACCCAAGACTTGACAAATCCAAGCCTTGATCATAATCCTTTACAAAGATCAAATGTGTACAAAGAAACCTTCTTGAAAGGGAATGAGTACAAATGAAGATCCAGTATAAAAGAGAGATGAGAGAATTGATGACTTGAAGAATGCTCACTCTCAATCAAAGAATTGCTCACAAAGATGTTCTCTTTAATGATGTAAAATCATGAAGATGAAGAGAGAAAAGTTTAATCTATGAGCCTTGATGTTTCTCTAATGAATGGAAGCTTAGAATGTGATTTCCTTGGTGTATGATGAAGCCCGAAATCATTTATATAGAGAGCAAAAGAAATATAGCCGTTATAGACAAAAAGTGAGCAAACTACCATTGCCGTCGACTGTATTCCCAATGCAGTCAACTGTATTCCCTCTAAAATAGCAGTTGGAACTGAATTTTGACCAATGCAGTCGACTGCATTGAAATGCAGTCGACTGCATTGAAATGCAGTCGACTGGATTCAAATGCAGTCGACTGTATTACCTTACTGCCTATTAGCTGCCTCACGGAATCCCCTTTCCTATTTTGGGCATAACTGTCTCTAGGAAAATCGGATTGAGGTGTCAAAACAGTATTGAGAAAATCTGAGTGAGCTCCAAAGTTCACTCGTTTTCAAGAACAACACTTGTGTAAAAGGTTATGAACTCACATGCAATGCACAAGGTGTCCTAAGGTCTTTTTAGGTCATAGTCATCATACAAGCATCAAACCAAGACTAGTTACATAATAGTAAAGATCAATTATAATCGATAGTAACTTAGCCGATGCATTCTTTGTAACTCTTCGACATTAGACTTGATGAAGCTTCTATAGCATGTCCACTATAACTTTAAGCTTCTTTGGCTTTAATCCATCTACCAACTTCTCAAATGTGTCTTCATGAGTGTGCACGTATATACCTACTAAGAATACACTCAAAGCACACATTAGAACATAATCAATGTTTAGTTATCATCAAAACAAGATGTAAGCCTAGGTTATCCAACCATAGGGCTAACAACGATTAATTAAAAATTATGTTATAATTAAACAAATAATGACTGACACAAATGGCTAAAAACCATACCAACCACTCATCTCATAAGGACTCCCTTGTCGCGACATCCCAGTCCTTCCAGTATAGCCGTGGCTTAAAGAACTGGCCTTTCACAAGGACGCTGATCTTCATCTTCACCGGAGTCTCCAGGATCCTGATAAAGAAACAAATATCGAATACATTAAATAAGTGGATCGCAATAAATATCAGAATTGAAGATTGTAAGTACTGCATTATGTAATTTTTTTTACTTACTGGGTCTCTTGGATGAGAGTAACTCTTTATTTACGTTACGGGTCGATGCGCACCCTGCGTATCGGTCCACGGTCTCGTCAAGATCCTACAAAACATCAACATTAATATAGATTAAATATAATATAAATATAAGTATAGCATTATGACCAAACGCTATTATCAAATATACATGAGGTAGAACCCACAGAAGAAGGAGAACCAGCAGGCATGTGGAAGGAATCGGTGTGGGGCTAGGCTAGCGACTAGGACTGAGACTGGGGCAGCGACTGCAGCTGGGCCCCCGCATGCTGGATGCTAGCACAATGTGCCTCGTCATCAGCGGGCAATGACGAGGCGAGAGCTATCGGGGTGGACGCAGCTCGACGTCCACCACGACCACGAATGACATGCAATCTATCCATGTCTGACTTCATGTACAACAAGTCCAAAGAAATTAACACATTAAAAACAATGCATAGTCCATATTATGTTACAACACTAAATAAATTAACCGAGTACTCAAAGAATGCATGTTACAACAGTACAAGTTAATCTTCTTTATTTTGAGAATTATCACCATCATCATCGTCGGACTCGTCATCCTCTTCTTCCTGGGACCCATCGTCCTCTGCATTGAGTAATTCTTCCTCGTTGTCAGTAGATTCAGACTCATCATCTTCAACACTTTCTACATCTTCCGCGTCATCATCTACTACTTGTTCTCCTACATCAACTGTTGGTTAAAGAGGGGAGATCGTCCTCCTTGTTGTCCACCTCAACAGGTACTAAGATAGGTGCTTGATCGGCTTGAAAGGTGTTTATCTCACTGTCATATGCCATGAATAATTTCTTGGAATTGATATTTGTATGCCAATGAGATTTGGATTTGTGGCATCCTCCGTGAAAAAGACTTGTGCAGCTTGAATGCAAATACAAATAACTCGTCTGATGTAAGTCTTAATTTAACATTGACATCTACAATCCCTTGCAAGCTAACACAGATTCCTCTGCTGCATGTGACATCAAATCATGTACACTTGAACATTACCAGGCATTTTGGGAACCCAGATATGTTAGCTCAATAATCTCATCTAGCTCTCTATAAAAGTCCATGCAATTCTCGTCATAACTGTCGCCGTTGACGAAGACACTACTGTTTTGGGTTTGTTTTATCCGGTTATTATCTTTTATGTTAAACCTAAACCCATTGATGATATAGCCTCCATGACAGGCTACTTGTTTGTTAGGATCTTGAGCTAGTAATGTTAACAAGGAGGCTACTAGAGCATTGACCTACTGAACATATTATATAAGACGGTGAAAGTTAATAAACCACATATAGAGTTCATATAAAACATAGTATATTTTGGTTAAAGACTTACACATCTTCTGAATCACTCTACAAATTGCGATTTTCGATGAGATTTAAGTCCAGCGGATTAGTGATTAAAGATTCTGCATCGAACTCACTGCAAATCAAGAGAGTTAACCCATTGATCACACATTTTCAATTATGTACAGTAATTATCTGAAGTTAGAAACCTACTCAACAAATGTTGAAACTTCATCATAATTTAGAAGGGCATATGTTGTTATAGCATTCTACTCTACCTCCGTTAGCCACCAAGAATAGGTTGGTCCGAACGGACTGCCAGATTGTTTGAATATTGACAATTGCCCTTCCAAATGTGTGCTGGCTCCGGGCTCATGTCGACCTAGTTGATTTAATCATGTATCAACATTAGGCCCAAAATATTAGCTACAAAAGTTTACAAGTTCTTCAATTACATAAGCATCACCAATTGAGACCTTAACATAAGCTTTATTACAGACTTTCTTCTTCAAATGGAACATCAACTTAGAAGTTTAACGAATAGAGTTAGGTGGAATATCTATGAAATAGTGTTTGCATTACGTGTGAACAAACAACATAGAGTTAAAGCAATACTTCTCGAATTGATATATCCAGCGATATTGCACAGGCCTACCCATCTTAGCTTCATACGTTAAGTGAACGGAAAAATTCTCCATTGAATCAAAGAATGATGGTGGGAAGATTTTTTCGAGCTTGCAAATTGTTAACACAATGTTCTTCTCAAGCACATCCATGTTACTCACCCAGATTGTAGAAGAACATATATCTCGAATGAAATGAGATAATTCAGTTAAAGTCTTGCGTACAACCCTTGGCAACAGTTCCTAGAAGGCAATATGAATGATCTTTTCATAAATACGTGACAATCATGACTCTTCATCCCTTAGAACTTACATTCCGATACATTATAGGAACGACATATGTTGGATGCATACCCATCCGGAAGCTTCAAATTCTTAATCCATTGACAAGCCTTCTTCACCTGTTTCTTGTCTAGACAGTAAGGTGTTTTTGGAAGTATCGTCCTCCCGCTGACTGTCTGAGGATGCAGTTTAGGCGTACACCCAATTGTTGTAGATTTTTTCTCGCTTTAATCTTTCGATTTTTGCTTGACATTCATCACTGTGTTGAACACATTATCAAAAACATTCTTCTCAATGTTCATCACATCCATGTTGTTTAGGATAATGAGTGTCCTCCAGTAGGCTAACTCCCAGAAAATACATTGTTTCCTCCACTTGTTTACTTTCCCGTATCCTGGAATCTTCTAATTTGCCACACCCTTGCCGTATGGTATGTCAGTATCAAGTGCCTTCAGGTGTGAGAGTACTTCTTCACCAGATGGGTAGTCTAGTATGACAACCTCACGCTTAATTGTTCCGTTGAATATATTTTTCTGCCTACGGAACTGATGATCTGGTGGCAAAAGCTTTCGGCGACATCCGAACCCCAAGGGCTTCCCGCCGTACTTTAATGTTGATTGAGATTCATGCCCATACAAGCAGCGCACACTAACTTTCCATGTGTGCTCCACCCACACATCATTCCAAATGCGAAAAAATTATGTATAGTCCACATCAAAGTAACCCTCATCTGATAGTTCTGTTTAAGGGATGCATCATAATTTTCGATTCCATGATCCAGTAGATGTTTGAGCTCATCAATAAACGGCTTTAAATACATATCTATGTCCTTAGTGGGACTCTTCGGTCTCAAAATAAGCAACGACAAAAACATGTATGGCTTTTTCATGCACATGCCTGGTGGAAGGTTGTACGGGACAATAATAACTGGTCATGTGGAGTAAGGCATGCTAGACTGCACGAAAGGGTTGAACCCATCGGTTGCTATATCAAGTCTAACATTTCGAACTTCCTGAGCAAAGCTTGGATGCCTGCTGTCAAACTCCTTTCACGCCACTCCATCAACTAGGTGTGTCAGCATATTGGCATTGTCGCTACGAGTCTCACAGTGAGCCCTTATATGTTCAGCCATATTGGAGGAGTAGTACATCCTCTGAAGCCTTAGGATAACGGGAAAATATCGTAGTACCTTCCATGCAATGTTTTTCTTCTTCCCTTTATCCGGTTTATACCTCGAATGATCACATATTGGACACCGTGTCAAGTCCTTATTCTCTTTCAGAACAATACATAATTGTTATTGCACGTATCTATCCGCTCATATCTCAATCCAAGTTTCTTGATCATCTTCTTCTCATCATAACACGACGAAGGGAGCTTTTCACTCTTCGGCAAAATTTCTTTGATATAAGTAACAAACTCGTTAAATCCTTTCTAACTTAACACGTGGTCCAATTTCAATTGTAATAACCTACTAACCACGGATAGCTGTGTGTATTTCCAGATTCTATCCTACAATGACTCCCTCATGTCTCTCAACAATCATAAAACTGATTAGCCCTCTCGTTCGGCTGCTGCACCATGGTAGTCACCCCATTCAATATTAGCATCCCAGCATCCATAATCAATCTCGGTAATCATATTGTGCCTCCTTCCTAACTTCAGCTTGGCTAGCCAGGTTGGATGACAATATTATTTTTTCCCTGTGCTGCATCCACCTTGTATATCCACCCATAAAATTGTACCGAAAAATATGACATTTTACCACCATTCTCCTTTTCTAATGTAACAACTCATCTTTACTGCACCGAAACCTTATCGTTTCAAAGTCAACAAATGCAGGATGCGCGTAAGCGAACTCGAGAAATTCATCGATGCAATTCTCAAAATCATCATCATTCTTCCTTTTCATCCAACTTCGATCGATCGACCTCCATAGGTTGACATCCAATCCAACCTAGTAGTAAGTGATCTGCCGAAAGCAACCAAAAGATTCCTTGGTGAATTGAGCAAAAACCTGAACTACGTACATACATACTTTTAAAAAAAGGTAAAGGCAGGGTCGATGTGAAAAGGAATACATGCATGTGACAACATGTATGTATATATATATATATATATATATATATATATATATATATATATATATATATATATATGTCCCCCTTCCGTTCTCTAATAGGTAGTGGTCATATTCTATTCAGAAAAGCACATGTTTATAAAACAGTTACCAACTCATGCTTAGTCCTATGTTTGTGACAAATTCGGTAGTACCTCTTGTATTTCTCCAAGTACACGACTTCTAACATCAGTCTAATCTTGCTCTTACAAGAATTAACGAATGTTAGAACACTAGATCTGTATGCACCCAGAGAAACACTAGAGAACGTGGACTAATAATCCATGACATAGAACACAAAGAATGAGTCGATACATTGTTTTTATAAAAACTTAGCTTTTCCAAAATTTTCAAACTAGGCATCTAAAGGCTTATTACAAAGCATTACTTTGTAATGAATACCTTTGAATGGGAACTAAAGAGTTTTTATGCATGCATGCGTTTGAAATTGGTAACATATGCCACCATCCTTCTAAAATTTTAAAATTTTGAAAAAAATAGAATTATTAGGTTAATTTGCAAGAACATGCCATAACAAAAATGATTAACTTTCAAATTCGTTGACAACGAGTTGTAACTAACTCGTTGTCAATGGACACCATAAAATAACAACGAATATTCTTAATTTGGGCAGCCAACTCACGTTTCTTGGTAGAATATGGAGTTCATTCGTGAAGTTGATATTGTGTCACCTGTGATTGTGATGGGGTTTATGGTTTAGTTAGGGTTAGAGTTGTATTTAGGCTTATCAGGGTTAATTAGGGATGTATTCGGGTTTAATTAGGATAGTTAGCGTTTAATAGGTTTATTAGGGTTTTTCAAGGTTAAGAAGTAGGGCTAATTAGGATTTAGTTAGGATTTATCGGGGCTAATTAGGATTTAGTTAGGGTTTATCAGGGCTAACTAGGGTTAATTTGGGAAAAAGGGTTTAATTAGATTAATTAGGGTTAATCGGGTTCTATTAGGTTTAATTAGTATTAATTAGGACTAATTAGTGTTAATTAGGGTTTATTTAGGGTTAACCCTAATTAGGTTAACTAGGATTATTTAAGATTTATCGGGGCTAATTAGGATTAATTTGGGTAATTAGGGTTTAGTTGGGGTTAATTAGGTTTACTTCAAGATGTATTAAAGATTAATTAGGATTAACTACAGTTAAATAGAACTTCTTTAGTTATTTAGGGCTAACTAGGGTTAATTGAGTTCAATTAGGATTAATTAGTATTAATTAGGGCCAATTAGTGTTAATTAGGACTAATTAGGGTTTAATTAACCCTAATTAGGATTAATTATGATTAATCAGGTACTTAGTATTAATTAGGTCTTAATTAGGGTTAATTAAACTTCCAGTACAATTAAATATTATAACAATTATAGCAATTATAATAAACTATATACAATTACACTACACATTATAACAAACTCAATTCAATTATACTACACATTATAACAAATTAAATTCAATTATACTTACATGAATTAAACCACATGCATTATAATTAAATTAGGGTAAATGGAGCTTACAGGAGGTAGTGTGGCGATGGTGGTACGGTGTTGGTGCGACAGTGGAGGGCTTGGGAGAAGTGGCGGGGCACGGCACCGTGGGGGGAATGTCGCGGGTGGGGGGGGGTCGCCCCTCTGGGGGGAGGAAATGAGAGAGTGAGTGAGAAACTGAGAGAGAAAAACGGGGAGAGAGAAAGAAGGGAAGGGAGCTTTTTATGACAAGACTTTTAGACATGGAATTTTTCGTCACTAAAAGCCCGGTAATAAAAGTCATAATATTTAGACTTCAAGCGGTGGGAATTTTGAGCAATGGGGTAATTCCCTCACTAAATATATATTTAAGAATTTGATCAAAATTACAAATTTTTTTTAAAAAATTTAGCAATGAAAAAGTCCTCGCTAAAAACCGTCGGTAAATATTTTTGCTGACGAACTTCCTCATTGGTAAGGGTTTTTACCGACATGTTTAGAGATGGGTTATTCCATCGCTGAAAGTGACTTTTAGCGATGGAAATGCTTCCAGAGCTAAAAATCCATTGGTAAAAATCTTTTTTCTTGTAGTGGATTTAAGGGTTTGTATGTGTCAACTTTAACTAAAATTAAGCTAGTGAAAATATGACTCATGAGCACTAAGTTTAGGATTGGCTTTAATTCTTATTACTGTGGAGTGTGCAAGAGTTAAGATGTTGACAACTTGGATGCTCAACAAAGCCTTGTTACATGGAGTTTGAGAATTAGACTCAGTGACAGTTAAATCATCGGCTCCGTACATATCCGTAAAATTCACACTAAGCATTTGAGCTAAGTGTTAGCGATAGAAAGAGGTTGAAGTATATGCGCCTCTTGATGGCTAAGTCCAACGGATGAAAACATTGGTAAAGAAGATAAAACTAAGCTAGCGCACTAGCGAAGCTAGGATGCACCGCTCGTGATTGGACTGAGTCGGATTACTTACTCCTAAACTTTGTTTCTCACTAAGAGATTTGTTCAACAACTTGTATGCATAATATTGCTCGATCTTGCTTTTATAGATTGAAGATATGGGAGCAAGCTGTACTAGAGAAATAAAGTAGGGTAGCTGAGTATACCATGCATTCTTGCTACTAACCAGTGTGTAGAAGAATAAAGCTAGTAAGCTATACACTTTTTATGTACTTCCATATTTGGTACGTATGTACTAGGTTAAGCTATAAAGCTTTCAATTAGAAATGTTGCAGATGCTAGGTTTATCTTGTAAAGGAACATATTGCAAAACTTGGAATGTCTAAAAAAGTAAAAAGCCAGATGATTTCTTTGGATTATTTGTTATAGCAAATAATTCTATCCTATGGGATTTCTGCTTTTGTTTCTAAGTTACGTGAAAAACTTCACACTGTGATATGCTAGATTAAGGCATGCTTAGAGAAATGCATGCTAGCTAGAGACAATTTTTAAGCTAGCTCGTTAAAACTCATTTGCCCACCCGCAAAGATGGCTTGTTAGTGGTGGAATAAAGTAGAGAACCATAAAGGAAAGTGATCTAGGCATTTTTGAGTTGCAAGTTGATATGCTTAGGCATTAGTAACTTAATGAATGAGAGCAAAAAAGAAAGCATTCTAATCTCATCTTGTAATACCAAAATAATCTCCCAGAATGGTTAGAAGCATTGGTTGTTTAAGGCTATAGGTTTGGTCAAGAATTGTTGTAATCAAGGTCTCCTAAAGGTCAAAAGCATTGATTGTCTTAGGCCATAAAATGGGTTGAGAATAGTCTAAACAAGAGCTTTATTACCGCAAATGTCAATGACTACATTGGCATGGGCTCCCTGGTTGAGATGAATCCTTACATGTAATATCGACTCCTGATCACTTCGCACCAAGATGGCTTTGGGAAGTAAAGAAATCGAGATTTATTAGAGAAGTTAAGTTGACGAAGGCATAAGTAGGTCTTTGTAATAGAGTCACTTATGAAATGTGCTTACGTCGTTAAACTGAATGCTCTCCGGTACGATACACTTTCTCATGAAACATGAGTTCTTAGTAGATTCATGGATAAACATCAAAATCATAGGATACATTAACCTATGTTTACAATTTTTCCTCCTAAAGGGATATGATATTTCAAAGATATAGAAATGTGTCTTTCATACAATTAGGTTATGTCCCTAAGAGAATATGTAACTTGTGAATTAGCTTTTGGGAGTGTCACTGAATTAAAGTCACGAGATGTGAAGTGTTAAAAGTAACTTCCTAAAGGAAAATATGGACAATAAGATAAATGGATCAAAAGAAATAATCTTTTGGCCAAGTGAAGTCTATCAGTCATTGGGAGTGTATTGTTAAGGCAAATCCCTTGTTGCTACAAGTCACATACACATATACCTCTCGTCATTTGGATATGGTAGGCATACTTTGATGTGATTGACTAGAACAACATTCCAATATTATCTCTTTTGAGATTGAAGATCTCTTTTATAAAACTCATAATGTGACTTGAATATAATTTAGATAGTTTTCATAAGATCACGTAACAAATTTTTAGGCAAGAAGTAGTGATTGGGATGGTTAATCTTCGACCTAGGTGTAAGGTTGATTAACAGGTAAGAAGTGATTGTCTTAATACAAAAGTACTCTTCATGGAATATGCGACTGACTAATGAATAGGGATACTCCCTGGAGGTGAGTAACATTCATTATTCACCTTCATTGCATACTAGATTTAGAAGCTTTGCTAGGTAATGTTGGTAACTCTTCTCCATGGAGAAGCAGAGAGAATGATCTTATGTAGATCAATCCTTTATCATTAAGTCAAGGAACTAGAGCTCAAAGCCTGCTTGCTCAAGTATTTGTGTTATGATCTACAACTAATTATGAAACTTAAATAAGCTTTTTATCACAGAGCTACGAGCTTCATGATAAATGAGGTATACATTAGTTTAGTGAGAGCTACAAAATATTCATCAAGCTCTGAGCTTTAATGATGATCAAGATTGCTCTTTTTTGGCTATCTAAGCGAAGCATTATTAATCTTCTTTGATGATTGAAAAAAGTTATGCTGTAACAATGACATTGCTTTCCGTTGTCTCACAAATGTGTGGTGGTCATTCTCTTTCTTGAAGTGAGGAGCAAAGGAATTATGAGTCTAAGTGCTTGAGGTTGAGTTTCTTAGGCACTGCTCCTTGAATTTGCTAGCTCGATTTAGAGAAGGGCTTTTAAGCATTACATGTGGACATTTTTGTCCTTATATATATATATTGTCTTAGTTGTAAGTCAGAATGTAAATAGCTAGTATGTGTTTTATTTGAAAGTGCAATCATAATATTTGATAGACATTAGAGTAATTTAATCATAAAGTTGTTTTGTACTTATCTTAACAAGTCAGCTTGCAGTGACTTCTTGCTTCGTGGAAGGTAAGTTGATAGTGCACCTAAGAACTCGCAAAGGTTGACCGTTTAGTTGATCATAAGGCAATTATATAGTCATTTATTCTTATGGTGATCCTTATAGCATCTTGGTGTTGTGGCTCTCTTGGGTGAGTCCATGACTTTGTGTAGTCATTGCACGACTAGTCTTACCAAAAACTACACATGAGCATGGCTGCCCTATACAAATTTTTTTACTAAGGTTGTACAAATATGAGATGATCCTAACACATATTCCTATAAGTCCAATCCTTTCGTGTGTGCTTATCATGCACATGATCGAGAATATGAAATTTTAAAGTTGGTGATACGCAAGAGTAGTTGATCATCAGATATTTTAACTGGATAGATGCATACAACATGTTTTTCAGTGTTTAGTTGCATATGTAGATGTTAGTACAAGAACTAGCATGTCAATATGCTAAGATTGACTCACTCAGATAAGTAATCGACTTTAGTTCTTGGACATTGAGAAGAGTTGAGACAACTTAAGTTCTGGCGTTCCTAAGTAAGAGCAAAACTTGAACAACCTATCACCTTAGCTAGAACCAAGATGAGATCTCATAACTTTGTTGGGAGACCGAGTGTGGAAAAACCCATAACGCATGTAAGCTGTGCTGGAATCCGGATATGAGGTCTCAGTTGAGCTTATTGGTTATTAGGCATCAAGAGAACTCAGATTAACTGCTTGACAGCGAATGAATAAAGATATGTATGGCATTTAAGTAGAGTTTTGACATTCTCTACGCGAGCCACTCCTTGTAGCATGTGTTTTCATACCGCATGTGCCATACGACCGAGTTAGGAGGTGAGCAAATTCATCCTTGGTTCCTTACCGTATGAGTCTTGTAGGTACTCAAAACCTCAAATAATGCACTTGTGACCTTTTGATTGTGAATAAGACTGAGATTAGTGCTAGCTGCTTTCACGTGTTATTAATGATTGATTCGGTCTAAAAGAGCAATGCTGGGAAAGCAGTAATTCTATATTATAATAACAATAATGCAAAGGGAGGATCTTTTTGATACACATCCAACACTTATATTCATCGGCTGGACAATTATATCGCCTTATTGGCTAGACATAATTGTGAATATATAGTGGGAGATGTTGAGAGTCGAGCATAGCTCTTAGAGGGATTAAATATTCTTATATCAATGTGATCAAAGATTTAGGGCATTATGAGTCACTTTTCCACTTCTTTTCTAGGGTTGATGTCTTTATGCTGACCTTGACATGTTTCTAGTATAAAGCTGTTGGAATTGGGTTTTAAACCCATTGTGGAGAAGCAACTTTGACTCAATTTTCTAATTGGTTCTAAACCATATTTTTGTTAGGAACAAATTGATTCATGATCCTCTATTGGAATAGATGATCATGGTATATTCACATGTTTAAAATAAATGGAAGGTGAATGAGAAAATTAACGTTGAAATTGGTGGTTCAACTTGAAGGAAAGAGAGAATCCCACATAGAAGAATAAAGTCAATGTTGTCTCCTTATAAGACTTAGCCTTGAGCTAAGGGTTGGGCCCCTTGGGGGTACCCATGTTTTGTAAGGAGGGAGGACCTAGGTTAGGTCCACCACACGCGCGCGCCGCCAGCCCCGCCCCGTCCCGGTCCGTGGCCGTGGCTTGGGCCCATCAGGCTTTATTCTTTTTGGGACAAAAATATTTTAAATAAATTTTATTTATTTATTTTCTTTTCGAAAGTTGTGACCTTTTCAGCTAGCAGTTTTTTCTGTGAAGAGTTGAACACCCCAGTGAAAACTCTGTGTATAAAAACGAGTCAGTTTTCAGAAAGAATTAATTTTTTCCCGAATTATTTTCTGTATTATTCTGTCTCCGAGTTTCCTGTGTCCGAAATAAGTTCAGTGCCATTGTTTTGGTTCGCCGGGTCTGAAGATTTGGAGTGCTCCTATTTTCAGAAGTACTACCGTTGTATCCTGGGAGGCTTTTCGTCAAGAGACCGTCAGCACCGTTACGGAACGAATAAAGTCTTAAGGACAGTGAATCAAATTCACGCCTTGGTTCTCCATTGCTGTTTGTCTGATTTTGCTGTGAGTTAATTTTAATTGTTCTTGCTAATACTGTTTATTCTGTGTAGTGAACTACATTTCAGTATTTTCGTACTTAGTTGATTTCTGCACAAGTATACACAAAGCCATCTTTTTTCCAACAATCTTAAGACTTTATTCCGCACTTTGTGTTGCATGTGTAGAAACAGTATTTCCAAATAGTGTTTTCAATTTCGTTTTCAAGCATATACTAAAATTATTTTTAGTTTCTGAATTTAATTTTAGTAATTACTATACTCTATTTTCGTTATTGGTTTGTGTTAGACTGGACTGTTTATTAATTGTTGTTATATTTTGTTCATAGATATAACAATGGCTACTAGTAAAACCAATCCGGAAAGTGGATCGGTTAATCCCAACGTGCAGCACAGTGGTGGGACTGTGTATGCGACGCCTTATGTGGCACCTGCTCATGGTTTTGTTGGACTTGGTGAAAGACCGAAAAAGTTCAACGTAAAAGATTTTAAGAGATGGCAACAGAAAATATTGTTCTATCTTACCACCTTGAATTTGGCAAGGTTCTTGCAAGAGGATGCACCAGATCTTGGTGAAAATCCTGACCGGCAAACAGTGGCTGCCGTGGATGCTTGGAAGCATTCAGATTTCTTGTGCAAGAACTACATCCTCAATGGATTGGACAATGCGTTGTATAACGTATATAATCCAATGGTCAATGCAAAAGCATTGTGGGAATCCTTGGAAAGGAAATACAAAATGGAAGATGCCGACTCAAGGAAATTTGTAGTCGGCAAATTCCTTGATTTCAAGATGGTAGATTCCAAGACTGTGATCAGTCAAGTCCAAGAGTTTCAGCTAATTCTGCATGATATTCATGCAGAAGGGATGGTACTTGGAGAGTCTTTTCAAGTGGCTGCTTTGATTGAAAAATTGCCACCCACTTGGAAAGATTTCAAGAACTATTTGAAGCATAAATGCAAGGAGATGAAGCTCGAGGATTTGATTATGAGATTGAGGATCGAGGAAGATAATCACCAGTCTGAGAAGAAGGCCGGTAATTATCATCAAGAAGCCAAGGCAAATGTGGTCGAGCAAGGTTCGTCAAAGAGGAGGAAAATTTTTGAATCGGATGGTCCAAGTGGAGCAAGTGGCTCAAATTCCAAGGGCGGTGATAAAAAGAGGAAGTTCAGCGGGAATTGCTATGTGTGCGACAAGCCAGGCCATCGAGCTAAGGATTGCTACAGTCGCAAGAACAAAGGGAAGAAAGGAAAGCATTCTCAAGCCAATGTGACGGAAGTTACCAAAATAACCGAGGACGTGACATATTTGAATCTATCGACTGTGGTATCCGAAGTCAACTTGGTTGGAAATCCCAAACAGTGGTGGGTAGACACGGGCGCTACTCGACATGTGTGCTCCGAACGAAGTATGTATACTACATATGAGAGCGCCAACAATGAAAATTTGTTCATGGGAAACTCTTCCTCTTCAAAGGTGCTAGGAATGGGCAAGGTGGTCTTAAAGATGACATCCGACAAGGAATTGAGTCTCAACAATGTGCTTCATGTGCCAGACACTCGGAAGAATCTAGTGTCAGGCTCATTATTGAGTAAGAATGGTTTCAAGCTGGTGTTTGAGAGTGATAAATTTGTACTCACTAAAAGTGGGATGTTTGTAGGAAAAGGGTACTTATGTGATGGTCTGTTTAAGTTAAATGTAATGACCATCGTGTCTAAAGCTGTACCGAATTCCGATATGAATAAAATTATTTCTTCTGCTTACTTGTTGGAATCTCCTAATTTATGGCATCGTAGATTAGGTCATGTAAATTATGGTTCCAAACAAAAGCTAGTGAAAAATGGATTTTTGCCTAAAATGAATTTTGACTCACATAATGCATGTGAAATTTGTGTTGTAGCTAAAATGGCAAGAACGTCTTTCAAGTCAATTGAAAGAAGTACGGAACCTTTAAGTCTAATTCATAGTGACATATGTGACTTAAAGGTGGTACAATCTAGAGGAGGAAAAAAGTATTTTATTACTTTTATTATTGATTGTACTAGATTTTGTTATGTATATTTGCTTAGAAGCAAGGATGAAGCCTTGGAAGCATTTATGCAATATAAAATTGAGGTTGAAAATCAACTTAGCAAGAAAGTCAAAGTACTATGAAGTGATAGAGGTGGAGAATATGTTTTCCCTCTTGCAAAATTTTGTGCCGATTACGGTATCATTCATGAGACCACGGCACCATATGCGCCTCAGTCAAATGGAATTGCTGAGCGGAAAAATCGTACTTTAAAAGAAATGATGAATGCTTTGTTGATAAATTCTGGACTACCGGATAACTTGTGGGGAGAAGCGGTCTTAACCGCAAATCATATACTTAATAAAGTGCCTGATAAGAAGCTGCAAAAGACACCTTATGAGCTTTGGAAAGGTCGTCCTCCTTCCTTCAAATATCTTAAAGTGTGGGGGTGTCTAGCAAAGGTAGCTATCCCACCATCTAAAATGGTCAAAATAGGACCTAAAACGGTTGACGAAATTTTCATTGGATATGTAAGCCATAGCTCGACATATCGGTTCTTAGTGCATAAATCTGAAGTTGACGATATACACGTCAACACCATAATGGAAACAATGAATGCACATTTCTTCGAAGATGTGTTTCCTTATAAAGTTGCACAAGAACGGAGCTCTTTAGAAAGAACTAGTATGGACCAAGATCCCTCACAAGAGGAAGATGAGCCAAGACGTAGCAAGAGAGATAGAACGTCTACATCATTTGGACCTGATTTTCTAACATTTTTATTAGAAAATGAGCCTCGTACTTACAGTGAAGCAATGTCGAGTCCTGAAGCTCCTCATTGGAAAGAGGTTGTTAATAGTGAAATTGAATCCATCATGCAAAATCATACGTGGGAACTGGTGGATCTTCCTCCTGGAAATAAACCATTAGGGTGTAAATGGATAGAGAAAGATGAAAGCTGATGGAACGATCGAAAAATACAAGGCTCGATTGGTTGTCAAGAGATATAGATAAAAGGAAGGGCTTGATTATTTTGATACATATTCACCAGTTACAAGAATAATATCCATTCGAATATTGATAGCTATTGCAGCTATTAATAATCTTGAGATACACCAAATGGATGTGAAAACAGCCTTCCTAAATGGAGATCTAAATGAAGAGATATGTATAGAGCAACCCGAGGGGTTTGTAGCTCCTAATCATAAGAGGAAGGTATGCAAGCTTGTCAAGTCACTTTATGGACTAAAACAGGCTCCGAAACAATGGCATGAAAAGTTTGATAAAGTCATGATTGAAAATGGCTTTAGAATCAACGAATGTGATAAATGTGTCTATGTTAAAGGCACGGAAAAAGGATATGTCATTGTTTGCCTTTATGTGGATGACATGCTCATTATCAGGAGCAATAAAGAATTCATTAAGGCTACAAAGAAAATGTTGACCAGTAAGTTTGAGATGAAAGACATGGGTGTGGCTGATGTTATATTTGGTATGAAAATTACCAAAACATCAAATGGACTAGTCTTGTCACAATCTCACTATATTGAGAAAGTGCTGGACAAATTTAAAAGTTATGATGATAGTCCAGTTAAGACACCACTAGATGTAAATTTACATCTAACAAAGAATATTGGTGAAGGAATATCTCAATTAGAGTATTTGCGTATAATTGGTAGCTTAATGTATATCATGAATTGCATGAGACCCGATATAGCATATACTGTCAGTAAGTTAAGCAGATATACTAGCAATTCGGGGAAGAATCACTGGATGGCTATTGTAAGAGTTTTAAGGTACTTAAAATATACCTTAAACTTTGGTCTGCATTATTCAAGATATTCAGTTGTATTAGAAGGATACATTGATGCCAACTGGATATCAGATTCTAATGAAACAAAATCCACAAGTGGATATGTGTTTACATTAGGAGGAGCAGCTATTTCTTGAAAATCCTCAAAACAGACATGTATTGCCATATCTACTATGGAATCTGAATTCATTGCTTTAGATAAAGAGGGAGAAGAAGCGGAGTGGCTTCGTAATTTTTTGGAGGATATTCCAAATTGGCCTAAACCTGTGCCACCAATTTGCATACACTGTGATAGTCAATCTGCAATTGGAAGAGCACAAAGTAGTATGTATAACGGCAAGTCTAGACACATACGTCGCAGACACAATACCGTTAAAGAATTACTTTATAGTGGAATTATCTCTATTGACTATGTGAAGTCAAAGGATAATATTGCGGATCCATTAACGAAAGCTTTGACTAGAGAGAAAGTAAATATGTCATCAAAGGGAATGGGTCTTAAGCCTATGAACTAAAGAGTGGCCATAATGGAAACCCTACCTAGTTAACTGAAGATCCCAAGATCTAGGTTCAAAGGGAAAACCGAATTATGTAAATGCGACTCAGACAGAGCACTGTGAGGAGTTCAAACCCTCATATCCACTCCTATGATGAGAAGACAGTGGCACCCACAAAAGGGTTAGGTTAAGCTATGCTTTTAATGACTCTTATATCTTGGAAATCCAAGTGGGGGGTGCAGTAGGAACCTCTTAATAAGAAGTCACCTATGTGAGTAAGAAGTGGGCCGCTTCTATGAGAATTGTAAGGCTGAATTCTCTAAGAGTACTCATGAAAACCAGAACACAACAATGAGAACCTCAAAACAATGTTTGAGCGATACTGTGTGAAGTTCTATTGTCTTAGTTTATACTAAAGGTTGAACAGTTCAAGACATCACGTTCACTGGTTAACCAGCAAATCCGATAGTTCTCACTAGGGAAGGTTTAAGGCCATCGGCTACCTATCTCGATGCAGTGTCGTTCTAAAGAACTCTTTCTTGTGTCAGTGTTTCTTTGCGTATAGAGTTCAGTCAATTTTCTATTCATGTGGGGGATTGTTGGAATTGGGTTTTAAACCCATTGTGAAGAAGAAACTTTGACTCAATTTTTTAATTGGTTCTAAACCATATTTTGGTTAGGAACAAATTGATTCATGATCCTCTATTGGAATAGATGATCATGGTATATTCACATGTTTAAAACAAATGGAAGGTGAATGAGAAAATTGACGTTGAAGTTGGTGGTTCAATTTGAAGGGAAGAGAGAATCTCACATAGAAGAATAAAGTCAATGTTGTCTCCTTATAAGACTTAGCCTTGAGCTAAGGGTTGGCCCCTTGGGGGTACCCATGTTTTGTAAGGAGGGAGGACCTAGGTTAGGTCTACCACACGCGCGCGCCGCCTGCCCTGCCCCGTCCCGGTCCGGTTCGTGGCTTGGGCCCATCAGGCTTTATTCTTTTTGGGACAAAAACATTTTAAATAAATTTTATTTATTTATTTATTTTCTTTTCCGAAAGTTGTGACCTTTCCAGCTAGCAGTTTTTTCTGTGAAGAGTTGCACCATTCAGTGAAAACTCTGTGTATAAAAACGAGTCAGTTTTCAGAAAGAATTAATTTTTTCCCGAATTATTTTATGTATTATTCTGTCTCCGAGTTTCCTGTGTCCCGAAAGAGTTCAGTACCATTGTTTTGGTTCGCCGGGTCCGAAGATTTGGAGTGCTCCTATTTTCAAAAGTGCTACCGTTGTATCCTGAGAGGCTTTTCGTGAAGAGATCGTCAGCACCGTTGCGGGACGAATAAAGTCTTAAGGACAGTAAATCCAATTCACGCCTCGGTTCTCCATTACTGTTTGTCTGATTTTGCTGTGAGTTAATTTTAACTGTTCTTGCTAATACTGTTTGTTCTGTGTAGTAAACTACATTTCAGTATTTTCGTACTTAGTTGATTTCTGTACAAGTATACACAAAGCCATCTTTTTTCCAACAAAAGCTCCCAACTTGCAGGTGAGCTCAGAGGTCGTAGCGTCCATTAGCAAAGAAGTGCGAAGAGAAATGCATGCAGGAATGTCATCCCTGTCATGTGTGAGTCGTAGACGTTGGTATTCGGGTTAAGCCTGTACCCACATGTCAGGTCTAACCCATGACCCATAAAGCCAAAGGGCTTGGAGGTAGTTAATGGGGTAGCTGCAAGAATAGAATAAGCCTTATGATTTACTTTCTAATATAAGTGAGATGACTCTTAAATGGAAAGGCGTTGGGGGGGGGGGGGGGGGGGGGGGAGAATAGAAAAACACAAGATAAACACATGAGGGGGAGGGAGAGATAGATCTCTCAAACTTCTCCATTCTTCTCCTCAAGTAGCTGGATTGAGAGAAAAAGACTTTTGGATGGTGGAAACATGGATCGGGCTCGTAGTCTAATCCATCGGGGTGTCTGTTCATGACTTTTGTTAGCATGTGAAGTAGTGACGGGATTATAGAGATTGGTGTACATGATTTCTGCCTCTATGCACTAGTATACATGTTCACGTGCGCGCGCGCACACACACGTATCCGGGTAAGTTCCTAGTACCTTTACAAAGAAACTTACAAAAAGGCTAACAACCTGGCGCCATGATCAGGCCGAAAGGACCGGTGATTATATCAGACAAAAACATACCGTGTCACTGATTCAATGAGCATGTTTCAGGTAGATCACATGATACAAAGAAACATACAGCATTTGATTGATGAATGAACAAACAGTTTTGTTTCTACAAGAATCGTAGGTCAAGATTTGCATTTGAAGAATCGTGTCAAGTACAAAAGAATCAAGGACCCTGAAGAAAATCCCTGTTGGCATGCATCAAGGCCTCCCAAAGTGGTCCTAGTTCATTAATGCTGATTGTGCTCCAAGCATAGAAGTAGCTATAGTAGCCGTACTCGAGGGAGTTCACATGAAGCTTTACTTTGAAATCAATGGTTGCCCCTCGGTATATAAATTACAAGAGAAACGCAACAAGAGCTTGAAAGATGGATTTTGGAATTCCCCAGCTCTTGGGGGGGTCGGAACCTTCCTTGCTTGTGATCAATAAGCCCTGCTTTGAATCTACTCGTCTTACCTGAAATGAAAGGTGATTATAGTACAGAATTGACACAGCAACCAGATTACTGAATGAGCTCGAATAACAGTTAGGTGGCCTTGATAATACATCTTTGAACAGTTACTAAACTTAGCTTATTGACATGAGATAATGTACATTGCTTATGACAAAGCCGTGTCCATCCGTTATCTAATTTTTGCTCGCTAGCATGTAGTTTAGATACCTGTGCAGCATCCTTAAGGGGTCCCCAACACTCCACGCAGTTGTACTTATTTGAACTAGAATGGAAATAAACCCGAACTAAAGCATCCATTAGCTCTTGGTGCTCAGTAAAAAGAACAGAATCTCCATGCAGAACAGCCTTAAGTACCTGCCATTGATCAAATTAGGAGTTCAGCCACAAGCTATCACAATACTAGATATATGTCCCATTTCCTGCATTCATGAAATTGATGTCCATGATCACGTTTCTCGAAATTGATTTAAGTCGTACAACCTAGCTTCTAACACTCTGACTACATGGTATACTCGACGTCTGCATTTTCATCCATAGAAATGGTCCCTTCTTTGTATCATCTGGAACACATTCTTGTTGATATCACTCAGAAGGATTTAAATATCCAATCATATGGGGTAAGAAGAATAATGGAGATTTGGTAAATTTTATTATTTGCGGAGTTTACTAGACTCTTTTGACAAGGTGGCATGATACATGAACATGTATGATTGTCTGAAATGTCAAACACGGAGGTTGGCACATGAAAAAATCATGCTCAAAGATCAGTTTTAGTCGAAATGCTGGCCATCATCCTTGCCAGAGGTAGATAGATAAGAGAAACAACGTTATGTCAATGTAATTAATAATGCTTTGCACATGTAGGGACGAACGTCAAGGCATGTTATGTGAATTTCCCAGGTTTCACTGCTTACCAAAGGCAACTCCTTGGAAAAGATGTGGTATCTAAACTCTGCAGCAAGGTCTAGTAAGAGATTTGGTCCGCTCACATAACAATGAACGTCTAGAAACATCTCTCCCCCCTTCGCTCCTGTCCACTCTGCAACCACATCATCTTTATTGTACCACCCTTTCAACTGCCATAAAAACACTCACATCTTTCAGAAACTCTTAACATTATTTCCAAGCTCTCTTGGAGTACAGTTCCAATGACAATTGCATTAATTGGTGCAGAGTCATATTAGACAAACATAAACTCTTGATCACAGAAGGTTGTTTGATCTTTAATAAAACTAGGACCAAAGTGTTATTTGGACCTTATTTAAAGGATCAGATTCACGACGTATGAAATATAGAAATCAGAGTACCTGATCAAGTTGGAATAAATTTGAGATGGTTAACGTCAGGTTAGCTGTAAAGTCGCAATGTGAGAGGGTGTAGCTTCTTGGCACGATTCTGGCGTATTTATTTTTCTCTTCTCCCTTGAATTCAACTTTCAACTTTGAAGCTTCAAATCTTGCTGGAGGGCCCAAAAGTCTCACAGCCTATTGGTACACAATTTGTTAGTCTTTAAGCAATAGATAACTAAAGGCTTGCGAGTTGCATTCAGTGCATAATGCAAGAATTATCACCAAAGAACATTTCGAATCAGCAGTTATGATATGATGCATTTTAGATCTGTAAGAATTAAAGTAAGCATGATCTTCGGTGGACAAGGGTAGATGCAATAATCTGGAATCACATGAGATAAATTATGCTTGATTATGGGACTCCATAGAGTTTCATTTAGTTTCATGAACGTAGCAGAGATTTTAGGACGTACTAAAATAGAAAGGAGGTCACCTTTAATGGTCGTGAAGAATTTCTCGCCAATTTCTCTCTTCTTTTTTGGCAATCCAACAGTTTGGTTCTGATAACATTGATTAGTTTTGACTTCTAATTGCCACTAAACAATGCCACTACATTAGAAGCCTGGTAATTTTTCTCTACATAGCTCGAGACAGTTACAATTCTGTAATGCCATACCTCTCTGAAGTCTGGAAAACATAATGCCACTCGCGACTCTTCCTCTACCCCAAGTGTTCATTAGCAATTAGAACAGTGTCACAAAATTCACCAATACTGTTGACCACAAATTTTCCCAGAACACGTTAATCATCAACAGACTTTTTTCTTCAATGTCTATTTCTTATGTTCTTCACATAGTGTTGGGACAACTAAAGATTCGAAGTCTGCAAAGTCAAATTGAGAAATTTAGCGATGCCACGAAACTTTCTTGTAGATCTAGGAATATCAGTAGATGAATTGTGGCTATGAATATATATACACAAGTCACACACATTCCCCTGTACATTGCCATGCCCAATGCATGAAATTCAGATAGTATGTGATTCAACAAAGCCCACGAAATATGGCAACCGTTCTCAATCGCCATGTATAGTCGACGTGGACATGAACAAATTTTATTGGAACTCAAAGGGGAAAAACTTTTAGAGTGGCACATACAGTCAGATAAGGACCTAAATGAAGTCAATGTGTGAGAAGTAACCAGTAATAAAGCAAGAAACATAATGTTAAGGGATTAGTTAATAATTGTCAGCTAAGCATTGAAATGGTGTCCATTTCAATAATCTGAAACATGTTTCCCCTTAGCCGCAAGTAAGTTATCTATCTGGGTTCAACATTTCACCTAATGTTGGACCAATCGTAAGCGCGCGCACACACGCACACACACACGCACACGCACACGCACACGCACACAGAGTGAGAGAGGAACCTGGTAAACAAGGGTGTTATTGTAGGAGGGTCTTGTGCCATTAAGGGAAGAAGGTATAACGGAAGGAATGTTTGGCTTGACTTTGCAGTTGTTGGTGATGAAAGAGTAGTCACGTTGTGGAGATGGAGATGGTGAAAAAGCACATTGACAGGCCATGGACTGCATAACAAACTCATCCTCTCCTCCGCCCCCCCCACTACTTACTTTTCCTCAGCCACCACCTCACCACCATTGTCTCCCTCTCTGTTTATCACTCCCTTCTCACCAAAGTGGGCAAATCTTCAAGAGAGAAAGATAAACAACTGAATTGTGGATGTGGGCAGCTTGAGGCGAACTGGGTTACAATTTTTGTTTTTGCCTTTTCCCTTTTGCCCATTTGAGGGTCATGTGGACCTACAGCATCCATGTCAAGGGAGTGGCACCACTCATTCTTGTGAACTTTGTCTGCTAAGCTTACCCACCAAATGATGTACACACACCCTGTTCCACGTATAATTCTATAATGACTTCATTTTATTTTTCTCATGCTGCGCAACTCCTGGTTCAGGCGAGTGGGTTGAACATTATGACACGTCATCACCATGTTTTGCGTTTTGGATAATGTAATCGCGTGGTTTACTCTTGAAATTTTTAGAGTAAATTTTGGGCAAATTTTGATAAGTTGTTAAGGTGTTCTAAGATTCACTTGTACGGTGTTTCATTCTTAATATTAGAGCTCTATAAAAATCATAAATCAGCTTAGATCGTATTCATTAGAAAGTTGGTTGACGTTAGCTTTTCTCCATCTACCATGGTGCAGTTGCACTTTTTAATCCCTAATTAGAAGGAGAAATTATGAAAGACGGTAATAAGTGTACAATACTAGTGTTTCAGGCACAAGTTACGGATGCGCAACACAAACAATGATCTTTTGGAAAAAAATCACAGATTCTTGATAAATATTATTTACAATGGTAAAAACTCTAATAGATCTTATAGCGAATATAGGAACATGTAATTTTCAGCTTTACAACGTCCAAAACTAAGATACCTACCCTATGGGCTGCTAGAAATTTGGTGACAGTTGTGTGTTATAAGATGACAGAGAGTAGTCCTTTGCAAAAACTTAGGGCCGTGGGTAACGGGTCATGGGTAACGGTTATTTATATCGATATTATAAATATTATATATATTTAGATTTGATTGATATCTTCTATGTCTTCTAAACCCCAAATCTTATTTTCTTAAATTGTTACAATTTTAAAATAAAATTTAATAAGTGTTACATTTTGATTGGCCACAAAATAACTTTCAGCCCCATAAACTCTAACCATCCAACCCCGTGATCTCTATTCTTTCCTTTCATGATTAATTAATACTATTTTTCGCGTATAGCACATAATTTTAATTAACACCCTTCTCCTGTATAGCACCGGACTTTAGCTTGCATGAAGTTGTATTCTTTGGCATTTGTGGTTGCCTACTTGTCTTTTGAATATGAAACCAAATTTGAGTGGCAGGTGCGTTGATCTAAAGTTATATTCTCCAGGAATTTAATGCAATGTAATACTTTTGGAACAAAATAAAATATTGAAGAAATTAAGACATGACAAAATTGAGATTTCAAAAAAGACTTCATCATGAGGTCCTCAGCCTTAATCATAGTCCCAGATGAACTTTTTGCAGCATTTGGTTTTCAAATGTAGCTACATAAGTGGTTAAGTGCACGGATTTTTGGTAAATTTTTTTTTTTTTTGGGTCAAAGTGCAAGCATCCTAAATAGAGGGAATAAAGCTACAAAGATACGGTCATTTTTTTATTTTTAAGGCAAAAATTTGCGCTTTGGGCCACGCAGGCCCAACCATTACCTAAACTGGACTGGCAAGCTTCTTGGTTCAAAACTTGGGCCTCGCGCCTTGTCCAGAGTAAGCCGCAGTTGACGAGGAGAACAGCAGCGTATCGTTCTTTTGCAGGCCCAAAACGAAAATTGAAAAGAATTATGTAAACAAACACTAATTTTGTTTTTCTGTTTTTATTTTTACGCTCCGTTGGGCTATCGTAGAACACACTGGACTTTTCCAGGCAAATTACGATCAAACAAGTCATGCTCCGATGGGGCTCTATCGTTTTTCTGTTTTTAATTTTGCGTTTTTCAGGATTACATAACAATTTTTTTATTTTGTTTTCAAAATTACGAAATTGAGCACGATGCACCAAGTGTATTCTTATACTTCACCTCACTCATATAAATGTGCAACAATAACATTTAAGCAACATAGAAGAGTTTTCGCCGTGTTTTTCAATGTGTCAATCTCTCAATTTTATTATTTTCGTAAAATAATACTCCAACATATTAACAGTTGTTTTTGAGTTTTGTAAAAAGACTTTCTTTCACATTTCCAAAGCATGAGAGCTAAAACAAAGATCATCAAATTTAGAGGACAAATACATCAGTATATCACACATGATATTGGAAATGGGAAAATGACCTGGTTATGGTATGACAGATGGATGCCCCAAGGAAGCCTAGTAAGTCAGTTTGGCAATAGAATACTCTATGATTCAGGCTTAGGGGGAGAGTGCAAGGTGGAATCTATAATTGTAAACAACCAATGGGCTTTACCTCCTACCAGATCAGTAGCTATCAGCTTATGGAAGGAAAGAATGAGAAGCATAAGACTGCCTCAGGAAGACAGGGAGGACAAAATCTTGTGGAATCGGAATAACAATGGCCTGTTTACGGTTAAATCAACTTGGAATGCAATGAGAACAAAGAAGGCAAATGTGACATGGTGGAAACTAGTGTGGTTTACAGGCAATATTCCTAAATGTGCTTGTATTTTATGGATGCTTTGTAAAGAAGGACTAAGAACAAAACACAAGCTTAAAAGCTGGAATTACATAACAGATGATACATGTGTCCTATGCAACAAGAATTTGGAGGATGCAAATCATTTATTCTGGGAATGTGAATTTACTAAGAAGATATGGCAGGAGGTTTGGACAATGATGCTGATAACACATCAAGGGAATTCACGGAAACAATACTTGGATTATGCAGCCACAAAGTTCAAAGGTAAAAGTTTCAAAATTAAGTTGCGGAAGCTAGGAACTGCAGTTGCTGTGTACATGATATGGAAAGAAAGGAATAACAGAGTCTTCACACAACAAGCTCAATCAACAGAGGATGTTATGCAACTGATCAAACACTGGCTACAGTGGAGAGTGACAAGCTGGAAGCAAGAACCAACCTCAAGCACAAACAGGCAACTTTGTGAAAATTGGGAAATAAATAGAGGCATACTATTTGACTGAAATGGGAGGGATATTGTGTTTCATACTATAAAGAGTAGACATGTGAGAGATATTATAGAACAAAGTGTATATATGATCCTTAGAAATTAATAAACTGACTTTCACCCTAAGCAAAGACCTCGACTGGAAAAGTGAAGGATTGCAATGAGAAACCATAAATTGCAAGATTGGCTTAAATATTTTAGCTAGCATCAATGACCAATATCATACATCTCAAAATAAGTCACTCCAAAATCTTAGCTTCAACATTTTAACTTTTAGGGAGATGTCCAGGTAACATTGCTATGATTAGCATATTGTTGTAGCAAAAAATGTGCTACACAAGTAGCTGTCTGGATCGGTAGCAGATCTGTTGACGTGTAGCAAAAGATGAGAAATAAGAGCGGTCAAAATGTGTAGCAAGGACGGGCTAGCAATATTGTAAACCCAAAATCCTGCGCCTTTAACATTATAATTTTTAGGGAGATGACAAAAGTAAAATTACTATGATTACCATATTGTCATTGAATCAACAAAAGTTCCCTCACAGAAAGAAGTGCCACAGAAGTAGTACTAGAGAAAGTGGCGAATCATGTTTGCACGAGGCTTGCAAACTGCCTGCAAAGGCTTCAACTTGGACAAGGAGAACCCAACAGCTGCACTCATATCCACATTCTCAGGACCATCCTTCTCCCACTCAAACGCCTGAATCAAGCTCCCCAAAGCCAACCCAACCATTTTATGAGCCAGTGAAACCCCTGGGCACCTCCGTCTACCGGCACCAAAGGGCACCATCTTAAACCCTTCTCCAGTCTCCCCTTCAAACCTCTCGGGCTTAAACTTTTCCGGTTCCGTCCACTGGCTCGGGTCCCTGTGAATGGTCCATGCGTTCACCAGCAACATGGTTCCGCCAGGCACGTCGTAGCCGCCTACCGTGCAGTCTTCGGAAGAGTAGTGTGGGATTAGGAGCGGCACGGCTGGACACAGCCGGAGTGTCTCGTTGATGGCGTTTTGTAGGTGTGTGAGCTTTGGAAGGTCTTCTTCTTCTAGCACGCGGTCGTGTCCGACTTGGGAGTCGATTTGTGATCTGATCTTCTTCATGGTGTCTGGATGGTTGAGGAGAAGTGACATCGCCCATTCCATCGTTGTAAACGAGGATTCAGTTCCAGCAATCAGCATTATCTGCGCCACATCAAGTGCTACTTATTTAGCCAACTTTTGACAAGAAGCAAGTGCAGCAAAGGAAAGACGACTTTTAGAATTAGTTTGGTGTGGCTTTTTTGGCACTCTTTGTCGGTTATTTCAAAAATTGCTCTAATTTCAAACTTTTTCCCGGTCAGTTTCTTGGTTTTCTTTCATATGTTTGCAGAAAACAACAATTTCGCCTTGGGTTGGAAATATAAAATATAGATGTTAGTCATACACTCTCATCGATGAAATTTTCTTGTTCATGCGTAGATATATACTTCAATAAGAAGAAGACTAGCAGTAACACTGTTGCGTGGACGTATATACGTGTGGATATATTTTCCTTCTACTAATTCAATAGGAATATGTTTTTTTTTCCGTTTTCGTAATGGCAGTACCTTAAAATAGGAGTTGGTTTCACAAAAAGTATCTCACATTGGTTAAGTAAGTTGGTTTGCCCCTTTACTTTGGTGAGCTTATCCTTCCTATTTACATGCTGCCGGTGTTGAATAACAAGAATTAAGATTATTCATTAAGAAACACAAAATTCATCTACCGAGTCCTAGTGCGGTTACCTTAGTATGTTGATTGGCATTTTTTTGTTATGAACACTTAAACCCCTAATTGTTAATTTAACATATGTTCTAAAAGTTTATGCTGATAGAAAATAAGTCTAACAACGATATCATGCTTAATGCACTCCTCACATGCAAGCTTCCAAATCTCAAAGTACACCTGCTATGAAATGCAAAAATTAACTGAGTATAAATTATACTATAAAATGAACACTAAATATGCAGGTGGAAAGAATCGCTATCATAAAGGGAGACTAAATTTGTAAGTAGAAATAATCAAATGCAAATGCAAGACATTGTCAGATCATAATTCTAGTATCATATTATATTATTTAAAATGTTAAAGAATAGATTCAATAATGTTTTCAGAATTAACATTTAAAAAAAACATATTAGGCGGCTCCTCCATGCATGAACTAGGACCAACCGTAGATGGCGTGGTTCCCCTTAACATCCGCCACTCTCCCGGGGACCCTAGCTAATAATTGTGAGTAGTTACGTTGCTAAGCTAATACCACAAAAGTCACAAGTGGGAGGCCGCTTCCCTTTGTACGTAGTCAGTGCATTGACTTGCGGAACCCAAATAACAAGAATGCAAACACCTCGATCGCATTTTTATATTGGCTATTCAGTTTATATATCTTATCCATTCACCGCAATGCTCTCCCATGGTTCTTGGTTTTAGACATCATTTGGAATAATAGCAATTATAGCCAAAATGAACGGATAAAAAAAAAGGGAAAAGGCTTTGGATTACATGGTACGATTTAAGAGTTGACACACGACACCATCGACCAAGAAAAGGGAAAAGAAGAGACAGATCACATGCAACATGTATGATATCACATGTAGTTGAAAAGGAAATCCGGCGATACTTCCTGCACAGTCTAAGCCGCCGCACTCCTCAACTATGTTACAAGTTTGTCATGATGTCCGGGCAACGTTAATTGAACTTTCATCAATAGCACAGTCGAGTAATGTTCAGGGCCAGTACTATCAGTGATGTTACTATAGGCATGACACCAATAGGCGATATCACGTTAATTTTGTCACAGTCATCGTAAAAAGTCTCTCATACTTGTAATGATTTCATAGCGTAACACTTTACTTAGTGATGCTTTAAGAAAATATAGATACATACATGCATATATTTGTATATATATATATATATATATATATATATATATATATATATATATATATATATATACATGGCATAGTAATTGATTTCAACCAAGTGTCCATTTAGGCATATCAAACGCGACTATAGTTGCAAAGCATGAAAGCTTGATACTTTACCATTATAAGCCCTTTGACGATCTGATCCGTGTAGAATTCTGGTTCGGTCTCTTGCAAAGCCAGCAATGTATCAATCATTGTCAGCCTTTGTGGTTCCCTGCTTCCATTAGTTGCAGTATTATCCCTTAATTTCTGGCGGTGTTCATCAACTGTATCTTGCAAGAACTTATCCATCCTCTTCATCAATGCTATCATACTTTTTTCCAGCCCTCCGAAGTCCATCCATCGAAAAATTGGCAAGTAGTCCCCAATATTTGATATTTTTAAGAGTTGCAGGAACTCCCTCATCAAACCCTAAAATCAAATTAGCACCAAAAAAAAATATATATTCAAGCATTATTCGTAAAAGTTATGGTACTTTAAAGATAACCCCTATTTGGCTATTTCCAAAAATAGGTACTGAAATAAACAAATAGCGTGGCCGTTATGTAGAGAACATTGTATAAATCATTTGGACATAAAATTTTGCTAATTTTGAAGAAAATTGGTCAAGCTTTCCTTCTATTACTACTACCCGATTCTGGAAATTAAATACATTCGACATTTATTTTGTATTTTTTATTTTCGTTTGACTTGTGCAGTGACTATTGTCCACTTTCTAGTGAATAATAATATGCTACTCTTCATTCATCACTAAAACTTTACCTATCGTCACAATAGTCGTGTCTTATGACAAAAAGAAAATTAGCATATATTGGAGTAAAAGTAGCATTTTCTTTTTTGGTAATGGTGCAAGTATAAAGCAATTTTCGTAATTCCAGACAATAGAAGTTATTTGTACTCATACTAGTTGTATGGCAAGTTTAACATGGCAGTAACAATTACATAAAATTCTGTTGGAGGATACAATCCTTGTAGAGGAATAATTAATGATTATTTTAGCATAACTACGGATAAATTCTGCTCAACAAGCCTTAAAAATGTCTTTAGCCATAATTAGCACCACTTATTAGTCGCTAACTTTATGATCTTCCATAAAAAATTGCTGCCTAATGGTTATGTGAATCATTTTACATAACCCTAAAGTGGTGAAGTAATTTGTTAATGTATACCTGAAAATGCACCGCGATCTTGGGATCAGCCACATCTTCTCCATAGTACCGCTTCCCCATGATCATCATGCTTATCATGTTGATGGCAAGCTCGCCAAAGCTCGCCTTCAAGTCGACCGTGCTGGACCCGTCACCACCACAACTCTTGACAAACTGTTTCACCAGCAAAACAGCTTCGTCTCGACGTAAGTTGGAAGTCTCCGCGAGCCGAGCGGTAGAAAAACCTCCAACGACGTGATACGGCGAAGCGTACGCCAAAGGTGGCCATAGTTGGCGGCGCCCATGGTAGTGCAGTCGTAGTTGAGGTGTTTTTCGAGGATCAGCCGCGGCCGGTTCGCGAAGATGATGTCGTTCTTCGTGAAGCATTCTTCCACGGCCGATGAAGAGGACACAATAAGGACATTCCGGACACCGAAACGGAGTCCTAAAACGGGGCCGTATTTTTGAGACAGACTGTCAAGGGTTTCATGAACTGGTTCTTTTAGGAGGTGGAGATGGCCTATAATTGGCAAACTAGGAGGACTTGGGGGCAAATTCTTGTATTTTTGTTGTTTGTGTTTGAAGACCTTGAAGATTAGTAGGAGGGAGAGTATGACAAGAGCCAAATTGAAGTACCAGTGGGCTTCTGTCATGGTCTCTGAGTGTGTGAGATATGAAAGCTCTTTAATTTTCAGTTGAAGGGGAAGATGATGGTCCTTTAAGGAAGGTGGTGGCTGTATGTATAAATAGGTGAACCTCTCCAGTCTCTTCTAAAAGTCAAAGCCAGTGACATGTAAATTTAGCCATGCTCCATTTAGGTCAAAGGCAGGACCTTGTATTCATCCTTTCAATTGACTTTCTACCATTTGTGCAGGCTTTCAAATACTGCATGCTGGAGTGGTAATATATTACGAAGTTGATCATATATTACGAGAGAGATTTGGGTCCACTGATTACAGCCTTGAAGTTGATCATATATTACGAAAATCCCTTGCGAATTTTGTAAACCGAAGACGAATTACGGAGTTGGACTTGCGAAATCAGACGTTTGATATCATCTTACTGTTGCCACCAAATAATTATTGAAAAATCAGCTGTTACAACAAGAATATACTTATAGCAATAAAGAGGATGTGAAAAAATATAGGGATAATTACATAAAATACCCCTATGATTTGAGGTAGTTGCAAAAACACCCCTCCTGTTACAAAAATTACAAGAAGACACCTCAAATTTAAAAAGTGTTACACCCGTCAACTCCCGTTACAGGATTAACGAATTTTCTAAACTACCCCTGTATATAAGCACATTGGTCTCGTTGGTCAAACCCTAATATTCATTCTAATTGCCTCGTATTCTCACCATCTCTCTCCCCAACCTGTCACTTTCTACCAAAATCCTATAACAAAATTGAAAGAAAGTGAAATAGCCTACAACAAACATGCAAATCAGGAACGAAATCGAACATGGCATCGTCTCGTTGTTTGCCATATAAATTTGGTCGTCTTCTCAGCAGTTTTGGGTTTTCCTGTCCGATGAGGGGCCTATTCTCTTCGGATTTGTAGATTTGTCGTGGTCCTGTAACCGGGGTTTTACGGGTTTCATATTTTCCCAGCCTAAGCTTCGGATTTACAGATTTGTCGAGGTCCCGTCACCGATAAATCTTTGTTTTGTCGCTTTTTTCTGGTTTTCAGGCCGTTTTCTTCGTGGGTCTCCGGTTTGGCTTTCGGTTCTTTTCCCCAACGCTGTCACGGACATCGCCGGGGACAACAACGGCTCCCCCTCCCCTCCTCTCCCCTTCCCTTGGTCCCATGCCTTTCCCCCTTCCCTTCAGATTTACAGATTTGTCAAGGTCCGTCACCGACAAATCTTCGTTTTGCTGATTTTTTTTTGTTTTTCGGCCATCTTCTTCTCGGGTCTCTGGTCGGTTCTCTAGTTTGGCCTTCGATTCTTCTCCCCAGTACTGTCACAGCCGTTGCCGGTTACAACCGTGGCTCCCCCTCCCCTTCTCTCGCCTTCCCCTAGTCCCCTGCCTTACCCCCTTCCCTTCTCCTCCCTTTCCCCTCTTTCCCGTTGTTTTCTTGCGCCGGCCCTAATTAGGGATTGGCTGCAAGAGAGGTATCTAGGGGCAAAAATGGGTTTTCAATAATTATTTACCAGTGGCACTTGCTCTCCTAGCGCGTTTATCACAAACGTGGTTAAAATGGACGGTTTTATTGACGTGTGTAACACTTTTCAAATCTTAGGTGTCTTTTTGCAATTTTTGTAACGGGAGGAGTTTTTTGTAACTACCCCAAACCACAAGAATATTTTACGTAATTATCCCAAAAACATAAAATGCAAGTGATAATAGCACCTTTGACCTTGCTTTATCAACTTTGGCATACTAGACCTCAATGTATTTCTTCTTCTTCTTTTTGTCTTGGGGACATTAAGATCTAATGTCAAAATCGCTGTGGTACCAATGATGCGTAGATATTCGCAATCAAATAAGGGAAAACACGTAATCCCCTTGCAGGTATCTGGCCTTTTGCAATAAATGTAGCAACAATTGAGTTATGACTCTGAACTCTATGGTTGTTTATATACTAATTATAATAATTTGCGCTACTCCCAGTATCACATAGATGTCACCATTGAAGATTCGGGAATTGGGCAGCGTTGGAGGTTGACAGGCTTCTATGGGCATCCAGTAACTGCAAAGAGAACAGAAACGTGGCAATTACTTCGCAACCTGCATAAGAAATACAAACTACCTTGGATTTGCATAGAGGACTTCAACGAAATCCTGTTTTATCACGAAAAAGAGGGATGGACGGAGAAGGTAGAATGGCAACTGTGAAATTTTTGAAATTGCTTGGAAGATTGTGGTCTCAATGATATAGGCTTTGTTGGACAAAACTACACGTGGACAAACAATAGATGTGCTCCATTTACCGTAAAGGAAAGGCTAGATAGGGCATGCGCTAATGAAGAATGGCTACGGCAATTTCCAGAGGTGTCTCTCACCAATTTTCTCACACTTCGAATCATCTACCCATCCTCCTTAGCACCCGATCAACTCAAGCCTTCGTAAGGAAAAGAGGCAAAAAGTCTTTCAAATTTGAATCTATGTGGGTTAAAAGGGAGGATTGCGAGCGGACTATCAAAGAGGCATGGGACCGTACGCTAGAAGGCGATATTTTTTCCAACTTCCTTAGTAAAATCAGAACCTGCGGACTTGGCTTGATGAAGTGGAACAAAGACATTATTGGAAACATACAAATGAAAATTAGAGAAATGAAGCACAGATTAGAGGTACTTAAAATGGGGCGGATTACAGAAGCATCTCGCCATGAAGAACTCTATATTAGGAACCAGCTTGAAGACACGTTAGATATGGAGGAGAGTTTATGGAAACAACGTTCTTCTTCCGAATGGTTAAGGGATGGTGATCGTAATACGAGATTTTTCCACGCCAAGGCTAGTGCTCGCAAGCGTCGTAGCCTGATCTCAAATATAAAAAATACTGAAGGAACTTGGTGTGCAAATGATGCAGAAATGGAAGCTACAGCTGTCGGATACTTTCAGAACCTGTTCACGTCCTCGAAACCAAATAGCGCGGATATGGAAGAAGCCTTGGCAGCTCTTGAGACAAAGGTCACCAACGAGATGAATGAGGATCTTTCGAGGAATTTTCGAGAAGCTGAGGTGTTAAGTGCCCTCCACAGCATGTTCCCTAACAAAGCGCCCGATCCCGACGGTATGTCAGCTTTATTTTTCCAAACATTTTGGCATATTGTTGGAAGAGATGTGTCCAATCTAGCTCTATCCTTTCTTAATGAAAACCAGTTTTTTCCTAAGCTAAACTATAGTCATATAGTGTTAATACCTAAATGCCAGAACCCTGAAGAGATGTCCCAATTTTGTCCTATTAGCCTTTGCAATGTTGCCTACAAAATCATGTCAAAAATGTTAGCTAATAGACTGAAACCCATAATGTCAAGTGTCATCTCTGAAGCACAGAGTGCTTTCATCCCCGGTAGACACATCATTGCTAATGTGCTTGTCGCATTTGAACTAAATCATTTTCTAAAAAGCAAAACCTGGGGAAAATCAAGCAGTGCTGCACTCAAACTTGATATGAGCAAGGCCTATGACCGTGTTGAATGGTGCTTTGTCTTAGAAATACTCAAGAAGTTAGGCTTCACTGACCTCTGGTTATCTCTCATTTATGCGTGCATGAGCACTATATCATATTCTGTTTTATTGAACAGCGAACATTTAGGTTTCTTCTCTCCTGAGAGGGGTCTCCGTCAAGGAGATTCCCTGTCCCTTTATTTGTTCATTTTCTGTGCAAAATGTCTATCAGCTTTGTTAAGCAAGGCAAGCCTGGATGGAAGGATTTGGGGAGTAAAAGCGAGCAAAGAAGGCCCTAAGATCACGCACCTATTCTTTGCAGATGACAGTTTGCTACTTTTCAATGCAAATAAGGAGGAATGTACTAAGATCAAAAGGATACTAGCAATTTATGAACTAGCTTTTGGGCAAAAAATAAACTTCCAAAAGTCCGCTATTTCCTTTAGTAAAAATGCAGATGTGGTACTTCGCAATGAACTGGGCAATTTGTTGGGAGTTGAGGTGGTAGACTCGCATAGCAAGTACCTTGGCCTACCTTCTGTAGTGGGGCGCTCCAAGAAGGAAGTCTTCAAAACAATCCAAGATAGAGTTCAAAACAAAATTGAAGGTTGGTCTGAGAAGTTATTATCCAGAGCAGGGAAAGAAGTTCTAATCAAAGCTGTGATTCAATCGATTCCTACATATTCCATGGGCTGTTTTGAAATTCCTGATCAAGTGTGTGACGAGTTAGGATCAATGGAGAGCAACTTTTGGTGGGGTCAAGAAAATGGTAGGAAGAAGATGCATTGGGTTAATTAGTTGGGAGAAAATTTGTCTGAGCAAAGATCGTGGTGGCATGGGATTTCGAGAGTTAAGAGCATTTAATCTAGCCTTACTCTCGAAACAAGTGTGGAGATTGATCACCAACCAATCCTCGCTGGTGTATAAAGTCTTAAGTGCTAAGTACTTTCCTGATGGCAATATATTTATATATATGGTAGCAATCCTTCATATACATGGAGGAGCATTGCGGCAGGCGTGAAGGTGATTGAAGCAGGTTCCCGATGGCGCATAGGGAATGGCCTTCAAGTGAAGATATGGAAAGATAGATGGATTCCCATACCTATATCTTTCAAGATACAATCTCCTATCAACCAGCGGTATGAAAACACAACAGTCTCTGAGCTTATGGACCCAAGCACAGGAACATGGAACGATGAAATGATATGAAGCAGCAATTATTAAATCACTCCCTCTTGGTTCAATGCACAACGAAGACAAGCTGGTTTGGCACTATAATTCCAAGGGCATTTTCTCCGTGAAAAGTGCTTATAAAGTAGTGATCGATCAAAACCTCCATACCAGTAGAGAAAGAGATACGACAGGCACAAGCACAAGCACCGATGAGTTTTTCACGTGGAAGTTCTTGTGAAAATGTAGAATCCCGAACAAAGTAAAAATCTTCACTTGGGTGCACAGACTTATTGCCAGTACGCCACAAACTGAAATGTAAACATATCTCAAATGAGGACTCATGCATAATGTGTGGTAAAGAGGTAGAAACTCTCATACACATTCTCAGGGACTGTACGTACGCAAGGCTAATATGGGGATTGTGCAACCTGCAACATAAGGGCAACTTTGCATGAGTTAATTCCGTGATATGGTGGATGAAAGATATGCATGAAGCATTGCCTTTAGATGAATTTGATCTTTTCATCATCATTTGCTGGTGGATTTGGAAAAGCAGAAATGACAAATTATACAAATGCCTTGAGAAGGATGCTCTAGAACTATATTCATTAGCCTACCATTACAAGGAGAAATATCAAGCTGCTCAAACAGTGATGAAGAATCACAAGGAAACGGATGGTTGAAATTGAACTTTGATGGTGCAGTATTCAAGGAAGTTTATGCAATAAGAATGGGAGCAGCAATTCGAGACTCGAGAGGATCTTTCATTGCAGCTTTATCAAAGAGAATGGATCACATGACTTGTCCTTTAATGGCTGAAGCTTTAGCTTCTTTGAATGGCATAAAGCTCGCTCAACAAATATGGACTGTCAAAAACTTTGCATAGAGGTGACGCCGTAGACATAATTTCTGCATTAAGTAGTACGGAGGATAATTTCTCAAATATCGGTCACATTATGGATGAAGCCAAGAAACTAGTATCTTCATTTGAAGAGATTGAAATCACACAGGTTAGGAGATCCAGAAATCATGTGGCACATTCTTTTGTAAGAGAAGCGTTATTTGCTCATGAACCTAGATACTAGTGGGATGTGGCACCATATTTTGTAGTGCCCAGCCTCCTAAATGATGTACCACATTAATTTTCTATCTCAATAAATCGATTCTTCATAAAAAAAAATTATAATAATTTGCATGTGCATTGCAAGAGCACCTACAGTTGATGACACTTTTGTCACTCCTAATGTCTCATCTAATAGTGTTGTCTTTCCAAGTTAAATTTTTTTTAAACAAGAAAACCTAAAGTTGATGAAACTTTTTAACAACGCAAACCAGTTAACTGGTCAAATAGGAAATGAAAAAACAAAAGCCTCTTCGAACAAACCAATAAATAGAAAAGATATATATATATATATATATATATATATATATATATATATATATATATATATATATATATATATATATATATATATATATATTGTTGAACTTGATTTGGTTGGATGAGTACCACATCCCTATAAGATGGCGCTTCAAGATAGAGCTAGGGAAGTCCTTCTCTTGCTCAATCTGTTGACGACGTTGAAGAACATTTAATGGACTTTCATGTATATTAAAAGTGCTTTTGTTATCTTGGTACATCGTGAACAAGTTTTGGCTCCTACCCGGGTTGTAGGAACCTTCCTCCAACCCCTTGTATAGTGACATTTAATAGTTGCTAAATGTTTCTAGCGACTTTTCTTCTAACACTTTTAGAGACATTTATTAGCAGCACTTTTTTAGCGTCACTAAATAAAAGTCAATAGAAACATTTAGAGACAATTGATTGTCGCTATATAAAGGGTAGGAGGAAGATTCGGGATAGCAGCCAAATCAACGCCCCAGTACTCGCACTTGTAGTAGTGGACGCTAATGGCTGTCCGGACTGCTGCTCGGACCCCCTAATCTGTTCATACCAGGCCTGAAAAAACAGTGATTTAAAGATATGTTAGGGCATTAATTAATTCAACAGACGTTGAGGATAGAAAGACAAAAAAATTAACAACTTAAACAAATGGACTCACATCGATCTGCCGGGCAATATCTGAAATATAGTCGCCCGCCCGGTGCGCCTCGTCCTTGTCCTTCTTCCGTACGAACATCTGATTAAACGTCAGAGCTACAACCTCATCCTCCTCCAGATCCGGGTGCTCGACCGCATTCATGTGTCCGAATGATGTCGTGTGACACTGACCCCTCCCCCCGTGTGCGTTGGATCTCTATTCTATCTGTTCTAGGCCTCGCTCTTACTCATGGCGTCCCAGCCTGGATCCGCAACCCACCGATCTATCATCTCCCCCCATACAGTCGGAGATATCCAATGTGGGGGATATCTCATCATCTTCCTCATCGAGGCACCCTCGGGCAGCATCTTCTTCGCCCGGTCCCGTGCATCGTGGAGCCATCGGCGGTAATTCTTGCCGATGTAAGCAAAGAAGGCCTGCTTACATCGTGTCCTAACACCTACCGACACGTGTCCGACGCCTCCGGACACGTGTCCAACACCTCCTGACACGTGTCCGACACCCATCGACACGTACCTCAAGACACATCGGCATACGTTGATTTATTTTTTAAATGTCGAACACCGTCGATCAGACGTGGTGTTCGTGTATGCTCTAACTAATAGGTATCTCAATCCAATTAGGTCCCATCCTCCGTTAACAATCTCAATTCTCAAATGCTCAATGCAATAAAAATTAATAAAAATCATACATTTTTATCCAATTGGGTCCCATCCTCCGTCAATAATCTCAGTATCTACAATGCATAATTAACAATCTAAAATCATTAATTAACAACCTACAATCATCAATTACTTCAAATGCACAGCTAATAACCTAAATCATCAATTAACAACCTAAAATCATCGATCAATAATCACAATTCTCAAATGCACAATTAACAATCTAAAATTATCAAACAAATGACCAATGTTCAAATGGGAAAAAATTGTTCAAAATGCACATATCCGATGCGCTTGAATTATTTCAATTTAAGGTTTGATTGTATTAGGGCATACAATTTAGGGTTCAATTAGGGGTTCAATTAGTTTAATGTAGGGTTCTGTTCGATAAGGACATTCAATTTAGGGTTTAATTACTTCAATTTATGGTTTATTTGGGGCATTCAATTTAGGGTTTAATTAGTTCAATTTAGGGTTCGGTTGGATTAGGACATTCAATTTAGGTTTCGGTTGGATTAATTTAGGGTTCGATTAGGACATTCAATTTAGGGTTTAATTAGGGTTCAATTACTTTAATTTAGGATTCAATTAGGGGGTTCTATTGATTCAATTTAGGATTTAGTTGATTTGGGGCATTCAATTTAGGGTTCAATTAGGGGGTTCAATTATTTTCATTTAGGGTTCGGTTGGATCAGGGCAATCAATTTAGGGTTCAATTAGTTTAATTTAGAGTTCGATTTGATTAGGGCATTCAATTTAGAATTTAATTATGGTTCAATTACTTCAATTCAGGGTTCAATTAAGGGGGTTGTATTAGTTCAATTTAGGGTTCGATTGATTTGGGGCATTCAATTTAGGGTTCACTTAGTTTAATTTAGAATTCGGTTGGATTAGGGCATTCAATTAGGGGTTCAATTAGTTTAATTTACGGTTTGATTCGATTAGGACATTCAGTTTATGGTTTAATTAGGGTTCAATTACTTGAATTTAGGATTCAAATAGATCAAGGCATTCAATTTAGGGTTCAATTAGTTTATTTTAGGGTTCAATTCGATTAGGGCATTCAATTTAGGATTTAATTATGTTCAATTACTTTAATTTAAGGTTTAATTAGTTCAATTTAGGACTCAGTTGAATTGGGGCATAAAATTTAGGGTTCAATTATGAGATTCAGATTATTCAACAAATTCATATTATACATGGCAGAAAAGACAAACTAACAACAAATTCAGATTGTGGCCAAATGCTTCATAATAAACAAATTGAGAAGACAAAATAATGGCCAAACATCCAAATTAACAACAAATTCATATTATACATGGCAGAGAAGACAAATTCGAATGTTTTATGTACGTACATTAAAATTCAGAAGAGCTTATACAAGCAGAAGTTTGATTATGGCCAAATGCTTGATAATAAACTTTGAAAAATACACAACAAGATTAATTTAGGACAATTGACATACAGATCTCGAGGTGGGTACGACGGCGGCGGCGTTGGTGGTGAGGTGGCAGTGGTGGGCTTCTTGGTGCGGCGACAGTGAAGGGCTTTGTGGCACGGCGGCAGTGGAAGGCTTGGTGGCGCGATGTCGGGTGGGGGACGGAGGTGTCACCGGAGGTAGCTCACCGTCGAGAGGGGTCGCAGGAGGTGAGAACTGCGGTGGGTGGGTGAGAGAAGAATTTTATAGAGAGCAACGGGGAGATAGAAAGAAACCAGATTTGGTTATAAATCGGATCTTTAGCGACGGAATAACACCGTAGCTAAAAATCCGTCGGTGAAGGACTTATTATAAAGACTTTTACCGACGAAATTTTTAGCGACGGTTTTATTCCGTCACTTAAATAATTTTAAAAAATCCTAAAAAATAACTAATTTTCTAAAAAGTATTTAGCGACGATAATTCCGTCGCTAAAAATCTGTCGTTTAAAGTCTGTCTACAAATACTTTTACTGACGGTGTCTTCTGTCGGTAATAGTATTAAACAATGGACTTTTAACGACGGGATCTTCTGTCGCTTAAAGACCGTCGCTAAATATCCGTCGCAAAATACATATTTTCTTGTAGTGAGGAAGGTACCTACAATCCCTTGTATAGAGATAATTATTAGTCGCTAATTATTTTTAAAAACTTTTCTATTAACACTTTCAGTGATAATTCTTAACAGCACTTTTTAGCATCACTAATCAAATATAAGCCACTAAGAATATTTAATGACAAATAATTATTGTTGTATGCAGGGTTGTAATAGGTATCTTTTTATAATCCAGGTAGCAGCAAAAACTTTTCCAAGAGTTTTTATCTTTGACATTATTAGTAGCTAGTAGTACTTCATGTGTAAGATATAGAGAAATGAAGCTACTTTTTTTTGGAAGTGAAATGAAAAGTCTTCTTAGTTGTTACCAAAAACAATTGAAGGGTTTAGCATCAAAGGGCTTGTTAATATTTTAGTAAATGCTTAAGGGTGGAGTTCTCAAACGAATGTTTTATACCTTCACCGTCGCTTTTATTGGTAACTAGATATGTGCACGTGCGTTGCACAAAGAATTGTTGGTGATAAGATTTTCATTTTTTATGGATTGACTGACTTGTTCATGTTTGATGGACAATCAAGTCATGCACCCGTAGTGTCTAATCTAACACGGTATCCTTTTATTTCAACTTCCTTAAATATAGAAAACTAAAATTGACAGATAACAATTCTAACCAATTAACGGCTGACTAAGAAAATTTGATCAAAATGAAAAGCTAAAGAGCTCCCTTACGTACAAATTTTGAACAAAACTCATTGTCTTGCCCGATGGTGAAGAATCTTTAAAGAATATCCATATACAATAAACATGGTTTTGTTATCGTGATATATTGCACCTTCTCTAGATGTGAATCATGTGAATGATATATTTTGACGAGATGTACTTTTTGGTATTCTTATTAGATGGGGTATACACGGAGGAATTGTAAGAGTAGTCTCATAAAATGATAGGGAATAGATAGAAGCATATCCTTAAGGTTTGAGTATAGTTACAATTAAACACATTGAGTTTGAAAATTGGACAACCTGTTGGAAAACTTTCTACAAAGTGCTACTTTTTCCTCATGTTACCAAATTACATTTACGAAATGTGAATACTACCATTGAGGTACATTCATACGGTTCAACTTTTATTTTACTCTCTCTCTCTCTCTCTCTCTCTCTCTCTCATTTTACTATGTCTCAACCATCCTACACCATTGCACCACACCCACCACCACTAAGACAATTTTTTTGGGCCAACACCACCATTCACCATCTTTAGACAAAGCAAGAGCTCAATAATTAACATACCCACTGTTACCATAGCCATACTCACCTCACGAACCACCAAAGCACTAAACAAAAAACCTAATTTAAGAAGCCCATTCAACCTATTGATAAAGTGGACTCCGACATTTATCTCTAATTTTATCAGTTATGATGCATTACAAATATGTATCTCCAAAGAGAAATAGTATAAAAGTTCTAGGAAGAAAAATCTGATCATTGAAAATGTAATTCAAAGGCTCTATCTAGGGCACCAGAAATGATATAAATGAACATCTCAATCTATCAGTTGAAGATAAAGCAAAATATTTGATAAAAATTGTAAATTGAGAAAAGTCAACTAACCGGCCAGTTTGTCGAAAACCGGTAGGTTCATCCCTAGGTTAAAAATATGTATTCCCAAATTTCATGACATCATCTGCCCCTAATTTGATAGTTATCTCAAATTTTACCAGATACGATGGACATGATTCAAAAATTATCTCCATATTTCATGTAAATCAATGATTAAATCAAGAATAAATTACAAGTAATTCATAAAATCTTCTAAGTAAATCACTCTTAGATATATGGACTGTTCTCACCTAACCTTGATCGACTGGACATAAGTCCAATTACTGACTGGACTAATAAATGGACCAAATTAAGTTAATTAAGTTTGAAATATAGTTAGGCCTACACCCATGATAATAAACTTGAATTATTAATAAAGCCCAACGAATTATTTAATTAAAAATGACTACAAAAATGAGGTGTTAACATCATAAAAGGCAAAAAAAGGTACGAGAAGCCTTTTTATAGCTGAACTTGATCTAGAAAATGTCTATGATCATCTAAACTGGAACTTCCGTTCCAAATCCTATTGTAGCTGGAATTTCCTCCCTCTTTTATTCACCTTGTAATCTCTACAAGGAATAAGGCTTTTAGCGACGGGAAAATCCATCGCTAAAAGCCTTAAATTCGTGGCTCAAACTTTTAGTGACAGAACTACCGTCTGTGAAAAGCCCGTAACTAAAAGTTTTGCGACGGAATTTTAAAATCCATTGTCTAATATTGAACTTTTTGCGACTGATTGTTTTATAAATTAACGACGGAATTTCCCTCGATAATTCTATTTTATATATTTTAATTAATTTGTTTTGTAAAATTAATTTAATCGGTAAATATTTTAGAGACGAAATATAATTTTAGGGACGGAACATTTCGTCACTAAATGAGATTTTTAACAACAGAATATTCTGTCGCTAAAAATCTTAGAATTAAGTACACTTTTAGCGACGGAATAAAAGTAATTTTTTTAAATATATATTTTTTTAATTTTTCTAACGCCCAATCCTGTAATAAAAAATTCAATCCTCAACAACAACTCATAATCCCTAAGACACAAACAACTATATATAATCAACTTTAAAAAATATTTATTATAAAAAAACTCGTAATGTACAAGTCGGGTACCGGATACAGCCGGTTAAGGGAGGGGAGAAGATAGAGAGAGTACAAGCCGAGCGTGGGGGACAAGCTGGGACCGGGCATGAGAAGGGGCTCATCAAGGGTTGGCGAGTCCCGAATTTGGATCCTGTTGATCCGGGGTCGGCTCGGCATGTCCAGCAGGGGTGCCCTGCTGATCTTGCTCTCTGATAATCCTCAACACTAACGTAGCAACGCGCTGGATCTCTTCCTCGACAAACGGACGCGGAGGAGCCGGTGTCTGTGAAGGGGCAACGGGGGGTGGGGACGATCCTATCACGACACGTGGAGTCGTGCTAGGCAGGCCACGTAGGCGGCCTTTCGGCCTATTAATGACCTCCGGTGTATCTAGCCATAGCTTTAATGCCCCAGTACTCGCACTCATACTAGTGGTCACTAATGGATGTCCGGACTACTACTCAGACCCCCTAAGTTGCTCATATGAGGCCCGCTAGAACAGTGATTTAAAGATATGTTAGTGAACGCAACAAACATTGAATAGAAAGACAAAAAATTAACAACTTAAACAAATTGACTTACATCGATCAACCTGGAAATATTTTGAAATATAGTCGCCTGCCCAGTGCGCCTCGTCTTTGTCCTTTTTCCTTACATGCTTCTGACTATATGTCAGAGCTATGACCTCATCCTCCTCCAGATCCAGGTGCGAGACCGCATTCAAGTGTCGAACGATGTCTTGTGCCACTGACCCCCCCATATGCGTCAGATCTCTGTTCTTTCTATTCTCGGCCCTGCTCTTACTCTTGGCGTACTAGCCTAGATCCGCAACCCACCGATCTATCATCTGCCACCATACTGTTGGAGATATCCAATGTGGGGGATATGTCTTCATCTCTGTCATCGGGGAACCCTCGAGCAGCATCTTCTTCGCCTAGTCCCGTTTGTCATGGAGCCATTGGTGTAATTCTTGCCGATGTAAGTGAAGAAGGCCTGCCGCCCCACTGCTGCTGATCAGGCGAGTCAAACGTGAACCCCTCATGCAAGGCATTCAATAACATAAATTAATTTAAATACTAAATGCTAATTAAACAAATACTATCGCAGAAAAAAATACTTCAATGTACCAACCACTCTTCGTATAGGGACTCCCTCGTAGCGGCATCCCAGTCCTTCCAGTACAGGCGTGGCTCAAAGAATTGGCCCTTCACAAGAACGCCGATCTTCGTCCTTGCCTGGTTCTCCAGGATCCTGCCAAAAGAAGTAAATAAATAAATTAATACAACACAAATATAAATTAACTCCCCAAAAATTTAAATATACGGCATGATGTGATTTTTTTTTACTTACTAGTCCTCCTGGGTGAGCGTAACTCTCTGTTTACGCAAGGGGTCGATGCGTACCCCGCGTGTCGGGCCATGGCCTCGTCGAGATCCTACAAAACACAGACATTAATATAGTTCAAATATACTTTAAATATAAGGCTAGCAAAAATGGACTAAATACCGTTATCAACTATACCTGAGGTAGAACCCACAGAAGAAGGAGAATCAACGCGCGTGTGGGATGAATCTGCGTCGGGCTGGGGCTAGGGCGACTGCTAGGGCGATGGCTAGGGCTGGGGCTTGGGCTAGAGCTGGAGCTGGGGTCCCGTTTGCTGTATGTGAGCACTATGTGCCTCGTCATCAGTGGACAATGATGAGGTGGGACCCACCGGGGAAGAAGCAGCTTGGCGTCCACCCCTGCCACGATTAGCTTGTATCTATCCATATCTGACTTCGTATAGATACATTGCAAAGACATTAACACATTAAAAACAATAATTTGGCAGGAATCATCATCGGCACTATATATATGAACAGAGCTGCAAAAACACATCAATATGAACCAAGTTCTAAAATGTTACTACATTTTTACGTGGTGTTACAACATTACAAGTCAATCATTTTCAGTTTGAGAATCATCATCATATTTATCACGAAACTCGTCGTCCTCTTCTTCGTGGGACTCGTCATCCTCTTCATCTTCTAATTCATCCTCTTCATTAGTAGACTCAGTCACATCATCTCCAACACTTTTCACGTCTTCTGCGTCATCATCTACGACTTCTTCTCCTACATGAAGTGTTGTTGGAAGAGGAAGATCGTCCTCCTCGTTGTTGACCTCAACAGGTAACAAGACAGCTGGTTGGTCGGCTTGAAAGGTGTCTAGCTCACTGTCATATGTCATGGATAATTTCTTGGACTTGATAACGGTATACCAATGAGATTTGGGATTGGCGACGTCCTCCGTGCAAAAGACTTGTGCAGCTTGACTAGCAAACACAAAGGGCTCGTCTGATGCAAGTCTTGACTTGACATTGACATCTACAATCCCTTGAGAGCTAACACGGATTCCTCTACTGCATGTGACATCGAACCACGTACACTTGAACATTACCAGGTGATTTTGGGAACCCAGATATGTTAGCTCAACAATCTCATCTAGCTCTCTGTAAAAGTCCATGCAATTCTCGACATAACAGTATGTTAGATCAACAATTTCATCTAGCTTTCTATAAAAGTCCATGAAATTCTTGGCATAACAGTAGCCGTTGACCAAAACTCTACTATTTTGGGTTTGTTTTGTTCGGTCATCATCTTTTACGTTAAACCTAAACCCGTTGATGATATAGCTTCCATGACAGGATGCTTGTTTGTTCGGTCATCATCTTCTACACGCCTTTTGAACCACTGTACAAATTGTGATTTTCGATGAGATTCAAGTCCAGCAAGATCAGTGATTAAAAATTCCGCATCGAACTCACTGCAAACCAATATAGTTGACTCGCTTATCACACATTTTCAATTATGTACAGCAATGTAAGTGAATTAAGACATTAACTTACTCAACGAATGTCGAAACTTCATTACAATTTAGAAGGGCATATATTGTTGCAGCACTGTACTCTTCATCCATTAGCCATCGAGTATACGTTCGGCCGAACAGACATTTCAGCCTAGTTGATTTAACCTTGTATCAACATCAGGCCCGAAATATTGACTATAAAAGTTTACAAGCTCTTCCATTACGTAAGCCTCCGTAATTGAGCCCTCAACCCGAGCCTTATTGCGGACTTTTTTCTTTAAATGGAACATGAACCTAGAAGTTTAGCAAATCGAGTTAGGTGGAATATGAATGATAACATGTGTCGCATTAAGTGTAAACGAACAACTGTAACAATTTAAAGATTATCTCTCGAAGGGATACATCCACCGATATTGCACGGGTCCACCCATCTTAGCTTCATATGCCAAGTGAACAGGCAGATGCTCCATTGAATCAAAGAACGAAGGTGGAAAGATTTTCTCCAGCTTGCAAATCGTCACCACAATGTTTTCAAGCATCTCCATGTTACTCACCCAGATCGTAGAAGAACATATATCTCAAAAGAAATGAGATAATTCAGTCAAAGTCTCGCAAACAACCCATGGCAACAGTCTCCGAAAGGCAATAGGAATGAATCTCTCCATGAATACGTGACAGTCGTGACTCTTCATCCCTTGGAACTTTCATTTTGATACATTGCAACAACAGATATGTTGGACGCAAACCCATCCGGAAGCTTCAAATTCTTAACCCACTGACAGACCTTCTCCACTTGTTTCTTGTCTAGACAGTAAGGTGCTTTCAGAAGTATCGTCCTCCCGCTGACTATTCGAGGATGCAATTCACGGCGTACACCCAACTGTTGTAGATCCCTTCTCACTTTAAGGTGATCTTTCAATTTTCCCTTGACATTCATCACTGTGTTGAACACATTATCAAAATGTTCTTCTCAATATGCATCACATTCATGTTGTTTTGGATAACGAGCGTCCTCCAGTAGGCTAACTCCCAGAAAAATACAAAATTTCCTCCAGTTGTGCTCTTTCTCGTAACCTGGAATCTTCTGATTTGGCACACCCTTACCGTGTGGTATGTCAGTATCAAGTGTCTCCTGGTGTGAGAGCACTTCTTCACCAGATGGGTAGTCCAGTGTGACAACTTCAAGCTCGATTGTTCCGTCAAATTTATCCTTCTGCCTACGAAACTGATGGCCCGGTGGCAAAAGCTTACGGTACATCCGAACCACGAGAGCTTTTCATCGTGCTTTAACGTATGATCGGGGTTCATGCCCATACAAGCAGGGCATGCTAGCTTCCCATGTGTGCTCCAGCCACACGTCATTCCCAATGCGGAAAAATCATGTATAGTCCACATCAAAGCAACCCTTATCGAAAAATTCTGTTTAAGGGATGCATCATATGTTTCGACTCCATGATTCCATAACTATTTTAACTCATCAATCAACGACCTTAAATACACATCTATGTCCTTCCCAGGACTCTTCGGCCCCGAAATAAGCAACGACAAGAACATGTACGGCTTCTTCATGCACATGCCTGGTGGAAGGTTGTACGGGACAATAATAACAGGCCAACAGGAGTAAGGCGTGGTAGACTGACCGAAAGGGTTGAACCCATCGGTTGTGAGACCAAGTCTAACATTCGAACCTCCTGAGCAAAGACTGGATGCCTGCGATCAAACTCCTTCCATGCCCCTCCATCAGCTGGGTGTGTCAGCACATCAGCATCATTGCTACGAGTCTCATAGTGAGCCCTCATATGTTCAGCCGTATTGGAGGAGTAGTATGTTCTCTGAAGCCGTGGTGTGACCGAAAAATATCGTAATATCTTCCATGCAATGTTATTCTTCTTCCCTTTGTCTAGTTTGTACCTCGAATGATCACATACTGGACACTGTGACAACTCCTTATTCTCTTTTCAGAACAATACACAATCATTATTGCACGCATCTATCCGCTCATAGCTCAACCCAAGTTTCCTCATCATCTTCTTTGCGTCATAGTACGACGGCGGTAGCTTTTCACTTTCGGGCAAAATTTCTTTGATTAAGGTAACAAACTCGTTAAAACCTTTCTCACTCAGCCCGTGGTCTGATTTCAACTGTAATAACCTACTAATCACAGACAGACGTGTGTGTTTCAAAGCTCCATCCAACAGCGGCTCTTCCGCAGCTCTCATAAAATTGATGAACTCCCTCGTTCGGCGATTAGGGACTGTCGTCACACTGTCGTTACCCCAGTCAACATTAGCATGCCCAACATCCATAATCATATCTCGATAATCACACTGTGCCTCCTCCCTAACTTCAGTTTGACTAGCAGAGTGGAACGACAATACTATCATTTTCCCGTGCTGCGTCCACCTTGTGTATCCACCCATAAAACCGTACAGACGAAGATGCCATTTTACTTCAATTCTTTTTCTCCGATGCAACAACTTATCAAAGTCAACATGTGCAGAATGCGCATAAGAGAAGTTGAGAAATTCTTCAATGAGATCCTCAAAATCGTCAGCATTCTTCCTTTTCATCCAACTTTGATCGACTGACATGATGACTGAATTATCGTACTAAATACCACCTTTAATTATGACCAATCATTAGGCAGGGTCGATGTAAATATAAATGCATGAATGTGACAACATGTCTATATATTTCACCTCCATTGTCTAATACGTAGTGGTCCTATCCCATTCAAAAAAGCACGTGTTTATAAAATAGTGAAGAACTTATGCTTAGTCCTATGTCTGTAGAAAATTCGGCAGCGCCTCCCCGCATTTCTCCAAGTACACGACATTGATTAGGTGTTCTAACATTCATCTAACCTTGCCTTGCAAGTTTTGACGAATGTTAGAACACCAGATCTGTATGCACCTGGAGAAAAACATGAAAACGTGTACCAAATATCCACGGCATAGAACACAGAGAATGAGTTGAAACACTATTTTATAAACACGTAGCTTTTCCAAATTATCCAAAGTGGACGTCCAAAGGCTCATTACAAAGCATTATTTTGTGATGAGTACCTTTAAACGGGAATTAAGGATTTTTATACATGCATGCGTTCAGAAATTGATAACATATACAACACATAATTAGCATATATTATTCTCTTTCTCTCTTTAGTCATCCTATCAGCATATAAAGGTACCCCAATAGCACTCTATGCATAACTAAGCCTTACTACCGAGATAATTCAACTGGTAGATTACATAGTTATAACAGAAAAGTTAGGACGGGGGCAACATATGTGCACACATGCAACACTCCTGATATAACCATTTGCTACCCATAAGGACGAAACAAGGTGGTTCACTCGAAGCTGAATTCTTACAGGAAAAATTAGTTGCCGACCTGTACTTTACTTTAGGTGCTATTATTTTCTCTCAAAGACTAACAAATGATGCTTAAGCAGCCCCTTCGCAATTAACGAAATACCGCACATTTTTAACTTTATCCAATTAAGTGCGACAAATGGCGTGCAAAGTGAATTTCTTAAGGAGAACCTTTTTGAGCAGTTTATAATACTTAAACTTTTGAAAATCATTTCTTTTCCCTTTCCTCTAAAATTTAAGTTGGCTTTGCTGCGGTATTTCACTAACCCAGAGGGAGAATGCAGTGCCTCACTTATAAGTGGAGGGGAAAAAATTATATTCAAGATAAAGTCGAGGGGCTTATCAGCTAATTTCTCCATTGTTGTACAAAGGATTATGCCTTTCTTATAAGTAGATGTTGCACGGGATTCATGAAAGAAAACTGATATTTGCACTCCATTTTCGGCCTTTAAACTCCACATGCACTGCCAATCACATTTTTTTCGTCACTTAAAGCCTATTAAGTCATCAAAAGTTCCTATGGAGTTTAAAAGTCCAAAATGAGAGCGTAAACAATAATATATAAAACAGAAATGCCCAAAGGAATGACATTTTTCACAGAATTCTAAAACCGGTAACAGTTAACAGTATACTTCTTATTTTTTGGTTTTTTTGAGAACCAACTAACCAAGAAACATTTTCACTTTGTGAGAGAAGTAATGGAATCACGATGACTGTATTACTGCAGTTGTCAAGAACATATACAGAAGTATTTTAGGTATGATCAAAGCATACTATGAAAATAATGATACTCTTCCACACCTAATACGTTGCATTTCAAAGTTTAGATGCATACATTTTGTATTCCAAATTTTCAACTATTTGTTTTTCCATCTATTAGCCATCTCTCATTGCTTCCCACAACCAAGAAACCAAAGTATCAAAAGAAACTAAAATGGAACTAAAGAAAAGAAACTAGACATTAGGTGTGAAAGATGAGTGAACCACCTTGTTGTGTCTTCCCATTAATGCAAGAACAATCACCAAATAAGGACAACATAACAATAGCTAGAGAAAATTAATGTTTAACTAATGCAAGAACAATCACCAAATCCTGTCAGATTAATGAATTAGTGTTCTGATTAGTAATGCAAGAACATATCTGGTTTTTATCATCTTCGAGTGAGTTCAATTTGTTCAAGACTACTGAAATTAATCTAATCAACCGAGGAGGGGAGACAAACCTTTACAGTGGCAGCTCCGCCGGAGAAAAAGGAACGAACGGTTAGAGATGGAGACGGTGTCTTCGGAGGTGGCGTGGCGTCAGTGGGTTGTCGTCAGAGGTGGCGCGACATCAATTGGTTGTCGTCGGCGGTGAGGGAGGCTCACCGGAGGTTAAATCGCCGGTGGGTTAAACAGGGTCAGACGATCAAACGGTAGAAAGAGATAGAAATGGGGAGAGAGAAAATGCAAAGTTGTCACTTGAAAGACTTTTAGCGACAGACAAAACCCATCGCTAAAATCCTATCAGTCAAAGAAATTTTATCAGACGAATTTTTTTTAGCGACCGTATTATTCTGTCTCTTAAAAAATATTAAAAAAAACCCTCAAACATTACAAATTCCCTAAAAATATTTAACGATGGGATCCCCGTCATTAAAAGCCCGTTGTTAAAAGTCCGCTGGCAAAGGTTTTTATCGACGTAATATTCTGTCGGTAAAACGTTTTTACCAATGGATTTTTACCGACTGTGTTTCCCGTTACTGAAAGAGCTTTTGGCTACGGAAAACATTCCGTTGCTAAATCTATCTTTTCTTGTAGTGAATAAGCCGTGTTTCCTCCCTCCAGTATGGGGTTCTTTGGAACGGCACCTTTATGAGACTTTATTAGCTAACATGTGGGATTCATCATGATCCACTATCGCCTTATCTTTTCATTATTTGCCTTAATGATCTCTAACTTAGACTGACCTAGGCGGAAGAGTCAAAATCTCTACATCCTATAAATATTGTCCATTCATGATTGGGTATATCTCACCTAATGTTTGCTGAAGATATCCTTCTTTTTGGTCGGGCTACCACAAAAAACTGTCAGAGCTTCCTGAACACTTTTAATATTTTAGCTCCCCGTGCTAGCCTCAAAATAAATTTTCTAAGTAAGAAATCCTCTTTTCAAAAAAAAAAAAAAACACCCAGAGAAACATTGAGCAATTATTCAACTAGATCTCCATCATTGTGATCACGAAAAAATTTGATAAATGCTTTGATAGTCCCCCGACCCACGGTCGTTACAAAACTGTAATTAAAATTTGCTTACCTCATTTATCAAACTGAAGCAGAGTGAACTCCTAGATATCCTCCTCCCTATTGTTAGGCAAATCATCCTGGTCAAAGCAGTTTGAAATGCCATCCCCTCCTACTTGATACAAGTTGACATGCTTTCTAACTCCATTTCGACCTAACCCAACGCACGAAGTAAAATTTTGGTTTGAGGTCACTCAGGAACGAAAAAGTGATGGCATGTACTCAATTAGGGCATTATCTCTCTCCCTAGATGCAAAAGGCATCTGGCACTGGCGTACTTTAGAGGCAAATCAAGCTATGTTCATGCATGAATCTAGTCTGGAGGCTCTGGACACAACCTCAATGCCTTTGGGCTAAAACCCTCAAGGGCAAATATCACTAATGGACTCCATCTGGGAAGTCAAGCCCAAGGCAAATGGTTCATTTTTTAGAAACAAATTCTTTGCCCTCGTGATATCATTGCAAAAGCCATACAGTGGCATGTCGGTAATAGGGAGGACTTTTACTTTTGGTATCACCACTTGATACATAGGGAGTGTTATGCAAACTATTTATCGCAGCACTTTTCACTCACAGTGAAAATCTTCGAGTGAGCGTGTTTATAAGAAATTAGGAATGGGACACTGATAAATTGAATTTTTTTTGGTCCAATGCTCTCGTAAACTAAATCATAGATATTCCCATCCCTCCGTGCCACGAAAAACCTGACACCATTGACTGGGCTTTTGACTGGGGAGAATGCTCTGTGACCTCAGCCAATAATATGATTTAGGCAGATATTTCGTCCCATGGAGGAGACAGGAATTGAACATGGAGAGTATGGTGTCCATCCAAAGTCCAAAGCTTCCTTTAGAGATGCACTCACTATGCCCTCCCAGTTGGAATAAAGCTTCATGACACCCTTTGGGCAGGTCATGCCAGAGGGAAGAGGAAGCTAGCTTTCCTTCAACAAGGTTACGATTGGCCCCACATGAAGGATGAAGTACAATAGCTTTTGGATAAGAAAGGCATGCCCTCATAGATGCAGGGAGCTAGAGAGTACTAACCGCCGTCTTTGTAGCTATCACATTATTAGGGAAATCTAGAGAATGGAAAACCCTTAAAAACGTCTTTAAACTATATAATATTACCATTCGATGTTGGTGTGAACAGAACTCACGAGGACTAAAGGACACTAGCCCCTTCCAAATGTCATGGAAGACTCTATTCGCCTTTCTTCTTTCTTTGATTTGCAAATATCATAACCAATTAGCAATCCTAAATGTCACATTCCCTACTAGTATGGGGATTATCAATGAAGCTACATCTTAATAGCGGGACAATTGATTCTTTCTTAATAGTACCAGCTAGAGCACTACTAGAATAACCTTCGAATAATTGGCTGGACACTACCGCAGGAGAACTGGGTTAAACTAAAAACTAGTGGTAGCAACATAATCTTAGCAAGCCAGAGTTGCGGCTCTGATTCGTATTACTAGGGGTAGTTGGGCGATGGGATGTTTCCGTTGCCTACACTCTATTGATAATCATACAGCTGAATGGTGTCAGTTCAGGATAGACTCTTACTTTCCTGGAACAAAAGACTTCGAAACATAATGTTAGAGGTGGACGACCTTAATGTTTTCAGGGCAAGTATATGATTCTCATATGTAGGGCTGTATACAAATTGAGTTTAAGCCAAACAGAGATATGTCCAAACTCGTTTGTTTAGTTTCATGTCATGTTCATGTTCATGTTAGTTTAATCTTCATAATTTTGTGTGAACTCGTTCGCAGTTTGTTTCACAAGACTCATGTTCGGCTCGAGTTCGTTCGTTTATTTATAGGAACCGAACTCGAACTTGAACTTGAAAACTCGTGTTCTCATTCAAAACAATTATTTTCAAACCAGAACTACACCTTACTTGATCCAATTGTCTAACTGATTTTTGGACTTCCAAGTTTAAACTAATTTATACTATAATTAAGTTATATGACTTTTAGGTTTGGAACATATTATAATGAAGTTGTTATCCAGACAAGTTGTTCACAAACACAATCATGAACACTTTAGAATGTTCATGCTTGGCTCCTTTAACAATGAGTTCTAATATTTTATTCATGTTCGGTTCGTATATTATATAAACGAATATGAATGAGTTCTTTGGAGAACGAACCACGAGCAGTTCTTGAACAACTTGATTCATTTAAGTCCTACTCATGTGTATAGAGAAACCAACTTTTACACGGACTTCATGGCTAAATAAGCAGGTAATCAGCAATAAATACACCATTATTGCGATCATGTGCCCTTTTTTTGGTCTAACCTCCTTTATCCGAATGCTTGTGAGAGAATCACCTCACGATGTGTGACTCAAACAAATGTTAATTAAATGATATTTCTCCAGCTTATCAAAAAAGAGTCTAATGGTGAAGGTGGTGGTGGTGGTTGGGTGTAGTCATTTGGGAATGGTGGTGGGTGTTTGAGTTAGTATTGGTCGTTTGTATTTTTCTTTTCATAGTTAAAATTACTTTCTTTTTTATTTTTTGTCCTTCATTCCATGTCATCATATTACGATGGATTAATCAACTAGAGGAAAAGCAATGAAAGTTGTCCACATGTCTCTAGAAAAATGATATTATTTCATAAATATGAGATTTGCCCTTGAAAATTTTAACGCATGTGCCCACCTCCATCTATATTTAGACTAATTTGGTTCAAAAACAAAATTTTATGCACTGCTTGGGTACATTTTAGACATTGGTTAGTTAACCTAGATCTGAAGTATACTTTAATTAGGGTACAAACTTGACATTAGTCCTAAGCTAATTGCTCAAATTTATATCTTTAATATCTTCATTATATTTTTTTGGCATATAAAAGAGTAAAAATTTCCAGAAAACTATCGGTGCACTCAAAATTTTACAAAAATGATCGACACATAAGTAACACTCAAACTTCAACAGCTCGGTGCATAATGGATGCTACATTCATAAGGGCCACTGAAAATATTCATGCCTCAGTTTTTTCATCACTATCAAATCGTCACAAATAATCGCCAACCCTCAGTTTTTTCTCACTAATGTTCCGAAAATGTCACTAGAAGGCGTGAAAAGCATCACTGGACTTAAGTAGTGAAAGTGGCCTCCGTTTTACAAATCCTGTTTTTGAAAATGCTATGTGAATAATGTCGAAACATGTTTTTTTAACAATTCCAAGATGCATTTCTTTTCTTTGCAATTAGGAAAATAAAATCATGTAAAGGTTGTGCGTGCATAGGCATATATTTTATGCACATAGAGGTAGGGGTACAACAGTGATCACGCTAGCTACATTAGTGTATAAACAAGCCTGTGATATTATACGTACATCAGCCGTGTAGTTTGTGATTAATCTTGTAAGATACTGTCTATGAACTCATAAGAACCTACTTTAACTAAACTTTTCAGGGAGGCATTACCAAGTAGTGGGCTGTCGGCCACGTAATTATAAAGCATAATCTCAAGCTCAAGTGTGTTTAATACAGACTTAGTTTGAGCATCATAGAATTGTTTGTGGGAATGATCGGGAACAAAGGATGTTTATTTTTGTTTAAAAGAAGCTAATGGCTTAATTGTTCAAAGACTTCAAATTAGTAAAATTTGGAAAGCCAATATATACTAAAAAATGAGAATAACATGCGCTATTAGAAAGGAAAAAAATAACGACGTTACAATTGATTTAAAATTATTTTGATGTCAGTTGTGTTTAACTACACCAAATAAGTAAGAGGCAAACTGTAATGACAAAATGTCTAATTCCCTCGATATTTCGAGCTGTGACCGGCCCATTTGATGTATCAATTACTTAGTTGATAGAGAAATGGTCTGAAATGTTACAAGTACCCTAACTCCCATTAAGTATGTTCTACAAATCAACTAATTCAACTCCTTCATCGTGGTTGTCGTGTGTGCTTGTGATCAGCTGCGAACTTTAATAAGGTCGCACGTTACAATAAATACGCGAGGGATGATTCAACTCATTGTTTCCATGGGTACCTTGCAATACTTGCATAGCAGAGTTTCGAAGTGACCATGAGAATGATTACCTTGATTGACCCGTGCGACTCCAATTCCTAGGCTAGTTATATAGTAGTAAAGATTATCATGACTGCGATTACATTGTACGCTGATGGTCATTGTATAGCAACCAAACATGTTCCTTGTTAAACTTTTACATGAGCTAGCTCGAAAAGGACTTCAAGTACATCTAACCAACAAGGAAGACGGAGAGTCTCCATAAGCACATCCAAACCTCCGATCTTCTTCAACTTCAATCACTTTGAGATTCATAATCCCATTTTTCATTATCTTAAACCGTTGTAGCTTTTTCTACAGTCATTTGTTCGCTTTTCCATTTGTTCTTGTTATGTGTTTGTGTCGACCTTAGTGTACTATCCTCTGTTTTCTATTCTTGTTCAGTATTTCTTTGTAGGTGCATTAGTGTTAGCTGGTTCAAGAAGAAGGATGAGCTAATTGATATGTGCAAATCTGTCAAATTGACAGCAGAGGAGGCATAAAAAATTGGTATCTCAATTGGGGTGGATGATAAATTTGGGCAGAACAGATGTCTCTGTGTTTACTCAAACATGTGATCAGAAAGAGGCCATACAATGTCGAAGCTTTGAGAAGCACAATGTCATCAGCGTGGAGATCAATTCCAAGGCTAGACGTTAAGTGGGTTGGTGATAATTTGTTCCTGATACAGACTGACCTTGGTCACTAGGTAAACATATCCTGGGCTGGCTATGAAAGAGTATGAGGGCGTCCCCTATTTAGGTTCATGTGTTACATTTACCATTTAATCGCATGGAAAGATACGGGAAGCAATTGGGAACCAGATAGGGACATGTCTAAAAGTTAACATAAATCAAAGTAGAGTTGGATGGCGTAAATGCACCCAGGGCGGGTTCTATTAGATGTACGAAAACTGCTTGTGAGAGGCAATATAATTAGTAGATTCAGATAATAAGGCTATATTACCCAATTTTCTGTTACTGGTGTTGTGGTATTCACCATCTTAGAGTCGGTGACTGGACTCGGCAGAGCCGAGTAGACGTGGTACAGATCAAAAAATTCACATATGTAGTGATAAAGACTGGAATAGGGATGGCAGTGGATTAGAATAGGAGCAAGGTATATTGTCACCGAAATTAGCAGCCCGGGGGTGCATAGGCCGAGAGTTTAGGAGATTGATTTTAATTAGAAGATCGAGCATGGACATTAACCATCATGAACCCAAGAAAGTGTTCATTCCCACACCCAATATGTTTTTCAACACGTCATTGGTTTCTAAAAGTTGAGAGATTTATCTTTAATGTTCTTTCTAACGATAGATAAAGGTATGGCAAAACATAGTATGCTATGAAAATAAACGTTCATGAGAGTCGAACAGCTATGTTTTCAGATGAAATAGCGGGGGGAAATATGGTGGATAGTTAATTGTGATGATGAAGAACCAGGAACTATGTTGACCACCATTCTAAAAAACAATCTTGAAGCCCATGCAAAACCCCATAACAAAACCCAACAACAAAAGCCCACCCCTGCCCTGCATTAGAACAAATCCCAAGAGAGAGAGATAAAGCCTAGCAAAAAAATATAAAGAAAAGAAGAAAGAAATCCCCTCAAGACCCCAACCCACATACCGAGCCTAGTAGGCCTCCCTCGTACCAACTCAATAGCCGAAAGCTAAGCTTAAAGCCAGACTCTGGTCAGAAGCCGCCCATAATACGAAAATCAAATTAAGTCACAACTGTACAGAGAGTGGAGGAGCTCACAGAAAATGGAAGATGGCAAGAACGGCTATTCAAAGGATGGAATATGGCTTTTGTTGAAATTACATTAATGCGCTTACCACATAACGTAATGGATTCGGAAGCATACCATACGAAATTTTCGAAAATTTCGACGTAGAATCTTTGTTATTACGAGCCTCCAACACGCTTGATCTTTTCGTAAGTACGAAAACGGTTACTAGAGTCCAGTTCTTCGTCCACGAACCAATCTTGGTGATTGCTCTAGAGAGAGTGTAACAGAGGGAGGGTTATTACTATTCCTTCTGACTTATTGAATATCTCAGACTGCTTTTACATCAAACTCTTAGGAGATAAAAATTGTATTTATCTCAAATACTTAAGAGATAAATATTCTCTAAATAACTGTATTTATCCAAAGTGGGCGGATAATGGGTCCATTGACCCAATTTATTAACAGCTTTTATGAAAGTGGAAAATGGGCGAAGCTGAAGCAGAACAATGGAGGTGGATTTTCAACAGAAGAAAATGAAGCACAGATGAAGGTGTGGTCTCTTTAACGATAGTGAAGAGGGACCTTGCCCTTCGGTTGTCATAACAATCTTAGTTTGGTATTATGATGGGATAGGAAAAAAAAAAACTGTTCAAGAAATGGAGAATAAACAGAATACGAAGATTTCCATTTAGTATTCGTTTTGGATACTAAGTTTAGGAGTAGGAAGATTGAGTTTAAAAAGAAAATGGTGTTTGAATGGGTTCGGAGCAAATACAGTTGCAAAATCTGGGAGTCAGGGTCTCTTCTGACCGAAGGATGTAGTTAATCTACTTCAAGGTTGTTCCCGCTATCACATAAATGCAAGGGTTGGAAGAGATGGATGTAAAGCGAAATGACCATTCACAGGCTGCAGACATCCCTATTCTTCAAAATGAAACAGTCTTGGGCACTATTAAAGAGGATATGTGTAACAGGTATAATCTCCATTGGCTGTGTGCGGGCAAACTTTAATGAGATCCTTACAGAGGCCATAAAACAAGGGAGACTTAGAAAGCCAAATTTGCATATGGCAAACTCTCGAGATGCTCTAAAGGATTGTGACCTATGTGATCTCGGTTATTATGGTTTTAGTTTACATGTTGTAACAACAGATCACATCCATAAACACTCCGAGAAAGGCTAGTAGATTGGTCAAGTATGTGACTATTTTTGTGAAGATATAAGAAAAAGTGTATCAAGGAACCCTGAGCAAATATCAGAAGCCCTTGAGGATTATTCTATATGTTCAGGGGATGCCTATAGCTGTTTATATCGAGGTCGGGGGTTCAAGGCTGTAGAAAAGCTAATAAATAAATAAAACAATATCAGGATGCAACCCTAGAGAAATATTAATGGACCAAAATACTGAAAAGCTACAATTGTAAGGGCTGGTACAATTTTTATCAGTCGGTATACTCTTTTCCTTATGAATTTACTTCAAAGTCTTTGTCTTACAATGAAAAGCTTACATGCCACGTAAATGCACATGAACTAAATAAAAACGCCCCAGAACCCAATATAAGATACACCAAATTCATTAGACTTTGGATTGGGTTAATAATTAGACCGGACTAGACTAACAAAATATATAATAAAGCCTATCAAAAATAGACTAGTTGTACTGGATCAAACTGAACTTGACCACACTAAAGGATAAAGTCTATAAAATAGACTAACTGAACTTTTTTGAAGCTGGACTTTATTGGATCAAAAGATAAAAATAAATTTACAATAACGGGGTATGTACGATGCTTAAAAGGACAAGAATAGTGGTAAATTGTTTCTAGAACATTGTATTTACATCTAGCCAACATACTGATGTCGGTCCAAAATACGGTCGCAATGAAGATTACACCAAGCATGAATGATGAACTTGCAAGCTGATACAAACGAAAGGTTAACTATACTGCTTTATCTATGTATCCGTAAATGCACATGGCACGCTTGTATACCTGTGATGCTTTTTAAAACTTGCTGGCACAATAGGAAATGGGTTTGTTTATCTTTTATGTATCTCAATGAAAGGTCTTTGAATCCTGTTTCTTAATTATATACGTACTGATTCAGTCCAAAATGCCAAAAACTTGAGGAGATGACCCAATTACCACCCATTAGCCTTTGTGATGTAATTTGCAAGACAACCTCTAAACCCCTAGTAAATTGTCTGAAACCTTGCTTAACTTATCGTATGTCAAAATATTAGAATCATTTAATCCCTGGTGATTAAATAATGGATAAAAATATGTAGGAAATCAGACATGAGTAATGCTTATGATAAGTAAAATGGCCTCTCGGGGAAGCAAAGTTAAGAAAGCTAGGATTCAATGACTAGAGGCTTTCACTAGTTCTAACATGCATCACTACTTAACGCTATCGTTCTCAATAATGATCGATTTTGCTATGTCCATCCCCAGAAGCGGTCTCCGTCAAGGAAACCCGTCATGGCCTTACTTTTTCTAATACGGGAAGGGCTGTTCTTCCTTAGTCGTGGAAGCCAGACAAAAATGACTACTTCACAATGCATAAATTGATCGGGGCTGCTTGAAGTTCCCACATTGAATTGTGTAGACAAACGCGACTCAAGAGGAGGCTGGGGGATCAACAGTATCCTACAAGTCTATGGAAAAGCCTCTAGACAAGTGATAAACCTTCAGAAGTCTGATACTTTGTTAAATAAAAATACTGGTTATGCGGTGAAACAAGCTCTAAGCAACATCTTAAGGATTCCAGTGGTGGTGTGGCATGTATATATATATATATATATATATATATATATATATATATATATATATATATATATATATATATATATATATATATATGGGAGCTGATCCGTTGATAGCATTAGCAAAATGGGAGATCTTGCTAGCGCGATCTGTCCGTCCATCCCGAAGGGATGGACGGCCCAGATCGCTTATTTTTGCGGCGCTGTCAGTGGTCCGCTACACAGTGTAGCGGACGAACCTTTTTACCATTTTGCCCCTGCTCCCCCCTCCGCTCCACTGTCTACCGGACCACTTTCTTGGGCCCACGTTGACAGCCAAAAAGTCGTCCGCTAGACAGTGTAGCGGACGACTGACTACAACTGACACATTTCCACGTGTTTGTATCTTTATTTCTACACACGACGGGTTGTCGGAATTCCTCAAGCTCCTTCGGCTACAATTTTCTTCTCCTTCGGACTCGCTTCCATTTTCAGCTCCCTTCAAGCTTCGAGTAAAACTTGCTTCAAGCTTCACTCAAGTAAGGTAAGTTTGCGAATGGTGAAGTTTTCTTTATGGATTGAATGGTAAAATATAATTTTATTTTGTTCGGACAAAAAAGTATAGATTTTTTTTTATGTTCTAGAAATTTGTCACTCTATTCTTCAATTTGTGATGTTCTAGACATGATGTTCATAAAAAAGGTGTAATTTGTTAACACTAAATAAAATTATAGTTTAATTCAATTTTTTGGTATGATGAATTCGTCTATTTATCTTAGTAATTTTAATTTGTTATGTTCAGTAAATTAATAATTGTTAATTTGGAGACACTTTTAGGGGTTATGCATACGGTATGTTTGTCATCCTAAATTGGTCTATTCGCCAAGGTAATTTTTAGGTAATATTTTCAGTTAGAAATGCCATTTGATTGTTAAGCGTAGTCTATTTCTACACAGGTCTTGTTTCACAATGTCTGATTTCGTGTCGAGCTCCAACGTCCCCGTAGATGCTAGTGATCCGTATCTAGGACGAACGTTTCAAACATTGGAAGAAGCTGAAGAATGTTTTCGAGCGTATTCATTGAGGGTTGGTTTTGGCATTAGAATAAAGACTACAAGAACAAGCAACGTAACAAAAAAGATATGCTCTCGCTTATACGAGTGTCATAGGGGCAGAAATCCACAGCAAAATGAGACACGCGTAGGCAATGATGACAGTGATGACGAAATAGGATATTCGCGTAGAAGACGGGACTGCTTTGAGCGCACAAATTGCCAGGTCAAGATGTTCGTAAGCTACAAAGCCAATCATGATCATTGGCTTATTACCAGCCTGGAACTGGCACACAATCACCCGTTAGTAACTCCTTCTAAGGTGAGTCAGATGCATCAACACAAGAAGATGGGTAAGGTCGCGAGGAGCCTAATTCACACAATGAGCAATGCGCGAATTGGACCTACTGAGATTGTTAATGTTCTTGCTGAACAGGCTGGGGGAATTCAAAATTTAAACTTTAACACGACAGACGTTCGTAACGCGGTCCGAACCCATAGACGAGCCGCGTATGACCTCAATGATGCGCAATCGACAATGAGCCTATTGAAACGGATGCAGATGGAGGACCCGCAGTTTACCTTCGATTATAAACTTGACGACGAGCATCGAGTTAGTACAATTTTTTGGGTCGACGGTCGTTCGAGGCTAGCTTATAAGCATTTTGGGGATGTCGTGACTTTCGACACCACATACCGTACCAACAAGTACTCGATGCCGTTCGCTCCTTTCACCGGCGTCAATCATCATTATCACTCCATCCTGTTCGGGTTCGCCTTGTTAAGGGACGAGAGCGAGGGTTCTTTTGTATGGTTGTTTAGGACGTGGCTGGAAGCAATGAACTTCAAAGCACCCAAAGTGATCATCACCGATCAAGATTTGGCAATGAAGAAGGCTATTGCGACCGTCTTCCCAGACACCCGGCACAACTTGTGCACTTGGCACATAAGCAACAAATACCCGGAACGTCTGCATCACGTGTACGCAAAGTATCCAGACTTTAAACAGGATTTTGACAAGTGCGTTACCAAGTCGTTAACGATTGAGGAATTCGAGGAGAGGTGGGAAAAGCTTGTTCGGGATTACTCATTGCAAGACAACGAGTGGCTCCAGCACTTGTACGAGCGCAAAGAGCAATGGATTGGCGTTTACACGAGGAGGTATTTTTCAGCGGGCATGAAAACGACGGGCAGGAGTGAATCTATGAATGCCACGTTCGATAGTTATGTGGGTACAGCTACCAATTTGAAGACTTTCGTTGCATCCGCACAAAAAGCGGTAGCTTCGTTGTTCGTAAAAGAAAGGGCTGCCGACTTTGCAACAACGTACAAACAAAGGAGAAGGTTGCTAGAGACCCCGCTGGAGCTGAACGGTGCCAAAGTCTATACGAAGGAGATCTTCTTGCTATACCAAGTAGAGCTGCGAAAATCGGGACGATACAGTATAAACAAGGTGGCAGAAATGTCTACGCGTGAGTACAAGGTTTATTCGCTCGTGAATGACCTCGTCCCTGAGAAGCTGCGCAGAATTTATACGGTGAGCCACGACACATTGACGGACTCGGTGACATGTGTTTGCAAGAAGTTTGAGTTCCATGGCATCCTGTGTAGACACATTCTGCGGTTTTTCACCCAGAAGAATATCAGGACAATCCCCGATAAATACGTCTTGCCACGGTGGACGAAAGGTGCAAACAGGTTGCACGGTACCATTTCCTTTCCGGAGCACCCGTATACTGACTTTGAAGAATCAGAGACGTTGCGGTATAATCATCTGGTGACGATGTTCACCCGTTTGTCCGTAAAGGCTGCTGCTACAATGGTCGGTTATAAACATCTCCTCGAGGTAGCTCAGCAGCAAGAGCCCATCGTCGACCAGTTGGAAGCAGCTTCAGTCAGCAATGCGGTTGACACCGAGCCTACGACGGAATCCGAAGATGACGAGCCGGGGGAGGAAGGCGACAATGATATCCGGCCGTTGGATCCAATTATATCGCAAACGAAAGGCCGCAAGAGATCTACGCGGATGAAAAGCTCAATTGAAACGGCAACTCAACCTAAAAAGCTGCGAAGGTGTGCATTGTGCAACAAAATGACCGACCACGACAAGCGGAACCATTACAAGGCACTGGGGATAAGTCCAGGGGGTTTGCAAGATGGGGAAGAAGATGACGCCGAAGATGAGGACGAACAAGCTGCAGTGGACCTTTAATTTTTTGTATGAGTTTGACATTTGTAATAATTTTTTCTAATAATTTTTCAACCGAATACTGGAATTTTTTTTTCTTCTGATGTAGCCGACGGATATGCATAGTCTTAATTTTTTGGTCATCATTTATGTCCGCTATACAATGTAGCGGACATCATCGCAGAAAAACTTTTGGTCTTCATTTATGTCCGCTATACAATGTAGCGGACGTCATCGCAGAAAAACTTTTGGTTTTCATTTATGTCCGCTATACAATGTAGCGGACCTCTATCCTATTATATATATTAATCAAAATGGGCAATCAGCTTTTATCAGTCCGCTATATTCTCTCTCTCTCTCTCTCTCTCTCTCTCTCACATCTAACCCAAGCCGCTACCCCATCTACGGCGACCCACATCTCCGGCGACACCACCGTCCTCCCCTCATCGCCGACCTCGATGGCTTCTGGATCGGAGACCACCTACGATTTTATTGGCAACTTGCACCTGGCAGGCAAACACATTTTCAAAGTCATGATGCCGGGATTTGAGAATGAACTTGTAGGCCATCCCTCTTTCTCTGTATTTTCGTGTGTTAAAAGTTTGATCTTTTGGTTAAAAACTAACCTATTTTTTGTATTGTGTTTGTTAGGACATACCGGAAGCCTTTACCAATCAATTTACAACAATTCATGACAGTTCAAGATTATATAGCCGCAAGGGGGCCTGGCAGGTTGAAATCAAGCTGAAGCCCGGCCGACCCCAAAAAAAGCAATTCGCAGAGGGTTGGAACGTTTTCGTGCGCCAGCATGGCCTCGAACTCGGGGACTTTGTAGTGTTTGAACACCTTGGGTGATGGGATTTTCAAGTTGTAATCTTTGATCGGAGCGCTTGTGAAAAAATTTCTTTCCCCCAATGTGAACCCTAATTTATTATTAATAACCAAATTTATTGTATACATGTTCATTATGTTTCCAAAATTTTTCTCGCTTAATTGTGCCGTTTGAGATACCCTCAATATATTGAGATCGTTGATTGTGAATCGTACGTTATTTATTGTTTATCGATATTGAGATTGTTGATTCTGTCGCTAAAACAAGTCTTCGGGCGCCAATTTATTAAAACTGCATCACGCTACATTGTCTTAACCCAACACTTAGAAAATTTTCACTTCCCCCACTGTCCGCCATAATGTGTAGCGGACAGACCAGCAGAATGTCTTAACCCAACACTTAGAAAATTTTCACCCCACTGTCCGCCACATTGTGTAGCAGACAGACCAGCAGAATGTCTTAACCCAACAGTTAGAAAATTTTCACTTCCCCCACTGTCCGCCACATTGTGTAGCGGACGGACCAGCAGAATGTCTTAACCCAACACTTAGAAAATTTTCACTTCCCCCACTGTCCGCTACATTGTGTACGCACGGACCAGCAGAATGTCTTAACCTAACATTTAGAAAATTTTCACTTCCCCCACTGTCCGCTACATTGTGTAGCGGACGGACCAACAGAATGTCTTAACCCAACAATTAGAAAATTTTCACTTCCCCCACTATGCACTACATTATGTAGCGGACGGACCAGCAGAATGTCTTAACCCAACACTTAGAAAATTTTCACTTCCCCCACTGTCCGCTACATTGTGTAGCTGACGGACCAGCAGAATGTCTTAACCCAACAATTAGAAAATTTTCACTTCCCCCACTGTCCGCGACATTGTCTAGCGGACAGACCAGCAGAATGCCTTATCCTAACACTTCTTCCTCCACTGTCCGCTACACAATTTAGCGGATGAACCAGCAGAATGTCTTAACCCAATACTTAAAAAATTTTCACTTCCCCCACTGTCCGCTACATTGTGTAGCGGACGGACCAGCAGGATATTTTAACCCAACACTTGGAAAATTTTCACTTCCCCCACTATCCGCTACATTGTGTAGCGGACGGTTAACCCAACATTTAGAAAATTCACTCCCCCACTGTCCGCTACATTGTGTAGCGGACGGACCAGCAAAAAATGCTTGCAAAATTTTCACTTCTCCCACTGTCCGCCACATTGTGTAGCGGACAGACCAGCAGAATGTCTTCACCCAACACTTGGAAACTGTCCGCTACACATTTTATTTTCCACCTTTCAATCATTCTCAATGAGAGCCAAAAAAGACCAAACTCAAATCATCTTCAACGGAAATCAGACAAATCAATCAATCAATAATCTTCAACACAAATCAATGAGAGCTTTCTAAATAATCATAGTTTATTAAAAAAATTTGACAGTGTAATGGTACAATGTCAACTGGGGGAATCATGTTGGGAGGGATTCTCGGCATTAGCTGGATTTACAATATACCTAACCGCTCTAGGCCGGCCTTTCATAATTTGCCAAGCCATTCTATATCTAAAGGTGTCTACTTCTGCTTGGCTCCACACCGCCGCCTTGAGGCTCTCGGACCGGCAAATGTAATCCATGTACATGCAAAGGAAAACGCCGCAGTCCGAAGTGTTACGTTGCTTGGGCCTCCTCTTCTTCAGTCGCCAATCGGGCTTTGGCCGCGCCGGTACAGGGTTACCACGGACACCATTGACCATTGCACAAAATATATTCTGCAAGAAACACAAAACGGCGTAAGACACGAGTTAACATTTATGCCAAGTTACAATAACTGTTAAACAACAATCGTAATATTACCATTGAGTCCAACTGGGCTTTGTACATCTGTAGCACAGGCATAAATGCGGTATCGTCGTGGAGACTGTCGATCACCGATACGACTTTCTCCACCGGTTCATAGCAAACCAAGTACCAGTGGCTTTTCCCTAAAAATGGGATTAGAAACACGTCGGCAACACTTGCGCTCACTGGACTATCCCTAGCAAGATACGCTCGTAGGTTAGCGGACGGTCTCCACTGGCTCAACTTTTTCTTTCGCCTTTGCTCGACCCACTCATGCCATTCAGACACTAGGAGGCTATGAAAAAAGGCATCCACCAAAAAAACGGCCGGGTACTCGTTCAGCTGCTCCCGACCCCTTTCCTTCAGAATCTCCACGTATGTGGAGATGACACCGTTGTCTAACCAACTCCCCGGAGCCAGGGAGGCCATTTCTCCCCACTCGCAAGTGTAATCCATGCCCTCTGGATGATTCACACTATACAACGCTTTGTCCTGGGGGAAGCCGCTAAAATAACGCTCTCTGATTATTTGGCATTTATGCGGCTTTAGGGGCTTCACTGGATGCCCTTTGCGATATTGCCCTCGGGGGTCGACGGGGGGATATTGCACTCCTTCGGGGGGGTCGACCGGGGGATATTACCCTCCTTCGGCAGTAGATGGTCCTACCCACGGGACAATGGGCAGTGTCTCCGACAGACTGATGTGTTCGAAACCCCAGTCTTGCGTGACTTGACTCTGAGAGAAGGGTTGGGGTTCCGAGTCCAATAGCAAAGAGAAGGAGGGACACTGTAGTCTTCCCACGGCGCTTGAGCCTGGCCCATGGTGCTTGGCTGTCCCCAATCACCACCCATTCCCAGTACAGAGGGACCACCATATCCCTGGCTCACTCCCGAAGTCTGTCCCGAAGGATCGGTGTATCCCTCGCTCACATATGGGGGCTGCCACCCCGGATAACCCATTCCCGGGCTGACGCCGGAAGGCTGGCCCGATGCTTGTGTAAAAAATTCCCGCAGCCATACGCCAACGCATCAGCCTGTTGGCGAAGCTCCTCGCCCATTGCATCCACCAAATCCTTCCGCTCGCGCAACTTCTGGAAGAAGGCGAACGAGGCATTAACCTACATCCAAAGAGATAATAAATAAGTAACTTCATACACAGTTAGAATCATCAAGTTCAATTAAAGCACTTATTGGCCAACTTACCAGATTGTATGCCATGTGCTCATCGATCTGACCCCTAGGGTGGTACTTCTCCCCGCGTTCAAACCCTCCTCCGGGTGATGCGGTAGTACCACCCATTGTACTGTTCGATACTGATCACGGGGTCAGGCTCCGACACAATGGCCGCCAGCGTGTCCTGCCAGGAATCCCAAACCTCAAGTTCTCGTGCGCACAAGTCGTGCGCATTTGCCTTGCCAAACCGAGGGACACCCGGTGGGTTCCTGTTAAGCCTCATATCCGGCGCGCCGACTGGCAACCCCTGCAGGCACTCAAAATGGCGCATAGCGCGATCTGGCAGCTGCCACTCTGCGACCTCGAAGTGGATCAGGGGTGTGCGTTGCAACCTAGAGAGCGTGAAGACGAACGACTCTCCCACCCGTCGCGCCAAATGTTTGTACGGTGCCCATCGCATCTGGCCAGGAGATAACGAGTCGAGCTCCCCCTGATAGTACGTAATGTTGTGATGGGGATCGTCTCTCCTCTGGTAGTGGCTGTCCTTCCGGCTGTACTCCCAGGCGCACAACCGAGGCCACACATTATCGGTTCCGTCCCTACGCGTGGGTGCGCCGGTAGCAAGGTGTTCATAAGACCACACCTGAGAGCAAAGACAAATTAAATAAAGTATCATCAAATTTTATTGTCAATTCAACCCAAAAAAAAAAGAAACAAGCAAGTAATCAAGAATTGTATGATATACCTGCAATAGCGAGAGACATGCACATATCGCTTTGGAGTCGGGCCTCGTTGCCTTGTGCAATGCTCGGTAGAGGTACGCAAGAGTTGCGGCTCCCCAGGCATAATCCCCAACCTCCAGTAGGTTACCCAACAACGGTAAATATTTGACGCTGACGGTATTCTTCGACGTTGTTGGGAACAGAATTGCCCCCATCACCCACAAGAGGAAAGCTTGTGTGTACAGCACAAGCATCTGATCCGTGTAGTTATCCGGCAGAACCTTGTAGGTATCTACCAACCATTTCAACTTGATACCCCCAGTGCTAAATTGATCCTGGGGTATCGAAGTAAAGAAGTCCCTAGCGGTCCTCTTATTCGTTGCTTCCGACGGAGGAGCTATTACCGGCCGCCCCGTCACCGGTAACCCTAAGATGAACCCTACATCTTCTAGGGTAATTGTCAGCTCTCCGAGAGGGAAGTGAAACGTATTCGTTTCACTTCTCCACCTTTCAACAAGGGCACCTATTAAGTGCCGGTCAAGTTGTTGAAAGATCTGCCCACGCGTGAAAATCCCAAACCCAATCCCACGCAGTAATCTTTTCTGGGTTCTGTTCAATTTCCATGCTTTAAAATTATCGGATACTTCTACCGTGTTGAGAAGTGCTCTTTCCTACGAATTAATAAATACAATTTAAGCAAATTAAACGATATACAACGTTCCCAAGAATAACAAAGTTGATAAAATAAGTATCTTACTCCACCATCCCATATGAGCGTACTGATATGGTTTGCTTGGTCGTATAATACGGACGGATCTTCTGGTCCAGGGTTGAAATCCATTTTTCGCAACTGAAATTATGCAAAACGGCAAGGTTGGAAGCGTAAACATTCTCAAACATACAACGCTAGCACAGTCAACGCTAGCATGTGATCAGATAATACTCACATAAGTTCACATGCTGTGGATATGCAATGTACATAGATACAAACAGACACAGAATGGGATTTTACAAGTGAAATCACATGAACAAATAATACGCAATACACATATATAATCTATATATATATGTATAGATACATTGACAAACGCTAGCACAATGCACCGCGCACACATTCAAAATCATGCATACCTATGTTATAGAAAGGATTTTGTACTTGTTACTGCATGGTAGCTGGTATGGCCAACTATGTTGTATCTTAAGTCATTACTTGTACTCCGCATCTACTTCATATGATAACACGAAAGCATCCTCGGATCATCAACAAAAGCACCCATGTTCGACAAATCCTCATATGTTCTACTGAGCCCCGAGACTACATTTCTTGAGTCTCCGGCAATAGTAAGTTCCTTGAAACTCAACTTCATAGGATATTCAATAGCCATCACCATTTCTCATGCTTCTGCTACCTCTACATCGCTAGTTCAATAATTATTGTGACAAACGAACATGAAAAATAAACCCTAAAATCACAAACAACAGCTCATATGCCATCCAAGTGGTCTCAAATAAAAGGTCTCCTGAGAATTGATTTTTTGCAACAACTTTGCTTGCAAGGACCATTTGTAGTTGTGCTTTAGGTTTGGAGGGTTTCACGGTGGCTCGCCAAATTCTTTCAAGGTGACGTTGGTCCGTTGAGTACAACTGCAATGCATCCACTTGCATACATCTGCATAAATCACCCCATTCATATTCTTCCACAAAAACCAACAAGCCATAAATACTGTTTTTGAGACGTGCTAGTTTCTGCACATTCACCTATCCTCCACAAGAAGATTGACCTTACTCGATCGACTTCATTATAGAGGTTATAAAAGCACAATAGACTTGTCAAGCAAAGGAGCATAACCGCAATTAAATAGATCGTCTCCATCCTTTCCATGGCTCGTGCATACATCCTTACTATTTATACAGCTTTTTTTCAAGTCAAATCCCTTAGGAAATATATGCTTATGCACTCTACAAGCAAAAACCTTTACTTCCACTTGGTACCACAGAGTATCAGATAAAGTTCCATTTGTGTTCTTTTGTCTGCTTGATTTTGCTCCATAAGCATGCAGTCCCTCATGTAGCTAGTGGTTTATGATTAGCACTATGCACTTCTAATGAAAAATATAGCTTTCTTATAGTAGAGCCAAACTAGTTTGTCATGCTTGCTGTTATTACGCACAACGATAGGAAGAATTGACCTGAATTAATATTTATGCAGTAAGAATATGCTCTTTAGGGACTTTTCATTCCATGTTCTTCTTTATTGGTCAATTAATCAACTACTATGTTATCACACAATAGAATGCTACTTGGCAATGGATTTCGAAGCTTCAAGGATAAGGAACCACATGTCTCCCGTACCCCGTACATGGATTTTGAAAGATTTAAGGATAAGGAACTATCTTTTACCATGCCCATGTTTCCTACCCGTTAACTGGATCCCGCTTCCACAACTTTTCTTGCTTCAATATGGTTCGCCACACCAACAAAGGGTTGCATTGCACTGGGCTAGAAAACCATCACAATGTAAGTTATATTTGGCTTTTAGGACTTGGACCAACAATGAATCAACATGCTTGGCCAATTCCCAAGCTTGCTTTAAGAGTAAGGCCATGTTGAAAGCCTTTGCCCCACCAACTTTCTTTGTGTACAAACTATCCTAGCTTATCGAACATAACATCATTTTCCAATTATCACTATCCCATGATATGGAAAATTTGGAGATTCTAAATCAAAACATAAGTACTTGGTTGATAGGAAGCAAGACATTACATACGTTCCAATGGACTGTAAAACTTATTTAGTTAGAACTTCCTTACTAGACCTGGACAAAAATGTAGAGGCCCAATTTTGTATCTTATTGCATACTCCCCTTAAGCAACTAAAGACTTCTCTTTAAATCGTGCAACAATAGATGGTAGATATATATATGTATATATATATATATATATATGGGAGCTGATCCGTTGATAGCGCTAGCAAAATGGGAGATCTTGCTAGCGCGATCTGGCCGTCCATCCCGGACGGCTCAGATCGCTTATTTTTTCGGCGCTGTCAGTGGTCCGCTACACAGTGTAGCGGACGAACCTTTTTTATCATTTTGCCCCTGCTCCCCCCTCCGCTACATTGTCTAGCGGACCACTTTCTTAGGCCCACGTTGACAGCCAAAAAGTCATCCGCTAGATAGTGTAGCGGACGACTGACTGTTACTTTGTCATTATCCCACCGTCCGCTAGACAGTGTAGCGGACCGTTTTTCCCGTTCTTTACTTCGAAACCCTTATTCATTCCTTCTAAACTGCTATTCATTCCTTCTTCTCACAATTCTTCTAGCGGCGTTGGCAAGTAGATCGGCGCAATTTCTTCTAAGAAATCCTTTATTCGACGAATCAATCACGTAAGTTCACAAACCAATCCTTTATTTGTTCATAATCTAAAGTTGTTATCGCGGCTTATGCATGATCCATCTTTTTAGCATCTCGTCTAAGAGTCGGTAAAAGTCCGTCGTGAATATTCGTCACTAAACATTTGTACCAACGGATACTTTTAAATGATACTTAGAAAATATTCCGTTGGTAAAAGTCCATCGTGAATATCCATTGAAATGTACAAATTACTTTTAAAAGATACTTAGAAAATAATAAATATGTCTTATGCAATCAGAAATTCATCTCAATATGTTCTTCGCATATTTTCTGTGTACTAAATAAACTTCTAATTTTTGTTTAACTATAAAGTTACCAAATCAGAATTAGTAGATATGCACAAGGACGACATTGCTTATTGGTATTTAATCACAAGAATTAATTTATTTTGTAAAAAGATATTTCACCCAAAAAATGTATAAAAGTAACTATAGCTATCTTTGATGAAATAACCATGACATTATAAAATTGTACATTAGATTTTACTATGCAATTCAAAATTACTAAAATAAATTATAGTTAATAAAATCATTCCGTGCATGTCACGAGTTTCTGGGCTAGTTGTCATACTGGCGAATGTGCTTCTTCTTTGTAGCTACCCCTGTTTGAGTGCGACTTCCCTTCATTCACAGGCCAACACCAGCTTTACGAGTGGCTTGAATTGGGTCCAAGCTGCAGCAATATAAATCTTTAAAACTTGGGAGCCTTCCTGTGAGCAAGTGCTTGACCTAAATTTGGTGCAATAAAAGACACAAAGTTCTGAGATAAAAGTGTGTTGTACGGCTGTTTTAGCTAGTAGAAACTCATACTTTGCATCTGCCAAAAAGATCTATGTGCGGCACATACTTCGTCAAAATAAAAAATTGGCTGGGTAGAGAATCTTCTCAAGAAGTGGTTTCAAGTTACTTCCTTCATTACGTGAAGAGTTAAATACTCGGTTTACACTGTACTATGAGGCAAATCCACCTTTGGTTACTGGACATAGATTGTGTAAAAGAAACGATTGAACTCGTTAATTTGTTCAATTAGGTAATTCCATTAGCTTCTTCAAGATTGCCCTTCTTTTTGCTTTTTCTCCAAGTCTCACACCACCACCAACCACAACCACAGGCGCTCCACCACCAAACACAAAGCATACATAATCTCACAATGGCGCAGCATGCACACGTACACACACAACACCCATTGTAGTCCCCCCCACCCACCCTCCACCCCACACACACACACTGTCGTGATGGCACCCCATCTCCCGGCACACAACAAACATAACACCCACTGTCACACACACACACACGCGCGCGCACGGAAAACATATATTGGCGCGTGCGCACGCGCACACACACACCTGTCACCCACTGTTACACACACACACACACACACAATCTCTCTCTCTCTCTCTCACTCTCTCGTGGTGACCCCCCAGCAAACAGCACACACACACACACACACACACTCCCCCCATACACACACCCCTATGGAAGTTGAGGTAAAAAAGGGAGAAAATAGTTGTGAGAAGGAAGAAGGTAGAGGGAAAGAAGAGAGAAGACTGGGCGCGAAAGAAGAGAGAAAAAAGGGGAAAGAAGATGCTAAAAAGATGGATCTGCCCCTCACAAGTAAAGACTTAAAAATTTTCCTTACCGCGTCATGTTGAACCATCTCGTCTAAGATCTTATCTTCCGAGACTTTATATAACACTTTTGGCTCGTAACTCTCCATATCTGCAGAAGAGAAGACTTTTTGAGATGGTAATTAGATATTTCCTGCCCTCCATGTCGCAGATATTTCTTGCCCTCCATTGTTCTCGAGGTAATTAGATGGTACATATACAGTTTTCTTCTGACCAATCTTGTATGCCCGACATATGGCTTGCCTTTCAACTTATGGGTTCCAACCAATATCAAGCAAAACAACTCGCGATGCCCTAACTAGAGCCGATTAGGGCTAATTCAAGATAAATAGGGTTAATGCTAATGAGGGCTACTAATTCGAGCTAAATGTGGTTTGAAAGGCAAGTTATGTCGGGCATAAATTTGGTTGGGGCGTCGAGATTTATGTTGCTTGATATTGGTTCAATCCATCAGTTGAAAGGCAAGCCATATGTCTGGCATACGAGATTGCTCTGAAGAAAACTGTGTATATTTACCATTTAATTGCCTCAGGAATAATAGAGGGCATGAAATGTCTACGACAGGCCAAGAAAGATCTTTTGTCTCTGAAAGTCTTCTCTTTTGCTGACATGGAGAGTTGCGAGCTAAAAGTGTTATTTGAAGTCTCGAAAGATAAGATCTTAGATGAGATGGTTCAACATGTCGAGCTAAGGAAAATTTTTGAGCCCATTACTTACCAACCAAAAGTACCGGGTTTACTTGAGAATCCTGATTTGGTGGATTGTTAGATATTTAAGGACTTAGGAATGATGATTTTCTCTGCTCAAGTTCACTATAACCAAATGATCTTGTACCGAACCTAAATAGATAATAACTAATTAAGGTGAACATGCCGAGTTAATGCGTTAACTAGGGACAATTAGGATAATTCGAGCTATTTATGGCTGATTACAGTTAATTGTGTTTAATTAGACTCAATTAGTGTTATCCAGGGATTAATTCGGGCTAATTCGTGCTACTTAAGGCTATTTGAGCCTAATTAGAGCATATTACAGTTAATTACCTTAAGTTTAATTAGGGTTTGTCTGTGATTTATCAGGACAATCAGGGTTTAATTAGGTTAATCAACGGTAATTAGGGCTAATCAGAGATTACATTAACAGTAAATTAGGATTAATTAATGTTAATTAGGGTTAATCAGTTTTAATTAGGGCTACTTGGAGTTAGTTTGGTTTTATTAGGAATAATTACTTTAAACTAGAGTTTAATTATGGTTAATTAATTTTAATTAGGCTGCGTACACGGCCATCCCTGGTATGACTGCCCGTGCCACAATGAGAGCGTCCCCACCCCCGCTACATCTCCATAGACAGACACTGACCGTGGAGCTCTCGTCGTTACATGAGGACAAGGTCCGTCGCATTGCTCTGGAGGTTTATAGGATGATCATGGCGCATAATTAGGTACAACCACTGTATATGTTTAATTAGTGAACACTACATACGATTGGTATCGAGATTAATCCTTCCGTGCCTTTACATGCAGGGCATTGCTACTAGACATGCCAAGCCAGATCCAGATCATAGTGCCCCCGTGGACGAGGATGACTCGCCGAACCCTGATTAGCCCTTCCCTTCCTAGCTCTTTGCATCTCACTCCCGTGCCCCCCCCCCCCCCCGGGGCTGACTTGTTCTCCTCTCCCTATGTGATAATGTGTCTTGGATAAAAAAAAACTCTGAATGTGTGGGAATCCCACATCGGTTATTCAGAGAAGGTTACAACTTAGTCCTAAGTATATAAGCCTTGTCCCACATTGGTTATTTAGAGAAAGTCACTACTTATCTCTAAGTATATATGTGTTGTCTTGTATTGTGTTTTAAATACAAGAGAAAAGAGAGGAAGAGTCCTTCTTTGACTAGGTCAAAGAGATAAGAGTCCTTCTTTGAGTAGGATAAGAGAGAAGAGCAATTCTTTGAGTGGGTTTGTTGAGAGAGACAAAGGTCTGTAATCTTCAGTGATAAACAGTAAAATTGCTGCTACCACCATGGAGTAGGCTTTTGCTGAACCACATAAATCTTGTGTGCCTCAATTTTTTGTTATTGTTTTTTAATTCTCTTCTTTAATGCTTGGTGCGAAATCTAGTGCATCCTTTTAACAAGTGGTATCAGAGCTGAGGTTTAGTGGTATATTGAAAGCACCTTGCAATGGCGCTAAATACTTCGACGATGTATGATTTGGAGAAGTCTGATGGATCGAACAATTTCTGTTTATGGAGGATGAAGATGCGTGATGTTTAATTCAGCAAGGGTTGTTAAAAGTGTTAAATAGGAAACAAGGGCTTCCTGATATGATGTCTGATGATGAAAAATAAGACATGTTGGAGAGAGCCCGTAGTGCCTTATTACTATTTTTAGCCGTCAATGTGTTGCGAAAGGTTTCTCAGGAAACGACTGTAGCTAGATTGTGGCTAAAACTGGAGAGCTTATACAGGACAAAGTCTGTGACAAATCGCATGTATTTAAAGCAATGACTGTATACTCTTCGGATGAAAGAAGGTATATCAATCAGTGATCATCTTGACGAATATAACAAGGTAATATTAGACCTGCAAAATATTGATATCAAGATAGAAGATGAGGATAAAACTTTACTGTTACTGTGTTCTTTACCTCCGTCATATGAACATCTTGTTACTATGTTATTATATGGGAAGGACAGTATCTCCATGGAGGAGGTTTAGGCTGTGATAAATTCTCAGGAATTAAAGAAGAAGATTTCAGAAAATAGGAGAGAGGAACATGGTGATGGTCTGATGGCTCGAGGCCGAAGCACTGACCATGCCTGGTCTAAAAATAAAAGAAGATCAAAGTCTCAGTGAAAGGCTAGAAAAGTGAAGTGCTATTATTGTCACAAGGAAGGGCATTATAAAAAAGGATTGTCCTGAGCATAAAGGGAAGAAAAAGGATAATTCCAAGACAGCTGATGCTAGAATAGTAGAAGATAATTTTGATGGTGCGGATGTTCTCTCAGTTACTATCAGTTTCTCAGATAAAGGGTGAATTCTTGATACGGGTTGCTCCTATCATATGTATCCCAATAGGGATTGGTTTGCCACTTATCGCTCATTTGATGGTGGTAAAGTTCTTATGAAAAAATGATATTGCCTGTAAAGTGGTTGGGATAGGCTCAATTCAAATTAGGTTGGCTGATGGTATTGTGAGAACTTTGATTAATGTCAGGCACATTCTAAAGCTGAGAAAAAAATCTGATTTCTTTGGGTATACTTGACTCTAACGGTTGTAGCTATCGGGCTGCTGGTGGAGTTATGAGGATAATGAAGGGTGCTCTTGTTATGATGAAGGGGTTGAAACAAAATAGTCTCTATTTGTTGCAGGGTAACACAGTTTCAGGAGCAGCAGCAACAGATTCATCTTCTGATATAGATTCTGACACTACCAAGCTTTGGCATATGCGTCTTGGGCATATGAGTGAGAGGGGTATGGATGTGCTGAGTGAACAAGGTTTACTGGGAAGCAAGAAAATTGGGAAGCTAGATTTTTGTGAGCATTGTGTCTTCGGGAAGCAGTACAGGGTGAAATTCAGTCGGGCTGTTCATACCACCAAAGGTACAGTGGATTATATTCATTCAGATCTTTTGGGTCCTTTTACGGATCCTTCTAAGGGTGGTGGCAAATATATGTTGACCTTTATTGATGACGTCTCAAGAAAGGTCTGGGTATACATTCTGAGAAAAAAGAGTGATGTCTGAAACCAATAAAACAACCCTAGAGGGGGTGAATAGGGTTTTTGAAAATTAATGGGGAACTTAAACAAAACACAATCATGAAACTTAATCAAGCCAAGCAATAGTTCAATGAAGATGCTAACTACACAATCTCAAGCAATTATAAAGCAATAAGTAAAGAGATTGAGTTAGAGATACTTGACAAGGAGATTTAAATGGTTCGGCTTGAACTACCCTCAAGCCTACATCCACCTCTTCAAGGAAGTCCCTTGCAAGAGCACTAGAATCCACTAGCAACAATCTTCTCAAGATCAAAACCCTTACAACACTTGGTGATATCCCCACACCAAGCACAAGCCTTGAATCCACAAAGCTCACCCAAGACTTGACAAACTCAAGCCTTGATCACAATCATTTTACAAAGATCAATTGTGTACAAAGAAACCATCTTGAAAGGAAATGAGTACAATTGAAGCTCTAGTACAATAGAGAGATGAGAGAATTGATGACTTGAAGTATGCTCACTCTCAATCAAAGAATTGCTCACAAAGATGCTCTCTTTAATGATGTAAAATCATGAAGATGAAGAGAGAAAAGTTTAATCTATGAGCCTTGATGTTTCTCTAATGAATGGAGGCTTAGAATATGGTTTCCATGGTGTATGATGAAGCCCCAAATCATTTATATAGAGAGAAAATGAAATATAGCCGTTATAGGCATAATATGGGCAAAACTGTCGTTGCAGTCGACTGTATTCCCAATGTAGTCGACTGGTTCCCCCTAAAATAGCAGTTGAAGTTTTGTTCTAAAAAATAGCTATTGGAGCTGAATTTCGACCAATGCAGTCGACTGGATTCAAATACAGTCGACTGTATTACCCTACTGCCTATCGGCTGCCTCACGAAATCCCCTTTCCTATTTTGGGCATAACGTTCTCTAGAAAAATCGAATTGAGGTGTCATTTTTTGCGTTGGAAAGCTAATGAAAATTTTTATCAAGGTATGAAAAGATTACCACCACAATATTCTTTAAGAAAATATGAGTGAGCTCCAAAGTTCACTCATTTTCAAGAACCACACTTGTGTGAAAGGTTATGAACTCACATGCAATGCACAAGGTGTCCTAAGGTCTTCTTAGGTCATAGTCATCAATCCAAGCATCAAACCAAGACTAGCTACATAATAGTAAAGATCAATTATAATCGATAGTAACTTAGCCGATGCGTTCTTTGTTGTTCTTTGACATTGGACTTGATAAGGCTTCCATAGGATGTACACTATAGCTTTAAGCTTCTTTGGCTTTAATCCATCTATCCAACTTCTCAAATGTGTCTTCATGAGTGTGCATGTATATACCTACTAAGAATACACTCAAAGCACACATTAGAACATAAAATGTGTATTTATCATCAAAATAAGATGTAAGCCTAGGTTATCCAACCATAGGGCTAACAATGTCTTTGTTCAGTGAAAGCAGTTTAAGATGATGATTGAAAAGCAGACAGGCAAAAAATAAATAAATGCTTGAGGACTGACAATGGCATGAAATTCTTCTTGGATGAGTTTACAGAGTTCTTCAAGAATGAAGGCATAGTGAGGCATCGCACTGTTAGAAAAATGCCACAGCAGAATGGGATTACAGAACGGATGAATAGGACTCTCCTAGAGAGGGATCGAAATATTCTTTCAGATGCTGGGTTATCAGGGAATATTAGGTAGAAGCTGTTAACCCAGCTGCATATTTGGTAAATAGGTCTCCATCGACTACAATTTATTGTAAGACTCCTGAAGAAGTTTGGTCTGTAAGCATGCTCATTATGAAAATTTAAGGATATTTGGTTGTCTTGCTTATGCTCATGTTAATGATGGTAAACTTGAGCCGAGAGCAAAGAAGTGTATTTTCTTAGGCCATGCAAATGGGGTAAAAACGGTACTGTTTGTGGTGTCCTGATTCTGAGTCATCCAGGTTCCAAATTAGCAGAGATGTGACCTTTGATGAATCTTTGATGCTTTCAAAAAAGAAGGAGTTAATTGATGCAGGGAAAGACAACAGTATCAGGGAGAAGGTAGAGCTAGAGGTTCGAGCTCTAGATTCTTTGCCTATAATTCCTACAAATAAGGAAGATGGTTCTCATTTTACCGAGGAGAATGAAGAACCTCTGGAACAGTAGTATAACATTGCCAGAACACAGACCGAGAAGAGAAATTCGACCTCCTTAGAAGTATGGATATGCAAATATGGTTGCTTATGCTCTTAATGTGGCAGAGAATATTGAGGTTGAAGAGCCTGCTACATACAAAGAGGCCATCAAGAGCATGGAATCAACGCAGTGGACAATTGCTATGAGTGAGATGATAGAATCTCTTTACAAGAATCAAACGTGGGAATTGGTGAAACCTCCTGTGGGCCAGAAGATTGTTAGTTGCAAATGGGTCTACAAGAAGAATAAGGGAATTCCTGGAATGGAAGATGCAAGGTATAAAGCACGCTTGGTAGCTAAGGGTTTTACTCAGAGAGAATGTATTGATTAGAATGAAATATTTTCTCATGTAATAAAACACACTTCAATAAGACTATTGCTTGCTATGGTTGCTCTATATGACTTGGAGTTAGAACAACTGGATGTCAAAACAACTTTTCTACATGGTGAGTTGGAAGAGCAGATATTCATGCGTCAACCAGAGGGGTTTGTGATCCAAGGTAAGGAAGATCATGTTTGCTTGTTGCAGAAATCCTTGCATGGATTAAAGCAATCTCCAAGGTAGTGGTATAGGCGGTTCAACACTTTCATGGCAATAGAGGTTACACCAGGAGTGCCTATGACAGTTGTGTGTATTACCAAAGGCTCGCGGATGGTTCTCATATATATATATATATATATATATATATATATATATATATATATATATATATATATGGGAGCTGATTCCTTGATAGCGCTAGCAAAATGGAGTATTTGCTAGCGCGATCTGGGCCGTCCATCCTGAAAGATGGACGGTCCAGATCGTGCCTTTTTTTTAAAACTGTCAGTAGTTCGCGACACAATATTGCGGACGACATTTTTTACCTTTTTGCCCCTCCACGCCGTCCACGACACAGTATCACGGACGACTAACAGGCCCTAACGCATGTAAAAAAAAAGTTGTCCACCACACTGTGTGGTATGACTTTTTCTGTGTCATTAATGTGTCTGCTACATTATGTAGCGGACTAGTCTTCTCTTTTTCCCTCCCTTCTCTCATTCTGACTTCTTCTTTTTCTCTCTCTTCTTACTTTGATCCTGAAGAACAAATCTTCATGAAGTTCAATGGCAACAGATTTCCATTGGTAAAAAGACTCCAAAACGAGCACACCCAATTAGCACATCCACCTGCAGGCTGGAACCATTCATGAAATTGGCTGGCAATAGATTGCCATTTTGTTCTAGGGTCTTCAACCTCCTCCATTTCTATCACCCTATATCAAAAATGAAAAGATTTAAAAAAAAACCTAATTTCTCAAACCCATGACAACCAAATCAAAGCACATCATAACTATTTGAAGCGGCAAGATAGAAAGAGAAGGAAGAGTTTTCAAATGGTTGTGGCCTTGATCGCCACTCGCACGCTCACAAGGGAGAGAGAAAAGATGAGAGATGAGGGGGAAAAATGGTTGTGCCCTTGATTGCCGGACACGGGAGGTGCTGTCCAACTACCCCGAAGGAACCACCGTTTTGAAGGAGCTCATCCAGAAGAGAGAAGATGAGAGATGAGGGGGAAAGAGAAAATAAAAGTTGGTTGTCTCTTTTCCAGAGCTGACAACACAGATGTCTCTTTTCAAGAAAGTAAAATAGTCCGCTACATAATGTAGCGGACAGATGTAATTGGGATTGAGGGGTATATTTGTCAAAAATACCGTTCGCTACATAATGTGGCGGACAGATGTAATTGGGATTGAGGGGTATATTTGTCAAAAATACCGTCCGCTACATAATGTAGCAGACGGACTTAAAAAAATGCAAAAAAAAGATTTGGGCCGTCCACAGATCGCGCGTGGACGGCCGGATCACGCTAGCAACTTAGCTCAGTTTGCTAGCGCTCTCAATAGATCAGCTCCCTATATATATATATATTTACTGTTGTATGTTGATGATATTTTGATTGTTGCAAAATCGATGTTAGATTTCAATGGTTTGAAAGAGCAATTGAAAAGTGAATTTGAGATGAAAGACTTGGGTGCAGCAAAGAGGATATTAGGGATGGAGATTCAAAGGGCATCGACCTGCAGGAATTTTGCACTTGTCCCAGAAAAAGTACATTGAACGAGTACTACAATGCTTTGGTACGAAAAACTCTAAACCTATGATTACTCCTTTAGAGGCACATTTCAAGCTTTCAGCAGCTAATTCCTCACAAACCTAGGAAAAGTTGGAGCACATGGCGTATGTTCCATATGCTAGTGCAATGGACAGTCTCATGTATGCTATGGTTTGTACGAGATTGGATATTTCTCTTGTAGTCAGTGTGGTTAGCAAGTACATGGGTAATCCTGGGAAAGCTCATTGGCAGGCAGAGAAGTGGATACTTCGATACCTGAGAGGTACTGCAGCTCCTGGTTTAGTCTACCATTGGGACAGTGATGTGAATGGTAGAGTTGTTGGATATGTGGATTCAGACTATGTTGGAGATTTGGATAGGAGATCTTTTACAGGATATATCTTCACTTTTTTGAGTTATGTGATCAGTTGGAAGGCTACTCTAAAGACTATTGTTGCTTCTCTACTACAGAAGCTAAGTACGTAGCGGCGACCGAAGCAGTGAAGGAAGCCTTTTGGTTGAAGGGCTTGGTTGGTGATTTGGAGTTGAAGCAGGAGTCTAGCACTGTTTACTGCGATAGCCAAAGTGCCATACATCTGACCAAAAATCAGATGCTCCATGAGTGGACCAAGCACATTGATGTCAGGTTTTATTTTATTCGGGATGTAGTTTCTCAGGGTACTGTTATGGTAGAGAAGATTTTCACATATGAAAATCCGGCGGACATGATGACGAAGCATATTCCAGAGATCAAGTTTAAGCATTGTTTAGATTTGATCGGTATCAGCAGTATTTAAGGGGCAGCCTTAGGGGCAGGTGTGATAGCAACATATGATATTTTCAGATTGTTTGTGGCTTGTTTTATCCAAGCCAAGGTGGAGATTTGTGATAATGTGTCTTGGATTAAAAAAACCCAAAATGTGTGGGAATCCCACATTGGTTATTCAGAGAATGTTACAACTTAGTCCTAAGTATATAAGCCTTGTCCCACATTGATTATTTAGAGAAAGTCACTACTTATCTCTAAGTATATATGTGTTGTCTTGTATTGCGTTTTAAATACAAGAGAAAATAGAAGAGTCCTTCTTTGACTAAGTCAAAGATAGAAGGATTCTTCTTTGAGTAGGATAAGAGAGAAGAGCCATTCTTTGAGAGAGTTTGTTGAGAGAGGCAAAGGTCTGTAATCTCCAGTGACAAACATAGTAAAATATCTACTACCACCATGGAGTAGACATTTGTCAAACCACATAAATCTTGTATGCCTCAATTTTCTGTTACTGTTTTTCGATTCTCTTCTTTTAATACTTGGTGCGGAATCAAGTGTATCCTTTTAACACCCTACACTATTAAACCCCGTTCCCCTGCCTTCTTGAATTTTGTCTACATTTTATTGTTAAATTGTTATTGTCGGATTGTGATTTCTTAGATTGTGATTACATGTTTAGGTATTAAAAAAAATATTTATTTAAAATTAGTTTGACTTTTAGCGACGGACTTCTAACTAATTTTAAAGGAACGACTTTTAGCGACGGAATTTCATCGCTAAATATTTTACGCAATAAATTATTATTAAAAAAAAATTAAAATACGTAAAATAGAATTAGCGACCAAAAATCCATCCCAAATTGTATTTGTAGTTCCGTCGTCGAAGGTAGACTTTAGGCAATGGATTGAAAAATTCCGTCACAAAACTTTTAGAGACAGTGTTGTAGGCCACAGAGTCTTAGCGATGGGGTGTCCATCGCTAAAACTCTTTACCGACGGATAACAAACTTTTAGCGACGGAATTGCCCGTCGCTAAAAGTCATTTTTCTTGTAGTGTAAATAGGATACCCCAGAACCTCATAGTCAGCAAATTGTTGAACAAAATTTAACAAATTATATAGTAAGCATGCTCACTAAGTCTGATTTATCTTAAGATATAATAAGATTTTCTATTTAAGTTCTAGACTACATCCATCACACAAATAACTAACATCTTTTTAGATTTTATATGTAGTTCTATTTTTCAAATATCTAGTTTTCTCTTTTCATGTATGAAATAGTGTTTATGAGTCTACAAGTTAACATAAAACCATAATGTATTGATATATTGTTAATGCATAATTTAGAATGCTTAAGAGTTTAATTACTCACAATAAAAACACTATAGAAAAGAATTTATTTCAAACTTTTTCAACATAAATTTAGTCGAATTCAACTCATGCTCACATGTTTAAGGTTTTAGAGTTACATAATGTTTTAAATATATCATATGAAATTTGCATACTCTGATATTTTTATATATTACCAAGGCCTAATCTCAAAACTGTATCCTTAAGTTTACCGAAAGTACAACTTTAGTACCCAAGTTTGAAGGTATACCAAAGAAGTACCCAACTTTTAAAAAGTGTACGAAATCAGTACCTAAGCTGACGGAGGACGGATGCCATTAAAAAGTCAGAGGGGTAGGACTGTCATTAATAAAAAAAAAGACATAAAAGCTTGTCCCACGGCCACGCGGCCTGCCTTTTCTCTGACACCTTTTTAGTTTTTACATTCCGAATGCAAATTCAGATCTTTTTTCCCTCCAAAAACCTGTTCCCCCTTTCTCTCTCCTCTTTCGCTTAATTCCCCCCAAATTGGGTTGTCTCCACCATCTGTCAAGAAGAAATACAACACAGGAGATGTTCGAAACCCTGGGTTTTCTCCCTTCTTTCACGAAGACCATGGATACCGCTTTATGTCAGTACACGAGAAAGGCAAGATCTGCGACATCATGGACAGCCCGAAACCCTGGGAGGCAATTTTGGAGCTGCAGGAACAGCAGGGTAAGTGTTGCAAAATTCTAATTTTGGAGCTCCATCAACTTGAATCGCAATTTACTTAGTGTCGAGATTTCCACTCTACAGACATCTCACAAAAGTCCCACTAATTTTGCAGCTCCAGCACTGTGATTACTTCTGTTGTTGAGACCCACCCGTGGTTAACGAGGAATTGGAGCGATCCAGAAGGACGAATTGTTGGCTAAAGGCTGCACTTTCACTAACATGGGCTGTAATATTGATGCGGGTATTCAGTGGGAGTGAGAAGAATGTTATTGAAGAAGGACTGTAATATGTAGATCTGGCTCTGTTTAGGAAGAATAATAGCAGAGCATCAAATCTAATTCCTCATCTCCTGTTTAGAAATCGTTTAACTAATGAAATTTATTGTATTTCAGCTGTAAGAATGTCTGTTTTGAATTTGCATTAGGAATGTACAAACTAAAAAGGCGTCAGAGAAAAAGGCAGGCCACGTGGCCGTGGACAGGTTTTTATGCCCTTTTTTTATTTATTAATGACAGTCTTACCTCTCTGACTTTTTAACGGCATCCGTCCTCTGTTAGCTTAGATACTGATTTGGTACGCTTTTTAAAAGTTGGGTACTTTTTTGGTACACCTTCAAACTTAGATACTAAAGTTGTACTTTAGGTAAACTTGAAAGTACAGTTTTGAGATTAGGCCAATAACCAATGCGACTGAATAGGACAGCGCAAAACATTAAAGTAAGGAAATCATTGACCAAAATGTTTAACCAACAAATTTATTAAGTTAGATTCATCTTTGAATTTATCAAAGTTGACAATCCAGTTGAAATTTGACTTAATAAAGCTAACTTTATTTGTTTTCTTAGTTTTTTTACAATAAAATTCTACAATAGCCTTTTTTGTGCAAACATTATTGCTTATCATCACATTATATATTCAATGTGAAATAAAATTTACAAATACTATACATTAAATACAAAGTTTCGCTAAATGTCAGTACTATCTTGAATGAGGTCCTTATCTCTAGATTAGTTAATTTTTATATTAGAAAGTCTTATATAATATTTAAGAACTATTTCTAAACAATTGAAAACACTTCCTAATAAATATATTAATCTATCAAACCTTGATAATGACAATTGTATCTCTAAAAGGATTACTCTAATATGATCATAAATATCCTTAGATTGAAAAAAAAAAAACGTTTGATATTGTAAAACAAAATAATGGTCTAATAATCGACTTAAATTTAATAAGGTCATTATTTTAAAAATTAATTAATTTCACGGGAACACTATACTATTATGACTTAATATGATTAGTATGTCAAAATTAATAGTTATATAGTTATACATATATATATATATATATAAGGTTTTAATATTACATGGTACTTTTAAAATAATTACTAAACTCATTTTTCTAGTATAAATCTCATATGTTTTTTCCTTTCAATTTAAATATGCAGATTTTTAGTTTCATGTTATCTTATGTCATTACATTGGATTGATTGTGCTTTGAAATGTTCAGAAGATTAAAATTAAGGATCTTGTAAAAAATAATTAGTCTATAGCCCCCATACATTCTAAACTTAAATAAGAATTTATAATAGTACCTATTTTTTCTTATTAAATCGCTTAAGTAATTTTTGCTTTATAGGTGATTATTTGACTCTAGAGAGCTTTTTCAATATACGATATTCGCTTAAAGTCATTATAAGTTACTATATTAATTATAAATTTTAAAATGTTTCGAATTGGTTTTTGAATTTCACAAGGCTTACTATTTACATGTTTACTATATAATTGCAAATTTAATTAATTGAAAAATTAAGGACCCCGTTCAAAATAATGTTTAGAGATCTTTAGTGTCATTAATATGTTTAGCACTAGTTTTTATTCTCCTATTACATTAAAAACGCAATGCAATGATGTGTCATAAAAGAAGCTATCATTATGTTTTTGGCCTCAATTATCAGATCTTATAGCTTAGGATCTTAAGTCAAAGTCGGGTTAGTTATTAAAATATTTTAAAAAGCTGTAAATAGTGTATTCATACCACATTTCACAAAACAAAAAAATATTAACATCTTGAAATAATATATATCTGCTTTAGCTAAAATTATAATTATTGATAAGAATTTTAATACTTTATTTGTAATAGCTTCAAATAACTTATCAAGGCTATATTACTGTTAAGTTCTGTTAGTGGTCCAACCCGTAGCTTTTCAAAACGAAGCCTCTCAGCCTGAAAAGTTAGGTCAAAAGTTCTTTATATTTGAAATTGTTAATGTCATAGCCCTTTCTTATTTTCTTTATGAATCATTGTTTCAAGAAATCACCAACTTATTAATATACAAACTTAATATCCATAAGAATATTTATTTGTCTCATACACATTAAAATTGAAGTCTTAATCAGATTGTCATGCAATTCTTGCATACATATATATGTTTGCTTTAGTTCCTATGAACTAAAAGTTGAAAGAACAATGAGTAAATTGTGTTATAGTGTCGTCCCTAGATATTTACGTTCATTAAGCTTTTCTTTTACATCGTTAAGCATCATTTCAAATGAATGTATGATTAGCTTTTAAAATAATTTAATAGTCATGTTGGTAATATGAACCCTAATTAGCAAATATAGTTACAATTGCTATAAAAATGGGTGGAACTTTTTACATATCCATTTAATTCGAAATGATTATATATCAATCTTATCCTTTAGGTTTAGAAAGATTTTAAGGTGCTAATGACTAGAAATATTCTCATAGGTGTTGATATTGATTAAGTAAAATTTAAAGGATTTATAGGCTTCTCATTAATTTTAAGTAAGTTATTCACTTTTGCCAAAATAATTTAACAATTGACAAAATAATATCGAACACTTTTTTATATCTGTCTTTTTCTAATTTTTGTGAAATGCATGTGTGAGGACGTTTAATCGGCGAAAATATATCCTTATTTTGGAGTATTTTTGAGGTGTTAATAATTAAAAATAATATCTAATATGTAAGTCTATTGATAAAATCTAGTTTAAAAGAGGTTTAAGGTTAAAAGGATGACTTGGCTCCTCACATCTTGTAGGTCTACTATAAACTATAATTCGTACATCTAATAAATGCCTTAGTAGTATTTTTTCGTAGATACTTATTTTATCAGAATATAATGTAACTTTTTTGTACCAACTTTTGTCCGATTATTTTTGTTGACTACATTGAGCTTGTCAAATCTAGCAAATATCCTTATTTTGAGTTAACGATTATAGGTGGAGATTAATTAGTTCATATAAATATTATTGAATGCACACATCAACCACCACTCATAGTTATAATCAACTCTGTTATAGTCAAAATTAAGTTCCGAAACTTATAATTATTCTAATATATATTCACAAATTGATTTTATTATTCAAGTGAATTTAATCAACTACAAAACAATATATTTTACCCTGGTTGTTACGGTACTATTAAAAATAAATTGTTAGTCTATATTTGACAAAAATAAACTTTGTAAATTGCTTTAAAAAAATTAGTACTCAAATTGTAATACTCTGAAGCCTGATATTGCCTAGCCGATTAATTTTTTATAGTGACAATTTGCATACGTAACATTGGTGTCAATTTGCATGTGCAAAAATTCATCCGCAATCTTTAGCAACACAAAAAAAAAAAAAAACTTTAGTCATAATCTATCCATAGTAGTTGTAAGTGATATTCGTTGAGTTTCTTGACAACGATTAGTGTTAATGATATTTTTAGAAACCTATATTTCTGGAATATTCGTGTGTGACTTGTTATTATTGATCCTATTGATAGTACAAAGAATGGGTCTGTCTAGCGATAATTAACGAAGCAGGGTTACTTAAAAATTTTAATTTAAAATTTGGGGTAATTGAATAATTAAAACAGAAAAAATTTAATTTTTACGGTCAACTTTTTAGTTATGGTCGGACTAAGTTAATAAGGGAGCAAGGGAGAGGAATTAGAGGCAAATGCATTTGGGATACTAACCCCACTTCGGTTATAGCCAGAGTAAGAGAGAAAGAGATTTCGGTTATTGCTAAACAGAGAGAGAAATTTTTAAGAGAAGACCTGTGTGTGTGTGTGCGCGTGCTTGCTTGTGGAAAAGAAAGAGAGTGATACAGAAAAGCAAAGGAAGTCTCGGCAAGAAGAAAAGAGAAAATTGAAAGAGAAAGGTAGGAAGAAGAAGGCAACAAGGACACCGGCGATTGGAATTTGGTGTCGAAAATATGACGATTTTGGGTTTTGATTTCGGTAAGTCGATTCCTTTTTCTTTTAGGTTACAGTATCTTCATTTGTGTTTAGAACTACGATGTAAGGTGATGCAACTGTGTGTATTGTGGTGAGAGTGAGAGAGATCGTGAGGGGCTGCGGATGGCGTGTTCGTGTTGCGCGGGCAGCCATGGTTACTGCCGTAATGTGCATTTGTATGTGGGTTTGAGGAAAAAAAAGGGTGCTACGGTTGCAAAAACGGCCATGACTGTGGTAAAGTGGGTGTGTGTGCGCATGTATGACTGGGTGTGAATAAGGGAATAAGAAGCAAGCCCACTTGTTTGCGCTGCTGGCAAACTCACTATCGATCGTGCACCTTCGACACAATCGATGAACTGCGAGGGATCTTTTTTGCCTCTCGGACCTGAGGACTTCGCTAAAAAGGAAAAGTCACTGATGACATAACACTAACTTGATCAATAGTTGATGCGCCCACTTGAATTACAAACACTATTATTAGTGTATATCGAACACGACTCCTACAACAAACTGGATTTCCTATCGAAATTACACAGATCATCTAACAAGTCTTCCTATGAGAAAACTATACAACTTAGCTATGTTATTTTTCTACTCTAATGTTGTTGAAGGGATTGACCACCCCTTTTTCTTTTGCTATCCGTCTGCTTCTATACTTAAGATATTTGTAACTGCTTTCTTTGGTAACCGTTGTCTCTTATCTTCTTGGAGATAACTCCCTAAACTTCAACGACCGATCATTTCTTCAGAAGCCTCCCCAATCACGTTGATCGTGGTCCATTTCATGTGCTTCCACTAACCGATTTCCTCGGCATGTTTTATCCGTTACTTCCAGCGCTATTGATTGTGATGCTATCTAGCGGTTTTTGTTTCTCTGTACAGAATTATTTCAACATTTCATTTTCCCGCGTTTCCTTTGCTTGCTTGTCCTTTCCTTACGTTTCGGTAACAAATAATAACTGCTACAGTCGTGCTCTCTCTACGTTCCTCATTAATGCATTCTCCTGCAGTTATTCTTACGCCACATGTCTGCATCCTATTTGTGAAAATATTTGGTGACAACATTGCCCCCCTTAACTCTCACGACGATACAGTCATGTGAGTTAATTTTGTTCTTCTACTTCCTTTAATCTCGGGCTGATCGTCAGGCTTATTTAAATTTCCTTCTATTCGTTTTTCACTAGAGTACTTTCACAGTAAACCCTAGAATTTTTAATCGTTCCTTTCTCAAATTACCTTCAGCAACTATGGTGAAAACAAGAACTGTTCCTCTTGGAGATTAGGGAGAAGGAGTTGAAATCCCATCTCATCATCGGTGGGGAGTTGTGGCTCTTTTAAATCATGTTAACCCCATCGATTCTCGGGTTCTGATCCCTTATAAGAAAATCCCGAAGCCTATTAGCCCGCACATTCTGGGTCCATCCTTTAGGGTTCCTCCTCAGCCTCTTCGGGGTTACCTTGTCAATGATTCAGAGAAACTACTTCTCAGTTCCCCTTTTCTAAATTGGAAAAGGATGGAGCAAAACTGGGTTGCCAATTAGATCTTGGCCAGCTCTAATCCATGCCGATTGGGGTTTATGGGTTGATCGTCTGTCTGCCACTTATGCCGATCAATAGAGGCGGCAAGGTATTTTTTAACTTATTCATATGTCTAAAACCCCTCTTAAGGTGGATCGACGGCTTATGTCTAGCTCTTTCTATTTTTGGTCTACTACTACTAATGTTCTTTTGTTGAGAACTAGGATGATGGCTCCCACCATTCTTGATGTTTGTGCCCTCACAGGTCTTCTATCGATTGGTAGTCATGCTAATGCTTTAACCTACCACAATCCTATTGATCTGTCTCTTGATGTATCTTCTTCCAAATATTCTAAAACTTTCGAAAGATTCTTTCTCAAGTTTAAGAATGCTGACGCCTTTCCTGATCTAAAGGAATTGGCTATTTTTCTTTAGATGTGGCTTTCTCGCCACGTGTTTTGTGTTCCCAGTCTTTCACTGATCGAAGAGTATATGAACTTAGCTATCAGCTTAGTTTATGGAAGGGAATACGCTCTTGTGCCTTTAGTGTCAGGCAACTTGTATAGGTCAATGTTTACCATGACAGAGAAACAAATCCATTGGAGTATTGGTGGCCCTTTTTATAGCTGATGTAGTTGTGGTTGCACGCTTATTTCCCTGAATTTTGTCCTACCATTCCTGATAAACCCGATTCTTCTTTCTTGAACATCGAATACTGCTGGGTGAAATCAGACCCCGTTCTTTCATCACTTACTTCCATTTCTTTTTTACTTCAACTACTATAAGCGTGGACACCCTTTTCTTGGTCAATCGATCAGCCCTCATTGGTTCAGGAACTCCCAACTTATATGAATGATTCTATGCCCATAGAGTTCCAAGATAGAGTCCAGAGAATATGGGCTAGCTTTCTTTGCAGGCGATTTCTTCACACGGGTGCTCAGATTGTTACTACCCCTTCAGGGTCTTGTGGATATGAGCGATACACCCCCTCTCAATTTGGGCAACAGTTTGGGTTGGTACATGGCATTCCAGCTCCTTTCTTTATAGACAATGGTTTTTTGGAAGCTAAAGAAAGGATTAAACGCATCACAGCCAACCATATCAGGAAAATCGACCGAGTTGTTGACGAATCGATAGACAGTTTCACTGTGTCTAATTTCAAGATTCGTACTTCTATCACCGTCAACCCTTTTGACCCTTGGTACCAGGAACAAGTCCAGAGGTTATACAATGGTATCAGTTATGCCGATTGCATGGTCTCGCTAGCTTTAGACAATCCATATTGACCAGGTATTCTATTTTCTTTGATACCATTCACTATCATTCCCGCTTTTAATTACATCTTGGTTTATTTGATGCATGGGGTAGTAATCAACCTCAGCACATTGCTTCTAGAAAACGAGATCGCTCTTCCTCCACCGGACCTTCTCAACAGGTTCAAAGTAGAAAAGGAAAAGAGCCTATTAGTGAATCTTTTTCAGAGAAGCATGGTGTTGACAGTGGGTCAGACGATTCTTCTGAGGATATGCTCTTCGGGGAAAAAGGTAAATTTGAAGCTATGGAAAAGGATGAAGAAGACCATGTTCCCCTCGTTCGTCAGAGGGAAGCAATCAGGGAAAGGAACGCGTACCTGATGATGCTCCTTCCAATGAGCCCATATCGGCTGTTCCTTTAAATGTCGCTCTTCCTTCTCAAACCGTTGCTGGCTCCCCATCAGGTCTAAGTTTTATCATTGTGCCCTTTTACTAATGAAAGCTAGGGACTTACTTGACTTTACATTATTCTTATGTAGTTGATCAAGATGTTGAGTCGTCAAAAGAAGCTGCTACCGATCTCGGAGTCTCTACAAATGTTGTCCCTGTGCAAAAATAGGGATCTTCTCTTGTTCCAATCGGTCGGCTGGGAGCTCCTTCGATTTCTTCAATCGATCTAGCGGTACCCAAGCCTAAAGAAACCAAGAGGAAAAGTATTGCTCGCAAGACTCGTTTTAGCGCAAGAACTATGTCTTTAAAGGTAACACCTTTCTGTTAGTTCTTGTATTTTATTTTTGCTATCTTGTATTTCCTTATCCCTCATTAGGATTTGGGCGGCATCAGTATCGATTTGACTCAGGAAAGTGTCAGTAAAGAGGACAACCCTGACTATACTGCTTTTGACGCTCCAACAGGTGACACCACTGATACTGAAGTCACAAGTGGTGGCATGTCTCCTTTCCAACATGTCTGCAAGTTTTCAAATCATTAAGACTTGTTATTATCATTTGCAACTTACTCCCTTTTGCTGATTGCGTCTTAGGTTGGAGAATATTGGGATGTTCCAGAAGATTCTGATAACTCTTCTAGCAGTCATCATTCTGATGAATCGGATGATGCTACCTCTCCTAATTCTCCTATTACTGAAACGTGCCCCCTGGTGGATATCACACTCCTGCTCCTACAGACCCAGCCAGAAGCCCTAAGCTTATGCCTGAAGTATCTGATCATACTGCAGTAGCTCCTTCGAAGCTTGAGTCATCAACTCTTCTGATTGTTTCCAATTCTTTTTCTATCACGCAGGTAGTGGTAGAAGCAGCAGATATTCTAACAGCCCGACAAACATTTGCTCCCAAGCCGGTTGTTGACGACATCAATCACAAGTTTCAATGGTAGAAGCAGCAGATATTCTAACAGCCCGACAAACATCTGCTCCCAAGCCGGTTGTTGACGACATCAATCACAAGTTTCTGCAACTTCAGTCAGCTATCAGTGCCTTTTATTGTCCTTCCAGCACATCAACTTCTACTTCTAGCGTTGATTCAACCGCCATTCTTAGTGTTTTCAAGAGTTTGCTTAGTTATCGTCTTCCCAACATTCTGGCTAATGAGGATACCGTACTGAAGATGAATGATCTGATCAATACCCTTACTGATAATACATCAATTTTGAATGTTGTTCAATTAGGTTTAATTTTTACTTTGAAATTCCAAATATCTCTGATATCGGCTTCTTGGAAACAAGGTATGGGCATTATCTAATGTCCAGGTAGTAGGTCGAGATATCGATGCTCTAAACATCCAAGTCCAAGAGAAGCATCAGATTAGCTTGCAAATTTCCAGAGAGATTGATGAGATTAAAGCTGAGAAGAAAGATTTGGAAATGAAGATGAATGCGCTAAATCAGAAGGAGCAAAATCTACTAGAGCAACAAAATAGTGTTTATTAAGAAGCTGTTGAATTAGCCGCAGCTATGGAGGAGCCTTTAAAGAAACGAGCTAAGACATAATCCTAGTTTACTTTTGCTGACCAAATTATGTCTAGGGCCGAAAGTCAGTGGGCAGAAATTCAATCTGCTTTTGATGTTTGATGTAAACAGTTACTTTCGTTTGCCAGCTTTTGTTCTTGGACTATTATTCGTAATGAAACTGCTTTCTTTCAATTTTACTTGCAGTTTTCTTTTATTTTTGCTTTTCTTAACCTTTATCAGGCTAGTGAAACTGTCCTTATCGATTGGCTCCATTCTTTCCCACATGGAAGGGACATACTTTTTTAGGTATCGGCCATTTATTGGCTTAGCATGCACTTGTCCTTCTAGTGATTTTAGCCAGTATGCTCTGCCTCTTAAAACTTTATAGACTACAAAGCGTCCTTCCCAATTTGGCGTCCACTTACCAAATTTTGGGTCTTTTGACCCTATGGGCAATATGGGTTTTCCACACTAAACTTCCTTCTTGAAATGTTTTGGGTAAGACTCTTCGATTGTAAGATCTAGTTACCCTTAGCTTTTGTGCATGTAATATATCCAATGTATCCAATCGATGGTCACCCAAATCCTCCAATTCAATTGCCATGGCCTCGTTATATTCTGCCACTGTCAAATTGTTTTGCATAGCCACACAAAAAAATCTTACGGTTATCTCCATAGGTAGTACAGGATCATGCCCATATGTTAAAGCATATGGAGTTATTCCAATACTGGACCTCGGGGAAGTCCGGAATGCCCAAAGAACCTCTGATAACAAACGGTGCCAGTCATTCGGGGTATCTTCAATGGCTCTCTCCATAATGTGCTTAATCAATTTATTTGTTGCCTCGGCTTGGCCATTCGCCTGCGTATAATAGGGGGTAGAGTTTATTATCTCGAACTTGTACTCTTTGGCGAACTCACATATTTGTCCCCCAGTAAAAAAAGGCACCTTTATCGGCCATGATTGTTTGAGGTAATCCGAATCGATGGATTATGTTCTCTTTGATAAAAGTGATTACACTCTCTTGTGTAACCGTTTTCATAGGCTTAGCTTCTATCCACTTCATAAAGTAATCAGTCGCCACAATTATAAATCCATGCCTTTTAGATGAAGAAGGATGTATCTGTCCTATTAAATCCATGGCCCATCCTCTGAAGGGCCACGACTTCACTATCGATTGTAATGCAACGCATGGCGCACGGTGTATGCCTCCGTGTTTTTGGCAAGCCTGACACCCTTTTGCATATCGGATGCAATCCTCCATTATGGAAGGCCAGTAATGGCCATGCCGTTTGATCAACCATCTCATTTTGATTCCTGCTTGATGGGCGCTGCATATGCCTTCGTGTCCTTCAGCCATCACCTGTATTGCCTCTTGCCGTCCCAAACATCCAAGTGTCAACCCTTCTGGCATCCATTTAAATAAATCACTGTCTAACAGGAAATATTTGGTTGCCTGCAAATTTTACTTTCGCATCTACTCTTCACTCTAGGTTCTATAGATACTGGACAATTGGCGTTCTCCAATCATTTTGAATCGTATCGATTGAGTCAACCATCTCGAAATCTTTATACCTATCATTGATCATTGGCAGACAGCTTAATACCTTCACCCATTGTCCATCGACTCCTTCAGGAATCTTTAAACCCGAAGCTAACTGAGCCATTACGTTGGCACTGCTATTATTTATCCCGGAAACATAGGTTATAGTTACATCATCAAATCTTGCCAATAGATATGTTATGATGCTGAAGTACATCTCTAACCCAGGGGCATTGCATTTAAACTCTCTGTTCAATTGTTTTATCACCAGTTGAGAATCTCCAGATATTTTTACTATGGTGATGCGCATGTCCAATAGTATTTCCAAACCAATGATTAAGGCTTCATATTTCGCCTGATTGTTAGAGCAATCTTTTTCAATCTGGAAAGCAAACTGATGTATGTTACCATCAGGAAAGATTAACACCATACCAGCACCAGCTCCTTTACTAGTTTTTGACCCATCGAACGTCATTTCCAAGGAGCGATACCCACATAAATTACCCTTTTTTCTGGGTTACTACTCAGATGATTTGCCAAGAAATCAGCCAATGCCTGTCCTTTCACAGCTTTCTGAGGAATATATGTTAAGCTGTATTCTATCAGCGCTAGGACCCATTTGCCCATTTTTTCCCTCAATACTGGTCTAGACAACGTATATTTTATCAAGTAGGTTTGTGCTATAACTAGTACATCAAACGATAAAATATAATGTCAAAGTTTAACTGCAGTAGAATATATAGTCAAACACAGTTTTTCAACAACTATATATTTTTGTCCAGTTACATTTAAACCTCGACTGAAATAGTAAATAGCCTGTTGAAATCCCTGCTCATTTTCTTAGGCTAACAGACCTCCAAGAGATGACTCTGTTGCCGATACATATAACTTCAAAGGCTTCCCGATCTTCGGTGGCATCAGCACATGGGGTTTGGTTAGATACTCTTTGATCGATTGAAAAGCCGATTGATGCTCTGCTTCCCATTGATACTCTATATCTCCTTTCATCCCTAATAATGCTGAAAATGCTTTTGTCTTTTCTGCTAGATTAGCAATGAATCGACGTAAGAAATTGACTTGCCCCAAAAAATGCTGAAGTTCTTTCTTATTTGAAGGAAGTTTAGCATTTATAATGGCTTTTGCCTTGTTCTTATCAATTTCGATCCCTTTTTGATGGACCAAATATCCTAAGAAGTTACCTGCAGAAACTCCAAATGCGCATTTTAATGGGTTCATTTTCAGCTCATATCTTCTCATCCGTATAAAAGCATTCTCTAGGTGTTTAACATGCTCTTGATAATCGTCCGATTTAACAACTACATCGTCAATTTATACCTCTAAAAACTTGCCAATCATATCATGAAAAATTAAATTCATTGCCCTTTGATATGTTGCTCCAGCAGTTTTTAGACCAAAAGGCATAACTACCCACTCAAATGTGCCTATCGTACCAGGACATCTAAATGCTGTTTTATGAATATCTTCATCTTTAAGGAAAATCTGGTTGTATCCAGCATTCACATCCATGAATGACATAATGGCATGTTTAGACGTAGAATTGACTAACATATCTACAATAGGCATGGCATATTGATCTTTAGGAGTAGCAGAATTTAAATTTCTAAAATCGATACATACTCTTAGCTTATCATTTTTCTTTAACACAGGAACTAAGTTTGACATCCATTCGACATACCTGGCTGGTCTGATGAACTTGGCCTTGAGAAGCCGCTTGATTTCTTCCTTCACCAGTAGTGTTACTTCATTTGACATTTTTTTGGGGGCTTGCATGGCTTGAATCCTTGTTTGATGGGTAATCTATGTTCCACCAGCTTCCTGTCTAAACCCGGCATTTCTTCATAACTCTATGCAAAGTAGTCTCTATACTCTTTGACTAATTCAATGATTTTCCCCTTAATTTTGAACGGTAGTTGGGTGCTGATGTAGATTGGTCGTGGGTCAGCTTCTGTCCCCAGATTTACCTCGATCAGTGGATCTCGTGTCTCTATTCTTAAATCATCCAACTTAGCTGGTGCCAATCTAAGATCTTGTAACTGAACTCCGTTTAATTGGTCTTTCTCGTCATCTTTGACTCACGCCGCCTAGTCGATAGGCGGTAATCTTGCCAATCATTTTTCCATGGCATAGATCATTAAATTCCTTAAAGTCTGCATGACCTCCTCATGTCCTCTTCTAAGCTCGCTCATCTCTTCAACCGCTATCTGGTCTTCAGAATCTTTAACATTTCCTTTTATTTCTGGATTTTCTGCAATGGAGGCACACTCTGGTTCCCATTGCATTTTTTTCTTTCTCGATGAACGTCTATCCATTAAAAGTCCTCTTCCCGTATGTTTAGCAAGGACCTTCTGCTTCCATGTCCTACCATCGAATCAATTCCTTAGCATTCCACTAAAACCCCATCTTCATCCAGGATTATTGGCTCTATGTTTTGCTGATAAAATTTGGCTTCAAGATAGTTCGACTCTGCCAAAAATGGCTTGTCATCAGCCCAAACCAATTCGGCCACCTTTTTGCCATCTTTTTCTTCCCTTCAGAATATTAAAACCTGATGAAGTGATGATGGTATGCAGCCATTTACGTGTATCCAATCTCTTCCAAGCAAAGCATTGAAACTCGAAGAAGAATCAATCACAAAAAATGGCGACATTTTCGTTTTCTTTCCGACGGTCAACTCTATTGGGACCACACCCTTTGGCTTAGAGATTCCTCCTGTGAAGTTACACACCATGATTTCAGAGGGAATTAGATCGTTTTCATCTTTACACAGTTTTCTCAACATTCTGGTGGGCAAAATGTTTACCACTGCTCAATTATCGACCAATACTTTGGCCACTGGTTGACCATCCATCAGTCTGGAGATAAATTAAGGCTTTAGATGCCTTATCTTTTGGGGATTTGGTTTTGTCAATATGACTCTATTTTCGCGATCGATCATTATTCCTTTGCCTGAATGATTTTGGCTCATTTCACTTGCTATTCCATCCATTTCTTTAACCGCAAAGCTGTTTGGTAATTTTGCTTTATCATCCTCCACGTCTTCTTCATCTTAAATCATTTGTTCTCCTTTCACTTCAAATGTGAGGGGAAGAACAAACACCATATTGTAGTCGATACTTGTTTCGTGTTCTCCAAAACATAACCTTTTTTTGGTTTCTGCCTTTTTTTTTTTTTTATCTTTGACTGTCGCTTTGTTTCCTTTCTTTACTTCTTTTTCATCGGGAATAACCATCTTTTCTTCCTTATTAGCCGACATCTGCTCAAGCGGCTGAAACTTTCCTTTTGCAATCATTGCTTGAAGAACCTCTTCCTCCGTTTGTTTCTTAAGTTGAACTTCAGTTAAGTTCAAATTCTCTTCCTCTCTTGTCCAAGTCCACTTCTTCCTTTCGAGTTGGGCCTGCTTGATCTCCAATTCTCTCTGCATTATGGCTGCAAACTTCCTCTGAACTCGACGCTTCTGCGTTCGACTTAAACCTTGATACGTTTCTGGGAAAGAAACTCTCTCTTGTCCAACTCTATGCCAACATTCATCAGAGGGGATTTTTGGTTTCAACATCCTAGATTCTTCTCAGTATCTTCACATCATCCGAAATTCATTTCTTTGTCCGGCTGGTATAGGATTTTTCCCTTTGTAATTTTTGGACACGTACATTGGATCAAACGGTCCAAACTTTGGCTTTACCATCTTTGAGCCAAAATGTCCGAGTCCCACATTGTTTTGATAGATGATTTGGTTAGCCATATTTAGTTGTCTAAAACTCATGCCCGATTGGAAAACCTCTGATTTTCTATGCCTGTCTTCTTGTACTATTTCTCGACGCACTTTATCTTTCGTCAAGCACTCCTTTTGCCACATTTTCTCTGACCATTCCTTAGAGGAACCACAACTCTGACATATCGGCTCACCTATCGATCCGATTTTTGACAAAGAAGTGTCCAACTTCATAATCACACTTCCTTTATTGGAACTACTTTCTTCATCAGCCCACAGAAAATTCCCCCCTTTTCTGTTTCTATAACCGAATGCCTCATCCGTATCATAATCCGAACTCAACATACCTTTAGTTTTCCTTCTGTTACAGTCACTTTCCAAAGGTTTTCTCATCTTTAAATTGTCGTCTCCCGAACTTTCATGCTCACTTGAACAATCGATTAGGTTGTAGTCCACCGATACCATATTGACATCGAGTGCCATCTCCGGAAAAGGATCAATGTCTACCTCCATCACCTATTTATTTTTTTCCACAAATTTGAGGAGTTCAGCTTCGATTTGATCCTGCACCGCATTTCGGAAAATAACATAATTATTAGTATTATGGCTAATAGTATAGTGCCACTTACAAAATTTTGACTTCTTATCCTTTGGTATTCGAAAAGGGCCCTGCAGCTGAATGAACTTAATCTTCAAAAGATGATCAAAGATCTGATATGTTTGATTTATATCAATTGAGTATTTCCTCAACGGGGGTGATGGATTCAACTTGTTTGGCTGTCTCGAGGGCAAGCTGATGGGGTTTTTGACTTTAACCAGAGTATCACAGATGACTGGCTTCTTCCCAACTATCTCTGTAGCATCCACCTCTAGGTCAATGGGATCTTGGTAATAAGTTCTCATTGATAAATTCTTCTTAATTTGTTCTTCCTTCAACAAAGTTTCATATCGAGTTACCTTGGACGATAACTCGAAAACATTCCTAAATTCCATTCCTTCAATTTTTTTCCTAATTTTGAGATCTAGGCCATTGAGAGCTAAATTTGCCAATTCTGACTCTAGCATTTGAAAATGACATTTATTTTTTGAAGCTTTGAATCTTTCCAAGAATTGTTCAGCAGTTTCTCCTGAATGTTGGTTTAATCTAGCCAAATCAGCCAACGAAATCTTAGGTTCTATTTTAAAAAATTGAGCATGGAATAAAGCTTCTGTGTCTCTAAAAGAGAACACTAAATTAGGTGGAAAATTTGCGAATCATGAGACTGCTACGCCAGTCAATGAATACTGAAACCATTTTAACTTGACCAATCCACCTGGCCGAAGTCCCCACATTGAAAGGTAAACCTAGCAATGTGTTCGATGGTCGACTGATTTCCTTCACCATGAAAAAGATTGAATTTTGGGATCTTTGCCCTCCTAGGTATTTCCTACTAATCGATATCATCAGGGTATGGTTTTCGATATAAAGGCCTATCAATAGGCCCGTATCCTTGACCCATCCCAACTCGTGGAACTAATGAGAAAATTGCGGCATCTGGCCCATTTTAACTCGATGGAATTCATGGGATAGATGAGGCACTTGACTCATTCCCGCTCGATGGAATTCGTGTGGTAGATGCGGTACAGGTTTGTAACCTATCCTTTCTCTATTATTTATTTGACCGCTATCGATTGTTTATTCAAATACAGGGTTTTCAAACCTATTCACCCTTTCTAGGTTCCTCTTATGAGGTGGGGCGTAGGTACCCTTTACTCCCTGGCTAGCATAATACTGGCTATTTCCATTTCTAGGAACGTTAATACTCTTAGGCCATGTAGTAGGATTCTTTGTTCCACTTCATCCTACTTCTTTCCTATTTGACCCGTTTTCTCCCCCATCGATAGGTGCGGGAATGTACCAACCATAATCATGCGGTTGATTTGAGCTTAAACCATTTGTTTGCTTTATAGCATTTTTGATCCTTATAGGAGAACCGTCGATCTCCAAAGAATTAGTATGATCCTTAATAGGGGCTTTCCCCTTTTGCAGTTTCAAATTTACTACTTTAGCAATAGAAGCAGTCTGTTTTTGGATTTCTCCCGACAGACCTTTTATCATTTCTCTTTCAGAGGTATTTCTTTCCTCTGAAGCTCGCTTCATTTTCTCTACTATTTTAGAACTGAATTGATTCTGTTCACTAACCAATTTATTCAAAGACATAGTTTGATTTTCCATAACAATCATAAATCTAGACACCATGTCTTTAACTTCTTGGTTTGATGAACTAACCTGGTCCATCATCTGTGCTAAAGTTGGGCTACTGTGGCCGATAGTCGGCATCCCCATGTTAGGACTTCCATTGTTACTGGAACTTCCTCCATTGAAATTTCCTGAGTCTTGAACATTAGCGTTCATATTTTCAGTTCCATTCATGCTGTTAACGGCTTGATTATTTCTTGTTTCTTCCGAGCTATTACCATTGTTGTTGGTGCTTAGATTTTCGATACCATTAGTGGTACCATTTCGCCTCACAACATTACTCCATGTGCTTGGCATAGTTGTCTTTTTTAGCTACCTGTGTCCCACTAGGCGCGCTAATGTTTGCGTTGCTGGGCAAACTCACTATCGATTGTGCAGCTTCGACACAACTGATGAAGTGCGAGGGATCTTTTTTGCCTTCTGAGCCTGAGGACTTTGCTAAAAAGGAAAAGTCATTGATGACAGAATACTAACTTGATCAATAGTTGATGCGCCCACTTGAATTACAAACACTATTATGAATGTATATCGAACACGGCTCCTACAATGAACTGGATTTCCTATCGAAATTACACAGATCATCTAACAAGTCTTCCTATGAGAAAACTATGCAAGTTATCTATGCTATTTTTCTAGTCTAATGTTGTTGAAAGGATTGACCACCCCTTTTTCTCTTTGGGTTAATTACAAAACTGTCCCATAAGGTTTACACGTTTTTGCACTTTGCCCCCTGTGTTTATAACTTTTGTAATAATGTCCCTCAAGGTTGACAAAACTGTTGCAAATAGCTCCAAAATTGGGCGTCCGTTCAATTTTGGACGTTAAGTCCCCATGTGCGGTTCACGTGCCATTTTGGCATGGGCAAATATGTCATTTTCCCGTCCTATCTCTCATTTCTCTTTGTTCATATGCTTCTCTCTCTGTGTGTGTGTCTCTATGTCTCTCTCTTTCTCTCTCTCTCTCTCTCTCTCACACACACACTTACAGTGAAACAAGCACTGCACCGTCTCTCCTTTGATTCTCTTTCACCAACCAACCCATCCTCCACACTGTCACCGGAGACCCCGCCATGACACCACCAAAACCGGCAACCATCGTCGCTTTCAAGATGATTGCATTTCTATTTCAAGTTTTTGAATTAATTTTAGTAGGTTTTAGATTTAGAGTCATAGTTGATTCCATTACCAAAAACAAATTGATTTGATCTTCGAATCTGGTTCATTTTTTAAAGCAGGATGGGTGATGATGGTCATAACTCTTGGTGCACATGTCGCCAGCGAGCACCGGAGAGCCGCTGGAAAATGGGAGAATCACAATCGCTGCGCCCAAAAGCCTCTTGGATATGTTCATCAGAAGGTTCCTCTTTTTAGAAATTAATTAAAGCCAATCAGGGTGTTTGGGATCATAATCGCGTGCCTTCCTTCTTGTTCAAAAATCCATGATCAAATTTGGATGGGATTGAAAGAAAAGCTTGATATAGTTAACGGCTCTGAGATAAAAGATTATAGTGGCCAAAAATAAAATTGAGGAACCGTACCGACATTTGCTTCTGTCGACCGAGAATTTGAATTATTTATGGGCAATTGGACATAAACATCACAACAAAGATTGATCGAGGGAATACCATGTTTACTGTGCAAAGCAAAAAAGGGTAGAAGTCAGAGACGACGTTGAAGTTTTTGAACAAGAAGGGATGGCACATGTACGGGCAACCTTCAGAACATAGAGAACGTGTGGAAGGCGGAGAAAAAGCACGACGCCAAACAAAAGAAGTTGGAAGAGCTCCGCAAGCAGATCTAGGAGGAGCATGAGCTCCGAGTCTCGCCTTCCCCAGGAGCAAGCTCGCCTCGTCCCATAAATCGGTTTCGTTCTCCTCCTCCTTTTCTTATTCTTAGGGTTTCTTAGGTTGGGGTCTTGATTCCAATTTAGCAATGAACAAACCATACCCTATTTATCTTCATAGAAGAGGGGTAGAGAGATAGGGAGAGATGAACAGAGAAAGAAAGAGATGAACACAGTGGCGAAGATGGGTAGGGAAATGACATATTTGCCCATGCTAAAATGACATGTGAACCGCACATGGGGACTTAACGTCCAAAATTGAACAAATGTCCAATTTTGGAGCTATTTGCAACGGTTTTGTCAACCTCAAGGGACATTATTGCAAAAGTTGTAAACACGGGGGGGGGGGGGGGAATTGCAAAAACTTGTAAACCTTAGGGGACAGTTTTGTAATTAACCTTTTTTTCTTTTGCTATCTATCTGCTTTTATACTTAAGATATTTGTAACTGCTTTTATTTGGTAACTGTTGTCTCTTATCTTCTTTGGAGATAACTCCCTAGACTTCCACGACCGATCATTTCTTCTGAAGCCTCCCCAATCACGCTGATCGTGGTCCATTTCATGTGCTTCCACTAACCGATTTCCTTGGCATGTTTCATCTGTTACTTCCAGCGCTATCGATTGTGATGCTATTTGGCGGTTTTCCTCACTGTACAGAATTATTCAAACATTTCATTTTTTGGCGTTTCCTTTGCTTGCTTGTCCTTTCCTTACGTTTCGGTAACAAATAATAACTGCTACAGTCGTGCTCTCTCCACCTTCCTCATTAATGCATTCTCTTGCAGCTATTCTTACGCCATGTGTCCGCATCCTATTTGTGAAAATATTTGGTGACAGCACCACTGTCATACGTGAGGAAGTAGCTGTAGTGTATACGAGTGTGTGTTTGTGGGTGTATTGTATGGGTGTGTACGTGAGAAATGGAAAGTAGGGAAAGGCTACTCAACAAATGTGAGGTGAGGGCAATGTGTGAATGATGGACATGAAACAAGAAGAACACCACTGCCGTAAGGCAATAGGTGTGTAATTGTGTGAAGTGAGTGCTTTTGTGCGTGTTTGTGTATGTGATGTGAGTGTATTGTGTGTGTTTATTGGTGTAAAGGCATGTGGGTAACCTGTGGAGAGTTTAGTGTATTATGGGTATGTTGTAGAGAAGGGAAGGAAAAGGGAGAACCTGGATAACAACTTGTATGTGTGTGTAATGAGTTTGATGTGTAGTTACATGAGTTACAAAATTTTGAGTGTGCGTTGTGTTTATATGAGTGGGAGTGTGAGAAAAATGAAAAGGAAGAAGACTACAACAACTTTGTAGTGAGGCAGTAGTGTTAAAGAAATAATATATGAGTGTGTATTATAGTGTGTGAAACGTGAAGTGTGGGTGTGTGAAAGAGTACAGCAGGTGTAGTGCTGTGTGTGTACATAGGTGTGAAAAATGTGAGTGTATTGTGTGTAATGTAATATAATGGTGTGTGTATGTGTGTGTGAGTGAGTGCGTGCGTGTATGTGTGTGTGTAAAGGAGAAGAGGATGGACAGCCGTGATGAGTATGAGTGTGTTCTGGTTTTGGACAGAAGTGGGAAGAATGAGATGATGGGATAAAAGAAATGTGTTTATGCAGTGAAATGGTACATTGTGCTTGTATAGTTATATCATGTGATAGTTAGGTATTTTACAATTATCAAAAAATGCTGAAACTTTACAAAAATATTCTTAGGGAGATATTAGAATTACTATGAAAATTTCATATTTTTCTGATATTGTTTGGTATTTTTCATATATTCACAAATATAGTGATTCTAAATTTTTTTTTGATCCTTTAAAATTAATATTAAATTATAAAACATTTACAGAATTGTTTTTATAGCAAAAAGACAACTCAGTTTAAGTTTTATAAATTTATGAGTTTATTTAGTATCTTAACCTGTATCGCATTTGATTTAACAAAATGAATGATTTATAAATAGTTTTGGTGCTTTTTAATTGTGATTTTGATTTTTGTATTTTTATTATATATTATAAAGATATCATGAAAATTATGGGACTTTTATTTGAGTTAGAAGTATTAATTGTTATTTTTAAGCTTTTTTGGTATTTCAGAAAATTATTTTTAATTAAAAAAATCCAAAACTTTAGAAAATTCACATTGTAACTTGTTATGCTGTTTTAAGGTATATAAGTATTTTATAAGCATTTATTATGAATTTTGGAGTGTCTTAATACGTTTTAAAGTGTGTAGGTTTATTGGTTAGGTTTAGCCGTTCGAGGGATCTGATTCGTTTAGTTTACGTTAAGAGTGTCGAAGTGAGTAATGATTACGAATTTGCATTACATTAATTGTTTGTGAAGCTAGATTGTATTCTAATAATTAATCTGTTAATTTATTTGTACAAGGTTGAATAGCAGCGAGCGCATTTATTGGATTGAGGTAAGGGATGTCCTCATAAATATTTTTCTGTATTGTTATCGAATTTTTTTTGAAATCCATTATAGTTGAAATGTGCATTGTTTGCCTTTAATGCCATGTGTTTGAGCCTTACACGTTTATTGTAAATCCTATTCAATGCTCTGTATTCATTTTTGTTGTGCATCGATTTAATCATGGTATTATCGTTTGTTAAATTGACATGGGATTTTGCATTGGTGTGTTTTGGCGGGAGTTGGTGTATGTTGGAGGATATTGGTGTGGGCTGGTACTTTGACGGACTAGCCGGTGTATTGGTGTGGGCTAGTGCCGTGATGGACTAGCCGGTGTAAAGTGTTAGTGAGCATCGCCTTTGTGGCTTTACTAAGTGGTTACCCTGCACTCCGTGTGTGGCTTTACAATTGCTCATGTTCAATAGTATTCGTGATTGTTTGCTTCATATCTGAAAATCATATTGATATCTGATCGAACTAGTTATGATTCTTTTGAAACTCTTGAAAAATTATCATTGAATTGCATATGTCAATTATTTCCTAATTTCTTCGTTTGAGCGACCTTACCGAGCTCTCAAAAGTTCACTCCCGTTTGACTTCCTTTCCGCAGGTGATAACCAACAATAGATCGTATTTGGTGTGGATTAGAGCTGAGCCGAGTGACAGAGAGAGATATTAAGTTTTTATTATTAAGTAGAGCCCCTACGCGGGTTATTTTATTATTGTTATTATTAAAAAAATCAGATTTAGATTGATGTATCATTTGCGATTGTTCACTGAAAGTATTATTATTGGTTAGATTAAAGGTTTAGTTGCTCTGATGATGGTTGTCAATGTTGACTTTGAGGTTCTATTATCTTAGCGTAAGTGATCGAGCGAGTGTCTAACGTTTCGAAAATTCTGGGGTATTACACAAATATACTAAGAGTACATTAATTGTATCTTTTTTTTTTTTTCAAAATCTCATATTTTGTTGTATTTTTAAACCATTAATATAGTATATATCCAGTTGGTCGCGAGGTCTTATTTAAAATGCTAACTTATAATTCATCTATTAAATCTATATATTCATTTTTTTACAATGACTATCTTATGTATATTACATATTAATCTATATATGGATGAAGATTATACATCTAACTCAATTAAAATATTATTTTTTCTTCTAAATCTGATACGTTGTTTTTGTTTTTTTAAATATATGCATTTTAAATTTACATTAAATAGTAATTTTAAGAATAATACTCAAGATTAAGTCCTAATAAGTTAGTGTATTTTTAAGTAGAGTTTTAAAATGATTAGAATTAATTTTTATATTACACAAGGTGTAAGAATATAACCCTCATTATTCTTATGAAATTAATCAAACTTTAAATAAGGACTCATCAAAAGTTCAATTAATTGTTTGATCATGTTATGTTATAAGTCTCATAAATTTGTTAACGTCAATTGTAATATTAATTTTTTAAATTAAAAATATTTTTTTTCATATGTGAGTTTTATATTCATATTAGAGAGTAGTATCAATGATACAATAGTCGATATGAAGTCCTAATAAGTTAGTATACTGATTAGGTTGAGTTTTAGAATTATTAAAGTCGTTTTCAAATTATATAGGACTTACAAAAAATCCTAATTAATCTTGCAAAATTAATTTAAATTTTAAAAAAAGGATCCTGTTAAAATTTAAATGAATTATTAGATCATATTTTTGTTCTAAATCTCATAATTTTTTTTGGGGTCTATGGATTTGATTTTCATCATTATGGAACACTATTTAAGGACATAGTTGCCACAATAAAGTCTTAACAGATTAGTGTATTGATTAGGAAGAGGTTTTAGAATAATTAGAATTAGATTTTAAATGAAATAAGTCTTACTAACAAAAAAATTAATTAATGTTAAAATAAGAAAGATATCCAATACAATATTGGAGACCTTTAGTGACATTATCTTATTTAGTATATAATGTTTATAAGTTTATTTTACATTGATGATGTGACATGTAAAAAAAGCGATGATGTGTCGAGTAAAAAAGATATCATTACTTTTTTTTTACTTTGCTTATCATATATTATATAAATAGATATTATATAGATATTTATCTGGTGGGAATCGGAAGCTGTCCTGTCGAGCGTTAATCACAATAATGACAGTGTTTATGTATTCAGACTTGAAAGCATAATTAGTGATCTCGAAGGAGCTCCATGCATTATGCATGGATTTACACCAATTATCCATAATATGAAGTTTTTTGGCCCAAAAAAAAAATAAATAAGGAAAAAACTTTGAATTTGGTAAAATTCAACAAGTACTCCGAGGTGCACGTGCACGAGGCTCATGTAAGGGCAAAGAAAGCTCGAATTGTGCTCTGTAATGTGCCCGTTCATTAATTTAGTATTTTAGTTTTCAAAACAAAAATATGTGTAATTTGGTGAGATGACACCCCAGATTCCCCTCAAACAGGCTATCCGCAAAGATCTAACAAAACTTTGAAAAATAAAATCGTCTATTCTCATTAAAGAAAAAAAAATAAAGAAAAGTAGGTATAATCTGAAGTCATTTTGACAAACAAAAGGCCGGACCTTTTACACACACACACACAATTCTTTTCTTTTCTACAGTAGAAAGCAGCATGTATAACTAGTCAAAGATGGAATGGGCAAGACATGGAGAGGGGGGATGGGTGGTGGTCTGCTGCCCACTGCCCACCGTCATCATTCATTTAGATTTTTTATGAGAAGCAAGTGGGTCTTCAGTATTATTATTATATATTATGCTTAGAATATGACATACACAGTTCAGATCTATAGCCGGAGCGAAAAATTATGTCGGTGCTTATTTGTATTCGCAGGACCTATCACCGTCATGTTGGACCCAAATTCGTTGGTCAATGCCCATCACGCATTTAATACTGGCCATTGTATTCTCTGCAGCCAGACATTTCTCAGGGCATCGTGTATGTAAAGAGCTAAGCCTCTTTGGCGGTTTATAGCAAGTGGTACGACTCTTTGGCGGTCTACAGTACTTTATTCTTTAACCTCTGTCCGGCAGATCGGCTGTTGGATCAATTGAGTCTTGAAATTCCGTGTCTAGGCTGGACTAAGCCTTCACTGCTTATTTATAGACACAGCTATATCTATAGGAAACAACAAAGGAAAAGGACCCTCCATTTTTACAAGAGAAATGAGCTTCAAACCATAGTCTTCCAGCCGGATCCATAATAACCCAGTACGAAAAAGGGTACACATTTCTTCTGCTCCTACTCTGTACACATACATGCCAAAATGGGTCGTTTCTTTGGTTGCCTATATGCTAAATATAGACCGGTTAGGTTGGATTTATCTTTCATCTCTTTATGGGTTCAGTATGTCTTGATTTTTTTTGGGTTTTGGGTTCAAGATATTGTCTCGGTGTGTTAAGAGTAGAGTGGTGTTGAACAGCATATAATCTTGTGCTATTTAGACCAGAGTTGTTTTGTTTTATTAATGAGAACTGACTCATTCCAAGTTTTGAATCACATGATATGAGCTATATTTCTAGTTTGGGTTTCAGTTTCTGTTAATGGTTTTGATATTTATTGCCCCTTTTGCAGAAATATGGTGTTCTTTTGAGTTAGTAATTTGGTGTTTACGTTTGGCAACCTGACTTGAATTGAGAGAATTTGAGTGCTAGCTAATGATGTTTTATTTTCAAATTTTTAATGAATTAAAAGATATCTCGTAATGAAGTCTCTGTATTATGAACTGATTTGAAATGATCGATTTTGGAATCAAAAGCGAAATTCATGTGCAGTTAGTGGGTTTGAGAATCTATGGCGTGCCGGTTTGAACATTTATGATGGAATTACCAAATTGAATGAAGATAAGTTGTCCATTTTGTGGCCTTCCGCCTTTTTTGTATCAATCTCCTTGGTTCAATCTTCTTCACTTGGTTGAGGCATTAAAAGTTTAGACTGCACAACTTTTTTAGTTGATCTCGCATTTTGATGTCTTTGTTGTGTTGCCGTGCTTAGGATCATCTCTTGAAAAGTAGAATTTCTGGTTGTCGTGGTGTCAGTCCTAAGTGATTTACTTATGAAGGGAACAAGTATTGTCAATCCTGAGTATGCTCATTTGGCTCTTTGTTATCCTTTATCTGTCGGTGTCCGAAGTCATTTTTGTAGGTTTTGTTAAATCTTTTTCTCCGAGTATTTTTCCCGAAAGAATCCTCTTAATTAGCAGTCTAGTAATCCAACTAACCGATTTACATGACATTCCAGGAGGTTTGCTCTAGCTTGTAAAAAACTGGAAAAGTGAAGTAGAAAACATGGCTATGGGGAAATATTCTCGTGTCGATGGAAGGAAGTCATCAAAGTGGTGTTCAACGGTTACTATCGTGGTGTTTGTTGGTCTCTGTTTAGTTGGGGTCTGGATGCTTATGTCATCATCCGGTGTCCCTGCTGCGAACTCAGACATATCTGCTCAGGAACCTAAGGAGGTAAAACAAAAAGTAGTTGAGAAATTTTCTAAGCAATATGAAGACAGTTCAGGGGATCTACCAGAGGACACAGGGAAAGAAGAGCATCCTGAGAGCTCTCAGGATGAGAGCACTTCCAATGTTGAGGACAGCCAAAACTTACTGGAGAATGTGGAAGGGAAAAATGAAAGTGAAGAGGACTCCAAAAGAGAGGCTGAAACTGACGAGGATGCAAAAAGTGAAGACAATAAGTCAAATTCAGGAGATAGGGAATCGAATAACGAAGGTGGGGAATCAAATTCAGGAGACGGCGACTCAAATTCAAGTGGGGAGGATAAACGAATGTCAGAAACTGAAACAAGCACAAACGAGCAGCAAGAATCAGAGGATAGCCCCAGTGAGAGCACATCCAATCCAGATGGTGGTGAAAGTAAAACGGATGTGGACAGCAGTGCGGAGGAAGACCAGTCAAAGGATCAGGCTTCAAATGAGGGTTTTCCAGCTGGGGCCCAGTCTGAGATTTTGAAGGAAACTACTGCTGATAGTGGGGCTTGGTCAACCCAAGCAGCAGAGTCTCAGAGTGAGAAGGAATCACAAAAATCTCCATTGTCGAAGGATCAAAATGGCTATAAGTGGAAACTTTGCAACGTAACTGCTGGTCCAGACTATATTCCGTGTCTTGACAATGTGCAAGCTATTAAGAAACTTCCAAATACTAACCACTATGAACATCGAGAGAGGCACTGCCCAGATGAAGCTCCGACCTGCCTTGTTCCTCTCCCCGAAGGATACAAGAAGCCAGTTAGGTGGCCTAGAAGCAGGGAACAGGTGAACCCAATATCCGTAGCTTTATGAGGAAGCCTCTTGTAAGTTTCCTTTGACACTGACTGGTTTCTTCGGTACATATGCAGATATGGTACAGTAATGTTCCCCACACCAAGCTTGCAGATGTTAAAGGGCATCAAAATTGGGTAAAAGTTAGTGGTGATCACCTCACTTTTCCTGGTGGGGGAACACAATTTAAGCATGGCGCCCTTCATTACATTGATTTCATCCAGAAAGTTAGTCTTTCTTATCCTTGATCATGTCCTGCTAGATGTCTTTTTCATCCTTAGCTCTGTAAATGCTTCTTTCATATGCAACCGTTTTCAATCCAGAAAGTGTTAGTTTCCTAGTGTTGCATGCTACCTTTTTTATTTCCAAGTTGTATCTTCATGTTTCATGCCTAATCTTGCATCTTCTGGACATCATACACACACGTACGCATGCATGCACACCCACACATATAAACAAGAGCGTGTTCTTGTTTGTGTATGTGTATTCTCACTGCTGTTATTTCATGTATCTGCTGCAGTCTGTTCTAATCTTCCTATGTTTTGACTATTTTTCTGCCCAATTTGTTCATAAATACTTCGCATCTTCTTGAGTTTTTCATCAACCTCATGTTTCCGTATCTACATGTTATGTTGGTAGAGTAGGTGTCACTTCAACGCCTTGACCTTTTTTTGAGCAAACTGTCTTCCTGAACCTAATTTCTCATTTTGTTTGCTATAGAGAAACACTTACAATTTTCATCTCATCATGCAGTCCCTTTCTAAAATCGCGTGGGGGAACAGAACTCGTGTAATATTGGATGTTGGATGTGGAGTGGCCAGCTTTGGAGGATATCTATTCGATAGAGATGTTCTTGCAATGTCATTAGCTCCCAAGGATGAGCACGAAGCTCAAGTGCAATTTGCCCTTGAAAGGGGTATCCCCGCTATATCAGCTGTTATGGGTACCAAGAGACTACCTTTCCCCAGTAAGGTCTTTGATGTCGTGCATTGTGCACGCTGCAGAGTCCCTTGGCACATCGAAGGTAATGTTTTGCATTACATTTGCTAATAGCTTTGTTTAGTAAAAATTATGTCGGGCTTGATGGATGTATTGAGGGGTACTGCAGGTGGTAAACTTCTCTTAGAGCTTAACCGTGTCTTACGACCTGGTGGCTACTTTGTGTGGTCCGCTACTCCAGTTTACCAAAAGCTGCCCGAAGATGTGGGCATATGGAAAGGTAGACTGCTTGTTGCTGAGCTTATATTTTTCTTGTGTGGAGTAATTCTCCTCTCTCCCCTTTTGCTCCCCCCTTCCCATCTCTCTCACCCACCCATCCTTTATTTTATGACAGCTATGTCTGAATTAACGAAGTCAATGTGCTGGGAACTACTTGTGGTTAACAATGATAAATTAAACCAAGTGGGCGTCGCTATATACAGAAAACCGATGTCCAATCAGTGCTATGAAAAAAGAGAGCAAAACGAGCCACCGTTGTGCAAAGAAGATGACGATCCGGATGCAGTCTGGTACTGTTTTCTACTAATCACGGCTCGGTTTGTTTATATTAGTCACTCATGGTTTGATCCTGTTGTCTACTGCTATGAGCACTAATGTTTTAATAATCTACTGGTGCACTAAAATTCAAGTATAATTACTTGTTCTATTACTGGAGAGAGGTCTAATTATTAGCGGAAAGTTAATGAGGCAATATATTAAATCAGAGTCCAAGTGTAGTGAAAGTTCAATGAAACAACGAAAGGAGTAACCTTGGTTAAAGATGTCATTGTAAGAAAGTCAAGAAACTACTGAAAATATTGTCCTTTCTTCTTGAGAAATTCATATAAAAACTCCAGGTTGTTACCTTGCTTAAAAATGTAATATCCAGTTTCTGATCTTGGGTAAAAAGGAGTAATAGGACACAAAAGAATTATGCTACTGTATTTCATTGGCTTACCTCTATAGGAAAGATAAGAGTCTCTTTTCTCAGGAAGCAGCCTTTTATTTGTGATCACGTTCTGTCTTCAAAAAGTGCTCAGCTTGGCTACTGATGTCCCAGCTTTTACCGTCTTACTGAATAAATTTTGTCAGAACCATAAGTTTCTACATGTACTATGCATCCAGGAATGTGCAGCTTCAGGCTTGTATGCACAAAGTCCCTGTAGGTGCATCGGACCGTGGCAAACAGTTGCCAAAGCCATGGCCACTAAGGTTGGGGAAACCGCCCTATTGGCTGACGAGCTCTCAGGTTGGAGTGTATGGAAAAGCAGCTCCAGAGGACTTTACTGCTGATTATGAGCATTGGCAACGTGTTGTATCCACATCATATTTGAATGGTTTGGGGATCGATTGGTCTTCAGTGAGAAATGTCATGGACATGAGAGCGGTATATGGAGGGTAAGCATTTCTAACTTTACATCCTCGGAAGGCCCTACTTTCAGTTGAGATATGAGGAGCCTATTTTGTTACGAGTTTTTGCTCTAGGATAGAAATATGGGTGTTTGTCTCATGGAAATCCTTATGCCTGATTGTTAAAGTCTGCTGTGCAGTACAAAGTTTGAACCACACCAACCACAAGATCGTTAATCTGGAGGATGTGATTTACCTTCATTACTGTTTTTGTATAGGATAGACCCCTAATTTTTGCTGCCAAAAGCATGTTAAACCTGAATCTTGTTTTATCAATAGCATTTAGCACCTCAACCTCTTTGGAAGTTGCATTTACCTCGACTTTTAGCAATCCTGGGTTGCTATGAGCACCACCATTTTGCTAAAATTTGACTTCCACAAATGACACACTTGCCAGCAAAAGGTAAGGTCTGACATGCTTTTGGTAGCAGTGTTTCAAGTTTTATGTGTACTTGACCCCTTTGTTATTGGTAGTGTGTGAGGATTGTTATGAGTATACTGTTTTTTCGTCCTATTTTACACTAACGTAATTATGCTTTTGTGTAGATTTGCTGCAGCACTGAGAGACTTGAAAGTATGGGCTATGAATGTTGTAACAATTGATTCGCCTGACACACTTCCATTGATATACGAGCGTGGCTTATTTGGGATATATCATGATTGGTGTGAATCGTTTAGCACGTATCCAAGATCCTACGATCTTGTGCATGCAGATCATCTTTTCTCTAATCTCAAGAAAAGGTGGTTTTTTCTCTGATTACTAGTTCACGAGATTTATTATCTCAACTCAACGATAGCTTTTATCTGATTTTATGTTGGTTTTCTGGCAACAGGTGTAAGCTACAGGCAGTAATCGCTGAAGTTGATAGGATCTTACGGCCAGAGGGGAAGCTGATCGTGCGGGACAGTGTTGAGACCGTTGCTGAGGTAGAGAAGATGGCCAAGTCTCTACAGTGGAAGATCCGTTTGACTTACTCAAACGACAATGAGGGACTGCTGTGTGTTCAAAAGACATTATGGCGTCCCACAGAGGCAGAGACAATATTCTCAGCCATTGCATAAGCATAGATCTTAAACTGCCAGCATCTGAATTTTGATGCTGCTGAAAGTAGGTATCCTTATGCAGCCTTTTCATTTAAAGATGCAACAGAAATAGTTATTCTTTACCCCTTGTATAAGTTCTTTTAGTTGATTGTTCTTGTTATACTCTCAACTTCATCAACTCTATCCCATTTTTCACTCCCTTCAACGAGAGGGATTGGGCTTAGAGTATCATTTGTAACCACATAAGTCAATCGTATGAATCACGAATGTTATAGATCACTTCTGAGAATTATTCAGATTGTGTGCAGCAGATTTTTACTGAAGAAGTCGTTCTCATAGAATTGTTCTAGCATCTAGAGGTTCGAAATACTTCTTTTATTAGGAAGAAAACAAGAATAGACTGACAATGCCACTCTAAACTAAACATTCCCCTAAAGCTATTCAGGCTTTTTTATGAAGACATGAACTTGATTCAACAGTCAGACAAGCAGCTGTTTTTAGTTGTAAGATTTTTTGATAGGTTGGAAAGATGTGTGGTAATATCGGAAGATTGTTTGTCATAGCTCACTGTTATTCAAGGAAAGGGAATATCTGAATTAAGAAAGAAGTTTTCTTCAGCTTGGATCACTGAGCACTTTCTCTCTGAGGTAGAATAACGCAGTGGGGTTGTGACTTCAACTTTGTGTAGGAGGGATCAAGCATTTAGATTATTAAGTATCCTTGAAAGGTTTTCCCATATGTTTGAACATTAGTCGTTTCATTTAATTCAATTAGTTAATGGAGCTGCGCAATTGCAAGGGACACGATGCAATTTAGTTTCACTAGTGACAATATATTTTTGCGTAGCCCAGTGGTTCAAAGTTCTAAAAGATACAAAGAGATAATGAGTTCCAGAGGTAACATATGAGCTAGTAGATATATACATTTTAAATATAACAATTAACATTACTCAAGAATGCAAGTTTTTTTTTGATAAATTAGCCCACTGCCTAACATACGGAATCATATTGATGATAATTACTGAAAACAAAGATAACCGTTAAGCCCGAAAAGCCATTATATGCCATTCAAATACATCTAAAACTACCATTGAGAGCAAAGATGTACGATAAATTTCACCAACATGCCAGTTTTGTAGTCCCTTTCTATTTTATTTTTATTTTCGTGTGTGTATCAGAATCCAGTAAGAATGTTTATATATTTTGGGACTTTTTGCACATAAAACCCTATAGTTTGAGGGTTTGTGCGCATTTCACTTTACTATTTCAATTTTAGCGTAATTCATCTTATTGTTCATTAATTTGTGCTCAAGTTACGAATTGACGGTCTGAAGTCCAATTTCTTGGACGCCCGTCAATTTTTGAAGGCTAAAATAGTAACTTATACCATTTTTTCACGCAAATGCAACCACATCAGCTCCCTACTTACATGTGGTAGCCACATCATACATGTTCACTCTTGAGAGATATAAACTCCTCCTTGGGTATTAATCCCACATTGGGTAAATAATAAATAATACTTCAAAATATATATATATATATATATATATATATATATATATATATATATATATATACCTTGTAAGCCTCTCCCCTCATAACCAATTGGTTTTGAGATGGATGCTTCACATGGTATCAGAGTTAGTCGATCTAGGCTCAGCAGTCTAATTCATAATTAGTTCCTCACCGTCACCCAGTCAATTTCTCCACGTGCTAGGCCTACTCAAAAGTCAGTTCGGCCACACGTGAGAGGGCGTGTTGAGAGATATAAACTCCTCATTGGGTATTAATCCCACATCGGGTAAATAATAAACAATACTTCAATATATATACCTTGTAAGCCTCTCCCCTCATAACCAATTGATTTTGAGATGGATGCTTTCAGATGGTATCAGAGTTGGTCGATCTAGGCTCCGCAGTCTAATTCATAATTAGTTCCTCACCGTCACCCAGTCAATTTCTCCACGTGCTAGGCTCACTCAAAACTCAGTCCAACCACACGTGAGGGCGCGTGTTGAGAGATATAAACTCCTCATTGGGTATTAATCCCACATTGGGTAAATAATAAACAATACTTTAATATATATACCTTGTAAGACTCTCCCCTCATAACTAATTGGTTTTGAGATGGATGCTTTCACATAGTATCAGAGTTGGTCAATCTAGGCTCAGCAGTCTAATTCATAATGAGTTCCTCACTGTCACCCGGTGAATTTCTCCACGTGCTAGGCCAACTCAAAAGTCAGTCCGGCCACACTTGAGGGGGCGTGTTGAGAGATATAAACTTCTCATTGGGTATCAATCCCCCATCGGGTAAATAATAAACAATACTTCAATATATATACCTTGTAAGCCTCTCCCCTCATAACCAATTGGTTTTGAGATGGATGCTTTCACACTCACCACCACACCAGTCTCTCTCTCTCTCTCTCTCTATATATATATATATATATATATATATATATATATATATATATATATATAGGGGACCGATCTACACCCACCGGTGGAGAAATAACAATTTCTCTACCGAACCGCAGGTAAGAGCAGCGGTTGGCCACGTGGCGCAAAAAGGACGAAAATGGACAAAAAAAGGACGAAAATACTATGAGAAATTCATGAAAATATCACGAGAAAATGAAAAACTCGTGAGAAAATGGTGGCAATAATGCCCAACCGCAACTCCTACATGCGGTTGGCATTATTGCCTTCCGTGACCCCACCCCCCACCCGTCACCCCCTTGCCCCCCACCCCCTTGCCCCCCACCCCGTGGCCCCCACCCTATGTCCTTTTCCCCCACCCGTGAACCCCCCTTTCCCCACCCGTTAACCCCCTCTTCCCCCACGTGTCATTACCACCCTACCCCCCACCCCCACGTGTCATTCCCCCCTCCCCCTCCCTGCTGTTCACTCACGGTTCTTCTCTTCCTCTCTCACTTTTCTCTCTATAAAATCCCTCCTCCCCGAATCATTTCTTCCACCCTCCTCATTCTCCCTATCTCACCTACATACAAACAAAAAAAATTTATCCTAGAAGATCGGTGGATAACCGCTAGAAGATCGGTGGATTTTTCTTGAAATATATCAAGTTAAAACAAGTAAGTATTTTTCAATTTGTTCTTACCAATTGATTGTTTAAATTGTGTTACGCTTAAATTGTTCTTACAATAGTCTAAAATTCGTGTTTAGGGCGTCAAAGGGCGTCAAAATTACGTTTTGACAAATCGGGGTATTACATTCGAAAAATTCCAAAATAGCGATTTTTTAGGGCGTCAGAAATAGAATTTTTCACGAATTTATAAAAAATAGCTAGAGCTAGATTTTGCCAAAGTACGAAACAGAGACCCTAGTTATTTTCAAAAGATCTGTATCAGGTAAAAATTTCAGATTTTTCCAAAGACTGGAAAGGGGTTAACTGATACACGCAACCTTGTAACTTTGCAGTGTAATTTAAAATATCAAGCCAGCGCGATTTCGCGCAAAACTTTTATGAGAACCCTAGGGTGTTGGGAAGTTCCATTCCCCAGGAATTCGGGCCATTCCGAAGCCGTTAGCTAATTTTTTGGCCGAACGGGCTTTTAAGCGCTCGATCCGGACACCGGTTCGGGATTTTTAGGCGAAAAATCCGTAAAATACTTTTTAGATCAAGAATGAACTCAGGAAGCTTAAAATAGCATTTTAAAGCACTTTTGATATTTTCTGAAGCCAGGAGGTATTTTGGTAATTTGCCATCCCGAGAGGGGTATTTTGGTAATTTTCCCGAAAAAATTTTCCAACGGACTTTTAAGTCCAGAAATGTAAGTAAAACGCCTGAAATGTTGTTTTGCAGCTGATTGCGGGGCGTAATTGTCGCTAAAGGTGAAAACTTAATTAGACAGTTTTTTCACGAATTTATAAAAAATAGCTAGAGCTAGATTTTGCCAAAATACAAAACAGAGACCCTAGTTATTTTCAAAAGATCTGTATCAGGTAAAAATTTCAGATTTTTTCAAAGACTAGAAAGGGGTTAACTGATACGCGCAACCTTGTAACTTTGCAGTGTAATTTAAAATATCAAGACAGCACAATTTCGTGCGAAACTTTTATGAGAACCCTAGGGTGTTGGGAAGTTCCATTCCCCAGGAATTCGGGCCATTCCGAAGCCGTTAGCTAATTTTTTGGCCGAACGGGCTTTTAAGCGCTCGATCCGGACACCGGTTCGGGATTTTTAGGCGAAAAATCCGTAAAATACTTTTTAAATCAAGAATGAACTCAGGAAGCTTAAAATAGCGCTTTAAAGCAATTTTGATATTTTCTGAAGCCAGGGGGCATTTTGGTAATTTGCCCCCCCGCGAGGGGTGTTTTGGTAATTTTCTCGAAAAAAAGTTTTTCAGTTCAGAAATGTAAGTAAAACACCTGAAAGGTTGTTTTGAAGCTGGTTTGATGGGCGTTAGGGTGACAATGAACCCCCGGGGGCTATTTTGCTAATTTTACATTACACAAATTTGTGCTTAAAATAACTTTTAGTTCAGGAAAGGGTGTGAGACACCTGAAAAGTTATTTTAAAGAGTGAATTCAGGAAGCTTAAAATCCCATTTCAAAGCACTTTTCAGATTTTTTTTGTCAGGGGGCATTTTGGTAATTCGCATCCCCGATAGGGGTATTTTCGTAAATTTGCAGCGTTAAGTTTTTCAAAGGATTTCTTAGTCCAGAAATGTAAGCAAAGCACCTGAAAGGTTGTTTTGAAGCTGATTTGGGGCGTTAGGGTGATAATGAACCCCCGGAGGCATTTCGGTAATTTGCCGCTCATCGGGGGCTATTTTGCTAATTTTACATTATACCAAATTTCCCGAAAGACGGTGGTTTAAATAAATTTTATTCTTCTTTTATTTAAATCTATGACTTGTTGAGAATGATATAATTTTTATTTTTTAGATTCCAGTATAAATATGGATGCAACTGGAGGAAATAATTTTTGTGAAGGTTCTGATCCACCTTACGTTGGTCAAGTTTTTCAAGCACTGGACGAAGTTGAAGCATACTATAGAGCATATTCGAAAACGATAGGTTTCGGTATTAGAACTAAGACGACTAGAAAACGGGCGAATACAGATCAAATTTGTGCAAGACTATTTGAGTGTCATAGAGGAGCACCGCATGTAACTCCGGTCGTTCGGATCAGTGACGAAGGGACAACAAGACAAAGAAAACGGGACACATTTCCGGGTACCGGCTGCAAGGCCCATGTGTATGCAGTACACCGAAAAAATGAAAACCATTGGGTTGTCACAGGAGTGGAGTTGAGCCATAATCATCAGTTGATGACCCCCAGTAAGATTGGTCAAATTCATCAACACCGAGAAATAAGCGCGGCACACAGACAACTAATTTTTACAATGGCCGAGGCTAAAATTCCACCTTCTAAGATGATGGGGGTTTTCTCAAGCCAGGCTGGGGGGATTGACAAGTTGAGTTTCAACGAAGTAGACCTTCGAAATGAACTTCGTGCTCAGAGGAGAGAGTCTTTCGGTAAGAGTGATTCTCAAACTACACTTGATCTCTTCAGGTCCCTTCAGAGTGAGAATTCTGGATTTTTTTACAGTCTCCAACTGGATGATGAGAACCGCATTAGTACTATATTTTGGGCGGACCCCCGTTCTAGAGCTGCTTACCAAAATTTTGGGGATGTTGTGACGTTTGACACCACATACCGCACCAATAAGTACTCTATGCCTTTTGCTCCGTTCACCGGGGTGAACCACCACTATCAGTCAATCTCGTTTGGCTTTGCCCTGCTTAGGGATGAGACGGAGGAGTCATTTACGTGGTTATTTGAAACGTGGCTTCAAGCAATGTATCATATTCCTCCAAAGACCATCATCACCGACCAAGATCTGGCAATGAAAAATGCAATCGCTAAGGTCCTTCCAGATACTCACCATGGCCTGTGCACATGGCACATAAGCAACAAATATCCCGAACGGCATGTATATGCAAACCATCCGTCATTCAAGACTGACTTTAATACATGTGTGAAGAAATCGTTGACGGTAGACGTGTTCGAGGAGAGGTGGGCCACGTTAATGGATACTTACTATTTGCACAATCACGAATGGTTACAATCGTTGTATGAGATCAAGACACAGTGGGTCGGTGCCTACACCAAGAATTTTTTTGCAGCCGGAATGACTACGACCTCGAGAAGCGAAGCTATGAATTCATTCTTTGATGGGTACGTAGGCCAGTCTTCAAGTATAGCGGAGTTCGTACTAGAGATGCAGAAAGCCGTTGACAGGCAATTGTACCGTGAGAGAGAAGCCGACGCGGCTACAGTTTGCAAAGAAAGAGCTATACTACTTTATTCACCTTTAGAGGCTCATGCGGCTCAAGTCTATACCAAGGAAATGTTTCGACAGTTTCAAGAGGAACTACTAAAGTCGAATCAATATGGCATGACAAAGTTGCACGAGTATTCCACCAGAGATATCAAGGTTTATGCTTTGACAAATGTGACGAACTTCGCCAATCCGTGCTCTTCGTCGGCTCCGAGGACCAGACGACATTTTACCGTAGCAGTTTGTAAGGACACCGGGTTGGTTAATTGCAACTGTCAACTGTTTGAGCATAAAGGTATACTTTGTCGACACGCGTTGAGGGTTTTGAGCGCCAAGAATGCTAGTGAAATCCCTCCACCGTATATCTTGGAACGGTGGACGAAGGAAGCCAACAGAGTCCACGGTCACATTCCTTACGTGCCCAATGTTTCAGTTGATTTCGAGCAATCTGAGTCGCTGCGATATAATCACCTTTGTAACATCATGCACGGTTTATCAATGGATGCAGCGTCGACATTTGATGGGTACAGGTATCAAGTTGAAGCAGCCGCACGGGATAAGGCTATGCATGCACAGTTTAGGATGGCATTACCAGAAACTGTGGACACTCCGACTACTCGGACAACTCCAGGCGGTAGATTCAATCGAGCCAAACAGCCAGTCATTGACGGCACTGACCTACAACGTGAGGAGGACGACATTTTTGATCCAATTATTTCTCAAACAAAAGGGCGAAAACGAGCAATACGCATGAAGAATCCGATTGAAGAAGCAACGGGTCAAAAAAAATTACGAAAGTGTGCGTTGTGTAATAAGATGACTGATCATGACAAGAGAAACCATTATAAAGTGTTAGGTATCGAACCTGGCAGTATGGTCGAGGAGGACGATGATGAGGAAGAGTGTTAGGGTTAATGTTTCAGTTGTATAAATTGAACTTTTATAATGTTTAAATTTGTGATTTGGTTTGTGCAATCTTTAATTTGTGATTTGATTTGTGGATTATTGATATTTTTGGTAACTCCGTTTTCGGGCACACTTTAGGCCCCAATTGATAGCTTCCGAAAAAAGTTGTAATTTTTTTTGTCACTTTTTTTCGCTCATTGCACTTCAGGCACGCTAGTTAGCCCATTTGTAAGACTTTCGGCGAAAAACGAGACACATTAATTTTTGAGTTTTCCTAGGAAGGGCCTATTCGGGCACACTTTAGGCCCCATTTGATAGCTTCCGAAAAAAGTTATAATTTTTTTTGTCACTTTTTTTCCGCTCATTGCACTTCAGGCACGCTAGTTAGCCCATTTGTAAGACTTTCGGCGAAAAACGAGACACATTAATTTTTGAGTTTTCCTAGGAAGGGCCTATTCGGGCACACTTTAGGCCGCATTTGATAGCTTCCGAAAAAAGTTGTAATTTTTTTTGTCACTTTTTTTCGCTCATTGCACCTCATGCACGCTAGTTAGCCCATTTCTATGAATTTCGGCGAAAAGCGAGACGCGTAATTTTTTCGAATGCCGTCATATGAAAGGTATATTCGCGCACATTTTAGCGCCAAATTCATAGCATGCGAAAAATTATGTACATTTCTTTTTGGTACAGTTTTTTGTAACATCACAGCAGCTAGCCACGCACGTCAGGATAATGGTAATGAAGGCGTCTAGCTTCATTCTTTTTCAGCTCCCAGGCTATCCTATACCTAAACGTCAAGGCATCCTTCCTAGTCCACGAGGAGTGTTTGAGCACTTCCGAGCGAGCAACGTAGTCCATGTACTTGAGGACGTAAATCCCGCAATCGTGACCGTTATATTGCTTTGGTCGGTCCTTTATCATCACGACCGTCCAAGGGTCACCCTGTGGCCGTCCGCATGCTAGCGAGAGGACAGTAGTCTGCATCCAACAATAAAAACGAGAATCAAGCCTATGAGACAAGAACAATATACTATGAGCCAAGGTCAAAAAATAAATACTAACCACTAAAGTGATGTACTCGTTGTACATCTGTGCCAGCAGCTGTCCAGGCTCGTCCTCCCTTAGGCTATCGTATATGTGAACCGTTCTGAACGCTGGATGGAGAACTAATAGGAACCAGTGGTTTGCATGATGACAGGGTATCATGATAAGGTTCGCATCAGCAGCGGGACATTGATAGTCTGCGTTCATCATGCCTAACACGTTTCGACCTGGTTTCCACTTACTCCTGCCGCCCCCTCGCCTCCATTCTGTGAATTCTCTCACCGTTAATTCCACAAAATGAGTGGGATACATGTTAAGCTTCAAATATTCAGAACGGTTAAAACGTTGCTCTCTAATCCGGAGCAGTTCTATGTAAGCGTTCATGACAAAATTTGAAAGATCTGTCTCCGGCGCCAACGTTCTGATATCCTCATGACCTAGGAATGTCGCAAGGGGAAAGTCTGCTGAATTGACAGGCTCATGCCCGAAGTAGTGCCGGTCGATCCAAGCCATCTTGTCCGACCTCAATGGCTTCGTCGCTTGTCCTTTGTCCGACCGAAAGCTTGGGCGCGAGGCCTGGATTCCTACTTGGGGAACCTGACTCTGGCACTGAGAGTCGTATGCGTTTGGAGGCAAGCGACTATATGGCTCCCATACCTGACTCTGGGGCTGATAGTCGTACGCGTCAGGAGGAAGGCGACCAGACGGCTCCCACACCTGACTCTGGGGCTGATAGTTGTACGCGTCAGGAAGAGGGCGACCAGACGACTCCCACACCTGACTCTGGGGCTGATAGTCGTACGCTTCAGGACGAGGGCGACTAGACGGCTCCCCTTCGTAACCCCGGTACGCAAGACTAAAGTTTTGAACTTCAGTCTTGTACTTCTCAATGGACCTCTTAAGATTGTCAGGAGCCTGCGCGACAAACCAGTCAAACGACTCCAGCTGCTTGAACACCTCAATGCCCTGGTCAACCTAAAAAACATGCATAGAAAATATGGCTAATCATATTTGACAAATGGTCGATAAGGTGCGCAAATAAATTATCAAACAACACTAGCATGACTTACAATGGCCAATGCCCAGAACTGGTCATAGACCTCACGTGGCGCGTACGATGTCTTCTTCACCTGGGAAGGGCGATTCACCCTCGTGCGCGTCACCCTGAGAAACCACTGTAAGTATTCCTCAGTACTAATGCCGTCGTGCTTCAGCGATACAAGGCTATCATACGTTTCCTGCCAGGTATTCCACTGGTGCACCTCGTCACCCAACAAAATCAAGGCATCAGCCACCTCGAAGTTCGGCCCTCGACCACCCCTGTATGGCCGCATGTCTACAGCGGGTTTTGGTATCCCTTGTGGACAGCCAGCTTGCTTCATAGCTCGATCGGGCATCTGAAACTCACATTCTTCGAAGTGAATGAGCGGCACCCGAACCAAACCTGCCAGCACGTACGACACCGGAAGTTGCCAACACCACTCATCCAACAGATGCATCACCTTGCCATATGGCTGCCACGTCACCTGGGATGCATCTAGTATCTCTAGTTCCCCCCGATAGAACTTTAGATGGTGGTGAGGGTCTACCCGTCTCCTCCTCCGGTTGGTCGTAGGCCCCCAGGCCCACACCCTAGGCCACGTCTCATCGGAATCTACCAACGGTTGTGGACGACCCATGGGTAGCCTCTCGTAAGACCAAACCTGTGAATGCAAACATTATATGGAATTAGTAATTAATCCCGAATATATTGACTAAGGATCCTACCAAGAAAATAAATGCTCATACCTGTAATAGAGTCAGGCAGGCGGCAATGGACTTGGCACCGTTTCTCGTAGCCTTATGCAGTGCTCGATATAGGTGCGCAAGGACAGCTGAACCCCACGAATAGGAGTATACCTCCTCAAGATCCTCCAAGAACACCATATACTTCGGATGCACCGTGTTTTTCGAATGCGTCGGAAGTAATATAGCTCCAATAATATACAGAAGGAATGCCTTCGTATACGTCACGAAATCTTGAGGAGTGTATTCATCCGGTAGCACGCCGTACTGCTCTCTCAGCCATTTAAGCTTGACGCCGTTTGTTGTAAGCGCTGCCCTTGGAATTCCCGGAAAATACTGCATAGCCATATTCGCTATGGATGCAGACGGCACGTTCAAAGTAACGGGTCTGCCGTGACATGGGATTCCAAGTATAAATCCGACGTCCTCTAACGTAACAGTCATTTCACCAAACCGGAAGTGAAATGAGTTCGTCTCGCTCCTCCATCGTTCAACTAGAGCGGATATAAGGCAATCGTCGTGTCGAGACCATTTCCCGCAATCGGTGAACAGGGTTAAATTTTGACGGTGTAATAGCTGTATTTGTTCCTTGTTTAGTACCCACTCTTCAAGGTGCCTTGTGCTTTGAATTGTTTCCAAAACACCCCTATCGACACCGTCAAATACGTGCCTCGCGACGTGGTCATCGTCATCGTATAGGATTGATGTATCATGAGGTCCAGAGCTGAAATTCATACCTTTAAGAACAAAATATAATTATAAACCAACTTAGCGTCCATAATATCCATAATATTTACATTCCAAAACTATAACTGGATCTTTAACCTAGCTTACCAACACATTAGCAATAGTCATTATTTCAATGTATTAAAACAAATCCTCAATTCCCACCACTCCGAACGTTTAATTACGCTAGTTCCCACTGAACTAAAAGTTATTTTAAGGTATGAATTTTAAGCTGGATCCTTCCTAGCAAAATAGCCCCCGATCAGCGGCAAATTACCGAAATGCCCCTGAGCGTTCACTATCACCCCAACGCCCTCGAACCAGCTTCAAAACAACATTTCAGGTGGTTTACTTACATTTCTGGACTAAAAAGTCGTTTGAAAAACTTGGCACCGGAAAATTACCAAAAAACCCCTTGGCGCGGGAAAATTACCAAAACACCCCTACGCGCGCCACGTCAGCTTCAAAACAACATTTCAGGTTTTGTAATTACATTTCTGGACTAAAAAGTCCGTCGAAAAACTTAGCACTGTAAAATTACCGAAATACCCCTCTCGGGGCGGCGAATTACCGAAATGCCCCCTGGCATCGAAAAATATCAAAAGTGCTTCGAAATGCTACTTGAGGCTTCCTGAATTCATTCTTGACATAAAAAGTATTTTACGGAGGTTTCGCCCAAAAATCGCGAACCGGTGTCCGGATCAAGCGCTTAAAGGGCCGTTCGGCCAAAAAAATAGGTAACGGCTTCGGAATGGCCCGAATTCCTGGGGAATGGAACTTCCCAACATCCTAGGATTCTCATAAAAGTTTCGCGCGAAATCGCGCTAGCTTGATATTTTAAAATACACTGCAGAGTTACAAGGTTCCCCGTATCAGTTAACCCCTTTCCAGTCTTTGGAAAAATCTGAAATTTTAACCTGAGACAGATCCTTTAAGAATAACTAGGGTCTCTTTTTTACATTTTGGCAAAATCTAGCTCTAGCTATTTTTTATAAATTCGTGAAAAACTGTCTATATTTGGCGCCCTAAAAAATCGCTGTTTTGGAATCTATAAATGTAATACGCTGATTTGTATAAACCTAACATTGAATTATAAGAAAATTCAAAATACTTACTTGTTGTGACTTGATGTATTTAAAGAAAAAACTACCGATCTTCTAGCGGTTATCCACCGATCTTCTAGCGTAAAATTTTTTGGTTTGTATTGTTATGGAGATTATGTAGGTGAGATATGAAGTACGAAGGAAGTTGGTAAAAGATGACAGAGTGCAGAAGAAGGGTTCCGGGGAGGGGATTATAAAGAGAGAAGCGAGGAAGAGAGAAGAAAAAAGACAGAAAAAAGTGAGGAAGGGTGGGTGTTTACGCGGTCAAAGGCTGCGGCAAAAAAAAAATTTCGGCAGAAGGACACCACGTGGGGCATCATGGGGGAGGGAAGGACGACACGTGGCATCGGGGGGAAGGACACCAGGTGGGGCATCACGCGGGGGGACGCCACGTGGCAGGGGAGGGGAAGAGGGACCAACCGCGGGTTGTAAGAGCGGTTGGGCCCTGCGGATGAGGGGAGGGGACGCCACGTGGCAGAGGGAGGGGACCAACCGCGGGTGGTACCAGCGGTTGGGCCACGTGGCAGGGGGAGGGGACGCCACGTGGCGGAGGGAGGGGACCAACCGCGGGTGGTACCAGCGGTTGGGCCACGTGGCAGGGGGAGGGGACGCCACGTGGCGGAGGGAGGGGACCAACCGCGGGTGGTACCAGCGGTTGGGCCACGTGGCAGGGGGAGGGGACGCCACGTGGCCGAGGGAGGGGACCAACCGCGGGTGGTACCAGCGGTTGGGCCACGTGGCAGGGGGAGGGGACGCCACGTGGCAGGGGAGGGAGACCAACCGCTGGTACCACCCGCGGTTGGGCCACGTGGCAAGGGGAGGGGACGCCACGTGGCAGGGGCGGGAGACCAACCGCTGGTACCACACGCGGTTGGGCCACGTGGCAGGGGGAGGGGATGCCACGTGGCAGGGCCATCGCCAATACCGCCGGTTGTCCATGCTGGTGGGCCACGTGGCAGGGGGAGGGGACGCCACGTGTCAGGGGCCATGGGTTGGGCCACGTGGCAGGGGTGGGGGACGCCACGTGGCAGGGATATTAATGCCAACCGCTGGTTGTGCATGCGGTTGGTGTCCTTTTTCTCCTCTCGGCCATTTTCTCACCATTTCTCGTGCCTTTTTCGCCATTAATGCAGTGGCCGTACACCTTTTTCGCCTTTTTGCGCCACGTGGCCCAACCGCTGCTCTTACCTGCGGTTCGGTGGAGAAATTGTTATTTCTCCACCGGTGGGTGTGGATCGGTCCCCATATATATATATATGTGTGTGTGTGTGTGTGTTTTAGCATTAAGCACCATCGCCGCTACCCACCTCTTCATCCATTTTGCCGAATGCCACCACCATCAATCTCACCCTCCAAGTAGTCCCTCAGTTCCTTGCTGATCATTTTTTGCATCACAAAAAGAATCTCATCACTGGACTTCGCAGGTCCCACGCAAGCTTCAGCCCTCGGTGGCATTTCATCATGAATCTTGTAAACCTGTGAACCGGTCCGGGGCAAAGAAAGGGTGAGAGGAGTCGGCGGCTCCATTGATACTAGATGCGGTGGCGGCGATTCCATCACCGGCTGCATGACCGGCAAATTTCAAACATTCACGTACACCAGAGGCCTAACAAGGTTCCCCAAATCGCTAACCTCAGATCCAATTTGACTATCGGCACTCAAACACATACTAGACATGCTAAGCGTCACATCGCCGCTCTCTAGCCGTTTCAAAACCTGCCATGGCCGCTCATCCGACCCACAAAACCCCCATTTTTCTTTCACTTCAGCGTCGAATTCCAGTGACTCTTGATCGCATTGGCTGTACGGCTATTATCATATAAATTAGTGTTAAATAAAGTATGGCAAATATATGCTAAATTATATGTAGAACTAACTCAATAGCCTTATTGTACTATAAAGATGAATAAGGTCGTGCTCAGTAAAAATAAAAAGGACCTTTAGAGAGTATTGTCAAGAGAAATTTAGAGTACACTATAGACTTTAAAAAGTTAAAAAAAAAGTAACATTAAAATTAACGGTAGTCTTAGAAAAATTGTACTCAAAATTTAGAACTTAAGCTAGAAAAAATTGGAAAAGGACTTCTCTGTATGTTAATCTTCAAATAAGTGATACATAAAAATTGTGAGAGACTAATAATTACAAAAAGAAAATAAACTGTAGGGGCTACTTTGACCCCCAGCAATCATCGCTACAAGAAATAGTCATCACTGTAAAAAAAATCATAATAATAAATAATAATGAATGATACTGAAACTTCTAAATAACGATATTACAATTTAAATTTTAGTGATGATGCTTGTAAAAAGGAATAAAAATATAAAATTCAACAGTAGAAAACTTTAAAAGGATCTTTGAAAGTTACAACTACTAGATTTGTTACCTAAGTAATTAAGTTTTTATATGTGTCTTGTTAGATTTCTTGAGTTCATTTGATTCTTGATTTCATATATGCAATATTTAAGCTCCTAACTTCTTTGTTTTACAAAATTTTATATGTATCTATTAATCATAACTTCAACTGAATATATTACGAGAACAACTTCAATATATGCACTTGACATTAATTGTCTATAGAACACTTTCTTCAATTTTATTACTGCAATGTTACGATGGTAGTGTTTCATGAGAGTGGAAGATGTTTGAAACTGATTAAAATGTCAGTGTAACTTTGACAACAAGATATAATGTGGAACAGTCAAAAACTCTTTAGTGACAACTTGATGTGATAGAATAAATAAATATGATAAATAGTGACAAATAGTGATGATAATTGTTATTAACAATTCGGGTTTGAGAGTAAGATTATATTTTGTGTACTGAACTTTTTATACTTCAATTCTTTAACAGTTAATAATTGATTTATTTATTATGATTTAATTATAATAGTCGTATTAATTAATTTTAATTATAATTTTCACTTGAGTTTAATAATATTTTTCTTTCAAATTACTATAACGTACAAGACATGTGATATTTACTAGTTTTGCTAAATGGTGAAGGAGATGGTGGCAGACAAATCTGAAACATGGATTTGAGCTAGACGTATGTTTAGAGAGTGAAAGAGAAACATATCGAGAGAACTCCAAAATGTCAGTATAACTTTGACAACAAGATATAATGTGGAACAATCAAAAACTCTTTAGAGACAACTTGATGTGATAGAATAAATAAATATGATAAATAGTGATGATAATTGTTATTAACAATTCGGGTTTGAGAGTAAGATTATATTTTGTGTACTGAACTTTTTTTACTTCAATTCTTTAGCAGTTAATAATTGATTTATTTATTATGATTTAATTGTAATAGTCGTATTAATTAATTTTAATTGTAATTTTCACTTGAGTTTAATAATATTTTTCTTTCAAATTACTATATAACGTACAAGACATGTGATCTTTACTAGTTTTGCTAAATGCTGAAGGAGACAGCGGCAGACAAATCTGAAACATGGATTTGAGCTAGACGTATGTTTAGAGAGTGAAAGAGAAACATATCGAGAACTCCAAAATCACCGGAGCTCATGTTCTAGTCGAGTGAACATTAAAACTTTACACATACGCGGCACCTGTTGTCTTTGGCTGTGACCCTTTTCATTCACTTTGGATAGTTTTTACTTAATGAGTCAAAAGGTTTTTATTTTTATTTTTATTTTTATTTGTATAATTGCTAATGAAAGATGAGGCTAGTTGAATTTGGAGACTCCCATAACAAGTTGAAACTTACATGCACAAGAAGAATACCTATAAAATCTCAGGGGTTGCATATACGAGAGCTTCTAAAATTATTGGTATTTTTTTAATATCTATATCTATACTACCTATAAAAGTACGAATGTTGTAAATCATTCCTAGACGATTATATCTTCCATTAATAACGTCAACAACACTCTTACTCTCTTTTTACAACTCCCTTTTAAATTGAGTTGGAATTAGATGAACATTGGGTAATAAGTTTATCCTAAATATTGAAAAATTAAAAGCATGATGAGGAAAAAAAAACTCTATATTACTCCCTTTATAATTTGGTTGAAATGAAATAAACATTAAATAATGAATTGGGTAATGAAAATTGTGATTTTTTTCTTGTATTTTTTTGTTAGCAAATAATTAGCCAATTGAAAAACTGAAAAACAAAAACAAAATCAAAAAAATTGAAATACAAAAAAATCAGTTAATAAACAAAAAATTACTGGAAAAATGAAAAGAGGGAATAAAAATGGTTAAATATGCATCAAAAAATATGGGGATGGGGGGGGGGGGGAGAACAAGGCTTACATATGGCGCCAATTTGAATTGAACATCTGTTCAGTTATTGCAGTCAGTTATTGCAGCCAGGTGCTTTGCACTTCATATTGATAAAATTCAAAGTACCTAGTCTTGAAAATTACAAATTTTAAGTGTATACCATAAACAAATTTAACAGATTACAAAAACAAATACGTAGATTTCATTATTTTAATTTCTCTATTTGCTTTTCTTTTTAGCAGCACCATCAAATATTTGTTCAATCCAGAAGCCTACAAAAAAGATTTTAAAATATTGAACTGATTACAATTGCAAACATCAAATATACATTTCTAAAACATGTAACAAAAGAGATAAAAATAGAATTGAATTAAATTATTTTGATAAAATAACTAATAATATTACCTCAAAAATTACTCTCGACCACATCTAGTTGCACTTGCTCCATACCAGTAGTATCCAAATGTGTTTGTTTTGGGGTCATTTTGTGTGTCAAAATGATGGTATATGGAAGGAAAGAGAAGGTGCAAAAAGAAAGAAATCTCATATCTAGGAGAAATGAAAAAGCAAGTGGGTATAGAATAACATGCACCACGTACTAATATACGTATGCGTTATGCTAAGGTGTATGCTTGTGCACCGAGTATAGTGCTAAGTACCATACAAGAAACGATCACAAAGCACGCATTGCGCATGCACGCGTGACGTTTCTATTGTGCACTTTGCACCTCGCCCATGCCCATCGAATCAATTAAACGCCTTAAAGTTTTCATGATCGAATTCAGGCCATCTGTTTGGATGGAAGTGATGAACGGGTTATGACGATTCGAGTGAGACCTGACCGTTGGGCAGCTGTTTGGCATCAATTAGGGTTAATCCACCCATCTGGAGCTTTTTGGTTAATAGTCTAAAATTTGGACAATTAGTGTCACGACCCGAACCCACGGGCAAGCCCGCGAGCTAGGCACGTGACCGGCCGCAGACCCAATGGACTCCAACCGAGGGCTCTGCCAGGCCTTACTCGCTTAAAACCAACATGTGCTGCAGCGAAAATTAAAACTTCTCCAAAACATTAATTACACTATCATATTTTAATTTGATACATCACTTATACTAACACTTTTCATAACTCCGATTGTCAACAACTAAAGCTAAACAGAAAATCTAATATTTAGTGACTCATTTCATGCAGTCTCCGATGCTTTGCACCAAATTTTCTCCTCCTATGCTCCTCACCATCACCTTACTTTCAACCTGAAATGATAAGTAAGGGATGAGCTTCCACGTGCTCAGTAAGTAACCAATGATTCAATTAGGTGGACCATAGCATGCAGAAAACAACTCACTTTATATTATAGCCACGTTAAGAAATCTAAAATCATACAGTCGGTAATCATCAGGTAAAACAAATAGAGTACATGAAACCAAAAACTGAAATATAAAATCATTAGCACAAGAGTTATGACAACTGGTTCATTCCCAACATTAGCTCAAACGATATGCTGCGGTCAGCGTACAGGCCCCATTGACTAGGGCTCGAAATCCCTCCTCCATCCGGGATAAAATTCTGTGGACGCATGGGCGAACCACGAGCAACAGTACTGTGCATCAACGTACAAGCCCCGTTGACCAGGGCCCGAAATCCAACTTTCCCCCGTGTATATAGGGCACAGTAATCGAGTAAACCAAAAACCCCCTTTGGGTTCATCGTGAACAAAATCACTCATCAATTGATTCTCAACCATCCTCACATCCTTTCAATAATCATCAACATGTTCAATATTCACAATAACGTCAAATATCAAAACATTTCACTTGTACCAAACATTTTAAATCTGAGGTCCATTTCAATTTCTAAACAAAATCAATGCGTGCTGGTCCGATTTTTCATGACAAATAAACTACTAAAGCTTTTTAGCAATTCAAGCCAGAACAATTAAACATAATTAAAATCGTCAATGCTAAACTTCACTTTTTAACAGCAGGTAAACATATACTTATTATATAAAAAAACATTAGTTGAATCGAAAGGTCACTTACTTGATGCTACGCGTTTCCCACCTCACAATCTCTTGAGCCACAACCACACTGCTACATTTAGCTAAAAGAACTGGTACGGCCATTCCTTTCCTTTGCATATCCTCATCTATTCTGTAACTCGAAAGCAATGTTGATCAACACAATATTCCTTTTAGAATTCTCCTCAACCATTCGAACGCCGTATTCAAAGTCCGACCTTTACATTCCCACAACTCACCCGTTTTGATGACCCCAAAGTATTCCAAGAAATAATGTCTCTCCTCTCCATCACCGTAAACATTTTATACACTTCATTCACATTTCCGCCTTCTTTTCCCTGTCAAATCATAACACCGCTTTATACCCGATGATAACTCATGCAATTGCTATTTATGTACACCCATACCCACAATACACACACATACAGGCACACCCTGTATATAAATACGCCCTTTGCACGTGCACCAATGCACACCGTACACACTCACATAACTTACAAACATGCTCGCACTCACATTACACACTCCACAATACATAGTGCCGATGCACACTCTGTGCGCCGCCGCCCTACACAAACCCGCCACCACACGTAGCCCTCCATGTACATACCCACCTGCACCCATAAATCTCTAGTAAACACACCCTCTACGCCCAAACAATTACGACGCATCAATAACACAAACAACACCATTCACGTGGTGCTTCCTCACCCAGTATACGTACTCCACGACATGTAATACACCTAGTAGCACTGCACACTCTATCCATACCTAATTCACACCGCCATAAACATCACCAAAACTACTCCGGCCAAACCACTGCAAACAATGCCACGATACTATTTTGACTGTGGTAAGCAGTGCCGTGATCATCACCATTTGCCAACAATACAACCACACACAAACATACTCTCTGTGCACCAATAATTGCGTGACGTAAACAGACTTTCTTTCCTATGCACACACTTGTGCTGTATATGTATACCAACTTGTACAACACCTCCATATAACAACTGTCAATACATACACTACATTTCCACACATACATAACCCCACACCATAGCTAATATATACCCACATAACGGTGCCCCACAAGCACCGCTATTACACATCATCAAACAATAACCACACCTACATATTATATACACCTGCATAAAAACATGCACCGTACACCCGCCAATGTTTGCACACATATAACCCAACTACAATCGTTGTAAGCACCGCTGTTAAAAATCACCACACCACCAAACCTCGCTTCACAAACAATTACACAAACCAATTCTACACCATGGTCATGGTATTGCGGCAGCGACGACATTGAAAGGTAGATGTGGCTGCCTCGACGTTACCTTCGTTGTTTGGTCATCCCGTAGCTGGAATTCTGCCGATGGCCGTCAAGGTTCTTCCAGTCTCCCCTAATGACGACCTTTGTTTTAGTCATTGATCAGTACTCTTGGTGTGGCGCCGGCCAAAATTGGCCATCGAAGACCGAATACATTGCCGAAAATAGCAATCGCACGACTTGGAAATGGCAGTGGGCAGTGCCTCTAATGGAGATGAAGGAACAGTGTAGCGGTAATGAAGGTTGCGGGCACTATCGAAATTCGACGCCGACAATCTGTGGGTGTGGCCGGAATCTGGGGAGGGGCTGACCGGAGATGGCACCGGTGATGGTGATCCACGACAGCTTGACGGTGGCGATCGAAGAGTGTCAATGGCTGTCATCGATACTCATTGTAGCGATTCGCCACTGGCCGAAGTCGCGGTGGCCACAACGGCTACTGGTAGTCCGCGACTGCAGTGGATCTGGCCGCGACAGCGGTAGTTTGGCGGCATGGCGACAGCGATTGATCGCTGGTGATGGGTTCCATGGTCGGCAGTGGGGCTGTCCCATGGTGGGAGTGGCGCCGCCGATCTAGGGCCGATTGCCATTTCTCCTTCTCTAGATTTTCTGTTCAGATCTCTCTCCCCCGTTTTTTTTTTGTTCTCTGTTCTCTTCATTTATATACCCTATATATTATACGGTATAACCTCATCGGTTATACCTGCTCTAATTCAACTCATTACTCACTTTCAATTTTATGCATGCCGAATTTCTATTTACTTATTTATTTTTGCTATCTTTCCTCCAAAAATTCTCTATGCCATTTAAATATAGCCAAGCAAAGATATAACATCAATTATATACTAACTGAAATTACTAATTTCTCAAGGTGCTTCCTTCGTTTTACTTAATTGACAATCACCATGCTCATGCCACTTGTCACTAAAAGACACAAATATTCTTATTTGTGAAATTTGCTGCTAAAATATTAAGTAAACATTATTATAATTTACCTAAAAGTTCAAACCTAAGATCGGGATATTACAATTAGTCTTCACAATTTTTGATCGGTGCATGGTGAAAGGGTGTGACTCTTGGTGAGCAACCACTAGTGATCCATCAATAGAGCAAAATAGTCAGATTTTTTCACACCATTTTCAGCCCCCCCTCTTTGTAGATCTTCTACTTGAACAAATTTGTGCAAAATTATTTCTTGTAGATATAGTATTCAGTTTCTATCCACATTTTAGTGGGGTGTTCATTGTTCGTGCAAACGATGTTCACTTGTGCACTTCATTGTATCTTGGAGAATATTTACTTATAACCAACTGCACACCCTTTTCTGGTGGAGGAAATATAAACTTAAGGAAAGTGCTAGAAGGTGTATTAAAGTCAATTATTTTTAGTCACGAAGCCTAATTTATTCCCAATAAAAATGCTTAAATGCCAAAGTTCTAAGAGCATGATACACCTTTTATATATACGTATTAGCTAATGGACCAACACATCTACGGATACATGCAATTTAGTCGGGATGAGATGCAATTTGGTTTTCTTGTTATTATATACTTTTGAACAATGGATTTTGTTTGAAAATAAAAGGCAACAAAGAGAATACCTTCCTCTGAAGTAATGCATATATACATGATAAAGCATAATAATAATTGAGATTAGTTAGGGATATAAGTTTTGTGAGTAAATTAGCTAATTAAGACGATTAGAATCATATTGATGAGAATGGCTAAATATGATAATGTATCTTATTTTGGTGCATCAATGCTAATAAATTATATCAATATAATCTAAAACCACTGTTACCGTTAAAATGCATCTAATTTCACCAAAATGCTAATTTTCTAGTCCTTTCTATCCTTCTTAAATTTTTGTGTACCATAATATAGTGAATAACATTTGTTTATCATATTAGAATCGTCTAATACGTTCTGGGTGAGACTATTCACACCTAAACTGCGATTGAGTTGACAAAATATATGAAATGTTGGGATTGATGAACTTTGTGACTTGGATTGACTATATCATACTTCATGTAAAATGTCCAAATAACTTTATATTTTATTCAGTACTATGTTTGCATAATATAAAGGCTTAGTTACACTGTAAACTATGTGTTTGGCAAGGAATGGCACTGAAAATTCCAAACTCTATAACTCAACACCCAAGACCCCAAGGTTTGCCATCTCTTGCAGTCTCAGGATTTTACTAACGGGACTCAATGATTCCGCTATTTTTCATGGGTTTTTTTGTCTTTTCAATTTGTTGGGCCAAATTCTACTTCTTCCACCTCCACCACCACTTACTTTCCCACCTCCACCTGCCCACCTTCATCCATGGCTATTTTGTTGCAGATTTTGACTTTTTGTAGGCTAGAGAATAGAGACTTTCCATATGAATGCATGGTGGTCGGTGTTGAAAAACACATCATTTGGGACCACTGCACCTGAAAACTAAGTTTAAACCTAAATAATAAACTAGCAAAGTCACCCACGCAGGGGTTCTAACATTCAATACCAAAAATAAAATTCTTTACTCTTTCACTCGCTCTAATCCATATGCAGGCAACCTGCGGAAAGGAAGTCAAAGGAGAGTGAGCTTTCTAGAGCCCAATAAGGTCGATCAAAGATTAAACCAATAAAATGATTCAGATGATTTTTCATATAGTCAAACAAAACGTTTTAAGAGTATTTTCAATAAAATCCAACACTTCGATATAGACGAACGATTCAAACAATTTTTTTTACATACAAGTCAAACAATATCTTTAAAAAAAACTTTTAAATGAATTCACAGTTATCTCGATATAAACATATGGACGAGCATCAACTCAATCTCTTAAATCAGTAGTCATTCAAAACGCTACAAGTATAATAGAAAGAGATAAGTAATATTGAACATGAGTAGTACACTATAACAAAGCTACTGAACATGAGTAGTACAGTATAGCAAAGCCACCCCGGCAGTGTTCGATACGCTTTACATATGCATATGTACAATGACTAGTTCATTTAGATACTAGTTTAATCCAGCCAACAAACTATCCTTATAACGCCAGATTTACCAACTCATGTCAATATTGAAAATAAATAACTACAATTCAAAATATTTAATGTTAAACAAATCAATAGAACAAATGAGAATGAACACAAAATTCAAAACGATGCTTAAGGTTCAAGTTTGGGTTTCATCGGCAAAACTCCAATATTTTTAGGAAAATCTATAAAACCATAGTTCAATAAAATTCGTGAATCAATTTAGATTAAAACATATGGATTCAGAATGATGAGTATGTGAAATTTTGAGGATGAAATTTTATAAAGATGGAGAGTGTAACACCCCAATATTCTTAACGAATCAATTAAAAATTCTTTTTAGCTGTGAATAAATTTTATAGCGTCGATATTTTTAATTAGAAATTTAACGATGAAATATTTTTAGTTAGCACCGATATTTTAAGTAGCGAGCTTTAGCGACAAATTTTTGGAAACATTAATTATAAATTAATGATAGCAGTTATAAGAGATATCGATTTAGGTCTTCAGTGACTATTAGCGTTAATGATATTTTTAGAGACAAATTTTCTTTTTAGTTAGCGTTGATATTTTGATGTAGACGATTGGTGAAGTGGGGCTATGTAACGGCCTGTAAAATTTTTCTAATACATTAATTTATTGTAAATAATTATTTGGACCTTTTCGTGATAATAAAAAGATTTGGATAACATTTAGAATATCTAACAAAAGTCTGGAGGGTTTTTGGTAACTTGCTGTCTAGGGCTTTATATTTATACCGTATTATGAGAGAGTGAGCAGCCGTCCCCCCCCCCCCCCCCCCCCCCCCCACATTGTTCTTCTCTGGTTTACAACGATTGAGAAAGATAGAGATTTAGAGAGAGAGAGAAAGAAGGCTTGGAGAAAAAAGTTTCCTGGTCGAAAGTATTTTTTTCGATAAGTTTCTAGACCCTTTTTCCTCTCTTATTTAGTTAATGGTATATGGAAATTAAGGTGGGGGCATGGAACTGCTGTGAGTGGTTTTATGATGGGGGGACTGCGGTTTTGAAGAGGAAATAGTTGTTGATGCTTGTATGGTGTATATATACCTTGTGGGTTAAGGCTGAGTTTAGATGGGTGTGCAAAGTACTGTGCGAAAAGGGGGTCGTGAGGGATTGAAGTATGGTGACAGCTTTGGGCTGCCGTGGTTGAGCGACCGAGAGGAGGGGTAGCAGCCATGGCTGTCGTGAGAGAAATAGGTGACTGGGCAGCCATGGGCTGTTGTGGGTTTGCAAGGGACTGTCATGAGGCAGCCATAAGGCAGTTTGCTGTAGGTGCAAATATATGTAAGGGCATATAGATTTGTGTGAGTGAGTGATCTACCATGGCATACATAAGGTGCATAAAATCAGTGGTGTAGGTTGTGTATTCGTATATGTGGGTTTTAGAGAGAGAAACAGACACGACAAGGCTGTGGTATGCGAGAGAGAGAGAGATGCTGTGTTGGTGCGCACTGAGTGTGTTTGTGGGTTCATGTGTGTGCTTGTTTGGCGTGTGGTGAAGCTGCCAAGAAGGTAGCTGTGTGCGTGTGTGCTTTGGGTAAGTTTGTGTGTCTTTTGAAAGTGCTGTGAAAGTGTGTGACTGTGTGTGTGAGGCTGCAGTGTAGAGAGAGAGTGTGGGGGTGCAGCTACGTCGGGTGAGTGTTTCGTGTGTTGTGTGCGTATATATTTGTGTATAGTGTGATATATTGTATGTTTATGTGTGCTTGAGTGTATGTATGTGAGTGAATATGTGTTTGCATGGTTGAAGAGTGTCTCTGTGTGCCGTGAGAGTGTGGGTTACACATGTTTGTGTGTGTGTGTATTTGGCATAGAAGAGTGAAGCAATAGCTTTGGCGTAGTAGCTTTGATATAAGTGTATCTGCATGTGTTTAACAGGTGTGTGTTGAAGAGCGTATGTGTGTGCACGAGTGAAATGTGAGGGTACAACAGATTAAGGAAGAAGAAGAAATGGGTTTTAGATATGCAGTCAGCGGGTATCGAGTTAGCATTAAGTACGGTACAAACATTCCATAGTGTACGGTTATTGTTAGTACGTAAAGCTTTACATTATAGTACATTAGGCCATATTAAAATTTGTGGCAAAATTTTATAATCTTCTAAAAACAAAGGAATTTTACTATTTTCTGTACTTTAAACTCATGAAAATGTTCTCGAAAAATTATAATAATGTTTTTATGGTACCAATAAGTCTCATATTAAATTTTGTGATTTTTAGAGTTGATTTGCTTTCATTTCCGTATCACATTGATTTTAGCAAAACGAAAAATTTAAAGATAGTTTTAATGCCATTTAAATTCTGATTTTAATTTCTATAATTCTTATACATATTCTAAAGATGTTGCAAAAATTATGGGACTTTGTTTTCTGCTAGAAGAAATTATGGCTATTTATTGTATTTAAAGAAATTATTTTAATTAAAAAATATTAAAAATTTTAAAAATTCATATTTTGACTTTTTATAATGTTTTAAGCAATAAAAGTATGTTATTGTAATTTATTATGAATTTTGAGATATCGTTACACATTAAGGAGCGTACGGAATTTTTGGTTAGGTTGGTTGTGTGCGGAACCTACTTTGAGTTGCGTGATTTCGGAGTTAGAAGTAAGCGCGTGGTGGGTGGTTGATATTCGATTTATAATTTTGTAGCATAGATTATGTTCTAACAAATAGATTGCCAATCTAGGTTAATTGAGAGAATTTTGATCGAGGTTGCGTATTATTGCATATCTTGGATCGATGTAAGGATTTTCTCTCCGAACCCTACTTCATCGTTTCAATTTCGAATGCTTTATTATAACAGTCTCATAAACAACATTGAATTTCAATTTTTTTGATTGATATAAAAGTGTTTTCAAATTGTGCCCATGAAACCCTAATTTGAGCCTTAAAGCAATTGTTTGAAATTTATTGTTTATTTCATTTGTTTATTGGTTCACTCATCTTAAAGTCTTTTCAATTCTATTTACTTCTTTTAAATGTTGACATGAGATAGTAATCCTGGGAGTTATAAGGATGGTGTGTATTGTTGGCGTTATAAGGTTGGTCTGTCGAATGGGTTTAACTAGTACTTAAATGGACTAATCAGTGTACATATGCATATGTAAAGCGTATTGAGCACTGTCAGGGGGCTTTGCTATGGTGTACTGCTCATGTTGAATATTTCCTATCTTTTTTAATTATGCCTAAAGTGCTTTGAGTGACTACTGATTTAAGGAATTTAGATGATACTCGTCCTTATAATTATATCAAAATGCTTTGAATTCATCAAAAAGTAAATCCTTTGAAAAGATGTTATTTGACTTGAATTTAAAAATCATTTGAAGCATCCGTCTATATCGAAAATGCTGTGTTTTACTTAAAATAATCTTCGTTTGACTCTATATGAAAACTCGTCCGAATCGTTTTGTTGTTTTAATCTTTGATCGACCTTATTTGGCTCTTAAAAACTCACTCTCCTTTGACTTCCTTTCTGCAGGTAGTAACCAGCGTTAAATTATTTAGAACTGGACTAGAGGCAAGTGAGCTAGTAAATTCAAATTACTGTATTGTTCATTAGAACCCCTGCGTGAGTGAATAATATTATTTAAATTTCTTAGACTTAGATTTGGTATTTCTTTTATAAGAGACATTTGAGAGTATGATTTGATTAACGCTTTACTTGCTCTGATGATGACTTCCCTCTTGATTGTGAGGTTAATATTATCTTAAAGTGAATGATCAGGCGAGTATCTAATGCTCTGGATTTTTTGGGGTGTTACATCTGTCCCTCTGCCTTCCATCTCTTTGCTCCCTCAGACCCTTCCCTACATCTGCCCTCATGTCTCTTCCTTCCATTCTCACAGTGCCACTCGACCATTCTTCCACCTCCGATCACCTTCTGCCATTTTAAGGTGTATACCCAGCCGTCACCTCATGTCAACCACCATTTCCATTGCATCCCATCTACTACCACTACCCCCTTATCATCACAAGAGTCCACAGTCATTGTATTCAGTGTCTAATCTCAAATGCTATATTTGATTATGAAAAAGTTTGTAAGTTTCCAAAATAAGATTCCATGAAAACTATAATTATATTTTATATTTGACGCCATTAGAAAACCTAGACTTGATAATCATAGATGGGATAATACCGGCGGTGTGTCACTGGGTAGGTGGTGGTTGTGAGAAATGGATGATGGAAAAAAAGAGGAGAAAGACGAAGGAAAAGGAAGAAATGAAAGAGGAGAAATGGGATTTTAATTACCACCCTACCTTTCTTCTTCTTTGATTTCGCCCGTTGAAATTGGTTGAAAAAGTTTACTGCTGAATTTTCTTAAAAAGTAACCTAAAAGACAGAAATATAGCTAAAAAGTAAGGGAATTGTTGACCTCCACTAGTAAAACAGATTGCAATTAATAACAAAGCTTGGGTCTTGGGTGTCGAGTTGCAAACTCTGAGGGTTTTGTTCGAGTTCTTTGCCAAACATAGAGTTCATAGTGTAATTAAGCATAATATAAATCTGTGTATCCACCTACCAACATACCAACATGAACACCATGAAGGTGCTTATGGAGGTTCTTGCTGGTATACACACAGTTTACTAAGTATTATTCAATTTTAGTTTATGTTTTATTTAAAAAGATGACATGTTTTAGCTTGGTTGTTTAGTGTTTTCCTAAACAAGCATATAATGATATCTAAATCCCATTTTGGAAGTGGAATAATTACACTCAGCGCTTCAGAGGTTTCCTTTTATTACACACGGCTATGTCTAACTATTAAAATTACACTGGGCACCCTGTGGTTTATAGTAGTTTGACACAATGCCCCCTCTCGTTAAAAAACTTAAGATAAGTTAGGGCGCCATAATATTTTGTTGTGATCTACCAAAATTGCCTTGAAGAGAGCATCCTCTTATCCAACACAAGTCACTAGGGAAGCCGCTTCCCGCGAATTTGCTGTCACTGCTGACCAGCCACCATCGAACCATGCCACTATTACCACCATCCAAATACTGCCCATCACCACCACTGTCGAACCCCATACCATTGGCACAATACACCAAACCATTTTCTGGCCATCATACTCATAGAATCACAGAGCAACGTGCCCCAGATCCACCCATCGAATGCCCCTTACACACACACACACATGTGCGCTCGCACACACACACCCACACCCATTCACACACGCGTGCGCGTGCACATGCACAAACACACAAAATCCCACCACCTTACACAGACCCAAATAACTGCCAACCTGAACCCGTAAATTTATTAACTACCCCTCATCTCCATCCTTGTCCTTCATCACCACTGTCCTTAAGCTCTTAATCACTGCCTACTGTTATTCCTTCACTGTCGGCTACACTATTTTACCCAATAACCACTAACGGCAACCACCCTAATCTCTCGCCGCATCACTAAACATTACCCCACCACCAAACCTATTCCATTTTCCATCGGCCACCATAGAATCACTATCCATTACACATGCATACACACATCCATGCACACAAACTCAACCACTGCTCATCACCTCTGTCGTCGAACCCCCTACCATTGGCCATCATATCACCACACCATCAAAGACCCTACCACTGCCACCAAACATAAAACCCTAGGCAAATCTGGGCTCTTTTGCCCCTTTTAATTACCTCAACTTTGTGATCTCCTTAAATATTGGTTGCAAATTTAACCCACAAAGTACAAAATTATTGGCAAACTTCTTGATATTCATAAACTCTAGTTCAATTCCTCGATAACCATACGTTGAAAGTCTTAAAATTACACATGTGAACTCTAGGGCTTGGTTGAATCAAGCTCTGTGGTTACTTTCCATATGCTCCGCAAAAATAAAGGTGGTGGATGAGAAAGAGAAAGAGAGATGGTCAGGAAGAGATAGGAGAAAAATGGATGGCAATTTCAGAAATTTTGTTTTGCTCTTAGAGGCATTACTGTGTATCCACTAGTTTTGTTAACTATGTGAGCTAAAAAATAAGAAATTATAGCTTACTGTAATTTCAAAAGTTAGGCAAAGCCATTGTAATAAACGGAAACTTCAAGACAGCTGAGTGTAATTAACCCTTTGAAAAAGAATAAATACACCTCAATATTGGTTGAATTTTAATTTTCAACAAACTATTATGTCAAAATAAGGATTGTGAATCTATGTTTTCACTTAATACAGAAGATCTATTTCTGTGAGTGTTTTATTTGCAATAGACAATTTGTAATGTTATGTAAGATCTTACTGTAACTTCTAGTTTGGCCATAGATTTGTCGCACTCATAGCAACGTAACATCGTCAACAGGACGGACTTGGAAGAAGATTACCGCAAACCATCGACAATGTTCTTAAATAAGAGGAATGTCGACTACAAATAACCGCCGACATTTCACAACAACACGCAACGACCTTAACAACATCATCATCAACGACATGACGGACTTGGGAGAAGTTTGCCACAAGTCCTCAATGGTGTTCTTAAAGAGAAGAGATATCGGCTATCAATAAATGTCGACATCTCACAACAACCACACGATAACTCCTACGCAACATCATCATCCACTTCAAGTATGCTGATTGAATTGAATCATAGCATACTAAGACACCCATCATCCTCACTAAATTCCATCAATAGGGCGGACTAAGGGAATTTCTTCTACCCTAAGACCTCAACAACACAATTCAAATATACGTATACCAGTCGCAATGACTACCGGCTTCCAATCATAACAACAAGAATTCAACAACATGTCATCAATATGGCATGCTAATCGAAACATTGAATTAGCATATAAGAATCGCATTGTCTTACCTCATTGGTTTATAGCCGTATCAACTCGCAATCTCTGATCGCAATGAGTTACATCACCTAGTCAAATAATACTTTCCTCGTTAGACATCATTCAACATATACTTACTTCTTATTATACCCCTTCCCATTTAACCGCTCATAGCATTTTATGACAACTAGTTAACCTGATCTAATAACTGGATTCTTAACTAGCCCTATCGACGCCTCCACAATAACCACTCTCATTATATAAGCATATTAACAGCATTCCTCACATTCCACCACTCCGGATACATAATATTGCGAGTTCTAAAAAATTAAGCGCTAACATGACAAATTACCAAAATATCCCTCCGATGGCCGCTACATCACCAATACCCCCAAACCGCTTTAAAACTACTTTTTAGATGTACTACATCATTTACAGACCAAATATTCCCTCAAAAATTTTAAAGGAAAAATTACCAAAACATCCCCGACTTATGCAAGATTATCATAACACCCCCTGACGGCCATCACCCAACAAACATCTCAAACTACTTTAAAATAACTTTTCAGGTGTCTTACACTCCTTCCCGGACTAACAAGTTCTTTGTAAATTTTATGGAGAAAATTATCAAAATACCCCTCTCCGGGTGGGAATTTATCAAAATGCCCCTTGAGGATTTACGGTACCAGAAAAAAAATCTCAAAATCACTTTAAAACGTTATTCTAAGCATGCTGAAGCCATTTTCGAGTTAAAAAAAATTTGCCCAAAAATCTCAAACTAGTGTTCGGATCGAGGACTAAAAAGCCCGTTCGGTCAAAAATAGCTAACGACTTCGGAATGACCCTAAATTTTGGAAAATAGAAATTCTCATCATCCTAGAGTCCTTAAAACCACGTTCGTTTGGTATTTTAAATTTTACTATAAAGTTTCAAATTTTCTACGTCCGTTCACCCCTTTCCTAACCTCGAAAAAATTTGAAATGTTTCCATGATATAGGTCTTCTAAAAATACCTAGGGTCTCTTTTTTGTACTTTGGCTAAATCTGACCCTAATTATTTTTAAAAAATTAAATTTTAAATTGCTTACTTAATTTCCATTTTAGTGACAAAAACAATCACTATTCACATCAGCACACACTAGTTCGCCTTTATGCACACACACTTATTTTCTTCCTCCTTCAATAGTTACACACCTAGGCACATTTCTCTTTCCAATCACACACGAATTTCTCACTTCTTCTCACTTTAATCACTCAATAGCATTGCAATTTACATTTTAATGCCCTAAATCCATTCAATTTACATAAACACACCACATGAATCCATACCCATTTGCAATATCGAAGAACACACACTAACACACCCCAAACACACACCTCCCATGAAACCTTAATTTTCTTCTCTTCAATCTCCATTTTAAGTTTTCGTCTACATTAACTACAACAAAATTTATCACAATTCTTCTCTCCCCCACGCAACCCACATGTACAACCGAAACACACACACACACACACACACACACACACACACACACATATATATATATATATATATATATATATATATATATATATACTTTACATATTCAACCAAATTTCAACCCAAATTCCCACAATTTAGGGCTTGAGAGGAAAGGATTACCCCGTCGATTTTAGGTTTTCTCTTCCTTTTCTTCTTCTCCTTCTTCCTCTTTATTTGCCCCCCTTTTTTCTTCCTCTTTCGGCTGTTCTGCTCCTGTGCTTCAGGCGTGTTCTTGACTTTGGGTTATTTATATTTTACACCCCAATTTTTTCTTATATTTTCTTTCCATCAGAATTTATCCACCTTTATTTTATTGTTTCTAACAATGACTCAGCATATTGCAACCAAGAGGTGGCCGTCCTTGCATGGTCGGTTTTCCTAAGGTTATGACCCATTTTGCGAACTTTCAAATTTGCACTTTGGCCCCTCAAGTGTTGAAAATTGCATTTTGACCCCTCTACCTTGGAAAAATTATACTTTGACCCCAAGATCACCCTAACCCCTCTTGTAGCCCCCTAACACTTCATTATCATCAAAGTGATGCTACTTAATAAAAAATATGTGTCCCGTTCACCATGTTTTTCAAAATAATATTTTTGCCCCTTAACTTTTCAAAATTATATTTTAACCCCCAAGACCACACTAAACCCTCATTTAGCTCTCGAACACTTAATTATCACTAACATATTGCTACTTAATAAAAGTAATCTCCCTTAATTAATCTAATTGAAGGTTAAATTAATTTTTGGTATATTCAGGGTATCACAGTTATCAACTTGAGGAATCAAGTAACTTTTAGGAATGGTTGTTAATTAAGCTTTATGCATTCACTTTCTTACAAAAAAGAAGATAAGTCTACTTTTATACGTTTCTATTGGTTTGTTGTTTAATTATGGCATTTTATAGGTTTACACTCCCAGTATTTGGTAATAAAAGTAACAACTTTAAAATAGACTCTTTATACCTTTTAGCCAACAAATGCCAACCACTAGTTAGTTAACAAAGACCAAAGATGAGTGTTGTTAAAATTTGATGGTACTTATTCGAATGAAAAGATATATCCTGCTCCTCAAATGAAAATTAGGTCCAACATGCCTTAACTACATGTTATTCATACTCGAATATCAAAGAATTTTAGTTGCTATCCGGATTGTAGGAAGATGATTACAGCCCCCATAAAATGACAATTAATGGTCGTTAAATATTTTCAGTAGCTTTTACTTATTGACGCTAAAATTGCTGCTAAGAGTTATTGCTGCATTGTTAGCAAAGAAAAAATAAAAAATACTAATATCATTCAACGATTATTAGTTATTGCTATACAAGGAGTTGTAATTATCTTCTTACAACTAGGATAGCGTAAATATTGATCACAAAAATTAAAAGCATCTAGCTTTATTCTCCTCTATCTCGACTGATTTGTATGTTTATATAATAGTTACATGCATATAAATCAGCTGACTAACAGTGGCGGAACCAGGATTTCATCCCGGGGGGGCTAAAAATATATCGAGGAGATGCTGATGAAAATAATTAACATAAAGATGACCTACCGGGGATTGCCTTAGAGATCCTCGTCCAGCGCTAGAGTCAGCTTTCGGGACGCTTGCCAAAATTGAATCCGCTTGGTTTTTCCTGGCAGTATCTGCCTCACCATATTGTGAGGGTAGTTCATGGTCCGAGCCTTGTTGATCACTGTGAAAGATTATGCATAGTGATTTTGAGTCCTGCATATTTTTCAACCAAACTGGCAATTGACTGGCAGGTCAGGTTGAAGATGACAGTATAAGGCAATTATCAGAAGATGAGCACAAAAGATAGGTAGTTGTGGAATACCTTTGGCTTGCTATTGTTACCTACTCCTTTGTAAGTTATCCCGTACTCTTGAATCAACCAATCAGTTCTTCGTCCATGAGGAGCTTGGCCCTCGTAAAACTCGAGAGTAGTCCTCCAACCAGTTATGGTAGAGTTCGTGAATATCTCATAGGCCTTGCCTTTTACCTTCCAGAATCCATTTTCTGAATCCTTTTTCCCCTCTGAACGTATTAAGTACCAAATTCCTTCTGCATATATCACACACCTAAGTAAGCTTTCTAGGAATTTAAAGTGTGATCCACCAAAACCGTAGGTTAAACCCATAAAAGATGCAAACTGTCAACATTGATGTAAAAGTATACACACAATATGGCACATTTCATATATGTGGAAATTGTGATCATATCTACTCCGTTTAAACTACATTAATTAGATCAGCCTCAGAGTTTCCATGGAAGCAAATACTGACAATACTGATACTAACCAGGCAAATGTGAGGGCTTGTACTGATAGGGATTCACATCTGTAATCACGTTTCCAGGAAGAGGGGATCCGTCTATGATCTTTCTCAAGGACTTAAAGAGCTTATCCTCAGTCCATAAACCAATATCAGCAGGAGGAAAGACAAGTGATGGAGGACACATCATTTCAGCGTAAATAGAGTCCCTGATTCAACACCGCCTCTGGATAGGAAAACAGATAAGATTACCCAAAATCGCATGGAAGAACATGAAAACGGTAGTCATAAAATCAGACAGACTAAACTGTAAACTGACAAACAATAACTTAAGACATTCGTGTAAAGCTCGGGTTAAATGTAATATGTAAGTGATCAAGATGACCAGTCTTCATGTAAGACACAAAAATGTCACGTTAATTTTATACGGGTCCGACGTGTAAGGAACCATACGACAGCCACGAAGAGGCAAGGCATACAAAAAATGTTAATCAGTAATTCAAGCATATGCTAGGACTGGACTCCATAGACTCTGAAATCGAGATAAGCCCAACTACTCAGAATGATGAGAAATAAAATGTCAAATTGACTTCAGGTTGACCTAAAAAGACTTGCCCACCAGAAAGGCCTAAACCAAGAACGACATAATTCATCTACTGAATTATTGTTAAATTGACATGAACAAGATTATTAAGCGAAGTTCATGCCCAAAAACAAAGATTATAGACATCAAATACAGAAACTGAATTCATCTTGCTGTTAATTCCTTCTCACAGAAAGAAAAGATACAACTCAAAAGAAGGCAACTAAGTTACAGAATTATAAGTAAAAATTCAGTCCAGAGATCAGAGAACTACCAAAATAGGGTTTGATTCGTCAAATATTTCCATCCAGTCCAAAACTTACAGCCCGTGGGTCGGTGGGTGGTGCCGGCGTGCGGCGTGCCGCGATGACTGAGAGAGCCGAGAGAGGAAGAGAGGTGCCGGCATGACTTGTGAGAGCTTGACTTGACGCCACGGCGACCTGCGTTAGTTCGTTACACTGCCGATGAGGCGAGCCGATGACCGGTGGCCGTGGGTGGTGCCAGCGTGCGGCATGCCGCGATGACTGAGAGAACCGAGAGAGGAAGAGAGGTGCCGCCGTGCCGCGGTGAGTTGGTGATTGAGAGTTGACTGTGAGAGCCGAGAGAGGAGGAGAGCGAGGAGAGAGAGAGAGAGAGAGAGAGAAAGGGAAAGTTGCAAATGAAAATATATATATATATATATATATATATATATATATATATATATATATTTTCAAAATCTGAGGGGGGCTATAGCACCCCCTCGTACAAGTGTAGTTCCCCCCATGCTGACTAAAGGTTAGGATGGGCTCTCATTGATGATAACACACAAGAGTCGGAGTAGAATAGTGATGCACTCCATGAAAGGATTTAGCAATTTTAAAAAATGGGACTTGATTTTTTTTCCTGTTAATTAAGCAGTAGAGATTTGTCAATGGAAATACGGTCTTGGATACTACCGTAAACAAAGTTGAAACTTACTTGACAAAAAATTCTTTAAAAAATCTTACATCGCACAATGATAAGGGCCCTGAAAGATAACGTATAGTAACCATTCACAGGATACAGAGGAGATGAAGTATCTTAACTTTGTCTACACGGGAGCGCGCGCTCACACACATACAACAAATGTGCTTTGAGTGTGCCAGAGACATGCAATTACATTAGGAATTGCGAAGGGGTTGCGTTTTCTGCACGAAGAGTGCCATGGTAACCCAATATTACATCGGGACTTGCGGTCAAACAATATACATTTGACGCAAACCAAAAAAAAAATATACTATTGACTGATTACTTCGTCCCATGGTATATATGACCAACTCTTTGATCTTGATATAATTATTAGTTCATGAGACCCTAACAAGTTAGTCGGTTGTCAACTTAACTCACCTTTACTCTCTAAAAATTAAAAACTTGCCTTCTCTCTAAAAAAAAAAAACTCCCCACAGAAAGGCCACCATGGCCGCCCCACCGTGCTTCCGCCCACGTGGGGCGGCGGTAGCTCCGGCGACAGCCTAGTATAGTTTTATAGTGAAGTTTATGGGGGTGGTATCGGGAGAGGGGAGATCTGGGTATGGCCGGCGGCACCACTGACCGGATAACGATGACGGCGCGGCGACGGGCACCTCTGCCCAGAACCGATTGCAGATGGCGTATCACCGGAAAGGCTGTCCATCGTCTTCTCCGAACAGATCGGAGATGGAGTTCTCACTAGGAAGGCTCCGTTTCCCTTCGATCTAGACTGATCTATGTCGATCGGTTAGATCTACTTTTTTTAATTCCTTGCCGAATGTGACCGGAATTCCTACCGGCGATGACCGGAGTATTCGTCGGCGGTAGTCGAAATTCTATGGGCGATGACTGGATCAATCAAAGGTTTTTCTCAAATTCTGCATCTTCACTTCTTGACGTTCCTTTTGTGAATCGGTAGAAATTGGGTGTGAGGGTTGTATGGCTTGAAATGATTTTGAGACGGTTTGGACACTTTGGTTAAAAACCTGAGATTGTAGTAGGAACCTAGCCCTTTAGTTTAGGCTTTAATTTGGGGTACCCATGGTGTCTTGGGAGGGTGGGGTGGGGGGGGGGGGAGGGGCAAGGGCCTGGAAGGGGGGTAGGGTTCTGTTTGGGGGGCGGGGTGGGTGCGTCGAAGGGGGGGTATGTTTCGGGCCCTGGGAAGGTAGGGAGGGGTCTGACTGTTGGCGTCTTCCAGGGTAATCTGTGGGGTGGGTGTGGGGGGTTTTAAGGCATCTACTGAATTTGAATGGTGTCCTGTGTGACTCTTTTCTGGGGTTTGAGGTAACTTGGTTCGATTTCGGTAAGAAGTAGTGGAAGGATGCAAATTTGTTGTGGCAAAGATCTTTGGGTCGTGTGTTGCGGAGAGGGTTGAATTCCGTCTTGGGCCGTGCTGTTCCTAGTTGTCTGCGCTAATATTACCTCTGTGACCGTAGGTTATTTTGCAAAACCTTAAACTTGACATGTTGCTTTAAGTTGAGTTAAAGTATAGGATATGCTCTACTTTATCTTGATTGTAATGTGTACAAATTTTATAGGTAACTTGTTAGTTTCGACCATTTGTGGTCATGTATGCAGAGTCACATAGGGATGGCAATTTAAATTCGATCTGGCGGATATCCGCTCCGCCCCGCCCCATTAGGAGTGGATTTTTTTTACTTTGACCGAGTTATGGGGCGGGTATGGTATTTATATTAATAACCCGCAGCGGGTACTGGACGGGTTTGGTATTCTCTCTGATCCGCCCCGTATCTGCCCCGGTTTAATATAACACTAATCCTAAATTATGTACAATCACAATCGTCCATCCGGTAGTACATATATGCTCCCAAATTAGAAACCCTACCTTACCTTCATTTTCTCTCTTCTTCTCTCAGACTCCCTTTAGCCGTCGTCCCTCTTCTCTCCCCACAGCGTCACTTCCTCCTCACCACCAAATATTGTCCTCACCATCGCCCCCCACGATCACAAACAGCCTCAATACTGAACATCGTTCTCACCGTCACCGCCTCCAAGGCCACAAACCACGTCCACAGGTCTTCTGTCCACTGCCACCACTATCTCAACAATTAGATTAGAGATTTTGCGCCTTAGATGGGGAAAAGCAGATTGGTGGCGGTCGAGTTTGCATGTTTCTCCTCTTATTGATCTGATTTACTTCACTTTTACTGTGTGAAAAGGTTACAAAAAAGGTTGATATCTCCGATTTCTTCTTCCACTTGTCAAAGAATGTTGCTTTTGGGGCTTGGGAAACTGAAACGAAGAGAACTGAAAAGCGACAAGAGGAAGTGAAAGTTCGCCGATCAGAGAAAAGTCGGGATGTGTAAGGTCTTCCATTAGAAAGAAGTCTTCCAAAGATTACCATGCATCCAAAATCTATAAGCGAGAGAGATGGGCATCAAGGTGATGGGTGATAATGGTGAGTGTGTGCCGGCTGTGCCGTGGGTAGGGGTTGCCCAGACTGGTTGTGGTTGTGAGTAAGGAAAGAGCGGGGCGGATCGGGGCGGGGTCGGGTTTCCTAAATTACCTTAGGATCGGGAATGGTATTCCATGCTTTTGAACAGGCACCGGGGTGGGGCGGAGGGGGATTTCTAAACTAGCGGGGCGGGTTCAGATTTAACAAGATCCACATTCGACCCGCCCTATTGCCATCCCTAGAGTCACAGATATGTCGTGACCTAATAGGAAAATTATTGTCTCGAGGCAACTTCAAAGCCTCTGTAATCTTTACTTATCAATGTCACTCTCTTATTATTAAAAAAAGTTGGCTGTCATCTTTATGATGTATATATTATGACTTCATTCATCATATTCTGGCATTAATTAGCTTACCGTGTTTGCATATATTTTTCTTTGAGAATATTGAATTTCCACATGAACTTCGTTTTTATATGAAGTACCGAGTTAAAATAGTTGCCGACTCTTGCAATATATGAAATAGGTAGTTTCCGAGGTGACTTTGGCCTAGCAAAATGGAAGACAAGTGATTGTCCTATACAAATTATAACACTTGCTGCATTAGGTTCAGCATCTTTGTCTTTGCACTAGGATACATAACATGTTGCAATTTACTGTCGTAGTCAATTTCTTGGTGACAACATAGCTCCTTTCTTTAAGCATATATCTTGCACCAGAGTATGCGGAGAATGGTACTATTGTTTCTGTTAGAACGGATTATGCATTTGGCATTGTTCTTATGCAACTGATATCTGGAAGCAAGGCCATTGATTCAAAGAGAGAAGACTACCAGCAATCCCTGCGACAGGGGGTATGTCCTTCTTGCTGTGATCAGTCAATAATTGATGTTATTCCAATCCTCTTGTTTCCATCTTTCAAAATTATTTAACTCTTCTTTTTGCAGTCACAAATCTCTTCTTTAGAGAAATTGTGGCTTGAAATAGTTTCTTGCTGCAACTTAGGCAGAACAACTAATCGAGAGGCTCGCTTTAAATGAACTTATTGAACCTCGTCTTGGAGTTTCATATGACATATGAGTTATACCACATGGATAGAGCAGCAAACTTATGCATAAAAAGTACCCTCAGATGTGCCCGTTAATGGGACAGGTAGTTGCTTATTGATGCTCCGTCAAATGGTAATTACGGTTGAGATAGATAAAGACTTCCATACGCCCATTTTCTACACCTTTGTCCATAATAGCGTAAGGACCAACAGTGCCTCCATTGCCAACTACACTGGGGTTGGTAACAGCTTCTTGTTTTCCACCACTTTTGCCTACCTTTCTTTTCATAGTTAGAAACTAATCATCCCTAATAAGGAGTGTTATCGTAGCTTGTTTTACGAGCTGTTTTCGGATTGCCTTCTATGGTTCAATGAGACATGTCCTAATATTGATTAACTTTACCAAGTTAAATAAATCACTATGCACAGCAGAAATATATTATTAATAGTCAAATTGAGCAATCTATTTGGTATATAACGTATTCAATAGTGACGCTATTATAATGTGTTTTTGATTATTCATATTTTATACTGAATTTGAACCTTTTAAATTCTATTATCTTAGCTATCAGTTTTTTTAATTCTTTTTTGGCATCCCCCGATTGGATTTTCTGGATCCGTCCCTGTAGAGGGACAAGTTCAAGTATGATATCGTAGGAGGAGTTTTGTATTTTTGAGTGATGAAGCATCGGTTCTAATATTTTCTTGGAGGTTACATGGTGCACTAGTTTGCTGGGGCTTAAGTATAGGAGTTGATATAAATCAAATATAACTCTCAATAATTGGAGGATATTGCGATCTCAGTCAAACTGAGAGATTGATGATTATTTATTAGGATTCTAAAAGAGTAATTAGAGATTGTGACGTGATCCTCAAGGATCCTAACACATCTGGCTCACGGCCAAGTCCTATTAAGAGTCTTCTACAACTATATAAAGGGGTCTACCCCTCCATGTATGGGGACAATGACACATACAAAGATACAGTCTTTTTCCTGCTTTTTAGAGTTACTATTTTATAACTGCGCTCTAACTTAAGTATCGGAAAGTTCTCTGTCAAGAACTCTACTCGAGGGTTACTCGTTTTCTATCTTGCAGGTCATCGGTTCAGGTTCGGGTTCCACCCGTTCCACTAAATACGCGGAATATATTTTTAGCAGCAACTGGGGTTAAGCGAATAGGGGTTAAGCAGAACAATTAGGAAACGTAGGGGATGACAATGGTGTTCTTCACCTGTGCCATTTGTTCGGAAAGTAATTTGGTACTTGAGTGATTCGTGGCAATAATTTTTTCTCCGTCTTACATAAATTTAAATTTGAGACATAGTGGGTCTTTCTTGTGACTGTAGTTTTTCAAAAGTAATGTTTAAGACAAGATTGAAAATGGTGTTATGCTTAGGACAAGATTGCATCAAATATATCCCCAAAGCTTGAAAAATCGTATTTCAGATTTGTTGCGCCACTTTTCGACCCAAGTACAAAGAACTATCCAATAACTTGTGTTATTCTACGAAGACTTTTTTAAGTTTCAGTGGTGAAACTGTATTGCACCACACACATCCACCAATCAAAGACATACCTCAAAAATGATTCCACTAGTTGCTAGCAAAAGCAAAACTTATGTTTACAGGTCCCAAAAGTCTACCATATACAATTAAAATTTCAACACTGAGCTTGATCCCTCAACATAAATCCCCGACAGTAGTCTCTGTTGGATCACAGTGCCTACTCATTATCTAATCCAAACTCCCTTTTGGCAGTGTTCGTATATGCAAACAAGAGTAATTAATTATGTCAATAAAAAAGTAGAAAATTGGAAAAAATAAAAACATGACCTAAAGCCATGCACGAAAAGTAAACTAAGAAAAAAAAGACGGACAGACCTACGAAAAAGTCGGTAGTTCAAAGTTTAGCGAGTGCAAAATAATGCCGCCCTAAACTTCATTGGCTATCTAGCTATCATGGTTGTAACTAGAAAGTGTTTCAAATTGTTGTCAACATCCAACATTCATAGATAACAAGAATATGACAAGGTTATACCAAATTTTACGCAAATCTGCAACTGCTAAACAAAATTGCCTTCTCCTTCATCAATATGAAATAATGCAAGTTTTAAGTTAGCATATGCAGCTCAAATGAATTATGCAACATGTTATTACATTGAAAAGGAAAAACTAGTCGGTTACTTCAAAAGATACCTTTCGCTTGGCACAACCAGTCTCGTAATGGCATTTCTCATGACATGTACAAGTTCTTTATTTTCTTTTATTATTTTGCCAATTCAATAAAAGACTACGGCCTAATAGCAACCTTTCAAAAACCCCTTAGTCTTTGGTAGTAGGGTTGCATCTAGAAATTTGGTTCATACTTTCTACTTGAGAAATACATGTCCTTGAACCAACTTGACTAACTATTTTGCCACTAACAAGTTTATCCTCGTTCTTTTTTCCGACTTGCTTTTTCAAGAAGCTAGTGTAGACACCCAATTTTTATAGTTCTATTTTATCTCTATATTTATGCTGGGCTTTATTAATAAATGAAGTCTATGATTTAATGTCAGATGTAAACCTAATAATAAGTGATAGGCCTTATTTACTTTATTCCGCCTAGTCAGTCCGGTCCACTCAGTTTATAGGCCAAAATAGTTAGGCCCAGTCCATTGGATAACTAATCTAGTTAATTGTAGTTAACCCAAGTTAGGTTAGATTCAATAAAGTAAGTTTAGAATTAGGACTCAATTTGAGAGGCAAAGTGATTGGTATGAATATGGGAAGTGTATCCCGAATCTGGGATTATCCCTGACAGTTAATTAAGATAACTAGTGGGACATGAGGACATGATAATGTCCTAAAATTCGTCATCAAATGACTTTCAAAGACTAGAAACCAAAAGAGAGAGGTCTATCCATGAGAGTGAGCTGAATGACACAATGTCTCATTACTGATCTCTGTAGATCTCGCCCATAGGATTCCTACCAAAATATATAAAAATTCAGGGGTAAGCCGGTCAGTTAGTTGACTTTTGTCAATCTGCAATTTTATTAACTACTCTAACTCATCTCCAGCCTTGCAGATTGGTACCACCAATCTTATCAAATTTTGCAACCCTTGAGTACTATAAAAAAAAGGGCCTTGGCCTTATTTTTCGGGCGTCAGAAAGGCTTATTCTCTTTAGAGCCTGCGTACCATTTTGTTCTGAATGATACGTTGTCTCTCTCGAGAATCTTAGCCGTTCATTTTCACTTTATAAAAGTATCTTTATAGTCTTTGCATTGCGGATCATTCGGAGGACATCCTCGAGTCTTCAAGGTAAGCTACTTCTAAAGGTAATCTTTAATAACTTTTCTAGCTTAGAAATCATATAGATCATCTCCCAATCCCAAGTCGCATTTCAATTTAAAAATATTAAAAAGAGTCTTTTGTATTTCTTCGTCTAATTCTACGTATCGAATTGTATACTACTTCCTGTAGGATCAGAATCGAACTATGATGATTTTGATTATGGTTTGTCCGATTGGATATGTAGGCCATTTGACCCCTACTATCAAATTCAAACCTATAATATAAACATGGGCGGATTCAGAAAGTCTAATTGGGGGGTGTATTCAGAAAGTCTAATTGGGGGGTGCCAAAAAGCCAAAAGAAAAAATTTATGGTTACCGTAAAAGAATTCGCATCACTATTAGATGCCTTAAATGCAAAATAGATTGTTTAATTTGACTACTAATCATACAATTTCACTATTCATATTGTTTTACTTAAATTATCAAGGTTAGTTAACTACAAATTACTAATCTTCCATAAAAAAAATTAACTCTTATTGTCTTTATGTATTACTAATATGATTATTAGTTGTACGAGGACAATAATCACGAATAAGTTAAAATACTGCAAGAATTTAAAAGAACTAACTTTGATCTTTTCTTTGTAACTGGAGATTTGAAATTTGGAAGAATGAAGATGAACAAGGGAACGAGAAAGACAAAGAATATGACAGCCGGTGGCACAAAATGTCAAAGACACAACAAAAAAAATAATACATTAATGTTACAATATAATGATAGCTTTCTTAAATATGTTAAACTTGATTAACCATTACTTAAAATAATTAAACACAAATTCTCAATTTAGAGGGGGGGGGGGGGGGGTGCCATGGCACCCCCTGGTCATGCTGTTGATCCGCCCATGAATATAGAGTTAAACTTAGGGTATGTTTTTATGCATGTTTAGATATTTTATGTTAGTTATGTAATAAAGGCCAAAAATCAATAGAAATGAAGTAAAGACCGAAAGAGTGTGGTGGGTGCCTAACACCTTCCTGCTGCGTAACTTAGTCCTTGAACCCATCTCCTCTTGGACATCTTTGAGTCATTTTTATATTTTCTTTAATTAAATAAGATAGCGAGTCCTAAAATTCTTTCTGGGATTTTTCTGAGGCGGTTCGCCACATTGGCGACTCTACTGGGAGTGAGAGCAACTAAGATGACTAGACATGAAAAGTTTTTTTTTAATTTTTGGCCTTGGTTGTATTTTTTTTTTGTATTTTATGGCATATGACATAACTATGGACTGTGGTATTTAAGGTTTTGTATTCATGCCTCATAGACTTGTACATCTCACCTAACCCACCCATTCAAAAGTGATAGTTGAGGTCCTTGGTCTTCATGGGCTGAAGGTGATCTTTTGATTGAGTTCTCAACTCCGCAGGCTTGTACTAAAGATACTTCCTAATTTCTTGGTAAATTAAACGACTTGTATACATACTGGTGATTGCCTATTATTAACTTCCTAGTTACAGGATGAATGGAGGATTTGGTGGCCTATTCAGAAATTGAGAATGTGAAGGGATTGAAGGATTTTATGGTTGCCTGCATACTTCCAATCACTTGGAATCTAAACTCCATGGAATTGTCAAGGGATTAGAACTCATCAAGAATAAGGGGTGCAAGAATATCCAGTTAGAAATTGACTCGCAAAATGCCATGAATCTGATCAACAAAGATGACAACATATTGCACCGTTTGAGAAATTCCATGAAGGGTGCCAAATTTTTGTTAGTAGGTACCAGGTCCACACTTATGCACATTTTTATAAGGATGGTAACCAATGCGCAGATCATCTAGCAAAATGCGAAGAGCAACAAAGGGAGTCTTTTATACCTCATGCAATCACCTGAGGTGGTTATCCCTTTGTTAGCTAATGATGTAGCATGTGTTGCCCATGTTAGGGCTCAAATGTTGATGTATTTTGAATTTTAAGCTTTTTATGTACGTAAAATAAAAGGTAATGGGTTGGAGATATATGGTATAGTCGAGCCGATAGGAATGACCTTTACACCAGTTGTATAAAGAGAAAGGACACCCCCGGACCATTCAGTGTTATGCCCTTTGTTGGGAGAATACTTGTATTAGCCTATGGCATGTTGGCAGAAAAATCACCAACATTCTGTAAGCTGAAACTCGTAATTTTGCAAAAAAGAAAAACAGGAGACTTTGACTAACCGGTCGGTTATCCATGCTCCCAACTGGATGGTTAGTCTGTAGGTCCATTGCTTAAATTCAAAATTGGCTGGCTTATACCTCACACAGACCAACCTGCCAGTTCACTCACCGAGTGACCAGACAATTACTGAAAAACCTGACCTTCCCAAAAATTTTCATATCCAAAATTTTCAACCTGTTGACCAACCGGCCGGTTAATCCACTAGGTAACAGGAAGGTCAGTCAGCATCTCACTTTTCCAGACATTCTCCTATAAAATCATAATTACATCATTGATCAACTGGATGGTTAACCCGCAAGGTTAACTAGACGGTTAATCAGTGTTCAATTCCTATACGGGTATAAAGCAGCTGGTTTAATGTTTTGTGCTCTGATTGTGTGGTCTTATTGAAGCTAGCTTCAGTCTTTCTTTATCCTTAGGTGTATGTATGTATGTATGTATAAATGTATATATGCATGTGTGTGTATGTACTTATGTTTAAGATGCCCGACATGAACAAGTTTGATGAAAATTCGGATCCAATGATCCATGTCAAGATGTATATGCATGCGTTAGTTTCCATGGAGTTAACTATAACCAATTAGTCCAGCTGTTCCACCAGACCTTGGTAGGGGCTGTCTCTCGATAGTTTCTCGCCCTTCATGACTCTGAAATTTGAACGTGGGAAGATGTAGTGAGGGAATTGGTGAATTATCACCAATATGATATGATCTCGACATCATTGGAGAGACTTAGAGACCACCAATCAAGAGCCCATCGAATCAATATCTGCATTTATCATCCTATGGCAAAACATGGTTGCTCAAATGTTTGACCGCCCATCAGAAGAAGAGCACTGCATTTATCATCTGATGGAGAAACAAGGCTATTCAAATGTTTGACCACCCATCAAAGTGAGCACAATTAGGGACAACCTTCGACGATTATATCGTGAACACAGCATTGGCAACTAGCACACTACATTCAAAACATGGATGGGTTCTCTTACTCAAATTTTGGATGCCATTAATAAAAGGATAGTAGCCCTAGATGGAAAACAGGGAGAATATAAGAATGGGTCAAAGAATCTTAGCATATCTATAGACAATGATGTGAATACAGCTAAGTTGCAAAAGAAGGACTTGCAGAAACCAAACACGAGGTAAAAGTCCTCCAGTTTGCATGCCCCAATGACCAAAGTGTTTGAGCAGCTACCCAGTAGAGGTATGATCGCTAAGTTGCCCCCCAACTGCTACATTGAAAGGACCTGACCTACAGGCTCGATATGAATATCACCAAGGATCCAATTTCCACATGGGTGTATGCCCTTGAGGGATGCTATTCAGGATCTCATTGCTAAGGGTGAGATTGGCCTTCCTGCCAAACCGAATAAGAAGAAAGAGCCTCTACTAGTACACTAAGTGAACCCAATTGTGACATCTCTCCAAGCGATAGATCCTTCTGTGCTCAACCAAGAAGAGGTACCGTGGGTTCAGTTTAGTTAGATCATCCAAGTTTGATACAAATCATATTTACTGCCAGATTGATTATCCCAGTGCTGAGCTAGAACCTTAGCTTATTTCTATTTCAAGTGTTTTTCTTAGCATTTCCTAGATTATCTTTTCAAACGTGTTCTTTTGATAAATAATGAGTCATTGTTTCTCTTTATTCTTTGATTTTGATTTAGTAAATAACTAAACAATAAATTTTTGTGGAAAAGACAAAAATTGTTTCTTCCCTTCTTATAAGTTTATTTTAGAGTTTGAGTCAAATAGAGTTTGTGCTTCTAATAAGTTGAGGAGTCCATCCTTTGCAAGTAGAGGGCATAACAATTTTCAAAGCAAGAGAGAAGTGCCCGATTTCGTACCAGTGTGAGTTCATAGTTGAACAATCACTCTAAGGAGGTATACAAAAGACTATTTTTGAATTTAAGTCTAGTGGTCTATCTCGTTGACACTTCTTCTTTGCGCATGGGGGTGATGACTCACTATTTTACAAGCATAAAAATCAGAATTTTATTTCCTTCAAAATTGAATGTCGAAAAATCTAACGGGATAATTTGATTTGAGATATAGACATATCGAGTGAGAATTTTGGAGACTATCATGAAAAGGCCATGACTTCTTTCCTTGGCCAACCTCCCACAACTGTCATTCACCAAAAGCGCCTAATCCTCAAAGATGATGAGGTGTCATGTCGTTGTCATGACTTTCTCTCTTCTGTTCTAAGCTCACCTATTCCCTCTCCTAGCTTGCTTGGATCATTCATCCTGAAAAAAAAAAAAGAAAAAGCTCGCTAGACTGAAAACCTTGGAAAGGGCGGTCTAGGCAGAAGTTAAGGTACGAAAAAAAAGAAAAAAAAGAAGAAGGAGATACCTCAAAAAAATGTAAGTTTGCATGAGTCTTCCTTGGAATAAGTGTTCCCCATAATTGGAGGCCATCGTTTGGTCACAACATATTACCCTGATTACCTTATACAAGATTTTTTTTTCACTTTCTAGCACTTTGAGCCTAAAACAATTTAGCCATTCTTTTTTGAAGCCTATATTTCTAACCTTGGGGTGTGTAATCTCCTGGTGTGTGCATATGTCCCAGTATTACTTTAAAGTCAACTCGGCATGAAAATGGTTTCCTCTCAAAGGAACCAAAGCTTTGAATACAAAAGATGAACGTTTGTTCAGTCTCAAAAAAGGAAAGGGAAATGTTACAGAAAAAAGGAGAGAAGGGAGAAAGAAAGAAAAGAAAAGAAACCAATACGACTAAAGAATGATTATAAGAAATTCAGCGCATAAAATTTCCATCTACCAACTTCGACGATATATATATATATATATATATCCAACAGATTTGCCTTGAACTACGTCCAACCTGATAGGCAGCTTAGTCACCTTCTAGGCTCGGCTCCATTGGCCCGCACTAGGGGCTTTGGTTTCTTGTTTCGGTTTTCAAGCTTATTTAGCATTAATTTTGTTAGTCTATACCCTAGCATATATTGTGTCCCTCGTAAAGTCCTCCTTAAGGTTATGCTTATTCAAGGCAGACGAATGTTCTCATACATTTTAATGAGGTCAAAAAAATGAAAAAAAAAAAGATAATGTCCATGTACTTTTTTGAGCATGCTACATCATGACATATATGATATTACCCTTCAGTTCCTCATCTACTGAACATGATGTGTTTTCGTCCTTATGGCCTGATAAGGACCCACTAATCTTTATGACCCATCTGGCCTATCCTATCCCCTGCGGAAACCATGTTCTGAATGATAATGATAGTTTGATATATTTTTCACTACTTCAATGATTATATGAGAAGTCTTACGACTTTATCTTATGCCTTTCTAACACATACTTGATAGTCATGTACTTTTGCTCTGCCTAGTCGTATACGGTAAATTGTTAGTTAATCTTAGGCCCGGACTCCATCAACCTCACAGGTTATATATTTCCCCAGCATACACATTAGCCTCATAGTTCGTATACTGCCATTTCCATACATCCTCACTATCAACCTTTTGGGCCTAATCTTTTCATGGTAGTCTTGAGGATACAAACTTGAGTGTTTAAGTTATGAATTAAATTATTCTGTGAAGTTGCATGACATTTAATGATGAGGAATTGAAAAGTTTTCTATCAAAAATTTCGGTGGTTTTTCCTCTTTGGGTAGAGATAGACATCTCAACAGAATGAGCACCATTGCCTTAAATTCTAAATGATAAAATGATATAGATGTCGAAGTGAATGGTCGATTCATCATATTAGGCAATCAAAGTGATTTTCAATTCAAACATGCTTTTGAACCGTGAAAGGATATTGTCTTTATCATAGTTTCTTCTGTGTCGATGTCCTTAAGGGTTTCACTTGTGATTTGCCTTTAATTAGGGTTCTATACAGTCAACCCCGATTACATTTTGGTCTAGGGGCTCTGTGTGAGTCCATTCTCACGACATTCGTGATAGTATCTATCTGTCTTAAGTCTATTTCATAGTCAGTCTTGTCCATGAGCATTTTCTTCAGGGGCTCCCTAAGAGTCTCTTCTCATGATAGTCCTGATAGAGTTCGTCATTTTTCAGTTCGCTATATAGTCAGTTTTGTCTGTATACACTTTTGTTGATAGGCTCCCCATGATTCCCTTTTCATGATACCTGGGATGGTTTCGTCATTCTCCAATTCATTGCATAATTAGCATTCGACCCTATGCATTCCTGTCCACTGGCTCTTTGTGATTCTACTATCTAGACACCCAGGGTAATGTCTTTGTCTCGTCTCAATCCATACTATAGAATTCTGTCTCTTAACCCTCGTCTTCAAGATGAAAATAAAAAATAAAAAAAATCATGTAATAAAAAATTAAAAACATAGTAATGAAAAGAAATAAAATATGATTCTTGTTGTGAGTTTCTAGTTATGCTACTATTTTTTTTCCAGGCCCAGTTTTGAGTCCGAGGGTATTTGACCCTCCTTTCAGTTCAATAAGTGAGATTCATGTACAATTTTTTTTCTAAATTGAGATCGGACTACATTCAGCCTAATCCCTTCTGGATGAGGGTGTGTAGGCAACTTCTGTATGATGCAGCCATTTCCTAATCAAGTTTGTGTGCACGGGTATGTAACTCTCAATTCAAGGCTATACGTGCAGGTCACGTACATTCCCCAGTTTCCCAGTCCGAGAGTATTAAACCTTCATTCTAGGTCGATATGAGGATGGCATTACCTTCTTATCCCGGTTTTATTCTCAGTCCTGTTAGCGTATCCATAGAAAATCCTATGCGCCCTATCTGCAGATACCTTTTCTCAAGGTGAAAGTGACCAACTGCTTCCAAACATTGTTGGCTCCGATTTTTCACACACAAGTCTTTTTTGTCTGTGCCTAAATATCCATCCGCGCTGTTGGCTCTAACTTCTGCACATGAAGCATCCAATCGCTACTCCGATTTTTACACTTGAGACTTTTTTGTGTGCCTGAACGTCCATCTGTTTTTACACATTGTTGGATCTAACTTTGAACGACACCTCTTTTCTGGACCGTTTTGCTCTGATTCCTTTTCAGGGATAGGTAGGTAACCCCGTAAAGGTCCGACCTCATATCTTTGTGAGTCTTTGAGTTTGCCTTAGGTCTTGTGGTCTTTTATGTGTTTATGCTACAAAAATGTGTCGTCCTTTTACGGTAATGTTCACTCGCACGCGAGCTCCATCACCCAAGGGCTCTGTAGACACCCTATTTTTTGTAGTTTTATTTTATCTTCTAATTTATGTTGGACCTTATTAATAAATAAAATTTCTTATTTAATGTGAGGTGTAAACCTGATAATAAGTGATAGGATGTATTTACTTAATTCAGCCTAGTCAGTCCATTCCAATCAGTTTAGCCCAAATTAATTGGGCCTGGTCCATCAGGTAACTAGTCTAGTTAGTTGGGGTCAACCCAAGTTAAGTTAGAGCCAATAAGGTAAGTCTGACTTGGAGTCATAAAGATCAAATTGAGAGACAAAGTGATTAGTGTGAATATGGGAAGCGTTTCCTGAATCTGGTATTATCCTTAACAGTAATTATCTTGAGACATGAGAATGTCCCGAAATTCATCACAAAATATATAAAAATTCAGGGATAAATTGGCTTGTACCTGACTTTTGTTAATTTGCAATTTTATCACTGATTCTAACTTATCTATAGCCTTGCAGATTGACATTGCCAATCTTATGAGATTCTACAATCCTGCCCACTATAAAAAAGGGCCTTGCCCTTCATTTTTAGGGGTTGAAAGCTTATTCTCTTTAGAGCATGTGTACCATTTTTTGTGAAGTGATACACTGTCTCTCTCGAGAATTGAAGCCATTCATATTCACTCTATAAAAATCTCTTTCTAGCCATTGCATCACGGTTTATTTAGAGAACATCCTGGAGTCTTCAAGGCAAGCTACTTCTACGGGTAATCTTTAATAGATTTTCTAGCTTATAAATCATATAGATTGTCTTCTAATCCCATAGTCGCATTTGAATTCTAAAACATCAAAAAGAGTCTTTTGCATTTCTTGGTCTAAATCTAAGTCTCGAATTGTAGACCACTTCCCATACGATCAGAGATGAAGTACGATGATTTTGATTCCGGTTTGTCTGATTGGATACGTAGGCTATTTGACCCAGTTGTCATCGAATTTAAATCAATAATACAGAGATAAACTTAGGGTATGTTTTATGCATGTTCACATGTCTATTTGTTATGCTAAAAAGGCCAAAAATTCAATAGAAATAAAGTAGAGACCGAACGGGTGTGGTAGGTGCCTAACACCTTCCCTTTGCATAATTTAGTCGTCGAATCCATTTTTCAAATTTTGTTAGACTAGTCATCCTTTTGGACACCTTTGAATCATTTCTAGGTTTTTCTTTCCTTCAATTAAATAAGACTCCTAAATTTCTTTTGGGAATTTTTCAAAGGTGGTTTGCCATAGTTAGCAAATCATGAATCGATCTCACATATTTCTGAAGGAGAATTGGTTCCATTTTCTATTGCCTTTGAAAACTTTGCTTGAATTGAGCCCTAAATTGACTCCCTTTTTTTGTTAAATGCTTACTGATTTCATCCATTCTATTGCCAACATCTCCCACCTTGCACCAAACATGGATTGTTCGTCTAGATGTAATACTCAGGAAGATCAGTAATTTTCTTCTTCATTAAAATGTAAGGTGATTGCCTAATATACCACCCTCTCAAACTTAACACATGAATAACTAGTGTTATCATAGACGAATAATGTTTAACTATTTGCCTTTTTTTATATTTTTCACCGTATCGCACTATGTATCATTTGATAACCCCCAAAGTCTGAATCCATTTGATTTCTAAAAAAGATTACTAATCCTTAGCTTTCTCTTTATGATAAATGGATCCATTTTTTCAAGTTCGTTATTAGGGCCAAGAAGGTCTCTTAAAGGCTTTCTTTTTTCTTATCATCTCGATGTTGTAGAAAAATGAGAATTGTTTCCCCTTACTTGGAAGGGTGACACACAGGTGCTTTGTTTGATCTTTCTTGTCAAAAGTAATCAAACCACCTTGTATATTGTAACGTTGGTTCGTTACTCAGTATTATCTGCAAACAACTAACACTATAATTCGATTCTCTCTTTTGCAATTGCATTTTCTTAACTCCATCTGGTTAATGATGATTGTTGTCAGGACCTATCAAACACGCAATGCAAGAAATGCTCAAACTACTACATAAGTGTTGCCTCTGTCTTATCCTCTAGCCATGCACCTCCAAACAATATAGACTATTGGTGGTGATTTGCTCCAATAAATGGAGCAAATGGCACCCTAAACTTGTTAGTCATGTGAGTCACACAAAATAAAAAAAACATCACTGCTATGTGGATATGATGCCCTTGACCTTCCACCAGTTTGGAAAACACTTGCCGAGAGAACCTTCTCTAGCTAAATCCACAGAAAAATAATAGCTAGTATCCTATGTGGCCTTTCCTTGTAAATGTTTAACAATCACTTAACATTCCTTTTCTACATTATATTATCTTTCAACGCATATAATACTAGAACATAGTCTTAGAGTTATGTCCATTTCTTTGTGGGATTCATCACATTCACAACCTTAGTATTCCATGAAGGTTTCAGGCTCTGATTGTGAAGGTCAAACACAAGAGAATTGCATATATTTCTACGAAGGTACTTACTATGAAAATGATGTTTGACTAGTTTTGATGGAGTAGTAGTGAGAAGACGGTTGCGAACATCTTTAAACTTGTCAACAACTCACACTCTAAGCTTCTTTGACAAAGTAACTTATATCATCGCTTCGCAATCGGATCTCAACTCTCTACGCCTTTTTCGATTCTCATTCGATGTATCTTATCATTCAATTTCCTGAAACCCTTCTTATTCCACATAGATTGCCGACTAAAAATTGCACCAATGGCCTTAATCTTGTATGTAGTGTGCTTGCGAGGACCAAGAGCATTTAGAAGGGAATACTAATTGTAGAACACATACACCGATTCTTGCTTATCAAATTTTTTTCCATCTATGTGTCCACTGTCAAAATCCTTAAAATTTTCCATTAGCCTCGTTCTCTCTGAGCATCTCTACCTCATCATCGCTGTATGAAAGACCCCAAAAATCATAATCATACAAGGGTGTATAAAGAATCATGATTAATCAAACACATATTCTCATCAATTTGCTCAATCGAGTGAAAACTTTGGGAAACCACATGTGTCATTCTCATGTCCTTATGTAACTGGACTAATGATTGTGATGGATTATAGTGAAGTGGTTATGGTAGTAGGTTCCATGATGTGGCGAGGGGGAGAGCATCGACAATGTGAGTTTTTGCACGATGTTTCAGATGATGAAGTGGTGGGTGATCTGTAACAATCGTGGTTGGCATGTAACCAGTGAAATAGGCTGGCAAAAGTGGTAGAATCTGTGATGTAGGAGGAGCAGAGAGGGCTGGTAAAGTGGTTGTGTATGGTGGCAATGGTTGGTGGTATGTCATGGGAAAGAATGTTAGCCGACATCAAAGTTCGACGATTGGGCGAGGCAACAGTGGTTGATTCTGTGATGTCTTAGGAAGCGGGGGGGTGAGGAGGGATGGCGCGTAGAGGTGTCAATGGGCTGGTCCAGCTCGTGCCCATTGGGCCTAAGGGAAAAACAGACCGGGCCAGGCTTTGGGCAGTATCTCGGCCACCTGAAGGACGGAGGATATCAGGGCCCTAGGCCCAAAATTTTAGGTCGGGCCTGTAAATAGAAATAATTTTTAAAAATATTTATTTATTTTTGTTTTTTGAAAAAATTAAATTTAAGATAAATTTGTTCATATGCCCTCCTTTTTTATCCGGGTTTGGGACCAACTGCTTGTAAGCAAGAATATATATATATATATATATATATATATATATATATATATATATATATGTGTGTGTGTGTGTGTGTGTGTGTGTGTGTGTGTGTGTGTGTGTGAGAGAGAGAGAGAGAGAGAGAGAAATAAATTTATTTTGCTTTGTAAATTGCTGCATTCTCATGTGTATTGTCTATTTTAAATACATTTAATTTGTATGAAAATAATTCACGTTGAAAATATAAACTATATTTTGAGAAATAATTTATTCTAAAAATTGAGAAAAGTAAAAGAAAAGGAAATTACCTAATCATCTGGAAGATCTTCGACTCTCAAATTGTTGCTCTTTCTATCATCAACTGGTTTATCTTGCTTGCGGTACTTTGCATCAAGATAATCCTTCTAACACATGCATAACTTGAGTGACTCGAAATTAAGACGATTCCTTCTGTCATCCAACACCCTCCCGCTTGTTGAAAATGTCGACCTTGAAGTAACCGTGAAGGCTCACACGGGTTGTACTAACCATGCAATTTAGGATAAAGTTTTATAAATGTTTTCATTTTGTTTCCAAAAAGTTGTTTCCAACCAATTCTGGTCGCACTCAAAGGTCCACTTGGAGTCCCATTGTGCATGACGTATCCGCACAAGCACAGTATTCAACGCTTTGAACCGGACAAAGTGCGCGCGCCCAAGTCACTTGCATTCTTTGCCTCACACGCCTCACGTGCGACTCAGTCACCAATGATTTCATGCTACCGTGACTCACAGTACCACATTCGTCGCGCCGCGACCACCTAAGCACCTTTTAACCAAAAACATCGACCGTTGGCGCAACCGGAGCGACGGGGTCAAGGGCATAGGCCTTGGCCAAACCGATGGGGTCAGCCTCGGCCTCCCCTAAGGCCATGGGGTTGGCCTCGGCCTCAATGGGGGGTTGGCCACGGCCTCCACGGGGTGTTGGCCTTAGCCTTTCCCCCCCGGTTGTTCACTATTCGTGCAAAGTCCCTTTCGCTGGTTGATCCCTTCAAACACTCTGTACATGGCTTTGGCACCTTGTTCGTCATGTGGGTACGTTTCATGTTGACACGCTTGTCGCAATGCAACTTCCGGGTTTGTCATCGCTCATAAAAAGACCTACCATCGCGCGCCCGAAGTTCACCTAAAGGGGGAGTGGCCTTGGCCTCCCTTCACGGGAGATGGCCATTGGCCTTGGCCTCATCAAGGGGTCAGCCTCGGCCTCCCCAGGGGTGGTGGCCTTGGTCTTCCCCCAATCCTTGGCCTATGGCCTCCCCTCCCGAGCCCACTTGTTTTCTCGAATCTTTGCATCTCCGCGATGTTTACGGACGTTCGTCCATTAGCCTCGCGATGTTTACGGACGTTCGTCCATTAGCCTCGCGATGTCCATCGTGCATGAACCTCGTGACGTCTGTCGTGCATGAACCTCGCGACGTCCGTCATGCATGAACCTTGCGAGGTCCTTCGTGCATGAACTTTGCGACGTCTGTCGTGCATGAACCTCGCGACGTTCGTCGTGCATGAACCTCGTGACGTCCATTGTGCACCAACCTCGCGACGTCCGTCGTCTATCAACCTCACGACGTCCGTCGTGCATGAACCTCGCAACGTCCGTCGTACATCAAACTCTAGACGTTCTCTGTCCGCGATCGCGCACCGCTCCTGCGATGCCCGTCGCCCAAAGTCACCCACTACCACCGAATGACTCGTCACTGACGACCGCTTACCATCACTTCCAACTTTGTCATTACTACATGTTGCATTCATCATCTTGTTATGACAGGTACACTCAGCTCAAATCTCATCTTCGGGACACCCGACGTGTGCCCGTGCGCCGTCTCCACGATGTTCGTCGCCGCGCCCGTGCGCCATTCTCATCATGCATGCCCGAGCACCAATTATAGCTCCGCGACATTTGTCGCCGTGCCCGTGCGCTATCTTCATGATATGTGCCCCCGGCACCAAGTATTGCTTTGCGACGTTCGTCGCCGCACCACTCTCATGACATGTGCTCCAGCACCAAGTATTGTCTCCGCGACGTTCGTCGTCACGCCCATGCGCCACAATCATGATACAGGCCTTCGGGCATCACACTTATTCACCACACCATGCGCCCCCGCCATGGACGTGGAACATGGTTCGACCCACTCTCCAGAGTGTGAAGCATCACGGGGGGCTTCGTTTGTAGTGCTTCGGCACGAGGACCCCTCGCAGCGGGATAGACTCGTTATCACAAAGTCATCGCCGCCACGGGATGGGCTCGTTACCACAAAGCCATGGCCGTCACAATCACGGGGGGCTCTGTTCGTAGTGCTCCGGCACTATGACCTCTCGCAGCGGGACGGACTTGTTACCACAAAGTCATTGCCACCACGGGATAGGCTCGTTACCACAAAGCCATCGCCGTCACAATCACGGGGGGCTCCGTTCGTAGTGTTCCGGCACGAGGACCCCTCACAGCTGGATGGACTCGTTACCACGTCATCACCGCCATGGGATGGGCTCCTTACCATAAAGCCATCGCTGTCTTCATTCCGAGGGGCTCCGTTCGTAGTGCTCCGGTATGAGGATCCCTCGCAGCGGGATGGACTCGTTACCACAAAGCCATCACCGTCACAATCACGGGTGGCTCCGTTTGTAGTGCTCTGGCACGAGGACCCCTCGCAGCGGGATGGACTCGTTACCACAAAGTCATCGTCGCCACGGGATGGGCTTGTTACCCCAAAGACATCGCCGTCACAATCACGGGGGGCTCCGTTCATAGTGCTCCGGTATGAGGAGCCCTCGCAGCGGGATGGACTCGTTACCACAAAGTCATCGCCGCCACGGGATGGGCTCGTTACCACAAAGCCATCACTGTCACAATCACGGGGGGCTCCGTTCGTAGTGCTCCGGCACGAGGACCCATCGCAGCGGGATGGACTCGTTACCACAAAGTCATCGCCGCCACGGGATGGGCTCGTTACCACAAAGCCATCGCCGTCTTCATTCCGAGGGGCTCCGTTCGTAGTGCTCCGGCACGAGGACCCCTCGCAGCGGGATGGACTCGTTACCACAAAGTCATCACCGCCACTGGATGGACTCGTTACCACAAAGTCATCGCCGCCACGGGATGGGCTTGTTACCACAAAGCCATCGTCGTCTTCATTCCGTGGGGGCTCCATTCCTAGTGCTCCGTCCGACATGAGGACCCTTCGCAGCGGGGATAAGTGACTCCTCCAGGACACTGTCTCCGCCAGGGTGCCTCCGTGACTGGTCTACATGCTACGGCACTGGGGGCTTGCGTTGGCAGCCCTATGGACTATGACCCCCGGGTCACTCCCAGACGGGAGCAGGTCTTCGGAGGGCATCACACCTAGTATGCCTGGCAGTTGGGCGTCGGGTCTTCCCCACCACTGCCAGGCCTGTGGGACTCTACAAGGGCTTGGATTGGAGGCTAGATCAAGGGGGTTCTCTGGCCACACCGACGCTGTGTGGGCCAGTCTTTCCAGACAGATAGAGTGACGCTGTGCGGGACTGGCCGGGTGAATATGCGATTAGACAGTCCATGGAGCACCGGCAGCTGTGGACCCCTCAGTGACGTGTCATTCCGGGGGAGCGCCACGTGTCGCATGATGACATCATCATCTCAACCTCTATAAATAGAGGTCTTGAGAATTCATTTGGAGGATGGACATTTTCAAAACGCTTTCACTTTCTCACTCTAGAATCCTAGAGAGAGAAACATACAGGACCCTGACTTCGGACCTAAGCATCAGACTATGACTGTCGTCGTATATTCATCCTGCGCCATCGCCCTCGCAGCACTGCCACCCTCAGGCTCTATCTGGGAAGCCCTTGGTCTCTGCCCTTGCTCCGCCCTTGCTATGTCTCACATCAACATACTTGGCATCTGAGTCGGACTGCATTCCTTGTGGCACCTCCATGTCGACTGCGAACCCACTTTCCTTGGCATCAAAAGTTAACAAATTAAAATTCACCTGCTTTTCCATTGGTTAAGAAGAATAATGATAATCATACAAGGGTATATAAAGTGTCATGATCAATCAAACACATATTCTCATCAAGTTGCTCAATCGACTGAAAACTTTGGGAAACCATATGTGTCCTTCTCATGTCCTTATGTAACTGGACTAATGATTGCAATGGATTATAGTGAAGTGGTTATGGTAGTAGGTTCCATGATGTGGTGAGGGGGAGAGCATCGACAATGTGAGTTTTTGCACGATGTTTCAGATGATGAAGTGGTGGGTGATTTGCGACAATCGTGGTTGGCGTGTAACCGGCAAAATAGGCTGGCAATAGGGAAAGGCGAAAGTTGCAGAATCTGTGATGTAGGAGGAGGAGAGAGGGCCGGTAAAGTGGTTGTGTATGGTGGCAATGGTTGGTGTTATGTCGATGGGAAAGAAAGTTAGCCGGCATCAAAGTCCGACGATTGGGTGAGGCGACAGTGGTTGATTCTGTGATGTCCTGAGAAGGGGGGGGGGTGAGGAAGGATGGCGTGTAGAGGTGTCAATGGGCTGGTCCAGCTCGTGCCCATTGAGCCTGAGGAAAAAACAGACCGGGCAGGGCCTTGGGCCGTATCTCGGCCACCTGGAGGATGGAGGATATCAGGGCCCTAGGCCCAAAATTTTAGGTCGGGCCTGTAAATAGAAATAATTTTTTTTATTTTTTGTTTTGTGAAAAAATTAAATTTAAGATAAATTTGTTCATAGGCACTCCTTTTTTTTATCCAGGCTTGGGACTAGCTGCTTGTAAGCAAGAATATATATATATATATATATATATATATATACATATATATGTGTGTGTGTGTGTGTGAGAGAGAGAGAGAGAGAGAGAGAGAGATAGAGAGAGAGAAATATATAAATTTTGCTTTGTAAATAACTACATTCTCATGTGTATTGTTTATTTTAAATACATTTAATTTGTATGAAAATAATTCACGTTGAAAATATAAACTATATTTTGAGAAATAATTTATTCTAAAAATTGAGAAAAGTAAAAGAAAAGGAAACCTAATCATCTGGAAGATCTTCGACTCTCAAACTGTTGCTCTTTCTATCATCAACTGGTTTATTTTGCTTCCGGTACTTTGCATCAAGATAATCCTTCTAACATATGCATAACTCGAGTGACTTGAAATTAAGACGATTCCTTCTGTCATCCAACATCCCAAGCAATTTAGGATAAAGCTTTATAAATTTTTTCATTTTGTTTCTAAAAAGTTAACAAATTAAAATTTATCTTCTTTTTCATTGGTCAAGAAGAATAATGATCAATATTTCATATAAACCAATTTCATTAAAAGAAGACAAACTGTAGTACTAGAATTACCTTCCATTGGTGTTTGTTTTGCTAGTAGATGTTCAAGGCCTTTAGGATATGTCCCATAACATATATGACCGCTCTACGGTGTAGCTCGTCTGTGCATTTCAACGGAATTTCAATATAAGTTATGTTGCTGCTAAAAATATGCTCCGCGTATGTTGCGGAACCCGAGCCTGGACCGATGACCTGCAAGACAGAAAACGAGTGACCGCCGGTAGGGTTCCCGACGGAGAACTCTCCGATGCTTAAGTCAGAGTGCAGCTACAGGATAGTAACTCTGAAAAAGCATAAATTGTGTAATTCTCATACCTGGAGGGGTAGACCCCTTTATATAGCTGTAGGAGAAGACTCCTAGTAGGACTGGGCCGTGGGCCAGATGTGTTAGGATAGCGTTAGGATCCTCGAGGATCACGTCACAATCCCTAATAAGATAATAATTGATCTCCCAGTTTGACTAGGATTGCCGGGTATTCCCCATTTATTGGGAGTTATATTTGAGTTATATCATAAGCCCCCCACTTCCTTAGCTAAAATGTTTGGCTGAGGAAGTTTATACCTGGTGTCTCGAGACATGCGTCAGATTTGTAAGTGATTCTCATCCACTTGTAGGGGTAACAATATTTCTCTCTTCCATGTGCTCCGACCTAAGCGGGAGCTTAAGCCTTAGAACTTTGCCCAAGTAGGGCGCTAAAACCCTAACTCTCGGGAGCTAAGTCTTAGAATGTCGCCTGAGTAGGCTATTCGGAATCATCTTTAGATAGACGAATCATGGGATCTCGAGATCCTTTAGGGGCTGTGCCCCATGGTAGCCTCTCTCGAGAGAGGACATAAAGCTGTGCATGCAAGTTGTTGCATGTGCTAAGTGTTTGAATGTCCCCTCGAGGGGTCACCTCTCCTTTGGAGGGTGTTCATTTTGTGCAAGTGTGTGTTCTTGAGCTCGAGCCGACCACATCATGCTTGCGTTTTACTTTGTCGCGAACTCTTATCATCAGTTAAGAGCTGGCAAAGAAGCCTCGCACTCACGCTTGGCTGGGTTTTGAATTGACAAAGAATGGTGGGGGGATGAAGTCCCATAGTCCTTTGCCGTTTCACGGGTTAGAACTGTAGCTAAACCGTTCGGATAGAGCTCGAGCTCGAGCTCTATCGTATCACCCTCGGGGGTGTTCGTCCCTCGAGGGACTGATGGAGCGCGGAGCTCATGCAAATACCCTCGGGGGTTTGACGGAACTTAAGAGTTCTCGTCTTACAGGCCCTTGAGGGCGGATGGAGCCGGAGCTCATGCAATTACCCTCGAGGGTTCGGCGGAATTTTAAAAGTTCTCGTCTTACACGCCCTCGGGGGTTTAACGGAACTTGGAGTTCTTGTCGTACGCTCCCTCGGGGGTTTAACAGAACTTTAGAGTCCTCGTTGTACGCGCCTTTGGGGGTTTGACAGAACTTTAGAGTTTCTCGTTGTATGCTCCCTTAGGGGTTTGACGGAACTTAGAACCCTCATCGTTTATGCCCTCAGGGGTTTCTCGTCCTTGTTGCTGTGGTGCCAAATAAGAAGGCGCGGTTCATGGAGCCCATAATATGGTCGCTGTAGAGAACCTTCCTGTCTGATAAGACACAAGGCATTAAGCCTGTATAAGAATGATCTCATGAAATATAAAGCCCCCCGGCCTTTGAGAAGGCGTGGATATATAAAAGACTGCTTTTAAGCCCGTATGTAGAGTCCAGTCGCCAGAAGACCTGTGAGAGCATTATAGAAGACCATAGTTTGCTTGCTCGACTGGATGAGCATATAAAGCTTGAGGACACGTAGTTCGTCCGAGCAAGATGCCACTGATGATCAGTAGAGTAGCTGTCGCAATTCATCAATATACTGAGAAGCAACTAGATTTAGTTTGCTGGTCGCATGAGCTTGAGCTTTGCAGTTGTACAGGCATATTAGTGATGCTTATTAGCAGAGGCTGACAATATTCTCTGATTCACTGATCGAGGTCACTGTTTGACCGAACATCACGAGATAATAAAGAATGACGAGTCGGCAAGAAGCTGCAGCAAAAACCCTAGACGTGACTTCAAGTCGCAGGGTGAATTTGCTCTTCGCTTTATGAAGCGATTTATACGTCACTATTGATGCTCGTGGGCGCAGTTTAAGCCCTTGCAACAAGAAAAAGTACGTGACTGAAAAAACAGCTTTTGAAGCAATAAAGCACATGAACTTACAAGTCCAACTATGTTCTTAACACAGAATTAAGAACGTACTTACAAGTTCAACTATGTTTTTAACACATAATTTAAGAGCGGTGTTCAAACACCGCTGCCCCATTAGGGCTTTGTCGGTTAGCCGACAGGGCACGCTGCACCGCGTGTCACAGGTGAGCTTAAAAAGTCATAGCAGTCGGTGAGACCCGACATGCGACGTGCTTGCGTCAATTGACACAATTGCATAATGCAAGCCCAAAAAAGAACGTAGGTCTAAGTGACATAGAAGTGCACAAAGTAGCGTTTGGAAGACTTGCTAGCACCCAAAATCGTAATCGCTTAATTTTTAACAACACACCGTGCATATAAAATGTGCACAGATTTAAAAGAAAAAGAGTAATGCACATGTTTAAATAGTTGAGACCCTTAAATTGGTCTTTTTCTTTAAAAGCTTAATGCTTTAGAAAGCATGTGGCCTAAGTCAAATAAATAAGACCATCTGGGTCTTAAGCATAAATATGCACTTTCAGGGGGTCAAAGCATTAAATACTTTCAAAGGAAGGAGTGATGTCACCTGGTCTTGCTCCATTCCTCTCTGAAGACCGAAGAGCCTTGGTCGGCGCAACGCCGCACGAGAGCATCCACCACCGGACAGCAGGGACGAAGGCGGCGTAACAGTGGTGGGGCAGTGGGGCGCTGGCGGCGCTTCTAGCCGTGGTTCCGGCCAGTGATCTTGACGGAGTAGTGCCGTCGCTTTTGGTCGCAATGGACGGAGCTGTCCCCTTGCCACGGTAGCGCAGATCTGAGGGGAAGGAGGAGCCGGTGGCGAGTTGTTGTAGATTTGGAGCAATGATGGCCGCGGTGGCGCGGATCTAGACCGGAGGGCGGTGAACGGCGGTTGTGTGGCGCCGTCCAGCGCCGGCACTGGTGGCGCGGAGCTGCTTCTTCATCTTCTTTTCTTTTTGTATGTATATATATATATATATTATTTTTTGTTGAATCTGCTTGGGAAGCTTTGGGATGGCGCGGCCGTGACTCTGGTGGATGAGTCTGTGCTATGCGGGCATAGCCTGCTCGTGTAGGCGTTGTTGATGGCTTCGGAGAACAGCGGCGGTAGTACGGTTGTGCTGGCTCAGGTTCGCGAACAGGACTACTATTGGTCGTGACGTTGTTGACTGGGCTAGCGTGACCGGGGGTGGCGATGTCGTGCAGTTTGTTGCGAGTTAGTATCGTCGCCTTGATTGCGATGGTGCTGTCTTGTTGCCATTGAACGGCGGTAATGGCCTACCGATTGTTGCTTGGGCCTGACGACAGTGGGAGCTTCTGCGCGAAGAAGCGACGGTCTTCGGCGGTCTTCGAACAGCCTCGAATATTTCTTCTATTTTGCAGAGATGATAGCGGGAATGTTTGACGACCGTAGGGCTGTCGGTGGCTTGACTGCCGGTGGCAGCTTGTTCTAATTTTTTTTTCTTCTTTGTTGACACAGCAGCTCTGCTATAGCGACGCAGCTGATCGCCACTCCCGCTTGATGGTGGCGTTGGCACTTGTGTTGGTGGTTCGACACTTTGTCACCGGCAATTTGGGATAAACTGTTGAATTTTCTTGAGGTCAAACGGTTAGGCTGGCGGGTCCCATGGATGGCGTCAATCTGTTGCTGCTAAAAATATGCTCCGCGTATGTTGCGGAACCCGAGCCTGGACCGATGACCTGCAAGACAGAAAACGAGTGACCGCCGGTGGGGTTCTCGACGGAGAACTCTCCGATGCTTAAGTCAGAGCGCAACTACAGGATAGTAACTCTGAAAAAGCATAAATTGTGTAGTTCCCATACCTGGAGGGGTAGACCCCTTTATATAGCTATAGGAGAAGACTCCTAGTAGGACTGGGCCGTGGGCCAGATGTGTTAGGATCGCGTTAGGATCCTCGAGGATCACGTCACAATCCCTAATAAGATAATAATTGATCTCACAGTTTGACTAGGATTGCCGGGTATTCCCCATTTATTGGGAGTTATATTTGAGTTATATCAAGTTATAAAAATCTTCAAATGTGTTAATCACTTTCTTTGTAAGCTTGGTTATGGTAGCTTCTGTGTCGCACATTTATCTAGATACTTCTACTATTTTAGATATTCTCACCATGCAACTTTAACCTAGGATTCAAACAAGTGGTGACAACAAAAATAACAAGCAATTCCGTCCAATATTTATTAAACTTAATATCTATCTATTCTACTATATCCTGAAAGGGTCCTATATATCTCAATTTCACATAAATGTTAGCAATTTTTAGAATTTCTACTATAGCGATAAGGGACGTGGGATAGTACCAGACAATAGATTGGTAGACATGTAAAATACCTCCAAAAAATTCAACTAATTGCACAGCCATCTGCCACTAGTTGTGAGTTGGCAAGCGTTGTGGTAACATGGTTGGTAGGCAGTGAATATACACTTCTTTGTATACCATAACATGTAAAAGTATTTGTTACATGGAGTTTCACCTATACACGACATCTCCAAATGGTATCCTACGAGGCTTTAAATTGCTGTATTCTTGGACCCGAATAATTAATAGGGCTAATTACACCTATGTCCCTGAGGTCTGGGGGTAATTACACGCGAGGACACAAAGTTTCAAAATGTAACACTTATGTTCGTTGACAAACGGAATATAAAAATACTTATAGTTTTTGACAAAAAGACTTAATTGCTCCTGACTTTAAAATAAAATACCATCAATTCCTATCAAAACCCTAATTTTCAAATTAAGTTATCTCTCCAAACTTTTTTATCAGATCTGTCGCCCACTCCCTCACCCCAGGCCGCCGGCAGCCAAGCCCCCTCCCTCGACCCATGTCGCCGGTAACCCAAGCCCCACCTCGTCGCCGCCGCAAACAGATCTCCCCACTGAGCAAGCCACAGCATCAGGAGCCCCTTCTCCCCTCCGTCGTCACCCTCAACTGCATTGAGGACACCGCCTCAAGGGATTTTGACTTGCATCAAGGAATTCTAGTTCATCTTGAATGCCTTGCCGGCGTCGCCGGTGTTGAACACGTCCCACTCAGCCGCCTGGCATAGGCCAGGATCGAGTCCACCGCCGCCGTCCTCCTCTGCTCGATCGCCTTCCTCCCCCGTGTCGCCCAGCGCCACCTCCGCCGTTGGCAGCTGGTCCTCTTCCTCCGCCGGACTCATCTCCTCTCGTGCCACAAGAAGTTCAGATAAAAGCCTTGCCAATTGCGAATTCCTTGAATTTCCAGTAAAAGCAATATGAACCCAAGGGCAAAGAAGCTCCAACGATTGACACTAATTCCCGGCATCCCCTTTTGAATTGAAGCTCTAATTTACAAATTAGGGTTTTGAAACCCTAATTGGTGTTTCCCTAAAACCCTAATTTGAAAAATTAGGGCTTTGAAACCCTTAATTTGCAAATTAGGGTTTCAACAAAATCCTAATTTGCAAATTAGGGTTTCAAAACCCTAATTTGCAGATTGAAATCTTAATTTAATTTCTTTTTAAAATATTTAGTATATACAGTACAAAGGGCAGTATCGTTATTTTAAAAATATGTATTGATGACATCATAAAAAAAGTACACTTTTTGGACGGAACCCTGACGGATGGACACATGTGATACATTTGAAACACTTTTGGTCACGGAATGTTACATTTTGAAACTTTGTGTCCTTGACTATAATTACCCCCTAACCTCAGGGACATAGGTGTAATTAGCCCTAATTAATAATGTCACAGTACCGTTCATTTTATAAACAATATCTCTTGCAACAACTAAACCATCTTGAACAGTTAAATTAATCACATCACAGACACGTACATGGAACATGAAATAATTTACCATCAAGTATAGGTCTTACGTTTGTCTTTAAGACTTCAACAACAGCTATGTCGTTAAAAGCATTGTCAAAACTGATACCCATGATCTTGTCCTTTATTTTGAACGTGTTATATACTAGGACTGTAATATTAGCAACGTTAATAGCATCACGTGGATAGGGAAAGAGTTCAAAAGTATGATTCTCTTATTCATTATAACCCATACAGAATCAATCCAATAGGCCATCATACATGCATAATTAAGTGGAGTAAAATGAGATTTTCAAACTTCAGAAGTAAGAGTAACTCTACCATTAAATTTATCAAAATAATCAATTAAGCATCCTTTAATAGCATTATACCGTCAAACTGCATCAGACCTTGATTAGATGCACATGTTGGGTAATGCATATTAAGATGCCTATTACCACTACCACACGAAAATAATTTTTCACAATACTGACATTGAGCTTTTCAAATACCATCATTTCTAGTATTGTCAAATTGACTCCAACATTGAGCTTTCTTTACCCCGCCGTCCCCCCCTTTGGACTTCTTGCCTATCTTTTTTGATTGCTCGGTCCTTCATCATGATGACCACTCATCAGGATAAGATTCTACTATGTAGTAGTAGTGACGCCAATCGAGCTGCGTCCTTGACTAAAATGTTGGGTATCTTGTGAAGATGTATATTCAAAATCTGAAATGTTTTGGTTAAGCTTAAAGTTATTTTGGGCATCTATACCCATTAGTGGGGGATATGGAAATTCTAGTGCTCGACATTTTTGGCTACGTAATCTAAATAATCGAGACATATTTGATGCTAAAATTATTTGGCAAGAATATGAAAAATAAAACTAGAAAGAGTAATTGAATAGAAAGGAATAAAAGTACTAAATAATTAACTAATACTTATAATTGCAGAAGGTTAGTAGATATTAACAAATTAGAATGTTAGAAAATGAGAAGATTGGTGTGAAAAATGTGAAGAAAAGGAGATGAATTTAAATAATTTTCAAAGTTCAGAAAAGACTAAAATTCTCCTGGGAATAAGCTGTTTATAGTTGTTGGAGAGGCTAAAAATATAAAAGTGCATAAAGAGTTGTTGGAACCTTGCAGGATGAAAATAACCCTAAACTAGCCGTTATATAGCTATTAGGGGTAAAAGTGGAATTTGAAAAATCTAGCCATTTGAGGAATCTAACCGATTGAATTTTATTTTTTTAATTTTTGGGCCAAGCCAGATCAGGGCAGGACCCGGGCCGTCACTGTAATGCCTGAGACATTTTCTTTATTGTAATTATTCCTCCGGACTAAAATAATTTTATTTTTAGTGACGAACTCTTACCTAGCATTTGTATATTACTTCGAGCGGCTTATAGTGACAAAATTGGGGAACACTATAATTACGATCTTAGTGACAACTTTGAAACTATAAGATGTAATTTAACGATAGCAGGTAGTATTGTTATTGATTGAGATCTTTAGCAACAATTAGTGTTAATGGTATTTTTTTTAGAAATCTTTAGCAACATTTTTTTAATAGAGTTAGCGTCGATAATTTATTGACAACTTTTAGCGGCGATTAGAGTAACGGGGTTGAGTAATACCGTTAAAGTTTTTTTTTAAAACACACAAAAGTTTCAAGCAAATTCTTTGGGCCCTTTAATATTAAGGAAAAAGGTTGGGTAGACCGCGTATAATTAGCAAATTAGAAGGGTTTTTTTTTTTCTTTAACCGTAAATTTTAAACATAGGGTTGTCATGTATATATAATACATGACAGCCGACCCTAGTTTTCTATCCACTGTGGCCACTTCTATTTATGCAAAGGATACCGAGAGGAAGAGAGGAAGATTGAAGGGGAATCGACGAAGAACTTCCGGCAAGATTTGGGTAAGCCCCTAAATTTTCTTCCTCATGTATTTTTAGTTTTGTGGGGTTAATCAAGGCTAAGTCACAGCCATGGTGGCTGTGACTATATATTCTCACTGGTATGTGTAACGAATTGGAGAGGGAAAGCCTGAAAAGAGTGAAAATTATGTGCTTGTTTAACCCATCGGTTTGCGATATTGCGTGAACTAGATGAGGAGAGATCGAAAGGCTGAAAGGCTGCCGTGGTATGGTGTGCCGTGGAGATGGCCACGGAATGAGGGACGGTGGGTGATATATATATATATATATACATATAGAGAGAGAGAGAGAGAGAGAGAGAGAGAGAGAGAAAGAGACCACTGCCGGTGGGAGCAGCCTGGCTTGGGTGAGACGAAGCCCCACTGCCGTGAGGCAATGGGTGTGGGCGGTGTTTATGTGGGTATTGGTGAGTTGAAGAAAAAAAAAATAAAAGGGAGAAGAAGGAGATAGAGACCCACGAGTGGGTTTGAGAAGCTACTGCCATGAGCAATAGCTTTGGAAGGTTTGAGATTTTTTGGGTGATTGAGGGACACGTGGGTGTGCATTAGTGTATGCCGTGAGTGCGTGCATGAGTGTGTGCTCTGTGTCTATGTGTGTGTTGCGTGTATTGGGTGAATGCATGGGCTGCAAGACAGCCATATATATGGCTGTGTATGCAATGTAAAAATGTAGTGCAACATTGTGTGTATAATTGTGTGTGTGCACGGGTGAGAGAGGTGAAGTGATGGTGCAGTATGTGCGAAGATGTGGTATGCTGTGTGAGTGAAAGGGACGAAGGGAAGGGGAAGTAACACCGAAGGGGCTGCAGCTATATTATATACATGTAGGAGCTGTGTACATAAATTATGGTGAGTAATGAGGAAGAAGAAAAAGGGGTTACAAGGCTGCCATATTAACCAAATGGGTATTGCTGTGAGCCATGTGAGAAAGTGGGGGGAACCTTGGTTGGTATTGTGAATATTATGTGTAGGATATACTCATGTAGGTGTAGTATAAAAGAATGGTGTAAATAGGTGTATATACAACATGTGTGTGTAACTGATATGCATGTGTGGGGGTATTGTCTTTGAGGTCACTTCGGGTAAGAGATGGAGAAGAAGGTACTGTGTATAGATAGGTGTATATACAACATGTGTGTGTAACTGATATGCATGTGTGGGGGTATTGTCTTTGAGGTCACTTCGGGTAAGAGATGGAGAAGAAGGTACTGTGTATAGAGAGAGAAAATCTGATTTTAAGAATTTAAAAGAAAAAGTTGTCTCTAAAGAAGACTATTTTATTTATAGTTTCTTTCTTAAATTTTAAGGTATACCTAGAAATTTATTTGGAAAAAACTCAAAAGTGTAACTTCTATTATTTTTGGAAGATCTACACACAAGAAAATTTTTAGATTTTTCTAAGCTTGGGAAGTGTGCTAACAAATTTTATCCGAACAAGAAATTTCGGTGTATTTTAAAATAGTAAATTAAGCTATTTAATTATGATACTTTTATTTAGAAAAAGTACAAAACTGAAACTTCCCTTATTTTTGCAAAACCTTCGACGTGGAATTTTTTGAGATGAATTTGAGGATCAGGAGACAGTGGATGAATTTGCCAATGTGACACAAGTGGGAATTTGCCAATGTGACACAAGCGGATCAGGAGACAGTGGATGAATTTGAGGTACGGTTCTAACATCTGGCGAGGTTTGCAACTAGGATGTTACCTACTGAGGCGGATAGATGCCGAAAGTTTGAATGGGGACTTAAGCCAGGACTGAGAGATGGGGTGATTTCTGTACGTTTATCGAGCTACGTAGAGTGTGTTAATTTGGCACGTGCATTGGAACAGTCCAAGTCGGACAATAAGAGAAGAATTAAACAACGACAAGGTGGCCATAAGTGAGATAGAGTAGAACCTCAGAGACCGGCAAGTGTAAACAATTCTCCTTTACAACACAACAGAGTGCACAGAATCAAAAGCTGGGACAGGCACAGGGAATTAGGTCAGGGCAGAGTGTTGGGTATAGTGGAGCATAGAGCGCAGGAGCTAGATCAGTTCAGAGTGCTAGGTCTCTCAGCAATGCTGTGTCCTATATGTGCAAGGAACAGTGGGGATAAACCACGATATAGACTTACTGGAAGATGTTCCAAATGTGGTAGTGCGGAACATCAAGTTCGAAATTGTCCATTAGTATGGGAGAATCAATCAGCCCCAGCTTCATACCTACAGCTAGTTTAGCTATGAGTAGTGCATCCCGTCCGGGAGCAAGTCAGAGTTAGCAGGGACAGAAGCCTAGTACATCGTCCAGGCTTTTTGCTACGTCGGCTCAGGATGCTACGACGTCCAATGATGTGGTGCCAGGTACACTTTCGGATAATCTATTAGGTAATCATATATTGTTTGACTCTGGGGTATCACATCCTAAGTTATAATTTGAATAAGATATTATGTTGGGAATATATGAAGTAATGAGACTGCTGAGCTGTTATTGATGCTTTTGACTAATATTTTTGAGGTTATGTAAAAGTTTGGTGACATTTTCGTTTGAGAGTTACCTAGTGAAAGCGTAGTGTTTCGATACATGTGAAATTTCGAGGACAAAATTTTTATAAGTGGGGAGAATGTAACACCCCGAAATAATTTCACAGACTAATTTCGGGTTTTAAACGGCAATTTATTTTCTTAGCATTAATGTACTTAGTATCGACATTTGTTTTTTTAGCGGCAAATAGATTTTTACTTAGCACCGATATTTTTATTTTTTGCAACTTTTAGCGGCAATTTAGTTTTTAGCATCGGTATACTAATTAGCGACTTTTAACGACAAATAGGAAGCGAAGTAGCGTATCAACCCGTTAAAATTTTCCTAGCGCATTATTCTATCGTAAATAGTTGTTTTGGACTAATTCGTAATAATAAAAAGTTGTGGGTGCATTTTTTTAGTAAGTAACGAAACCTTAGGAGATTTTTAGAAATTGTCTTTTAGGGTTTTGCTTATATATATACATACACTATAAGATGCTACAGCCGACCTAATGCTCTTCCCACATTTTCTGAAACGCAATTTAGAGAGAGAGAGATTCAAAGAGAGGAAGGAGACTGAACAAGAACTGTTCTCTGGCAAGTTTTGGGGTAAGTTCCAGTTCTCTTTCTTTCGTCTTATTTATTCAATTTTTTACGGGATTAAGGGGCATGGGAAGAAAGCTGTGAGTGAGGTAAGGGGGTTCACGCAAGTCACAGCCATGGATGCTGTGACTGTGCGCCTGTGTAAGTGCGTTTGGGAGACCCATTACAAACGGGTTGGCCATTCCCATTAAGTTTAGCGTGAAGAAATGCAGGTATTCCATTTTCTGTAGAGGAGAATGGCTTTGGGAATTCATGGGTGGGTTAAATGTTTTGATTTAAGCCTGAACATGCAAGTAGGTGTGTTATATATATAGGTAAGTGATGAAAAAAGAAAAGAAATGGAGGAAAGACCCACTGCCGAGGCAGTGGGTGTCGAAGGAGAAGGTAGTGGGTGTCGAAGGAGAAGGTAGTGGGTGTGAAGGTCTTTACATGTAAGTGCCATGCTTATGGTAATATTTCGAGGGGGCAACAGCCGTGAGTGGAGGTGCATGTGAGCTGGATTGGGTGATTTGTGCTGTGTGCCTATTACAAAATATATATGTACATATACTAATAATAAAAATAGTGTGTGCAGGTGGATGGTTGTGGGTGAAATGTTGTATGTTTGTGTGTGTATATGTATGCTTGAGTGTGTATAACGAGTGGGATGTAGGTGCAGCCGTGTAAGGGGTGAACTGGGCTCATGGGAAGAAATGGATAGAAGAAGGGGAGAGAAAGAGGACAGCCGTGGAGGGACTGAAAGACAGCCGTGTGCTTAGGTGTGAGTGTGTGCGTATGTAGCGTGTAAATGGGTGTGCATGGTGACTGAGTGAGGAAAGGAAAAAAAAGGGGAAAGAAAAGGGTGTTGGTGTGCTTGTGTGTTTGTGTTGTAAGCGAGTATATAAACCAACTAAGAGAGAAGAAGAGAAAACCCATGACAGTGGGTGTGAGAGTTCCAAATGGTTGTGAAGGTATTTTGGGTAATGTAGGTTTATAAGACAAGAAATGGGGAGCAAAAGGAAGCTGCGTAAACAGTAACTTTGAACTGTGAATATATTCTGGGTTTTGAAGAGAAGCCGAAAGAAGAGAAGAAGGTGATGAATAGTGATGGGTTTATATTGTAAAGTGTTACACTGTTCACGTGGCTGTTGTGTATTGTACACTAGTCGGATAATTTTGAAATTTTACAGGAACAATTGTAGCCAATATTAGAATTACTGTTAAAATTTTATATTTTCTGATATCGTGTGTATTTTTAATATTTTCTATAATTTCAGAATCGTAAAATTCTTTTGGACCTTTTAAACCCTGAAAATGCTCCGGAAAAAATTAGAGTAGTGTCTTTATGGTATAAATAAGACTCAGTTTTAATTTTATGATTTTGGGAGTTGATTTACTATGAATTCTGTAGCGCATTATTTTTAGAAAAATGAATAATTTAAAAATAGTTTTAATGTCATTTAACTTCTGATTTAAATTTATATAATTTTATACATATTTTAAAGCTGTTATAAAAATTATGGGACTTTATTTTCAGCTAGAAGAAATGTGTGGCAATTTATAGGTTTTTATTGTATTTAAAGAAATTATTTTAATTCAAAAATATTCAAAAATTTGAAAATTTTATATTTTGACTTTTATTAATGGTTTAATCTATAAAAGTGTTTTATTGAAATTTATAATAAATTTGGAATACTGCTATGCATTAAAGAGAGTACTGGGTTCTCGGTTAGGTTGACCGCGTGCGAGGCACGCTTTGAGTTGCACAATTTCGGAGTTAGAAGTGAGCACGTGGGTTGATATTAGGTTTATAGTATTGTAGCATATATTTTTTTCTAACATATGGATTGCCAATCTAGGTTTATTTAAAGATTAATTATTGATCCAGGTTTGGTAGCATTGCTTAGCTTAGACCGTGGTAAGGATTTTCTCTCCTAACCCTACTCATTATCTGAATCCATATGTTTGGTCTTAATGATTTTGTAGAAATTTATTAAACTATTATTTTATAAATTTTCCTGAAAATATTTGGACGTTGCCAGTGAAACCCTAACTTGAATCTTAAACGATCGTTTGGAATTCTTAATTTGTTTATTCTCATATGTTTTATCGATTTAATTATCATAAAATATTTTAAATTTTATTTATTGTTTCTACATGTTGACATGAGTTAGTAACTTGGGAGCCATAAGGATGGTCTGTATTGTTGGTGTTATAAGGATCGTCTGTTGGATAGGTTTAACTAATACCTAGATAGACTAGTCAGTGTACATATGCATATGTAAGATGTATCGAGCACTGCCGGGGTGGCTTTGCTACAGCGTACTACTCATGTCCAATGTTTCCCGTTTATGTTTTATTGCACTTGAAATATTTTTAATATTATCCATTCATGCTTTATTATACCTGAAGTGTTTCAAATGACTATTATTTAAGGGATTGAGTTGAATACTCATCCATATGTTTATATCGTATTGTAGTGATTTCATCGAAAACAAAATTTCCTTGAAAAGATGTTATTGGACTTGAATGTCAAATCGTTCGTATTGTTCATCTATATCGAAATGATGTGTTTTATTGAAATACTTTTAAAAAGTTTTTTTTGACTCTATAAGAAAACTCGTCCGAATTGTTTTGTTATTTTTAAATCTTTGATCGACCTTACTGGGATCTTGAAAGCTCACTCTCCTTTGACTTCCTTTCTGCAGGTGATAGTCAGCATTAGGTTGAGGTTGACTGTGTGGATTAGAGCCGAGTGTAAGAAGAAATTTGACCTTAATATTTATCATTAGAGCCCCTGTGAGGGTGAACATTATTGTTTAAATTTTATGACCTAGTTTGATATTTCAGCAAAAATAGTTTACTATGTTTTAAATTTTACGGTTTAGTTGCTCTGACAACTTATTGCATTATTTATTGTGGTAGAGGAGATTATTGTCTTAGTGAATTGATCGATTGAGTGTCTAACGTTCCGAAAAAATTCCGGGATGTTACATTGGGAGTAAAGAGAAAACACCAAAAAGAGAAAGGATTATACACACACACACACACACTGCTATACATTTTTACATATAGGGGCGATCCACATCCAACGGTAGAGGAATAGTTATTTCTTCAACAATCATTTAGTCGTCCATAAGTGATCATGGATGGCTCAAATCGCTTTTCTTTTTTTAAATATTCCTGTCTAACTGCTGCTCTTATTATTGGTTAGGAGCTCGCGAGTTGCAGGGATTTTAAGAAGCAAAGGTATTCAAGGGAATGGGGGGGGGGGTGGAGAGGCTAACCAACACTCCCTGAGGGAGTTAGAGACTTATAGCGTTAGATATAGATCAGCTCCCTTTTTAACATATACATGTATACATATAAGTATATATACTAGTGAAAATCACGTGCTTTGCAAATTATATGATAATTTGAAATAAAAAAAAAAGTAGCTTGCTTTGGGAATGAGAAAGAAAAAGGCAACATGATATGATGTTATACGTGCATGTTGATGAAAAACATGATTGAAATTAATCAATACAATTGTTGTAATTAAACTACAATAAGAAATCAATTATTCACACCTAATCAAAGACTCGAAGTATTAAAAGTTCATTGTACAAAAGATGGTCTTACTTTCAAATCCGAATATTTCACGCCAATTATCGCCAATATTTTTCACCATTTACCATACCTATTTCTTTCATCACATCAAGTTGCCCCTAAAGAGAATCTTAATTCTGACATTATATTTTGGTTATCATATTTTCTTTTTCAACTATCTCAAAAAAATTGATTAGTTTCCAACTTAAGAAAATTCTGTAGGTGTTTTTACATGTTTACCTTTCATACCTTTTTCTTATTGTACTTCTCTCTCCATATTTAATCCTCCACCAATCCATTTTTCTCTACTGAACCACTTTCTTCCTCCCCCTCTCTCTTTCTCATGGAATAGAATGAGAAACTCAATAAACAAGACTCATATCCTAAATAAACATACAGATCAAATATGATTAAATAATTTGGGATGAAGAGATTCAATTTTCATGTACCTTTTATTTTAAGATGAAAGTACAAGCAAGTCTTTTTTCAAAATTTTCTATCTTAAGTTCTAACTTTTGAGTATAATTTGTCTAAAACTACGCTTAGTCTTAATTATAGTCTCTTTTTTCTACTTCTCAATTAAAAAATCTATAGTGTATTCTGAATTTAACTTGATAGTATACTCTAAGGCTCCATTTTATTTATCTAGCATGACCTTGTTCATCTTAGTAGTACAATAAGGCTATGTGCATGTAATTTGCTATAAGACTTTTTTTTTAACGTGACTTGTAAGATAATACCAAACATGCTCATCTAAAAAATGTCTATATACATGTGTCTATGTGTGTGTCCTTTTGAAATCTATACTACAAAATGAATGTGTGAGTTGATATCATATAATAGTAATGAATTGAGTAAGTTCAATAATATTCACAATCCTACGTTTTTCACGCTAAATTTATACATTCGCATTAAAATCTTAACATAAGAACAAACTCAACAAATGTTTGTCAAGAATAATTTATAACCTAGATCATTCATTAAATAAAGACTTGTATCATCAAATTAATAGAAAAAAAAATATTACCCATGGCATAAGGTTTTGAGAGATAAGAAAATTATAGGGTTAATTACACCCATGACCTTGAGACTACACCACAAGAAAATATGTATTTTGCGACGGATTTTTAGCGACGGAAGCTATTCCGTAGCTAAAAAGGCCTTTAAGCGGCGGAATATCCCGTCGTTAAAAATCTGTCATTTAATACTATTACCGACGGAAGCCACTGTCGGTAAAAGTATTTGCAGACCGACTTTTAACGACGGACTTTTAGCAACGGAGTTATCGTCGCCAAATGTTTTTTAGAAAATTAGTATTTTCAGAAGGTTTTTTAAATTATTTAAACAACGGAATAAAACCGTCGCTAAAAAGTCCGTCGGTAAAAGTCAGACCTTCACCGAAGGATTTTTAGCGATGGTATTATTCTGTCGCTAAAGATCCTCGATATAAACCCACATCGGGTTTGTTTATCTCTCCCCGTTTCTCTCTCCGAAATTCTTCTCTCACCCCTCTATACGGTGACCCACCTCCGGCGATTACTCTTTACGGTGACCCATCTCCGGCGACCCCTCTCCACGGTGACCCACCTCCAGTGACCCCTCTCTACGGCAACCCACCTCCAGCGACCCCTCTCTACGGCAACCCACCTCCGGCGACACCCCCGTCCCCCACCCAACGCCGCGCCACCAAGCCTTCCACTACCACCGTGCCACAAAGCCCTCCACTTGCGCCGCGTGACGAAGCCCACCACTGCCAACGCACCACCAACGCTGCCGTCGTCGTACCCACCTCGAGATCTGTATGTCAATTGCCCTAAATTAATCTTGTTGTTTATTTTTCAACGTTGATTATCAAGCATTTGGCCATATTCGAATTTGTCTTCTCTGCCATGTATAATCTTATGTTGTTGTTAATTTGGACATTTGGCCATTAGTTTGTCTTCTAAATTTGTTGATTATGAAACATTTGGCCTAATTGAACCCTAAATTAAAGTAATTCAACCCTAATTAAACCCTAAATTGAATGCCCTAATCGAATCGAACCCTAAATTAAACTAATTGAACCCTAACTTGAATGCCCTAATCCAATCGAACCCCAAATTGAACCCCTAATTGAACCCTAATCCAACCGAACCCTAAATTGAACCCCTAATTGAACCCTAAATTGACTGAACCCTAAATTGAACCCCTAATTGAACCCTAAATTAAATACTCTAATCCAACCGAACCCTAAATTGAACCCTAAATTGAATACCCTAATCCGACCGAACCCTAAATTGAACTTATTGAACCCCCTAATTGAACCCTAAATTGAATGTCCCAATTTAACCGTCCCCTAAATTGAACTAATTAAACCATAATTGAACCCTAAATTGAAGTAATTGAACCCTAATTAAACCATAAATTGAATGCCCTAATCCGGGTTCGAACCCAAAATTGAACCCCTAATTGAACCCTAAATTGAACGCCCTAATCCAATTGAACCCTAAATTGAACTAATTAAACCCTAAATTGAATGCCCCAATTCAACCGAACCCTAAACTGAACTAATAGAACCCCCTAATTGAACCCTAAATTAAAGTAATTGAATCCTAATTAAACCCTAAATTGAATGCCTTAATCGAATTGAACCCTAAATTAAACTAATTGAACCCCTAATTGAACCTTAAATTGAATGCCCTAATCCAACCGAACCCTAAATTGAACTTATTGAACCCCCTAATTGAATGCCCCAATTCAACCGACCACTAAATTGAACTATAATTGAACCCTAAATTGATTTAATCGAACCCTAATTAAACTACTTAAACCCCTAATTGAACCGAACCTTAGATTAAACTATTTGAACCCCTAATTGAACCCTAAATTGAATGCCCTAATCCAATCGATAGATGATTTTAGGTTGTTAATTGATGATTTTAGGTTTTTAGCTGTGCATTTGAAGTAAATGAGATTATTAATTGATGATTTTAGATTGTTAATTGTGCATTGAGCATTTGAGATATTGAGATTTTTTACGGAGGATGGGACCCAATTGGATTGAATGTGTGATTTTTATTGCATTGAGCATTTGAGAATTGAGAATTGAGAATTGAGATTGTTGACGGAGGATGAGACCCAATTGGATTGAGATCCCCATTAGGTAGCACAGACACGGACACCGCGTCCGATCGACGCTGACACCGAAACAACATATTTTAGCTTTATACTTGTGGAGACCTCTTCAATGGGTGTCCGACACCTCTTCAATGGGTATTCGGCACCGTGTCCGACTGTCCGACAATTAAAAAATAAATCAATGTCTTCGAACACCCTATATGAGGTGTCGGACATGTGTCCAGATATGTTCGACACGTGTCCGGATGTGTTGATGAGGTGTCGGTAGGTCACGGACACCGCGTCCGATCGACACCGACACCGAAATGTCACAATTTGACTTTATACTTGTGTACACCTCTTCAGGGGGTGATGGACACGGCGTCCGACATTTAAAAAATAAATCAATGTCTTCAGACGTGTCCGGAGATGTCGGACACCATACCGACATCCTATATGAGGTATTATGAATTGAGATTGTTGACTGTGCATTGAGAATTTGAGAATTGAGATTGTTAGTGGAGGATGTGGCCCAATTGGATTGAGATATCTGTGAATTAGTTGAATGGTTGGTTATTAAATTTAAGTTAATTAGGTTAACGCGACATTTTTAGCACCCCTTAGAATCTCATCGTGGCTCCAGCACTGGCTATAATTAGCCCTAATCAGTCCCGATTAACCCTAATGAACTCAATTAACCCTAATTAGCTATATCAAGCCCAATTAGTTTTAATTTACCCTAAGAACCCAATGAAAATTAAATCAGCTGTAATTACTCCAAATTAACACCAATCAGTCCAAATTAAATCCTAATTAGCCCTAATTACTCATATCTTGTAGACCCGTGATTAGATTAATTAAACCCTAAACCCTAACACGTAACTAAACTCTGATTACGCACCTAAGTAGTCGTAATTAAGCCTAATAACCTAATTAAGCCTAATTAGGACTAATCAACACTACTCTGCACAATTAAACCCTAATTAGCTCAAAATAACCCTAATTAGTCCTAATTAACCCTAATTAGCTGTAATTAGTCCAAGGTAGTCCTCATTAACACTAATTAGCCCTAACATAACCCAATTAATGCCTAATTAGCCCTAATTAGGACTAATCAACACGACTCCGCACAATAACACCCGGCTATTAGCTCAAAATAACCTTAATTACTCCTAATCAACCCTAATTAGCTATAATTAGTCCAAGTGAATCCCCATTAACACTAATTAGCCCAGAGATTGTTCAATTACTCGTTTCTTAAAAAACCTGCATTCTTTATATTCGTTGTTGTTTTGCGAAGTCCATTGGCAACGAGATGGTTCAACTCGTTGCCAACGAATTCTATTTAAATTGGAATTGGAACATATGCAACGATCTTTCTGCAGTTTTGATATTTCGGAAAGATTTTTGCATATATTATCAATTTCTGAACGCATGCATGCATAAAAACCCTTAGTTCCTATTCAAAGGTACTCATTACAAAGTAATGCTTTGTAATGAGCCTTTGGATGTCCAGTTTGGACAATTTGGAAAAGTTACGTGTTTATAAAACATTGTTTCAACTCATGCTCTGTGTTCTATGTCGTGGATATTTGGTACACGTTCTCATGTGTTTCTTCGGGTGCATACAAATTTGTTGTTCGAACATCCGTCAAACCTTACAAGGCAAGGTTTGATGAATGTTAGAACACCTAATCGATGTCGTGTACTGGGAGAAATGTGGGGAGGTGCTGCCGATTTTTTTCGCAGACATAGGACTAAGCATGAGTTATTCACTATTTTATAAACATGTGCTATTCTAAATGGGATAGGACCACTACCTATTAGAGAATGGAGGGGAAATACATAGACATGTTGTCACATTCATGCATTCATATTTACATCGACCCTGCTTAATGATTGGTCATCATTAAAGGTGGTATACAGTACGATAATTCAGTCGTCATGTCGGTCGATCGAAATTGGATGAAAAGGAAGAATGCTGATAATTTTGAGGATCGCGTTGACGAATTTCTTGACTTCGCTTACGCGTATCCTGCACATGTTGACTTTGATAAGATAAGGTGTCCGTGCGATAGATGTGAGTTGTTGCATTGGAGAAAAAGAATTGAAGTAAAATGGCATCTTCGTCGGTACGGTTTTATGGGTGGATACACAAGGTGGACGCAGCACGGGGAAACGATAGTATTGTCGTCCAACCCGGCTAGTCAAACTGAAGTTAGGGAAGAGGCACAGTATGATTACCCAGATATGATTATGGATGCTGGGCATGCTAATGTTGACTGGCGTTACGAAGGTGGTGACGACAGTCCACAACCGCCAAACGAGGGGGCTCATCAGTTTTATGAGAGCTGCGGAAGAGCCGCTATGGGATGGAGCTTCAAAACACACACGGCTGTCTGCGGTTAGTAGGTTATTACAGTTGAAATCAGACCACGGGCTGAGTGAGAAAGGTTTTAACGAGTTTGTTACCTTAATCAAAGAAATTTTGCCCGAAAGTGAAAAGCTACCGCCGTCGTACTATGACGCGAAGAAGATGATGAGGAAACTTGGGTTGAGCTATGAACGGATAAATGCGTGCAATAACGATTGTGTATTATTCTGGAAAGAGAATAAGGATTTGTCACGGTGTCCAGTATGTGATCATTCGAGGTACAAACCGGACAAAGGGAAGAAGAAAAACATTGCATGGAAGATATTGCAATATTTCCTGGTCACACCACAGCTTCAGAGAATGTACTACTCCTCCAATACGGCTGAACATATGAGGGCTCACCGTGAGACTCGTAGCAACGATGCTGATGTGCTGACACACCCAGCTGATGGAGAGGCGTGGAAGGAGTTTGACCGCAGGCATCCAGTCTTTGCTCGAGAAGTTCGAAATGTTAGACTTGGTCTGGCAACCGATGGGTTCAACCCTTTCGGTCAGTCTACCACGCCTTACTCCTGTTGGCCTGTTATTATTGTCCCGTACAACCTTCCACCAGGCATGTGCATGAAGAAGCCGTACATGTTCTTGTCGTTGCTTATTCCAGGGCCGAAGAGTCCCGGCAAGGACATAGATGTGTATTTAAGGCCGTTGATTGATGAGTTAAAACAATTATGGAATCATGGAGTCGAAACATATGATGCATCCCTTAAACAGAATTTTCAGATGAGGGCTGCTTTGATGTGGACTATACATGATTTCCCCGCATTGGGAATGACGTGTGGCTGGAGCACACATGGGAAGCTAGCATGCCCTGCTTGTATGGGCGTGAACCCCGGTCATACGTTAAAGCACGGCAGAAAGCCCTCGTGGTTCGGATGTCACCGTAAGCTTTTGCCACCGGGCCATCAGTTTCGTAGGCAGAAGGATAAATTTGACGGGACAATCGAGCGTGAGGTTGTCACACTGGACTACCCATCTGGTGAAGAAGTGCTCTCACACCTGGAGGCACTTGATACTGACATACCACACGGAAAGGGTGTGCCAGATCAGAAGATTCCAGGGTACGGGAAAGAGCACAACTGGAGAAAATTTTGTATCTTCTGGGAGTTAGCCTACTGGAGGACGCTCGTTATCCGAAACAACATGGATGTGATGCATATTGAGAAGAACATTTTTGATAATGTGTTCAACACAGTGATGAATGTCAAGGGCAAATCGAAAGATCACCTTAAAGCGAGAAGGGATCTACAACAGTTGGGTGTACGCCGTGAATTGCATCCTTAGACAGTCAGTGGGAGGACGATACTTCCGAAAGCACCTTACTGTCTAGACAAGAAACAAGTGGAGAAGGTCTGTCAGTGGGTTAAGAATTTGAAGCTTCCGGATGGGTTTGCGTCCAACATATCTCGTTGTTGCAATGTATCGGAATGCAAGTTCCAAGGGATGAAGAGTCACGACTGCCACGTATTCATGGAGAGATTCATTCATATTGCCTTCCGGGGACTGTTGCCACGGGTTGTTTGCGAGACTTTGACTGAATTATCTCATTTCTTTCGAGATATATGTTCTTCTACGATCCGGGTGAGTAACATGGAAGTGCTTGAGAAGAACATTGTGGTGACGATTTGCAAGCTGGAGAAAATCTTCCCACCTTCGTTCTTTGATTCAATGGAGCATCTGCCTGTTCACTTGGCATATGAAGCTAAGATGGGTGGACCCGTGCAATATCGGTGGATGTATCCCTTCGAGAGGTAATCTTTAAATTGTTACAGTTGTTCGTTTACACTTAATGCGACACCTGTTATCATTGATATTCCACCTAACTCGATTCGCTAAACTTCTAGGTTCATGTTTCATTTAAAGAAAAAAGTCCGCAATAAGGCTCGGGTTGAGGGCTCAATTGCGGAGGCTTACGTAATGGAAGAACTTGTAAACTTTTGTAGTCAATATTTCGGGCCTGATGTTGGTACAAGGTTAAATCAACTAGGCCGAAATGACCCCGGATACGGCACAAATTTGGAAGGGCAATTGTCAATATTCAAGCAGTCAGGTAGTCCGTTCGGCCGAACGTATACTCGATGGCTAACGGATGAAGAATACAGTGCTGCAACAATATATGCCCTTCTAAATTGCGATGAAGTTTCGGCATTCGTTGAGTAAGTTAAAGTCTTAATTCACTTACATTGCTGTACATAATTGAAAGTGTGTGTTAAGCGAGTAAACTATATATATTGGTTTGCAGTGAGTTCGATGCGGAATCTTTAATCACTGATCCCTCTGGACTTGAATCTCATCGGAAATCACAGTTTGTACAGTGGTTCAAAAGGCGTGTAAGATTGTTATCATTGATATTATGTGTTATATACAGTTCTGTGGCCAATTAGTATACTGATTTATCCTTAATTTTTACCGTCATCTACAATAGGTTCAGTCAATGGATAGACCAGTGGCCTCCTGCTTGAAATTACTAGCTGAAGGCCCTAACAAACAAACATCCTGTTACGGAGGCTATATCATCAACGGGTTTAGGTTTAACGTAAAAGATGATGACCGAACAAAACAAACCCAAAACAGTGGAGTATTGGTCAACGGCGACTGTTATGCCGAGAATTGCATGGACTTTTACGGAGAGCTAGATGAGATTGTTGAGCTAACATATCTGGGTTCCCAAAACCGCCTGGTAATGTTCAAGTGTACGTGGTTCGATGTCACATGCAGTAGAGGAATCCGTGTTAGCTCTCAAGGGATTGTAGATGTCAATGTCAAGTCAAGACTTGCATCAGACGAGCCCTTTGTGTTTGCTAGTCAAGCTGTACAAGTCTTTTACGCGGAGGACGTCGCCAATCCCAAATCTCATTGGTATACAATTATTAAGTCCAAGAAATTGCCCGTGACATATGACAGTGAGCTAGACTCCTTTCAAGCCGACCAACCACCTGTCTTGTTCCCTGTTGAGGTCAACAACGAGGAGGACGATCTTCCTCTTCCAACAACACTTCATGTAGGAGAAGAAGTCGTAGATGATGACGCGGAAGACGTGGAAAGTGTTGGAGATGATGTGACCGAGTCTACTGATGAAGAGGATGAATTAGAAGATGAAGAGGACGACGAGTCCCACGGCGAGGAAAGTGATGAAGATGATGATGATTCTCAAACTGAAAATGATTGAGTTGTAATGTTGTAACAAGCCGGGAAAAAAATGTAGTCACATTTTAGAACTTGGTTCATATTGATGTGTTTTTGCACATCCGTTCATATATATATAGTGCCGATGATGATTTCTGCCAAATTATTATTTTTAATGTGTTAATGTATTTGTAATTTATCTATACGAAGTCAGATATGGATAGGATACGGGCTATTCGTGGCCGGGTTGGACGCCGAGCTGCTTCCTCCCCGGTGGGTCCCACCTCGTCATTGCCCACTGATGACGAGGCACAGAGTGATCGTGTACAGCAGATGGGGCCCCAGCTCCAGCTCCAGCCCCAGCCCCAGCCCGACGCAGATTCATCCCACACGCGCGTTGATTCTCCTTCTTCTGTGGGTTCTACCACAGGTATAGTTGATAACGGTGTTTAGTACATTTTCGCTAGCCTTATTTTTAAAGTATATTTGAACTGTATTAATGTTGTGTTTTGTAGGATCTCGACGAGGCCGTGGTCCGACACGCGGGGTACGCATCGACCCCCAGCGTAAACAGAGAGTTACGCTCACCCAGGAGGGCCTGTAAGTAAAAAAAATATCACATCATGCCTTATATTTAAAATTTTGGGGTGTTAATTTATATTTGAACTGTATTAATTTATTTATTTACTTCTTTGGCAGGATCCTGGAGAATCAGGCGAGGACGAAGATCGGCGTTCTTGTGAAGGGCCGATTCTTCGAGCCACGCCTGTACTGGAAGGACTGGGATATCGTTGCGAGGGAGTCCCTATGGGAGGAGTGGCTGGTACGGTGAAGTATTTTTTTCAGCGTTAGTATTTGTTTAATTAGAGTTTGTTTTCTGTAGTTAATTTGTGTTATTGAATGCCTTACAGGAGGGGTTCACGTTTGACTCGCCTGAGCAGCAGGCACTGGGGCAGCAGGCCTTCTTTGCTTACATCGGCAAAAATTACCGCCGATGGCTCCACGACGCAAGGGACCGGGCGAAGAAAATGCTGCCCGAGGGTGTCGTAATGACGAGATATCCCCCACATTGGATATCTCCGATTGTATGGACGGTGATGATAGATCGGTGGGCTGCGGATCCAGGTTGGGACGCCAAGAGTAAGTGCAGGGCTAAGAACAGACAGAACAAAGATCCGACGCACACGGGGGGGTCGGTGCCACACGACATCGTCCGACACAAGAATGCGGTCGAGCACCCGGATCTGGAGGACGATGAGGTTAGCTCTGACGTATAATCAGACGCACGTGCGGAAGAAGGACAAGGACGAGGTTCACCGAGCGGGCGACTATATTTCAGATATTGCCCGGCGGATCGATGTGAGTCAATTTGTTTAAGTTGTTAATTTTTTGTCTTTCTATCCTCAATGTCTGTTGCGTTAATTAATGCCCTAACATATCTTTTTGCAGGCCTCATATGAACAGCTTAGGGGGTCCGAGGAGCAGTCCGGATAGCCATCAGCGTCCACTAGTACGGGTGCGAGTACTGGGGCGTTGAAGCGATGGCTGGATACACCGGAGGTCGTCAATCGGCAGAAAGGCTGCATACGCGGCCTGCTTGTGCCATGATAAGAGCGTCCTCACCCCCACTGCCCCTCCACAGACACCGGCTCCTCGACATCCGTTGGACGACGAGGAGATCGCGCGCATTGCTACGGTGGTGTTGAGGATGATCAGGGAGCAGGATCAGCTGGGTACCGCAGCTAGACATGCCGAGCCGGCCCCGAATCAGCAGGATCCAGATCAGGGACTCGGCAACCCCTGATAAGCCTCTTCTCGTGCCCAGTCCCAGCTTCCCCCCCCCCCGGCCCCCGCGCCCGGCTTGTACTCTTCTCCCCTCCACTACCCAGCTGTATCCGGTTCCCAGCTTGTACATAATGAGTCTTTTTTATGATTAAGTTTACATATTTCTTTGTGTATTGATTATTGCGTGTTGTTGTTGAGGATTGATTATTGAGCGTTGTTGTTGAGGATTGATTTTTTTATTATATGTTTGGGCATTAGAAAAATAAAAAAAAATATTTTAGCGACGGATTTATTTATTAATTAGCGACGGATTTTATGCTTTTAGCGACGGAATTTATGCTTTTAGCGACGGATTTTTCCGTTGCTAAAAGTCTTTTTTTCTTGTAGTGCTAGGGTAAACATACATACGTGCCAATTAGTTGGAACAAATAGCACTTATGTCCGTTGACAAAACAAAACTACTGAAAGAATGAAAAGACTAGAACGCCTATCATTTAGGAATGTAATTCTTCAAATATCATTCCTCATCCCTTCATCTCATCATACAGCCCCACCACCACTACCACTATCATCCATTCATACTTTTTCAGTTTTGACACACACATGCACACCCCTACCACCCTACACCACGGCAGCCGCAACCATTAACCACCACCAGAACAGCCTTCCATCACCATTAATCAGCCTACCATTATATCCAATCAGCCTACCACCAATCCAATTCACCCACCGCTGCCAGACGATCCACCACCGCCTCAAGTCGACCCTCCATAAATCACAATTGCCATCAATCAACCTTCCACAACCCACCATACCTCTAGTAACACCGTCCACAAATTTTCATGTTTATGCTACTGCCGAGAATGTTTACAGCGGTGGAGGCGGACGGACGGGGTAGTATAACGTGGAGGCCAACGTTTGCTACCACTGGGATAAGGCCGGTGGTGCTGAACCTTTTTTTTTTATTATTTTCAGGCTGATTACTTGCTGAGGAAGGTGCGACAACAGGGTGGGGGAAGAATTTCGGTTGAAACCCTAATTTGGAAAATTTGGATTTGTAAAATTTTATATTCTATATACCGTGTAGATACAAAATAAGGGTTGTATTGGCATTTAAAAAGTACATATTGATGACATAAGAGAAAAAATATTTTTTTGACAGATCAATACGACTTTACTTTTTGAAACTTAGTGCCATTGACTATAATTTTACCCTAACCTCAGGGACATAGATCTCAAAATTTTAACAATCGACTATTCTAACAAACACAAAATAACACATAAATTCATCATAAAAGTCAAGAAAAGAAGGCCTAGTCGAATTTGTAGATATTCTGACTCTATCCTATGTCATTGAATTTAATTTGCAGTCATATGCAAAAGTTAGTAGAGGCAATAGCCCATGCATCTTAAAAAATATAAAAAAAGAACGTGATATTTGAACTTAGGAACAGTTCTCTCAGGAAGTGGCAAAAATTAAGGTGCTTATTTTATCAATTCCGATGTTGGTAAGTTTTAAGGTTATGTTTTGATAGGGTTTTCTTTAAAGTAATATTGGGCTAGATCCACTCCAATATTTTTGTCACTTAAATATGCATTAGTGAACTTTTAACTTGTTTAGCGGCAAATTATTTATATTTAGCCAAAAATATAATAGTTTAGGATCACCTTTTTAAAAGTAAAAAATACACTTAATTTTTGTAAACCTTTTATTTCTAAGAGGGTATTTTTATTGAAAAAAATGTTTAGCCATGTTAATACCTTGAGATTATTTTATACACTGAGGCCAGATCCTTACGTGTTTTAGTAATATTAATTATATTTTGTCACTAAAAGATGCATTAGTGAATCTCTTTACTGTCAAAATATTTAAGGTTAGCCAAAACAATAGTAATTTAGCCTTACCTTTTAAAAAGTCAAAATATTTAGAAAACTTTTAAACATAAAGAGAGTACTTTAAGAATTTTTTTTGTTATTTAACCCCTTCCGTAACAAAGCTTAAGAGTTTTCAAGCTCAAAAAACAAAGCTTAAGAATTTTCAAGCTCAAAAAAAAATTATTAATCATTTGAGCCAAAATAAATTGGTGTCTTTATCAGTTGGGTTTCATCTAATCCTATCACTTATAAGAGTGAAATATACAAAGATAATAGTCATATAAAAACTATGTTATCATACAAATATATGATATCTTACATATAATGGATCATAGAAAGACAATAATCATATAAAAGATATATGTTTCATGCAAATCAGAGTATTCCAACAACTTTAATATGAATATAGGAATATGTCCTTATCACGAACTCAAACTGTAATTAGGAGCAAATTATATGATCTAACGATTCTATACCTTTATAAATTTCTAAAAAATTTAAGTTTTACGATAACTTTCTTACACAAATATGTCGGTAATTTAATATATAATTAAACATCAGCTTTATGATAGTTTCAACGTATGAATATGTTTGCATTGATATATATATATATATATATATATATATATATATATATATATATATATATATATATATATATATATATATATATATATATATATATATATATATATATATATATGGAGCTGATCCGTTGATAGCGTTAGCAAAATAAGAGATTTTGCTTGCACGATCTTGCAGTCCATCCCGAAGGGATGGACGGCCCAAATCTTTTTTTTTTCAAAAGCTGTCAGTCGTCCGCTACATAGTGTAGCGGACGAACTTTTTTACCATATTGCTCCTCACCCCTCGTCCGCAACACAGTGTCGTGGATAACTTTTTTGGCCTGACACCGTCAGTCAAAAAGTCATCCGCTACATTGTGTTGCGGACGACTTTTTGACAACTTTTGACTGACACACTGACACAATTCCAGATTGTCTGTAGCATAGATTCTGCACACGTCTGTTGCACCGTATCGCGGACAGTATTACCTTCCTACTCACCTCCTTCAGCACAATTTTTTTCTCCTTCAGACTCGCTTCCATTTTCAGCTCCCTTCAAGCTTCGAGTAACACTTGCTTCAAGTTTCACTCAAGCAAGGTCAGTTTGTGAGTGGTGAAGTTTTCTTTATGGATTGACTGGTAAAGTATAATTTATTTGTTGGGACAAAAAAGTATAGATTTTTTTTATGTTCTAGAAATTTGTCACTCTATTCATCAATTTGTGATGTTCTACTCTAGATTTTTTGTGATGTTCTAGACACGATGTTCATAAAAAAGGTATAATTTGTTAAGTTTAAAAATTCTTTATAGTTTAAATCGATTTTTTTGAGGTTCAATAACTTCGGAAAATATATCCTATTTAAATTCGAATTTTTTGAGATATGTTTGTTGTATTTTGACATGATGAATTTGGCTATTTATCTTAGTAATTTTAGTTTGTTATGTTCAATAAATTAATAATTATTAATTGAGATTATGTATATGGTATGTTTGTCATCCTAAATTGGTCTATTCGCCAAGGTAATTTTTAGGTAATATTTTCAGTTAGAAATGCCATTTGATTGTTAAGCGTAGTCTATTTTTACACAGGTCTTGTTTCACAATGTCTGATTTCGTGTCGAGCTCCAACGTCCCCGTAGATGCTAGTGATCCGTATCTAGGACGAACATTTCAAACATTGGAAGAAGCTGAAGAATGTTTTCGAGCGTATTCATTGAGGGTTGGTTTTGGCATTAGAATAAAGAGTACAAGAACAAGCAACGTAACAAAAGAGATATGCTCTCGCTTATACGAGTGTCATAGGGGCAGAAACCCACAGCAAAATGAGACACGCGTAGGCAATGATGACAATGATGACGAAATAGGATATTCGCGTAGAAGACCGGACTGCTTTGAGCGCACAAATTGCCAGGTCAAGATGTTCGTAAGCTACAAACCTAAGCAAGATCATTGGCTTATTACCAGCCTGGAACTGGCACACAATCACCCGTTAGTAACTCCTTCTAAGGTGAGTCAGATGCATCAACACAAGAAGATGGGTAAGGTCGCGAGGAGCCTAATTCACACAATGAGCAATGCGCGAATTGGACCTATTGAGATTGTTAATGTTCTTGCTGAACAGGCTGGGGAATTCAAAATTTAAATTTCAACACGACAGACGTTCGTAACGCTGTCCGAACCCATAGACGAGCCGCGTATGACCTTAATGATGCTCAATCTACAATGAGCCTATTGAAACGGATGCAGATGGAGGACCAGCAGTTTACCTTCGATTATAAACTTGACGACGAGCATCGAGTTAGTACAATTTTTTGGGTCGACGGTCGTTCGAGGCTAGCTTATAAGCATTTTGGGGATGTCGTGACTTTCGACACCACATACCGTACCAACAAGTACTCGATGCCGTTCGCTCCTTTCACGGGCGTCAATCATCATTATCACTCCATCCTGTTCGGGTTCGCCTTGTTAAGGGACGAGAGCGAGGGTTCTTTTGTATGGTTGTTTAGGACGTGGCTGGAAGCAATGAACTTCAAAGCACCCAAAGTGATCATCACCGATCAAGATTTGGCAATGAAGAAGGCTATTGCTACTGTCTTCCCAAACACCCGGCACAACTTGTGCACTTGGCACATAAGCAACAAATACCCTGAACGTCTGCATCACGTGTACGCAAAGTATCCAGACTTTAAACAGGATTTTGACAAGTGCATTAACAAGTCGTTAACGATTGAGGAATTCGAGGAGAAGTGGGAAAAGCTTGTTCGGGATTACTCATTGCAAGACAACGAGTGGCTCCAGCACTTGTACGAGCGCAAAGAGCAATGGATTGGCGTTTACACGTGGAGGTATTTTTTAGCGGGCATGAAAATGACGGGCAATAGTGAATCTATGAATGCCACGTTCGATAGTTATGTGGGTACATCTACCAATTTGAAGAGTTTCGTTGCATCTGCACAAAAAGCGGTTGCTTCGTTGTTCGTAAAAGAAAGGGCTGCAGACTTTGCAACAACGTACAAACAAAGGAGAAGGTTGCTTGAGACCCCGCTGGAGCTGAACGGTGCCAAAGTCTATACGAAAGAGATTTTCTTGCTATACCAAGTAGAGCTGCAAAAATCGGGACGATACAGTATAAACAAGGTGGCAGAAATGTCTATGCGTGAGTACAAGGTTTATTCGCTCGTGAATGACCTCGTCCCTGAGAAGCTGCGCAGAAGTTATACGGTGAGCCATGACACATTCACAGATTCGGTGACATGTGTTTGCAAGAAGTTTGAGTTCCATGGCATCCTGTGTAGACACATTCTGCGGTTTTTCACCCAGAAGAATATCAGGGCAATCCCCGATAAATATGTGTTGCCACGGTGGACGAAAGGTGCAAACAGGTTGCACGGTACCATTGCCTTTCTGGAGCACCCGTATACTGACTTTGAAGAATCAGAGACGTTGCGGTATAATCATCTGGTGACGATGTTCACCCGTTTGTCCGTAAAAGGTGCTGCTACAATGGCCGCATATAAACATCTCCTCGAGGTAGCTCAGCAGCAAGAGCCCATCGTCGACCAGTTGGAAGCAGCTTCAGTCAGCAATGCGGTTGACACTAAGCCTACTACGGGATTAGAAGATGATGAGCCGGGGGAGGAAGACGACAATGATATCCGGCCTTTGGACCTAATTATATCGCAAACGAAAGGCCGCAAGAGATCTACGTAGATGAAGAGCTTTATTGAACACACAACTCAACCTAAAAAGCTGAGAAGGTGTGCATTGTGCAACAAAATGACCGACCACGACAAGCGAAACCATTACAAGGCACTGGGGAAAAGTCAAAGGGGTTTGCAAGACGGGGAAGAAGATGACGCCAAAGATGAAGACGAACAAGCTGCAATGGACCTTTAATTTTTTGTATAAGCCATCAAGTCTGTTTGACATTTGTAATAGTTTTTTGTAATTTTTTTCTAATAATTTTTTGACCGAATACTGGAATTTGTTTTCTCTGATGGACCTATGAGAGCCATCAAATCTAAGTGTAAGTTTTTTTTATTGCTTAGCCCCGCCCGCTACATAGTGTAGTGGACGTATCTGCTTTTTGTCCGCGACACGATGTAGCGGACGACATCGCAGAGAAAAACTTTTGGGTTCTTTTGGTCCACTACACAATGTAGAGGATGACTATGTTCTTTATATACCAGATCGGCCAATCATCTTATCACTCCGTCTATTTCTCTATCTATCTCGAACATCTCACCCAGCCGCTACCCTATCTACGCCGACCCCTATCTCCGGCGACACCACCGTCCTCCCCTGACACCGCGCTGCCCCCGACGATAGCCCCGTCCTCCCCTCAACGCCGCAGCGCCTCCAGTGACATTCCCGTCGTGATGGCTTCTGATTCGTCGAGTAGGAGCGAATTTGTAGGCAACATGCACCTTGCAGGCAGACACTTTTCAAGGTCATGATACCTGGTTTTGATACAGAACTTGTAGGCCATCCCTATTTCTCTGTGTTTTCGTGTGTGTTAAAGTTTGATCTTTGGTTAAAAACTAACCTTTTTTTATTATGAATATGTTAGGACATACCGGTAGCCTTTTGCGATTGGCTTACCACAATTTGTTTCGATTCAACTTTAACCAGCCGCAAGGGGTCATGGCATGTAAGAATGAAGATGAAGCCCGACCAAGGTCAAATTTCATTCGTAGAGGGTTGGAACGAATTCGTGCAGCAGCATGACCTCCAACTCGGGGATTTTATAGTGTTTGAACACACGGGGAAGTGTAATTTTCAAGTGACGGTATTTGATCGGAGCACTTGTGAAAAAAATTTCCCCCAATGTTGAACCCTAAATTTTGTTATGAACGATTTTATGTTAAGGTTCATTATTTTTTCGATTTTTAGGTTCTTAATTGTGTCGTTTGAGATTCTGTCGATGTTGAGATTGTTGATTGTTAATCGTACGTTTTTTATTGTTAATTGATATTGAGATTGTTGATTCCGTGGCTAAAACAAGTCTTCCGTCGCCATATTATTAAAAAAATAAACTTCAACACAAAGTATTTGGACCGTCCGCTACACTGAGTAGCGGACGGAGAAGCAGAAACCATCAACTTCAACACTTGGAAAATTTTTCATAGTTGGACGTCCGCTACACTGTGTAGCGGACAGAGAAGCAAAAACAAACAACTTCAACACTTTAATGTTTTTTTCAGTATTTGGAAGTTCGCTACACTGTTTAGCTGACGGAGAATCAACTTCAACACTTAGAAAATTTTTCAGTATTTGGACGTCCGCTACACTGTGTAGCTGACGGAGAAGCAAAAACATTCAACTTCAACACTAAGAAAAATTTTCACTGTTGAAGTTGATGGTTTCTGCTTCTCCGTCCGCTACACTGTGTAGCGGACGGAGAAGTAGAAACAATCAACCTCATTACTTAGAAAATTTTCAGTATTTAGACGTCCGCTACACTGTGTAGAGGACGGAGAAGCAGAAACCATCAACTTCAACACTTAGAAATTTTTTTAGTATTTGGACGTCCACTACACTGTCTAGCGAACGGAGAACACTTAGAAACCATTTAGAAAATTTTCAGTATTTGGACGTTCGCTACACTGTCTAGCGGATGGAGAACACTTCGAAGCCATCAACTTCAACACTTAGAAAATTTTTCAGTATTTGGATGTCCGCTACACTGTAAAGCGGACGGAGAAGCAGAAACCATCCACTTCAACACTTGAAATTTTTTTTCATTTGGACGTTCGCGACACTGTGTAACGGACGGGGAAACAGAAACAATCAACTTCAACACTTAGAAAATTTTCTGTATTTGGACGTCCGCTACACTATCTAGCGGACGGATACCTTATCAGCTAAAAAATTCTCTCCCATTTTGTTTCCCACCATTCAATCATTCTCAATGAGAGCAAAAAAACCAACTCTAATAAAATCAAATGTCCACTGATATGGACACAAATCAGTTAAGTCACTCAATCATTCAACACAAATCAACTGATCTCAACACAAATAAAATCACACCAATGACAGCTTTCTAAATAAATAATCACGATTTATTAAAAAAAAATTATTGTAATGGTACAATGTTAACTAGGCGTCCTCATGTTGAGCCGGATGTTCGTCCTTAGACGAATTTTCAATAAACCTAATCACTCTAGGCCGGCCTTTTAAAATTTGACAAGCTATCCTATATCTAAAGCGTTCTACACATTCTAAACTCCAGGCGGCCGCCTTGAGGCTCTCAGACCTACAGATGTAATCCATGTACATGTTACCCTGCCACTCTATGACCTCGAAGTGGATCAGGGGTGTGCGTTGCAACCCAGAGAGCGTGAAGACGAATGACTCCCCCACCCGTCGCGCCAAACGTTTGTACGGTGCCCATCGCATTGGCCCGGAGATAGCGAGACTAGCTCCCCCTGATAGTACGTAATGTTATGATGGGAATCGTCTCTCCTAGAGCAGTGGTTGTCCTTCCAGCTATACTCCCAGGCGCACAACCGATGCCACACATTATCCGTTTCGTCCCTACGCCTGGGTGCGCCGGTAGTAAGGTGTTCATAAGACCTCACCTGAGAGCAAAGACAAATTAAATAAAGTATCATCAAAATTAAAAAAACAAGCACGTAATGAAGATTTGTATGATATACCTCGAATAGTGAGAGATACGCACATATAGCTTTGGAGTCGGGCCTCATTGCCTTGTGCAATGCTCGGTACAGGTATGCAACAGTTGCTGCACCCCAGGCATAATCCCCAACCTCCAGCAGGTTACCCAACAACGGTAAATATTTGACGCTGACCGTATTCTTCGACGTTGTTGGGAACAGAATTGCCCCCATCACCCACAAGAGGAAAGCTTGTGTGTATAGCACAAGCATATCGTCCGTGTAGTTTTCTGACAGAACCTTGTAGGTATCTATCAACCACTTCAACTGGATACCACCAGTGCTAAATTGATCCTGGGGTATCGAAGTAAAGAAGTCCCTAGCGGTTCTCTTATTCATTGCTTTCGACGGAGGAGCAATTACAGGCCGTCCCGTCACCGGTAACCCTAAGATGAACCCTACATCTTCTACGGTAATCGTCATCTCTCCGAGAGGGAAGTGAAACATATTCGTTTCACTTCTCCACCTTTCAACAATTGGGCACCTATTAAGCGCTGGTCAAGGTGTTGAAATATTTTCCCATGCGTGAAAATCCCAAACCCAATCCCACGCAGTAACCATTTTTGGACTTTGTTCAACTTCCAGGCTTTGAAATTATCGGACACTTCTACTGTGTTAAGAAGTGCTCTTTCCTACGAATTAATAAATACAGCTTAACCAAAACAAACGGTATACAATGTTCGTAAGAATAGGAAAGTTGATAAAATAAGAATCTTACCCCACCATCCTATAAGAGCGTACTGACATGATTTGCTTGGTCGTATAATATGAAGGGATCTTCTGGTCTAAAGTTAAAATCCATTTTTTTGCAATTGAAATTACAAAAAAACGGCAAGGTTGGAAGCATAAAAAATTTCAAACATACAACGCTAGCATGTACTCACATAAGTTGACATGCTGTATATATGCAAGTGAAATCACATGAACATTTAAGCAATACCCAATAAGCAATACACATATATTGACAAACGCTAACACAATCCACCGCATACATATTCAAAACCATACATAAGCCGCAATACTCATAACAAACTCTAGATTATGAACGAATAAAGGATTGGATTGTGAACTTAAGTGATTGATGAGACGATTAAAGGATTTCTTTGAAAGAAATTGCGCAAATCTACTTGCCAACGCCGCTAGAAAAATTGTGAGAAGAAAGATGAATGAGTTTCGAAAAGAGAATAAGAGTTTTGGTATAGGTGAGTTTTGTCTAGTCCGCTACATAGTATAGCGGACGGAAAAAACCGTCCAGTTGTCCTCTACACAGTATAGCGGACATTGGGATAAGGACAAAGCAATAGTCTTGTCGCCCCAGGACTGGTGTGACAATTATCAGGGGGGTTGTGGATGACTTGACCGGTGTCAGTCAAAAAGTCATCCGCAACACAGTGTAGGGGATGACTTTTTGACTGACGGCGTCAGGCCAAAAAAGTTGTCCGCGACATTGTGTTGCGGACGGGGAGGAGGGGCAATATGGTAAAAAAAAGTCCGTCCGTTAAGTTGTTTTTATTAATCAAAATTGATGGAGAAGATATAGTAGTTCTAAATTGTTTTGATAGAATTTTTTTTTGGATAATCAAAGAATATGCATGAGCGCAAAGGTAATTTTATATGTTTCATAGGTTATTTTCTTTTTTTACTAAAAGACAAAACAACTATTAACTCTGACTAAAGCATATAATTCTATAAGGGTATTCTATGAAAAGATGCTCGATATCCTAAGAAAAGCCAAATATACCTTAATTTTTTTTTAACAACAGTCCAATTCATAATGGATATTTGATGGAAAAAAAAAGTTTCAAGTAAAAAACACTCCTAACTAACACTAGTTTTTGGATGAAGACTTCAATTTCAAAATTTCATCTGAAAAAAAAAAAGGATTCTTCATTTAACCCCAATCAGGATTATATATGCATTTAGAAAATCGTAAAAAATTCCAGTTTTATGATAGCTTCCTTGTACTAATATGTCGTATTTAAAATCTAGAATTGAACTTTAGGTTTATGATAATTTCAATGTACTGATATGTTTATATTGAAGTCTATATATATGCAGAATAATTCAAATATGCAGTATATGCATCAACATACAACTATGAAATACAGAATTAACAAGGATTGAGTTTCTGATAAAATATTCAATTTAGTTTAGGTATAATATATTTATCAAAAAAGGCTATAAAAAACTCTGTTCCTTGCAGGTTGTTTTCTTTAATCGAATATGATGGAAAAGACGTTGTAAGTCTAAGGTAATTTAGTTTAAATGTGAATGGAGGTGCTAGGGTTTGATATGAATTTTTTTTAATAGTAAGAGAGCATGCAAAAGTTCAAGGGTGATTTTATAAGATTTTATAGGAATTTTTTTTTTTTTTTTTACAATAAAAGTTAAAACAACCTTTCACTCTAACAAGAGCATATATTCTAATAAAGATATTTTAATGAAAGAGGCTTGACGTCATATGAGTAATAAAAAATATCCTTATTTTTTAATACGGCTCCTATTAAAAAGAGGTGTTTAATTAGAACAAATTTTAGTCAAAAGTCAAAACAAACCTTAACTCTTGACAAAAACATATATATTACAATAAGGGTATTTTAAGGAAAAAGACTTAATGTCCTATGAGAAGTCAAAAGCATCTTCATTTTTAAATAACACTAAAATTTAAAAAGGATATTTAATGGAAAAAAATGTTAAAAGTCAAAAACACCCTCCTCACCCTTAAGCTTTTATGAAAAATCAATTAGCTATTTAAGCCCATACCTACTTTTATATATGTATAGATATAGATAAGATGGAGAAGATGCCTAGGTTGTGTAGTTTTAACGTGAATAAAGATGGTAGGTTTTGATATAAATTTCTTTAACAATAAGAGAGCATGCAAAAGTTCAAGTGCGATTTAATAGGATTTTCATACGGTCTTTTTTCTCCCCTTTTTTCAATAGAAGTTAAAACAATCCTTTACTCTAACAAAAGCATATACTTCCAAAAATATATTTTAACGAAAGAGGCTTGATATCATATGAGAAGTCCAAAATACCCTTATTTTTTTATAACACTCTTATTAAAATTAGGTATTTAATTAAAAATAATTATAAGTCAAAAGTCAAAACAAACCTTAACTCTAACAAGAACGCGCGGGCGCACACATGTGTCCTATGAGAAGTAAAAAATATCCTCATTTTTAAATAATACTTTAATTTAAAAAGACTATTTGATGAAAAAAAATATTATAAGTCAAAAACACCCTTGCTCATCCTTAACATTTTATGAAAAAATCAATATGAAAAGGATATTCCAAGGAATAAAAAGATTAGTCATTTAAACTCATACACGCTTTTATATATGTGTAAATGTATATATATATATATATATATATATATATATATATATATATATATATATATATATATATATATATAGGGAATAGCGGATATGTTGCTAGCCTTAGGTAAGTTGCCTAAGGCTAGGACAAATACTACGTCATTTTGGTCATTGTTTTTAGAATTCAGATTTTTTTTTCCTATTTTTTTTAATCTTTCCCTGTCAAACATTCTCTCTCATTCCTGCACGCGCCGAGAAGTGCACCATTGCCGACCACCTCAGTCGTAGACCAGCCTCCACGCCTGCCACTTCCATCTACCGCGTCCATCGCCGCCCATCCTCTGTCATCTGGAAGCCCTAAATGAGGAGACTGTTAGCCGCGCTGAATGATATAGCGGTCTTGCAATGTTTAAAGCACTCTCTTTGCAAATTTGGTTACATAGTAAGTAGTTCAATTGAGCATACAATGTCCTTTAAAGAAGATAGGTTGTCTGGCGGCAGCTGTGGGTGGTGTTGTCTCCGGAGAAGAAGGAAGACCGGCAAAAGAGGTTGGCTATTAGGCTACGCGGCAGAGGCCGATTCGACGATGTGGCCGTAGGAGAGAGGGCCAACAACGTGGCTGTGTATTGCGGCAACGGTGGTTGGTGTTGTCTCCGGCGAAGAAGGATGGCAGGCAAAAGACGCCGGCGATTGGGCGACGCGGTAGTGGCTGATTCTGCGAAGTGGCCGGAGGAGAGAGGGCCAATTGCGTGGCTGTGTACCGTGGCAGCGTGGTTTGTAATGGTGGGAGTGGTGGGTGCTATGGCGCAGCGACGAGTGTGGAGGGTGGCCGCCGACAGTGCCCGGTGAATGGGGATTGTCCGATGTTGGTAGATCTGATGGAAAGAATGAGAGAGAGTGACTCATGGAAAGAAAAGGGAGGAAAACAAACAAAAAAGAGAAAAGCAATGGCTGGACCAAAACGACGTAGTTTGCCGCTAGCCTTAGGCAAGTTCCCTAACGCTAGCAATATATCCGCTTTTTTCATATATATATATATATATATATATATATATATATATATATATATATATCAGAGTGTGTATAAATTTTTCCTTTTCTTTTCTCTCTCTCCCCATTCAGTCATGCCATCATCATCCCTGTCGATCACTTTCTCTTTCCTCCGGTATTGGCTTCTCATCAAGCCACCGCCGTCATCATCACCCACCGATGCCATCCATGGCTGCAAATAATCAAACAAAAGTGTTATCCCTATACAACCCCAATTCCTATCATTGTCCTTGTCCTCAAAACCCTTCGACCTAGATTCTGCGAATGCTTGAACTTCGCATTATCGAGATGGTGGTACTATGTCACTAGCCAGGCAGGAGGCCGCACGTGCTAGTCATCAGCGAGATCATATCTTTGGAAAAGAAAAAAAAAAGGACGAAAATGTTAGGGTTTGTTGAAAGCCAACTGACAAAATTGCCTTGCATTCACTAATTAAAGCACACAAATTGTAAGGGCATAACCATAAGTTTCTCTGCTGCTAGAAATATGGTGTGACTATATACAGCTCCTCAATTGCCCAATAGATTATTCAAGTAGTTACTAGCTCTAGTAGTGGGCATAGTGCACGTTCTATTGTTGTCATTTCGGATATTATTTTAGACTTCGTAATTTGACAAACAAAATAAAATATTGTTTGAGAGAGATTTTGATATTGCCCCACCACCTTGGGAGAGGTGTAAAGTCCAACTTGTTCCAACTCTTCATGTCTAAAAAAGCCTGCACAAGAGTTATCCTTCATCCGACATTCTTCCAACTTTTACAATAAAAAAGGGTTTAGAGCAATATGAGGAGCCGTAGTAATTCCTCAGGGGGCTTAGTTGCCCTATTCATAGCATTACCAGCAAATATGACATTCTATGGAACTTCACCAAGCTTGTTACTTGCTTGATCTCAGTTCCTTTCCTTACTGCCAACTCTATTGCTCTACCAAGTATCTATGCGCCCACAAGTTAACGACAATTCCAGGAAATAAACTTCAAAGGATTACTTAACTATACTAGTGGTTACCACTCCCCTTTCAAGTCATTAGCAAATTTTCAATTTATTTGATGATTAGTCTGGCAATAATTAGAAGAGCTCTATCCCCATGCTTGCATGATTGCTTGATAATGCAAGTTATATTGGTAGGTATCCTGTCATTTTTTCAAGGGGATTCCCGAACTTGCCTGGACTTATGTTAACACGCTAACATGTTTACCCAGACTCCTATATCTACCGCATGTTTGCGCTCCATTGCAAATACACAATCAATTTCTAGGTAATTATTATAATTAATTCAAATATGTGGGTTCTTTTTAGCCTCTTGACAAGGACTTCTTCAAAGGGTTTAAAAGATTTTAAACTACGATGATAAAATTGTAAATTATAGAAAGTGCACCTAAATGTAAATTGAAGGTTCTAACTTCTAATTTAAGAAAACTTAGTCTTTCGAATGGAAAACTTCTCTTTGCAAAGAGAAACAAAAGAAAGAAAGGATTTGATTCATGATTAATAATGATTATTAGAATGAGTATTGTATCTAATATTTATAGAACAAACTAAATCTAGAAAATAACTTCCACATCAGAAAGTAACCACGAAATATAAAATAATTACTACATCTTAGAAACTAACTATCCTTATCCCTTACTATAGGAACACATTTAACAGTAGAAAACAAATTCAAACTTGAATTAATCACATCCTCTCCTTTTGCAAATAATAATCTGAATCTTAGAACCATTTAATGGCAATTACTTGAGGACAAATCATCAACTCTTAGTGACTATCGATAGTGACTAATTACAGTGTTTAAGTCAATGGCCTATCAATTGAGATTTTTTTTTGGGGAGTCAACATTGCCCCCTCTTTGGCTCAAGCAAATGATATTTAGAATTTGGGAGAAGCCATTCGTATAACCAAAAGCCAAATAAATTCTCCTCAAGAAAACGATAACACAATTTTTGCAAAATTTGGCACTTAATTAACGTTTTAGAAGTGCCAAAAATTATATATCATTTTTTTTTGGCTTAATCAACTTCTTCAAAGTTCTTTTTTCTAACCAACCAAAGCATTAAGATCACTGCATGGTGAATTCTACATAACCAATGTGGGTACCGAATCATTAAACCTTTGGAATCAACGGGATCAACAAGTATATAGTCTTCAATGGAATTTAAGGTATCGAAGCCAAAATTCTCTAATTCAATCGAACTTGATCCTTCTGTTGTCTAAGCCAAAAAAGACTTGCTAATACATTAACTACCTACAACACTTACATTTACTTTTGGTGTATATACCATTTCATGGTCTTGTGGAGCATTAATATGCCTCCCATTAACACCAGTTTTATTTTCTTCTGGTATAGACACCATTTCATACTTAGAAGCATCGTTCTTTGTGCCTTCTACAACCAAAGATATATTATTCAACTCTTTTGCTATTTTTGGCACTCTATTGAGTCTACATAAGTTACTTGCTTCATTCTTGGTGCAATTCTCGACCAATTGATGCAATGACTTCTTATGTCTCTCCAAACACAAGCAAAAGTTCACGAAAAATCTGCAACTCTAAAAAGATTTGAGTTTGCATTTCCAAACACTCTGAATTGATTGTCCCACTGGGCATGCCATTGTTTGCGCTTGATAGAAACACAATCATTTTATAGGCAATTGCTACAATTGATTCAAATATGTGGGTTCTTTTTGGCCTCTTAATGAGGACTTCTTCAAAGCGTTTGGAAGATTTGAAACTGCGACAATGAAAATGTACATTGTAGAAAGTGAACCCAAATGTAAATTGAAGACATTTAATTTCTAATCTAAGAAGGCTTAGTCTTCCAAAAAGGAATACTTCTCTTTGAAGAGAGAAAGAAAAGGAAAGGATTTTATTGATGATGATTGAGGATTATTACAATGAGTCTTGTATCTAATATTTATAGTACAAATGAAATGAATCTAGAAAATAACTACCATATTAGAAAGTAACCACCAAATAGAAAAATATAATACATCTTAGAAAATCACTACCATTATCCCTTATCAATGGAACACAATTGGCATTAGAAAGCAATTTCCAACTAGAAACTAGAATCCATCGTCATCTCATATTGCAAATGCAAACAATATTATGAATCTTAGAACCATTTATCGGCAATTACTCGAGGACAAACCATCAACTCTTAGTAATTATCGATAGTAGCTATATATAGTGGCTATCGATAGTGTTTAAGTCAATAAGCTATCGATTGAGAATTTAATTTATTGGTGTCAATACCACAATATGTTGAATCTTTGTGACATTGTATACAAGATTGAACTGAACGCTCTACACGCGCGCTCGTGGTCACACGGGTGCCCCACTGATATCGGTTGGTAATATGGACTGATACTGAGTTGAGCAATGCATGTAGCGTGTGATTTTCCATAGCATATACATGGTCCTTTAAATCTGATTCCCGCACGTAGAGTCCTAGTGGGGCTACTGATTGCGTCTCTTCAGCAAGCCTGACAACAAGGATTTTGTCCCTCCGTTTCAAAGTTTTGAGCCAGTTTAACTACTACGTGGTCCAGCGTATGGGCGTCCATAGATAACTTAAGCCACTCATACACACTTTAGATAACAAGAGAAACATCACCAGCTGCTAAATAAAAGCTTGAAATAATTAAAGGCGCCCTTGTCTGCCATTTGCCACATCTTTCCCCAGACAAACAAGTTGGCAGCTTCATCCATGCTAAACTTGTTTGCTGCCGCAAAGTATCTGAAGCTATATCTAGAACTCAAAGGAAATCCTAGGCACTTCTTGTGAATTCATCATGTCATGTTCTCAGAAGCATATGTGCCTGTTGTTGAGTCTTCTTGCTTTTGTAGTTCTCTCAGAAGCATCGAGATCTCCCAAGAGTTATTGGGAGCAGATGCTGCCCAAGAAGTTTCCGACTCCGTCGTCGTCTCCTTCCAAAGGCACAAACTCCGTAACTACATCTTCCACAACTGTTGAGATCAATCAAAATATCCTCTCTTCTGATGGGAAGGTCTAGTTTAAACCAAGGAGCAGTAGTTGTGTTCTCTCTCAAGTTGTAGAAAAGTAGTCTCGAAGTTACAACCACCGGAAGAAATCTTGCAGATTTTTGTGTATTACTCCGTAATTCTTACGATGTGCTATGGTGGTCTATGAGGGCCAATTTTGGCGAGAATGAACACTGTGATCCGGAGATCGTGGGTTCTTAAAACATGGAAACTGCCTCCCAGGGGAGTGGGAGAAGGGCTAAGCGTCCCCAGACTCTCCAATGGGGGTGCGCCACTCTGTCAACTGTGTTGGTCTATGCGCTTGGCTAGAATCTGAGTCATACCCATGTAGAAATTGTACTCTATCAGGCGTAGGGATTTCCGTAAAGATACTAGATAGAGCTACTCATCGTCCCGGATGACACAGGAAAACAGTCAGCACAGAGATTTCTGTAAAGATACTGAATAGAGCTATCATCGTCGGGAATGATACAGGATCTGATTTCAGATACAAAGTTGTGTGGTCTCTGACCATCAGCTTAAGTATGTTCCGGGAGAATATTAATGATTCTCATTGTATGTTGGCACCAGTGCTTGTATTTAGTATATCTTGTCAATACACATTTACTTAACTTACTAGTTCAAAACTTCGGAACGTTATTAGACATTTAGTAGAAATGAGAAATTCAATTGCTTAAACTCGTCACTCGCGCTGGATATCAGAGTATATATCCTTTTGGTAACTAAACTATGTTAGGGAGAGTAGCAATTGCTTTGTGCTTTGGCCAGTAAAGGTTAAGGGGTGCGCCCAATCACCACCTTTTCTACATTCATTGACAGTAATGGTTACCATTATCTTGTATGGCTGTAAACACTCAGATTTCTAGGAGTAAAAGTGTGAAGATGCTTCTTTTCAACTTACTTGAAACTTCTTTACTTTTTTTCCAGAATGTGGCTTGTCTGGCTGCTTAGCTACATGATTTTGTTTAAAGAGGATATTCCTCGTGCTTGCACTATTAAATTGAAGCATAGACCACTTACAGTTTGTTTCTACGGTAAAATATGCTTGCTGGGACGTAGGAATTTGTATAGTTTACACTTATGAAGATTATGATCCATGCAAAGCTTTGATCAAATAACATTGTCTTTACTGAGGTTTTGTGAAAGATTTACGCCTGTATAGATGGTGCAGTACCTGCATGACATACATTTCTTCACTGCATCTGCTGACTTACATCTCTCCATTCCGGTTGATGCATGTGATTCCCAGCATACCAGAATCAATAATAGGCTTTTATTGCACATATTTTTGTGTATTTTGCACATACTGCCTCGTATATTCTACAAACTACTCTTAAATGATGTCAATTTTTGAATTGAAGGAATGCAAGTAGTTTAAGCTTCATATACATGTCGTGCCCATTTCCTGATAGCTAAATCTCATAAAGCAACGAGTAACGTGAAGTTGCAGATAATATGATATGTACACAATGAGCATACCTAATATGTTAGAATTCTTTATTGTTCCTGATTCATTTTACAACGGTGCTTGTGATTGTATTTCTTCAGCAGGCCTGACAATGAAGATTTTCTTTTTAGTCACAAAGTTTGGATCAAATTTACCAGCGGGTGGTCCAGTGCCTTCACAATCTCCCTCTTTTTTAATCCCTTCTTTTTTTGGACTACGGTCCCTTGCGTAGCTTGAGGCACACTTTAGTTAAAACCAACTGCTAAAGGCTTAGAATTATTAAAAGAACTTTTGTCTGCCACTGTCACTTCTTTCCTCAAACAAACAAGTTGGCAGTCTTCGCACAATGCTCAACTTGTCTGCTGCCAAAAAGTATCTAAAGCTATCTGGGGAAGTTGAACTGGCCACTTCTTGGGTTGTTCATCATATCATATTCTTGGAAGCAAAAGTGCCTGCTGTTTAGTCTTCTTGCTTTAGTTCTTCTCCAGAAGCATCAAGATCCCCCATGGCTTATTGGGAGCAGATGCTTCCCAATAAGTTCCCCACTCCTTCTTTTTCTCCGTCTAAAGGTACAAACTCTGTTTCTACATCTTCCACAGCAGTAGCAACCGATCAAAACTTCCCTTCATCTGACGGGAATGTCTAGTGTCTGCATCTCTTGCCAGCTGCAGTGGAAGTGGAATCTTGACTAGTAACTTCATGGAAAGGAAGGTTGCTAATTTTTGTACACTGAAGAGAGTTGCTGTACAGATACCGAATAAATCTATTCATCATTCGGATGACGATTATACAGGGACACATTTGAATTACAATGCTGTTTCCTCCTTTGAATAGCAGATTATCTTAACTTTTTGGGAGGATTGCCTCATGTACTTCAAACATCAGACTGTAGCCAGATATATAAGGTTGTATTGTGCCATTATATTCCAGTTTCAAGATTCGTAGTTCAAGGTTCTGCCTATACAAGCCATCCTGGTCATTTCGTTGTCTTTAAGCTTGAGATAAACTTGTGTTAGTGCTCACTAAGCTGGCATTTTGGGAACACCCGATCAGCAAAACTCGAAATTTTAAAGGGAAATTAAAGCATAGGAACGTATGGAAAATTGTTCTGATAATTGAGTTTGTTGCGGAGGAAATTGATCTGGAGGACCTCATAGCACGACAGATAATCTGCACAACACAAGAAGAAAGCGGTTACAACGCGAATGGGTGTGCGGAGGTGTCCGATGCCTAAGTTGGTTTCTGCAAGAGAGAAAACTGAAGGACATAAAGATGTTTTTAGAGTTTGATAGCTTAGCTTTTCCTGGATCTCAATGAGGCCTTTATATAGGGAGAGAAGGAGGGGGTTACAAAGTGGGGGTAGGATTGGACTATCTCAATGGTAATTACTGTATACAATTGTACAGCTCGGCCTATCTCCAAGTCATTGCTGATCTGTTGGAGTTATAAAGGACTACATAGCCTTAGTCATATGTGACTATTGGGTGGTGTGTGCTAATTGGTAGTACTTTTTCTTCTTATTATCTCGCCCCCTACTCCCTTGTTCTTGGGACCAAGAATGGGGGAGCATATTCTAAAGAGGGGCACAGCTGCAACCCCATTTTCCTCCTGATGGCCAATTGGGATGAAAATGAAAAGTGAGTAGGCAACCACAATTTAAAACATCCTAGCTATCGATTTGGCCCACTGAGTGACATTTGGAGTGGCGCGTTGAGCAGACCGCAAAGCGACGCATCTGCTCAGCTGGCTGAGCAAACGATGAAGGACAACTTCTCCTCGGTTGGGCGAGGAAATGGTGAGGCAACGCGTCTGCTTGGCTGACTGAGAAAACAGAGACCCTTTCTGTCCATTCGGCAGGCAATACGGACGAGCCATGGACAAAGGATGTTGTACTAGCTTATAGGGAGATCCTTTAAGCTAAGATGCATGATCCTCCTACTTGTCTTAGATGTGCTGACCGGGGTAAAGGCTGTAGGACCACTGAGCCAAAGGATGCATGGTCTTTGGGCTTGTTTTGGATGAGCATAGCAAGCTGTGCGTGCAGGAGCCACCAAGCTTAGATGCTTGTCCTTTGTTGTCATGGACGAGCAGTAGACTTAAGTGTATGGGTGTGTTTGCGCTGCTGGGCAAACTCACTATCAATAGTGCGCGTACGACACAACCGATGAACAGTGCGGAATCTTTTTTGCCTCTCAGGACTGAGGACTTCGCTAAAAAGTAAAACTAACTGATGAGAGTATACTGAACAAATCTAAAGACGATGCACTCACTGAGATAATAAAGAAAATTTTTACAATACAATGAACACAGTTTCGACAGCGTACTGGGTTTTCCATCGATACAAAACAAATCATCTAATAAACTCACTAAAAGATCTAAACAGACTATCTTCCTATTCTAGTTTTTGTTGATGAATTGACGACCTCTCTTCCTGATGCCTTGTATCTCCTTTTATACTTGCATCATTCGTAACCGTTTCTTTTTGCAACTGCCCATCCTTATCTTTCTTAGGAATAACTTATCATGCTCTATGACTAGTGGTTTTCATACGAAGTCCTCTCAATCGTGTTGATAACTACCCACTCCAGAAACTCCCTATCAATTGATACTGCTGATCTATTTGCCGTGTCTTCACGTTGTTTGGCACTGTTGATTTGGTCGTGTCTTTAGCAGTTTTCACTTCTTGTACGGGTTATTTAAATATTTTGATTCCCGCGTTTTCTTTCTCAATCACTTATATTCTCCTTTTCATTTGGTAACTGATGATAACCATAACAGTCATGTCATTTCCACTTCCTTTATTAATGCACCTCTTTGTGGTTATCATCATGCCACGTGTCCATATGTTATCTGTGAAACTACTGGTGCCAACATTGCCCCCTTGACTCACACGATGTATGCAGTCGTGCGAGTTAATAATCGTTCGGCTCAACTTTCTATGTTTCGGCTTTTAACCGTTTTATTAAGGATAAGCTGAAATTGAACTCTGTTGCTCTTTACCAGAGTATTTATATTTCCCAGATCACAGCAAACCCTAGAATTCTTGTTTACGCTTTCCTTGCATTTCTTCAGAATCATGGTGAAGAAAAGAGTTATTGTAAGACCCCAAACCTTGGTATTTCTTTCCGGTGATTTTAGTTCTTTAGCGACAGTTTTTGCACGCAACATTTAACGTCAATTTGCATATACGATATTTTATCGGCAACCTTTAACGACAATCTATAATGCCCTTAAGTTGCAAGTTAACGAGGTGGGAAGAAAGTAATGGCCAAAATGTTTCATTGGTCGATGAAATTTTTATTTTAATCTTAATCTAAGATTATTGGTGGTGATTTAAAAGGAATGTGGGTGAGATGAGAACGCTAGCTAAGTGTGGGAGGTCTTTAGAATTATTCCAACCGAGGGCAATCATATATAAAGAAGTTTTAAGAGGGTAGCCGTCGTAGCAGATCTGCCAACCCTTGTTTCAGGTGAAAAAATGAGAGAAAAAGGGAGGAAAAACCAAGCTAGGGTAAGGAAAAATTCAAGGTAATGAAATCCTAAACTCTTTCTTTAGTTTAGCCATGAATTTTGATGTTATATATGTTTTTGTTGTGAAATTGGTAGCTTTTGTGGGTGTGTTCGAGAAGAAGGCTGCTATAAAGCAGCATAAGAATGGGTGAGGGTTTTTATCATATCTCCTTGATTTCAAATCCAATTGAGATAATTTTATACTTTCTGAAACCTCATTGTTTCATCTTCCACTTTTTCGTTTTGGGTTTTCTAAAAATCCCATGTTTGAACATTGAAAAACGACCTTCAAGTCAGTTCACTGTAGAAGTCTAGAATTTTTGGTTTCTGGCAGCCACTTTAATTTATCATAGAAAATTTATTACTCATGGAATTTTTATGAAATTTATATTCCTGGAAACCTCAATAAGTCCTTTGTTGTTTTGAGTTTTCTCAGATTCGTAGTGTTTATGCTCCAAAATAATCATCGCACAAAATTGGTCTGCACAGAGATTTGCTGTTTTGATCAGCCACTTCGATTTACTATAGATAAGTTATTACTCATTGAATTTTTGTGAACTTTATATTTCTAAAAACCTTAGAAAGTCTACTTTAACTTTGTAGTTTTGAGTGTTTTTAAGATTCATCATGTTTCAGGCTCAAAATGGTCAATGTATAAAATTAGGTTTTGCTGAAAAAATACTGTTTCTAGAATTATAGAATATTTTATTGCCCAAGACTTTTTAAGCCATTCTGAGCATATTTGAGCAAAGTGCAAAACTAAAACTAACCTTATTTTTGTAAAACCTTCGATGTAGAAATTTATAGGATTTTTGTAGACTTGAAAAATGCCTGAAACGATCTTATTTTTAAAATAGGCTTTTGAACTACTTGATATAATAGACAAAATTATTTTTAGCCAAAATTTTTACAGTGATCTAAACATACTGAGATGCTTGAGCATCTGAAATTTCGTGATATTTTGGTGCTATTTGGATATACGTTGGAATAGGAACCTTAGCACTCAATTTAAGAAATGATTTAGGGTTCTGAATAGAAAATTCCCAGAAATGCCATTTTTGTCCGAAAAAACCCACCTAATTGTTTAAAAGGATGTTTTGAATTATATTGGGTATGTAATTGTACGTTGGACACAGTGGCGGAACCAGGATTTTATTTTAGGGGGTGCAAAAAATATATCAAAATCATTAAATCTTTTAGTAAGTAAAATAATACACAAAACTGAGTGCACTTTTCGAATAATACACAAAAAAATCTAAAAGGTCTTATTAAGTTTCATGAGAGCTACTAAAGACTATTTACAAGCACTTAGGGCTAAATGTGAATCATATAAAGCACATTAGAGTGCATCTTACAAGAATAGAACAAGAGCACACACACACACACACACACACACACACACACACACATATACATTAAGTAGAAAACACATTGCTACTTAATGTAAAATTTTTGCCACAAAATGATCTCCAGAATCCATTGCCCAAACAAAACCTAGAAAACAAACAAGGAAAGATAGAAAATTCCTGCATTAATAACCAAAAATACCATATATGTTACCGAATTCTCTACTAAATTCAAAGAACAAGCAACCCGGTCTCCTAAAAATATAATGACATGGCCAAAAATACCCTTTCCTCATCACTAATCCTACCAAAGAAAATGCAGCCAACTCAATCCAATAAATGCTACCAACGAAAATGCAGCCAATTATCTCCCACGTTAGTTTTCTTCATTTCTTTCTCTCAACTTGCTAGTCGGTCTTTCTTTACTAATTTATAAAATTACTGCAAATTACATATAATAAATACAGAACCTTTCTTAATATTGCTATTCTGTGAATACTACTACGTTTTGGCTTACTATTGCTATTCTCCGAACCTTTCTTCCAAAACCAGAAGGAGCCACAAGACTAGGTTTTACAAGTGAAACAGAAGGGGAACCCTCTCACTGGCCAATTTCACACCTTCCGAATGTGCCATTTGACCAAATGTGAAAGTGAATCAAAAGACACTAATTCATTCCGGGAACATGAGAAAGGTATGCCCAGCTGACTAAAAGACATAACAAAGATTAGGACCTGAAGTAGTAAAACAAAGAAGGTCAACCAAGCGTACTAATGTGGATATTGGCATTTCTTCTGAAAGCCATTCTTAGCTTTGTGGTTGATAGCTTGACCTTCGTCTTCTTGGTCTCTTGTACCAGAGGAAGCATGCATGTGTCTTCTCTTCATTAACAAAGGGTCCATCCCAGAAAGAGTCAAATTTATACTTGACTTATACTTGATTCTAACTATCGACTCCTTTGCCAGGATCGAAGTCTTCTTTTTAGTTAGCCATTCTCTACCCAAAACTAGATATTGATTGATTCGCTCTCATCTTTCCTGAGCTCCCCAAAGCCCCAAGACTAATAGATGCTAGTTGGACAGGTATAATTTCACTCTTTGGTTTGGTCAGCCTTATCATGATTGTGTGAATCGCTGGGATGGGTCACCATTAGTCAATGCATCATCGCCGGTAGAAGGTTGTTGGCCATTTGGCCAGTGGAGTTCTCACCTCGCTATCGCCACTCGCCGGTCACTACTTTTTCTTTGGTCGATGGTGGTTCCAGATCTAAACTCTGAAGAAGACCGCCTCTGTAGTCGGCGCCTCCAGTGGAGTCGTCGCCTTGTTGCCTTGTTCGTTCCAGATCTACTAGAGAGAGTGACTCGAGGAACCCCTACCGTGTTGGCTTGTCGCCGTTGCCTGTCGCAGGTGAGTGCCGCGATCTGCCTGTCTCAGAGTGGGTGAGAGTGAGAGTATTTGGCGTAGGGCAACTGGGCAAGTAGCAGAGAGAGAGAGAGTGTGTCACACCCCCAGAAGGGTACAAGGCTAAACAGGCTGGTTTACATATATACCTCAACGATAAACAGAGCTTTACTACAAACCTCAAAAGAAATAGCGGAAGCATGACTTATACATTACAGTGGTCCATAAGTGGAAATATTGAACACAACATTGTATTATAGACCACCTTTCTCCTATACAAGTACTACACTTCAAAGAAAAAGAAGAACAACTAAGACGTTGCTCACCCTACGTAATACTCTTGAGTCTCCCCAAGGTAATCCTCTTCGTCCCTTGGCAAATACTCTTACTCCGAACCTAGAAAAAAAGTATCGGGAATGGGTCAGCCTAATGGCTCAGTAGGGTATCCAGTGCTTTTAAGTCCAAACATGAGTTGATCATATTATGTATAGTTAGTACGAACATGCAAGTCACTTGCCTTCAAAATAAACGAGAATAGCATATCAAGCAAGATTTGAAATCTTGTAGAACATATACGAGAATGACAAGCAAGACCTAAATATTAACTTGATCTCGTTATGAATAACCAAAATGTATAAAAAAATTCAAGACAAATATAGGCCAAGTACGAGAATATCAATGTGCAAATATACCCCTCATGCACGAGCCAACCTTCCCTGAGTGTGAGAGACTTTTCGTATCGCAACCAACTGATGTAGCAGGTGTGATAGAAGAAGTCCAACTTCATCAGAGGCACGCCAATAATTCATTTCGAGAAGTAGTACACATAGCTAGTGGTACTATCAAGACATGAACGAGAACGAGAACCCTGGCCGGATAACTTCCAACCCCGACAAATAACACCCTCAACTCACTTTTTTTCTCCTCCTTCACGTGATATGCATAATCGTGTACAGATGTCAACAAAATGTCATAAAGTACCTCAAAAGAGGTTTAATCCCCTGTCGAGTCATATTTACCGTATTATCAACAATACATGCCAAACATGTAACCTAATCTCTAATGCACAAACTAATCAGATAATCAAGCAAGAAATGATTTGAGGTTCTTCCTTACCTACCTAATCCTATGTATACTTACATTATTATGTAGATGTTTGAGTGTCCATTTAAGACCTGAAATTTGCCTAGTTATTCACCATTAAGCCCAACATGAAGGAACTACTAATTTAGGTTACCTAGTCTGCCCAGTATTTCAAATGGCAGCAGGAGTAGTCTGTACTCCGAAAATCATAACAATTTAATTACAAGGCCTCTACAGTCAAACTATATATTTATGAAAACTAGACTTAAAGAGATACATCCCAGTATTTTACATGAAACGAAAATATTGTTTTAAGATCATATTAAGCCCTTAAAAAGATAAACTACAGAATCTCCCTAACAACAGTTTCACAAGATAAGTTCCAAGACACGAATTTTAAACCATAGCAATAGTACTTGAAATAATCTGAACTTTGGTATGTATAATCTATACATGTACTAGTGTAACATATAAAATAACCAGGTCCATCTCTTAACTAAAAGTATACATTTCTGAGCATAAAAAATACTCTAATTCCATGACCGTACAGTTTGACAGAAGAGGTTTAAAGCCATGAATTGTAAACCATACTAATAGTACTTGAAATAATCTGAAATTTGGTATGTATACTCTACACATGTATTAGTATAACATATAAAATAATAAGGTCCATATATCAACTAAAAGTATTTTCTAAGCTCCAAAATTACTCTAATTCCATGACTGTTTTGCAGATTTCAGCATACATGATCATACTTCTTCTCGAATCATTTCAAGCAAATATAAATAAGTGTTTTAGCACTATTCATAATACTTCTCATACATGTTTTGAACATTTAAAAAAAATACAAGATAACCTACCTTAAAAATTAGGGCCAAGCCAATTCAAGAAGGTAGAATCAAATATCTCTCCTTTATTCTTCCTCTTCTTCTTTCTCTTTTTCTCTTTTCTTTTCTTTTCTTTCTTCTTCTTTCTCTTTTTTTTCCTACTCTGTCCCTTCTCTTGTTTCTCTTTGGCCGAAGGTGGTCTTCCATTCCCCTTCTCTTTTGTTTCTAAGTTATCCACTTAGGTTTCTTTCCATTTTTTTATTAGTTTCCTATGATTACTCACGACCAACAATTAATTGCAAGACAACACATGGAGTGCCACTAATACCATCATTTGGTATTTGCATATTAGTCCCAAAATTTCACATATTTATATTTTGGCCCCACAACTTAATTTTAATTTTTATTTTATGTATACAAATAATATAAAGCGATCATATTATTTTAATCAAATTTAATATGTTTAAACTTAATAAAATGATTAGTAGCTAATTAAGATCGGGGTCTCACACTCTCCCCTCCTTAAAAGAATTTAGTCCCTAAATTCATACCTGATCATGTGAACAAGTGCGGGTACTTTGACCTAATCTTATCTTCACGCTCCCAGGTAACCTCTTCAATATCATGATATTGCCATTTGATCTTAACTAATGGAATCACCTTATTCCTCAATAGCTGATCCCGATGATCCAAAATCTCCACTGGCTGCTCAACGTAAGTCATATTTGCTTCTATGTGAACTGGTTGATCATGCAATACATGTGATGGATCTGGCTGATATTTACGCAACAAAGATACATGAAAGAAATTATGTACCCCAGATAATGAAGGCGGCAAAGCAACCTGATATGCTAGATCACCAACCCGTTCCAAAATCTCATAAGGCCCAACAAACCTTGGAGAACACTTACCTTTCTTACCAAATCTCATGACTCCTTTCGTTGGAGAAATCTTAATAAAAACAAAGTCGACCACCAAAAATTCTAAACCACGTCGATGGGTGTCAGCTTAGCTCTTTTGTCTACTCTGTGCTGTACGGATATGTTGTTGAATTAATTGTATATCTTATTAGTAGTTTCATGAACAATATTAGATTTAATAAGCTTACTTTCCCCAACCTCTGACCAACAAACTTGAGATCTGCATTTTCTTCCATATAACTCCTCGTAAGGAGCCATATCAATACTAGAATGGCAGTTGTTATTATAAGAAAATTCAACAAGTGGTAAATGTGAATCCAAACTACCTTTCAAGTCTATCACACAAGCTCGTAACATATCCTCCAATGTCTGAATAGTACGCTCACTGTGACCATCTGTTTGAGGGTGAAAGGCTGTACTCAAGGCCAACTGTGTACCCATAGCCTTCTGAAAAGCTTGCCAAAATCGAGAAGTAAAATGTGGATCCCTGTCAGAAACAATAATAACAGGAACTCCATGCAAACGAACTATCTCATCGATATATAATTTAGCTATTTTCCATGGAATATTTCTTATTCAGAGTAAGAAAATATGCAGACTTAGTAAGACGATCTACTATTACCCAAATTGCATCATTTCCGTCTCGAGTCCGCGGTAAACCTGTCACAAAATCCATAGTTATGTGCTCACATTTCCACTCAGGAATGGATAGAGGTTGTAAATAACCACCCGGCTTTTGATGTTCTGCCTTTACCGGCTGACATGTTAGGCACTTGGAAATAAATTTGGCTATATCACCTTTAATACCATTCCACCAATAATGTGATTTCAAATCTTTGTACATTTTAATGCTACCTGGATGAATACTGTACTTACTCTGATGTGCTTCTTTCAAAATCTTCTGTTTAGCCTCAGCATCATTTGGTACACAAATACGATCTCTAAATCTCAATATATCTTCAAAAGATAATAAAAATTCAGGTTGCAACCCTTGCTCCACCTCTGTTCTAATTTTCTGCAACTCTGGGTCCCTTCCCTGAGCTTCTTGTATCAATTGCATTAACGCAGGCCAAACTTTAATTTTAGCAAATAAAAATCCTGTCCTAGTTGCACGCGGCCTCCAATCACACACATTAGTCAACATATCCCATTCCTTAAGCATTAAACTAGCAATCACATTCTTTCGGATTAAGGCATCAGCAACCACATTAGCCTTACCTGGGTGATATGAAATAGAACAACTGTAATCGTTTAATAATTCCATCCATCTACGTTGTCTCATATTCAATTCCTTCTGCGAAAATAAATATTTCAAAGTCTGGTGATCGGTGTAGACCTCATATACCGCTCCATACAAATAATGTCTCCACTTATGCAAGGCAAAAACAATAGCTGCTAATTCTAGATCATGAGTAGGATAATTCCCTTCATATGGCTTCAATTTACGTGATGCATAAGCAATTACCTTACCTCTTTTCATAAGCACACAACCCAAACCTTTATGAGATGCATCACTATATATTACAAAATCATCATTCCTGTTGGGCAAAACTAAAATAGGTGCACTGACCAATCTATGTTTCAACTCCTGAAAACTGTCCTCACATTTATCATCCCAAATAAAAGTTACTTTCTTCTGAGTCAAACGAGATAATGGGCCAGTAATTTTGGAAAATCCCTTAACAAATCTACGGTAATATCCAGCTAACCCCAAAAAACTATGTACCTTCGATACTGTTGAAGGCATTTTTTTAACTTTGTATAGCCTCAATCTTAGCCGGATCCACTGATATTCCAGCACCTGATATTATATACCCTAGGAACGACACTTGTTCCAACCAAAACATACACTTTTAAAATTTGGCATACAACTTTTTATCGTGTAAGGTTTGCAAAACAAGTCTGAGATGCTGAGCATGTTGTTGGGTATCCCGAGAATAAACCAAAATATCATCAATAAAGACTACCACAAAACTCTCTAAGTATGATTTGAATATGCGATTCATTAAATCCATAAATGCTGCGGGTGCATTGGTAACCCTAAATGGCATAATTAGAAATTCGTAATGACCATACCTAGTCCTGAAAGCAGTCTTAGGGACATCTTCCTCCCTTACCTTTAACTGATGATATCCTAACCTCAAATCCAATTTAGAAAATATCTTAGCTCCTTGCAGCTAATCATACAAATCCTCGATATGGGATATTGGGTATCTATACTTTACGGTTACATGGTTTAACTGTCTATAGTCAATGCATAAACGTAAGGTACCATCCTTTTTCTTAACAAATAATACAGGCGAACCCCAATGTGAAGTTTTTGGTGTAATAAAGCCTTTATCAAGTAAATCTTGTAATTGCACCTTTAACTCCTTCAATTCAGCAGGAGCCATTCTGTAGGGAGCTTTAGATATAGGTGCAGTGCCTGGAACAAGTTCAATAACAAATTCTATCTCCCTATTAGGCGGTAGAGTAATCGAGTCCTGAGAAAATACATCTAAATATTCTTGAACAATAAGGATGTCCTCCATCCTAGTCAGTGTCTTCGAACAGTCAATAGCATAGACAATATATCCTACACAACCCTTATCAAGTAACTTTTGAGCACGTAAGGCAGAAATAATAGGGATATCAGTTGGACTTTTATCCCCCACATAAATAAATACTGATTGATCTGGTAAAGTAAACGTAACAGTTTTTGCAAAACAGTCAACACTAGCATGATTGTGGGATAACCAATCCATACCCAAAATAACATCCAACTCCCTCATAGGCAGTGCAATCAAATCGGCACGCAATACATGGTTATTCATGTTAATCTCACAGGCTTTGTACACTTTATCTATATATAAAGAATCACCCACAGGGGTACTGACTTTGACCATAAAACGTAAAGGCTCTGACAGTATTGGCAAATGATGTATGAAATGTGATGCAACATATGAATGTGTAGAGCCAGGATCAATCAATATTATAGCCAAAGTACCGAAAACTAAAAGAGTACCTCCAACCACAGCAGGCGATCCCTGTACCTTATCCTGTCCCAGTGCAAATGTTCTAGCCTTTATCGTCAGTTTATTCACTCTTCTACCTGTTTTAATACCAGTACAAGGTGTGTCCTCAGCAGTGGCAGCCACAAATCCTCTATTCTTAGGGCAATCCCTCATCTGATGCCCCTGTGCCCCACACACAAAACATGTCCCCTTTCTCTTCCTACAAACGTCTTTCGTATGCTCAGTCATACCACAAAATGTGCAATATCGACTAACTGCCTTTGTAGGCTGTTGTTGAGGTAGTATATACTGAATAGGCCTCACTCCAGGCCTAAGCTGAGGTCGTGGTCCAGTTATAAATGGGAAGGGCATAAATCCCTATGTCTGGGGTCTAAGTGTATAGGCCTTACTCCTCATATCTGTTCTAAAAAATTTCCTACCACCAGATGTAGAAAGAAATCTTCCTGCCTGCCATTGTGGCAGCTGAGGCCTAGATCAACTCATTTGTGCCCTCTTTGCCAGTGTAAACCCCAAAGTCCTCTCAATATTAAGTGCTTGATCTACAATCTCGTGATAATCAGAGATATTAAGAGGTGCGACAGCTTCCTGTATGTCAGGATTCAAGCCAGTCTCAAACTTTCTAGCTTTTCTATCACCACCCTCAACCACATAAGATGGAATGTCGAGCCAAAGCAGTAAATTTTTTCATATTCTTGTATAGTCTTATTTTTTTTGTTCAAGTAGCAGGAAAGCCAATTCCCTATCTCTTCTAACACTTGCCAGAATATACTTCTTATTAAACTCAGTAGTAAAAAAGTCCCAAGTTCTTATAACATTATTGGCTGTCCATTTCGCATCAATCGTCTTCCACCAAATCCTTGCATCCTTACTTAAATAAAAGTAGCCAAAGAAACTTTTTGTGTAGGAGTTAATTGCATTATCTCAAATAATTTATCCTTATTACTTATCCATTCCTCTGCCTCATTTGAATTAGCGCCACCCATGAATACAGTAGGCTTAAACTTAACAAACCTCTCAAGTAAGGTCAGATCATCAGTAACTATAATTGATCTCACCTGAGAACTCTAACCAACCTGACTCTGCTGGTGATTGTTTTGCGAGGATTCTAGGGCATTGGTTATATATCCAACTTACCCAATTATCTCCCGTAAATTAGGGTCAGCTCCTTGTGTACCTTGCCCCACAGTACTTTTCTCTCTTTGGCCCTCCATATATCACACCTGAAGAGGCGAAAGAATATATTTAGGCCACACTAAATTTTAAAATAAAATAAACTAATCAATTCCAAAGATCTTAGCCTGGCTTTTAAGCAACTATAGCTCTGATACCACTAAATGTCACACCCCCGGAAGGGCGCAAGGCTAAACAGGCTGGTCAACATATATACCCCAACGATAAACAGAGCTTTACTACAAACCTCAAAAGAAACAGCGGAAGCATGGCTTAAACGTTACAGTCATCCATAAGTGGAAACACTGAACACAACATTGTATTACAGACCACCTTTCTCCAATACAAGTACTACACTCCAAAGAAAAAGAAGAACAACTAAGATGTTGCTCACCCTGCGTAATACTCTTGAGTCTCCCCAAGGTAATCCTCTTCGTCCCTTGGCAAATACTCCGACTCCGAACCTAGAAAAAAGTATCGGGAATGGGTCAGTCTAATGGCTCAGTAGGGTATCCGGTGCTTTTAAATCCAAACATGAGTTGATCATATTATGTATAGTTAGTACGAACATGCAAGTCACTTGCGTTCAAAAGAAACGAGAATAGCATATCGAGCAAGATTTGAAATCTTGTAGAACATATACGAGAATGACAAGCAAGACCTAAATATTAACTTGATCTCGTCAAGAATAACCAAACAGTGTAAAAAAGTTCAAGACAAATATAGGCCAAGTACGAGAATATCAATATGCATATATGCCCCTCATGCACGAGCCAACCTTCCCTGAGTGCGAGACTCTTTTCGTATCGCAACCAACTGATGTAGTGGGTTCGATAGAAGAAGTCCAACGTCATCACAGGCACGCCAATAATTCCTTTTGAGAATTAGTACACATAGATAGTGCGTACTATCAAGACATGAACGAGAACGAGAACCCTGGCCGGATAACTTCCAACCCCGGCAAATAACAACCTCAACTCACCTTTTTCCTCCTCCTTCACGTGATATGCATAATCGTGTACAGATGTCAAAAAAATGTCATCAAGTACCTCAAAAGAGGTTTAATCTCCTGTCGAGTCATATTTACCGTATTATCAACAATACATGCCAAACATGTAACCTAATCTCTAATGCACAAACTAATCAGGTAATCAAGCAAGAAATGATTTGAGGTTCTTCCTTAACTACCCTAATCCTATGTATACTTACATTATTATGTAGATGTTTGAGTGTCCATTTAAGACCTGAAATTTGCCTAGTTATTGACCATTAAGCCCAACATGAAGGAACTACTAGTTTGGGTTACCTAATCTGCCCACTATTTCAAATGGCAACAGAGTAGTCTGTACTCCGAAAATCATAACAATTTGATTACAAGGCCTCTACAGTCAAACTATATATTTCTAAAAACTAGACTTAAAGATATACATTCCATTATTTTGCTTGAAACGAAAATATTGTTTTAAGATCATATTAAGCCCTTAAAAAGACAAACTTCAGAATCTGCCTAACAAGAGTTTCACAAGATAAGTTCCAAGCCACGAATTTTAAACCATAGCAATAGTACTTGAAATAATCTGAAACTTGGTATGTATACTCTATACATGTACTAGTATATTATATAAAATAACCAAGTCCCTATCTGGACTAAACGTTTACATTTCTAAGCATCAAAATTACTCTAATTCGATGACTATACAGTTTCACATAACAGGTTTCAAGCCACGAGTTGTAAACCATAGTAATAGTACTTCAAATAATCTGAAATTTGGTATGTATACTCTACACATGTATTAGCATAACATATAAGATAATCAGGTCCATATATCAACTAAAAGTATATCTTTCTAAGCTCCAAAATACTCTAATTCCATAATTGTTTTTCAGATTTCAGCATACATGATTGTACTTCTTCTTGAATCATTTCAAGCAAATATAAATAAGTGTTTTAGCACTATTCATAATACTTCTTATACATGTTTTGAAGACTTAAAAAAACACAAGATAACTTACCTTAAAAATTAGGGCCAAGCCAATTGAAGAAGGTAGAATCAAATATATCTCTCCTTTATTCTTCCTTTTCTTCTTCTCTGTTCTTTTCTTTTCTTTCTTCTTCTTTCTCTTTTTTTTCCCTACTCTTTCCCTTCTCTTGTTTCTCTTTGGCCGAAGGTGGTCTTCCACTCCCCTTCTCTTTTGTTTCTAAATTATCCACTTAGGTTTATTTCCATTTTTTATTAGTTTCCTATGATTACTCACCACCAACAATTAATTCCAAGACAACACATGGAGTGCCACTAATACCATCATTTGGTATTTGCATATTAGTCACAAAATTTCACATAATTATATTTTGGCCCCACTACTTAATTCCAATTTTTATTTTATGTACACAAATAATATAATGCGATCATATTATTTCAATCAAATTTAAATATGTTTAAACTTAATAAAATAATTAGTAGCTAATTAAGATCGGGGTCTCATAGAGAGAGTCACAGACCGGGTGAAATGAAAAAAAAAATTCTTTTAGAAGTTTGAGGGGGTACATTAACCCCCCCCCCCCCCCTTGACACAACGTTGCTCCACCCCTGGTTAGGCGTCAGGGATAATTTGGTAATTTTATATAAGTCCTGGGGTATTTTGGTGATTTTGTGCACGTGGAGGGAAATTTAGCACCTAGGCATGATCGAACGACAATAAATAACATATGTTTAATTTTTTGGTTTCGATAGACAAGAGTTAGGGCCAGTTTGAGAACAAGAATTAGAACTGCTTAGCTATCCAGGTAAGTACTCCTGCCATATTCTCTATTTTCAGTCTATGTATATGTATAAATGATTTGTTCCAATTAGAAGTTCTAAAGTCTTTCACACGCTACTGCTTTTGTATAAATTAAAATGCATCAAATATGCCATGGAATGTTTCAGCTAGTGGGGTTTTAAAGTTGGCTTATGTTGAATGAGACTCTATTTCTAGCTTGGTTGTTGTGTCCCATATCCACGAGAAAAAGTTGGATTGTTGAGTCCTGGTCAACGGGACGATACGTTGGCGCACGGTACTGTTGCTCGTGGTTTGCCCGTGCGTCCACAATACCAGGACGAAAAAGGGATTGTGGGCCTTCATCGGCGCATACCTTGACCGAATAATATTTATCCCAGGTGGAGTAGGGATTGTGGGCCATAGTCAGGGGAGAATGTACGCTGACCACAACATACCTAAGTTAAATGAGCTGTGATAGTTGTTAATGAGCCTTCTTGATGTCATACTTCATTTCTGAGAATCTTGGATGAATTGTTTTCATAAAGGTAGATATACGTATAATATCTCTTGTAAAAATGTTTACCAGTTTTAAATCGAAGAAAACCATGGCATCTTTTTATGAATCTCAAAACCTATTTTAGGGATATGGTATGTGTACTTACTGAGCCCCAAGCTCACCTTTTTATAAATATTTTTTAGGTGATGATCTAGATTGAACCGGCACTAATGAAGGTCACGAGGATTATGGTAGACGACTGCTAAAGGAGTTGTAGTCCTCTTAGATTATTTAATAAATCATTAGGTGATATGCTATGAATTTGTAATTTTGAGATTTCTTTCCAGAGCTTAGATCTTCACCGAATTTAAAATGATCTATGTTAGTTGTTAAATAAAGAATGTCATTAGGGATTTATTGAGAAATAATTTTAGAAATATTATTGAGGAGATAGATTTAAATTACTTGGTTATAGATTCTTGTGTACAGGTTGCAGTAAGGCCTGGTAGAGCCCTTGGTTGGAGTCCATTGGGTCTGTGGCCGGTCACCTATCTAGCTCATAGGCCTACCTGTGAGTTCGGGTCGTGACAGTTATTCCTCAAGGTGATGAGGGTGAAGGGGTCAATTGTCCTCTTAATCCTCGATGAGGTGTTGGTGCCCTTACGGCTCATGTCGAGCCCATCCATTCTCATATTCTGATTCCTTACAAGAAATGCCCAAAACCTATCATTCCTCACATCTTAGGCCCATCTTTTAGGGTTGATCCCCAACTCATAAAGGGATACCTGATTGACAATTCAGAAAATTTGTTGCTTAGTTCGCCTTTTCTGAACTGAAAAGGCTGGCTTCATGGGTTGACCGATTTGGCTTCATGGGTTGACCGTTCATCAGCTTCTTTTGTCGATCAATGGAGACGGTAAGGTATTTAATTCATATGTCCAAAAATCCTCCTAAGGTGGATCGATGGCTTTTATCTACTTCTTTTTTGCTTCTAGTCGATTACGACCGATGCCTTTATGTTGAGGATCAAAATGATGGCCCCTACATCATTTTTGATGTATGTGCTCTAACAGGCTTTCTGCCAACTGGCAACAATGGCAATGCTTTGACCTATCATAAACTACTGATTTGACTCTTGATCTTTCTTCTTCAAAATATTCCGACTCTTTCGATAGATATTTCCTTAGATATAAAAATGCCAACGCTTTGCCCGATTTGAAAGAGTTAGCTATTTTTCTCTAAATGTGGCTTTCCTGCCATGTTTTTTGTGCTTTGAGTCTTTCTTTAACCAAGGAATATATGAACTTAGCTATTAGGTTAGCTCATGGTAGGGAATACGCACTCACTTTATTGTTGGGCAGTTTGTATAGGTCGATGTATACTATGGTGGATAAAAAACTTCAAAGAGCATCGGTGGTCCGTTTTGGTTGCTCCAATTGTGGCTGCAAGCTTATTTTCCAGAGTTTGCTCTTTTTATCCCTGTTCAGCCCAATATTTCTTTCTTAACCCATGAGCATTGTCTTTCTTTGTGTGAAATCAAGCTCCACTCCTTCATATCCTATTTTTGTTTCTTCTTCGAATTTTTCCATTTCAAACATTCATACTCATTCCTTGCTAGAGAATTCGGACTTGATTGGTTTTAAACCCTTCCTACTCATATAGACGAAGTGATGTCTATAGAGTTTCAAGATTATGTCCGGAGGACATGGGCTAGTTTTCGTTATGGACGATTTCTTCATGTGGGTGGTAAAATCACCAGCACACCATCAGGAGTCTGCAGGTACAAGTTATACACCCCTTCTAAATTCGGTCAACAATTCAAATTAGTACAAGGGATTCCAGCCCCTTTCTTCATCGATAATGCTTTCTTGGAAGCTAATGAGTGGATGAAGAGGGTAAAAAAAAAACCATATCAAGAAGATAGATAAAACTATTGACCAATTGATGGACAGTTTTGTTATGTCGAACTTTGCTATTCGTACTGCTGTATTGGTTAGTTCCTTCGATACCTGGTATCAAGATGGTGTTTCCAAGCTATAAGATGGCATTAAATATATCGATCACATGGTCCATCTAGCTCGCAAAAGCCCATATCGTCCATGTATCTGCATTTTGATGCCACTTTGACTATTGGTGTCAACTTGTTTACCATGTTTTGGTGTATTGATATAGGAGGCAACAACCAACCTACTGTCCCTAGAAAAAGGAACCGATCCTCTTCTAAAAGGACTTCTCAACCAGCGCAAGGAAAGAAAGGGAAAAAGCTTGCTACTGAGTCTTCTTCAGAGGAACACAATGTTAATGAAGAGTCAGACAATTCCTCCAAAGATATGTCCACAGAGGAAAATGAAGAGGTTGAAAAGAAGGATGAAGATGATGAAGAGGATGATGTTCCACTTAATCAAAAGAGAGTAGCAATTCGAGAGAGCAATGGACAATCAAGACGCGTCTCTGCTGATCTTCCTTCCAACCCTCAATTAAGTGAACCAATATCGGTCGTTCCTCTAAAAGTTGTTCCTTCTGTCCAGACTACCACATCTATTGTCAGTTTTTAATCATCTTTGAGTTCAGGTATGAACTCTTTTGTTACTGCATATCATGTTGATGACAAACCTTTTGAAGGGTATGATTATGATTTTTGCTTCGTATAGTTAATGAAAGTGCCAGGCTGGCCAAAAAACTGGCTACTGATATAAGAGCTTCGGCTGCTCTGAGTGCAATATCTGAGGAAGATAAATAGGCTTTTATCGCGTCGATCGATCAGCATGATGCTCCAGCCAGCACAGTTACAGCTAAGCCTAAGGCCACTTGAAGAAAAAGTATTGCACGCAAGACTCGTTTTAGTGTAAGTACCATGTCGCTGAAGGTAAATTTTTCTTTTGTCAATATTTGTGTTTATTACTCAATTCCATTTCTTACCTTCTTATTAGGATTTGGGTGGTATTACCAGGAAAGCGTCAATAAGGATGATGAACCTTCAAATGACGATACTCTTTTGATGCGTTTGCTATGAACTAATTAATATCGAAGCCAGCAGTGGTGGAGTTCCTCTAGTCGTTACTACCCATCTATCGGTATCTTCATCTCAGCAGGTTTGCGGAGCGCTTTTAATGTTGTTACCATTGTAAAAAAACTTATGCCTTGTTCTTGTCCACATAGCAAGTTGGTAAGCCTTAGGATGTTCAAGATGAGGAAGATTCTGATGAAAACTCCAGCAGTCATCACCCCAATCAATAGGGCAATACACCTCTACTTGTTTTCTCAGTGGCCGCAACTTGTCCTCCAGCTGAAAGCTATTCTCCTGCTGTTGCAGATCCAGATAAGGACTCAGAAGTCTCTCTTGCACCGTCTGATCATACCACTGTTATTCCTTCGATGCCTATACCATCAAATTTTCCAATTGCCTCCAGTTCCCTATCGATCACCCAGACGACAACAATGGCCACAAGCATCTTGGCTGCTCTGCAAGTGTAACATCTCGGGATTTCCGGAACGTTAACACTCATTTGATCATAAGCACTACGGCAATAAAACTCTCAAACTCAACCAATTTAGAAGAATTAGTCAATCAGAGCCACTAAATCATTGAATAATATAGTTCTCTTAGCGTACTATCATCATTGAAACGACAAGACTAAGTATAAATTTCTAAATAATAATACTAACCACGCAGGGGTTCTAATGACCAAAACTAAAACTTAAATTCTCTTTGTCTCGCTTGACTCTAATCCATACCCTGTGTGATCTATTTTGGATTATTACGTGCAAAAAGGAAGTCAAATGGGAGTGAGCATTTGAGAGCTTAGTAAGGTCGCTCAAACGAAAAAAATTCGAAATAGTTTAAAAATGCAAAACGATGATGGATTTTGTTCACATATACAATTCGAAGATGATTTTCTTCCAGAATTTTAGAACAATTATAAATAGTTCTATCAGATATCAATAATTTTTTTAGATGCGATGCAAACAATCACTGATACACCCGCTAGTCCGTCCAGGTACTAGCCCTTACCAATACACCGGCTAGTCCATCAAGGTACTAGCCCACATAAATATACACTGGCTAGTCCATCAAGGTACTAGCCCACACCAATATCCTTCAATATACAACGACTCCCGCCATTAAACATCAATACAAAATCTCATGTCAATATGAAGAATGCAATAATGATAATTCAATGATTAAATCGATGAACAATGAGAAATGAATATGGAGTATGGAATAGAATTTTTAATAAACGTGTCAGGCTCAAAACAGTGTATTAATGGCAATCGAGGTAACTTCATAACAATTAATACGGAGTCCGAAGAAAGTTCGATAACAAAACAAAAAAAGGACATTTATGAGGACAAATAGATGAAACTGGGTTTCGAATAGAAATCCCTTACCTCAGTCCAAGCTATGCACTGCTATTCAGCATGTTCAAAATTTTCGAGTTAACCTAAATTGACAATTTAATTATCAGAATACAATCTAGTCTCATATACTATGAACTCAAAGCTGCTTTCTTAAACGTCACTCGCTCTGGCACTCTCAATCTAAACTCAAAACGAAACGGATCTCTCGGACAACCAACTTAACCGATTACTCCTCACGCCCGGTGAAGCATTAAGACATCCCAAACTTCATAATAAATGCTTATAAAATACTTTTACAGTTTAAAACAACATAATAAGTAATAATTTGAATTTTTTAATAAAAAATATTTTTCTTAAATACCAGAAAGGTCCAAAAATAACAATTAATGCTTCTAGCTCAAATTAAATTCCCATAATTTTCATGATAGCTTAAAAATATAGAAATTAGGATTTAAAAAGCGCCGAAACCATTTTAAAATTATTCGTCTTGTTAATCAAATGCGATACATGTTAAGCTACTAAATCAACTTAGAAAATTATGAAACTTAAACTGAGTTGTCTTCTTGATATAAAAAGATGGCTGTAAATTTTCCAAAACTTAATATTAATTTTAAATGCTCAAAAAAAATTTAGAATAACTACACTTGCAAATATATTAAAAATATCAAACGATATCCGAAAATATGAAATTTTTACAGTAATTCCAATATTGCCTAAGAACCTTCCTGCAAAGTTTCATCATTTTTTTACAATAGAACGTTGCCCAACAGCCACGTGGTACAGCTGTGCAAGCACAATGTACCACCTTAATGCACAAACCCATTACTTGTACCCACTTTCTTCCTATCCCTCAGCCACTATCCAGAAACTCAAACACACACACACGGCTGGTCTTTTTTTTTCCCTTACCCACACTCGAACACACATAATATATAAACCCACATCTAACACACTCTTCCATGTTCTCGTCCCCTTTTTAAGACCCATCTCATTTACATACATATATACACCATAGCCATGGACACACTCCTAACAAAGACAGCCCTTTCTTCTTCTCAAATATTCTCACTCACTCCATAATATACACACACACACACACATTACTCATAGCACCCTCATACCCACATAGCACCCTCATACACACACAGACACACAGACACACACACACACACATACACACACACACATAACTCATAGCACCCTCATACCCACATAGCATTTACACAGCACACATGCACTCCAAAACTGCATACTCTCCTCTCTTTCACACCGACTGCCGTGAGGCAGTGGGTCTTCCCTCCCTTTCCTTTTTTTTTTCCTTTACAGTTACCCACAAATATGAATACACAACCCACGCCACTACCCTCACATACCATATGCACGTCCATGGCAGATCTCCAACTCACACAAACCCATTTTTTTTTTCAGCTCACTCCATCTCTCCTACGGCCAGGACACAAAAACTTCCATGGTTTCCACACTATAAGACATTCACACCATTGCATCACCTATACCCAGCCACACTCACATCAAGACGCACAAATTAAACACACACAGCTTCACTCTTTACTCACGCATGCATACATGGGTTTATGAACCACTCTATACATGCATAAAATACAGAGTCTTACACTACCTCTTTCAAGCACTCACACACATGCAGTGGCGGAACCAGGATTTCATCCCGGGGAGCCTAAAAATATATCGAAGTAGATAAATATTTTTATAAGTAAAATAGCACACAAAAACAAAGTGCACTTTTCCAGTCATGTTTTACTATCGCGTTAACTTAATTAACTTAATTTCAACCCACCATTCAACTAAATCACATATCCAACATCTCAATCTAATTAGGTCCCATCCTCCATCAACAATCTCAAATCTACGTGCTCAATGCACGATTAACATCCATAAAGCATCAATTAATATTCTAAATTATCAAATACACAACTAACAACCTAAAATTATTAATCAAATAATCAATTCTCAATAGCAAAAGAAATTGTTCAAAATGCACACTGACCTCAGTCCTCAGAAATCAGAACGGCGTCGTTGTCGTAATGTCGTCGGTGACTGAAACTCAAAGTTAGATCTGCAATTTCACTATTTCAAGCGCCGTGACAGCCGAACGGCAGTGGCGAAACTTCCTCGGTTCGTCCGCCCGCTCGTAGACGGTAGATTTAAGCTAGATCTGCCAGATTTGATCTGGCCGGAGTCATCGGAGTTGGGTGGGGACTGGCCGGAGTTGGGGTGGGGACCGCCGGACTGAGGAAGGCCTTAGCCGGCTTCGCGCTTCGGAATTGGGGGGTGGCGACCAACCGATGAGCCCAGCCGACGACCGGTGGCCGTGGGTCAGTGGGTGGTGCCGGCGTGCGGCGAGCCGCGGTGGCTGAGAGAGCCGAGAGAGGAGGAGAGATGCCGACGTGAGAGCTTCACTTGACGCCACGGCGACCGCCGACCGGCGTTAGTGGGTAAGTGCGTTACCTTACGGTGATGAGCCGAGGTTGCTGATCAGATGACCGGTGGCCTTTGTGTGGTGCGGCGGTGACTGAGAGAGAGCCGAGAGAGGAGGAGAGCTGGAGAGGTGCCGGCGTGCCGCGGTGAGCCGGTGACTGTGAGACTGTGAGAGCCGGCTGAGAGAGGAGGAGAGAGAGAGAGAGAAAGGGAAAGTTGCAAATGAAAAAAAACACTATATATATATATATATTTTTTTTTTTATTATTATTTTTTATTTTTAAAATCTGAGGGGGGGCTATAGCACCCCCTCGTACAAGCGTGGTTCCGCCCCTGCACACATGCACTTGATAATCTCACATACACATGGTTTCACATATGTAATATATATACCTGTACATCCCGCTACAAACCGACTACATTTGTTCCACGACAGCCTCTCATGGTTGTCTCTACCCTTCCTCACAACCGCGCTTAACACCTATGGCAGCTACCATCGCTGTCCAATCTTCTCTATTCCCTTCAGCCATTATGGCTGCCATGGTCTCAACTCACAAGGTACAAAAACATCCCTAAACTCATATAAATCTCACAAGTTCTCTCATGTAGATCTAAAACTGAAATCTATAAATTAATTTAGAGAGAGAAAAGCTAAAAAATATCGAAAAAATTCTTCTTAATAGCCGTGCACTCTCTCTCTCTCTCTCTCTCTCTCTCTCTATCGTTAACTAGAAAAACAAAGGTAGAAAATCTAGGTTCGGCTGGTCCCTAACTCATCTATATATATGTAAAACCCTAAAATGGCAAATGACCGAAAACCCCCTATTCTTTCGTTAGTTATTCAAAACTAACCCGAAACTTTCTATTATTTCGAAAAGGTCCAAAGTAGTTATTTACAATAAATTATTACACTAGAATTATTTAATGGTATTTACATAAGCTGCTACAATGATCGATGCTCAGAGTCGCTAAATAAAAACATAGATGCTGACTCAAAAACATTCGTCGCTAAAACTCTTAAAAATATTGTTTTGCTAATTGTCACTAATACCTCAATCAATATCACTTATATTTACCATCTTTAATTTATAACTTATGGTTTAGCATAATTTTGTCGCTAATGGTTACAGCTAAAAATTTTGCTTACAAAAATTTACGCTAAATCTTGCACAAAAAGTTGTTGCTTAAATTAAACTAATCGGTTAACATTCCCCCCCCCCCCCCCCCCACTTATAAAAATTTCATCCCCGAAATTTCACTTATCATTTTGTGATCCTCGAGATATTTAATCAATTCCTATAAGCAATCACCCATCAATGCCTCAAACCAAATGATATACCTATTATGGTTCAACTGAGTCACTAAAATTTTCCCTAACTCTCTTGTTGAAACTTTGGTTTTCTCTCACTTGCTCCTAAAGTTTACAGAATCATGTACCTAAGTTCTGATATCAACAGTAACATCCCAAAATTTCTAGAGCGTTAACACTCACTCGATCATAAACATTGAGGCAATAAAACTCTCAAACTCAACCAATTTAGAATCGTTAGTAAGTCAGAGCCACTAAACCATTAAATAATATAGTTCTCTTAGCGTACTATCATAATTGAAACGACAAGACTAAGTAAAAATTTCTAAATAATAATACTAACCCATGCAGGGGTTCTAATGACCAAAACTAAAATTTAAATTCTCTTTGCCTCGCTTGGCTTGAATCCATACCCAGTGCGGTCTGTTTTCAATTATTATCTGCGAAAAGGAAGTCAAACGGGAGTGAGTTTTTGAGAGCTCAGTAAGGTCATTCAAACGAAGAAATTTCAAAATAGTTTAAAATTGTAAAACGACGATAGATTTTGTTCACAGATACAAGTCGAAGATGATTATTTTCAGAATTTTAGAACAATCATAAATAGATCGATCAGATATCAATAATTTTTTAGATACGATGCAAACAATCACAGAGACACTGCTAGTCCGTTCAGGTACTACCCCACACTAATACGCCGGCTAGTCCGTAAAGGTACTAGCCCATACCAATGTACACCGGTTTCTCCATCAAGATACTAGCCAAAACCAATATCCTCCAATATACAACGACTCCCTCCAAAATACATCAATGCAAAATCTCATGTCAATATGCAGAATGCAATAATCGATAATTCAATGATTAAATCGATGCACAATGAGAAATGATTACGAAGCATGGAATAGAATTTTTATTAAACGTGTCAGGCCCAAAACAGGATATTAATGGCAATCGATGTAACTTCATAACAATTAATACGGAGTCCGAAGAAGGTTTGATAACAAAACAAAAAAAAAAGATATTTACGAGCACAAATAGATGAAACTAGGTTTTGGACAGAAATCTCTTACCTCAGTCCAAGCTATACAATATTATTCAGCTTGTTCAAAATCCTCGAGTTAACCTAAATGGACAATTTAATTATCGGAATACAATCTAGTCTCATATACTATAAACTCAAAGTTTCTTTCTTAAACGTCACTCGCTCCAACACTCTCAATCTAAACTCAAAATGAAACGGATCGCTCCAACAACGAACTTAACCAATAACTCTTCACGCCCCGTAAAGCATTAAAACATCCCAAACTTCATAATAACTGCTTATAAAATACTTTTACAACATAATAAGTAAGAATATGGACTTTTCAAATTTTTGAAAAGGCCCAAAAATAATTTTCTTAAATACCAGAAAGGGCCCAAAAATAACAATGAATATTTCTAGCTCAAATCAAAGTCCCATAATTTTCATGATAGCTTCAAAATTTATAAGAAAAATATTTAAATAGAAATTAGGATTTAAAAGTGCCGAAACTATTTTAAAATCATTCGTTTTGTTAAATCAAATACGATACATGTTAAGGTACTAAATCAACTTAGAAATTTATGAAACATAAACTAAGTTGCCTTTTTGATATAAAATGAATGCTATAATTTTTTCAAAATTTAATATTAATTTTAAAGGCTCAAAACAAATTTAGAATAACTGCACTTGTAAATATAATAAAAATATCAAACGATATCAAAAAAATATGAAATTTACAGTAATTCTGATATTGCCCTAAGAACCTTCTATAAAGTCTCAGCAATTTTTGACAATGGTACACTGCCCAATAGCCATGTGGTACAACTGTGCAAGCACAGTGTACCACCTTAATGCACAAACCATTTACCGTGTACCCACTTTCTTCCTTTCCCTTAGCCACTATCCAGAAACTCAAACTCACACACACGACTGGTATTTTTTTTTTCTACTTACCCAGACTCAAGCACACTATATAAACCCACATCTAACACACTCTTCCATGTTCTCCTCTCCTTTTTAAGACCCATCTCATATACATACATATATACACCATAGCCATGGACACATTCCTTTAACACAGACAGTCCCTTTCTTCTTCTCAAACATTCTCACTCACTCCATATATATATATATATATATATATATATATATATATATATATATATATATATATATATATATATATATAGAGACACACACAGCATACTACACACACATGCACACTTGGGCACCCCACTCACACACACCTTTACTCAAGCACACATGCACACACGCACACATCACTCACAGCACCCTCATACCCACATAGCATTTACACAGCACACATGCACTCCAAAACTGCATATTCTCCTCCTTTCACACCCACTGCCTTTCCTTTTTTTCTTTTATTACACTTACCCAAAAATATGAATACACAACCCACACCACTACCCTCACAAACCATCTGCACGTCCATGGCAAATAACCAACTCACACAAACCCATTTTTTTCAGCTCACTCCATCTCTCCCACGGCCAAAACCCAAAAACTTCCATGGTTTTCACACTACAACACATTCACAGCATTGCATCACCTATACCCAGCCACACTCACACCAAGACGCACAAATTAAACACACACAGCTTCACACTTTACTCATGCATGCATACATGGGTTCATGAACCACTCTATACATGCATATAATACACATTCTTACACTCCCTCTTTCAAAAACTCACACACATGCACCCGATAATCTCACATACACACAGTTTCACATATGTAATATATATACTTGTACATCCTGCTACAAACCCACTATATATGTTCCACGGCAGCCTCTCATGGCTGTCTCTACCCTTCCTCACAGCCACGCTCAACACCTACGGCAGCCACCAAGTTCTGAAACTGAAATCTATAAATTAATTTAGAGAGAGAAAAGCTAAAAATAACTTACTGAAAATTCTATTTGTTCGTCCGAAAAATTCTTCTTCACAACCGTGCTCTCTCTCTTTCTCGGTAAACCCCCCCCCCCCCCCCCCCACCCTCCTCTCTCTCTATCGTGAACCAGAAAGACAAAGGTAGAAACACTAGGGTCGGCTGGTCCTAACTCATCTATATATATATATAAATCCCTAAAATGGCAAATGACAAAAAACTCCCTATACTTTCGTTAGTTATTCAAAACTAACCCAAAACTTTCTATTATTTTGAAAAGGCCCAAAGTAGTTATTTACAATGGATTATTACACTAGACCAATTTAACTGTATTTACATAACCCGCTACACTAATCGATGCTCAAAGTTGCTAAACGAAAACATCGATGCTAACTAAAAAAAAATTCATAGCTAAAAGCTCTTAAAAATATTGTTTCACTAATTATCACTAATACCTCAATCAATATCACTTATATTTACCATCTTTAATTTATAACTTATGGTTTAGCGAAATTTTGTCCCAAATGGTTACCAATAAAAATTTTGCTTACAAAAATTTACGCTAAATCTTGCACAAAAAGTCGTCGCTTAAATTAAACTAACCGGCTAACATTACCAAAGTTCGGGGTGTTATAGCAAGCGCACCCCTCCCAGCCTATTATTAATGATATTAATCAAAAGTTTCTACAACTTCGAATGGCCATCAATGCTTTCTCTTGTCCTTCGATAGGGACATCAGTCTCAACTTCCAGTGTCGGCGTGGCTACGATCTTTGATGTTTTCAAAAGCGTTGGCTTTCTGATGTTTTGGCTAATGAAGATGCCTTATTGAAGATAAACAGCTTAATCGATACTCTTGCCGATAACGCCTCTACTCTGAATAATGTCCAATCAGGGTTAATCTCTACTTTGAAGTTTCAGATTTCACTTATATCTTCTTCTTAGAAACAAGGTATGGGTATTAAATCTAATGCCCAAGTGGTGGACAAGGACATTGATGCTCTAAACACACAAATCCAAGAGAAGCATCAGGTTATCCTAGAAATTTCCAAGGAGATCAAAGAATTGAGGTCGAGAGAAAGGAACTAGAGATGAGAATGGTTGCTCTAAGTCAGAAAGAGCAAGGTCTACTTGAATGACAAAGTGAGTTGTATCAAGAGGCTGTCAATTTAACTACAGCTATGGAAGAACCTCCGAAGAAACGAGCTAGGACTCATTCCCAACTTTTCTTTACAGATCAAATTATCTCTAGGGCAAAAACTCAGTGGAAAGATATTCAAACTGTTTTCGATGTCTGATTTTTTTTGTCTAGTAGAGAATCCTTTCTTTTTATCAAAATATTGCTCTTAGGCAATTATTTGTAATCAGACTATTTCTTTTAGACTTTATTTGCAGTTCTTTTATCTCGGGTTTCTTAGCCTTTACCAGGCTAATGCAAATTATCTCTATCGATTGGTTTGACTCCTTCCCACATAGAAGGAATGTATTTCTTTAGATATTGAGCGTTAATAGGCTTCCTTCCAACGATTTCAACCAATATGCTCCACCTCTTAAAACTTTATGAATTAGAAAATGTTTGGGGACCAATTTTCAAATTTTGAATTTTTTGATCCTATAGGTAGGATAGTTTTCCAAACTAACTCTTTTTCTTGAAATATTTTTGGCAAAACTCTTCGATTGTACGATCTACTCACCTTTAATTTTTGAGCATGCAGTCTATCCAAAGCGTCCAATCGATGATCCTCCAGATCTTCTAGCTTGATTGTCATAGCCTCATTATATTCAGTTATCGGAACACTGTTTTGCATAGCTACTCGGAAAGATCTTACTGTTATTTCCATGGGCAACACAAGGTCATGCCCGTATGTCAAGGCATATGGAGTTATCCCTGTGCTAGACTTTGGGGAGGTTCGAATGCCCAAAGAACTTTTGACAGCAACCGATGCCAATCATTTGGGGTATCTTCAATAGCCCTTTCCATAATGTGCTTAATAGATTTATTTGTTGCTTTAGTTTGGCCATTTGCTTGTGCGTAATAAGGGGTAGAGTTTATTATTTCAAACTTATATTCTTTAGCAAACTCACGTATTTGCCCCCCAGTAAAAACAGTACCTTTATCGGCCTCGATTGTTTGAGGTAATCCAAATTGGTGGATTATATTCTCCTTAATAAACGTGACGACACTTTCTTACGTAACTGTCTTCACCGGCCTGGCTTATATTCTTTTTGTAAAGTAGTCAATGGCTACAATTATAAATTTGTGTTTCTTGGATGAAGAAGGATGCATTTGGCATATCAAGTCCATGGGTGAACCTCGGAAAGGCCACGGTTTCACTATCAATTGTAATTCTATGCATGGTGCGCGATGAACGACACCATGTTTTTGACAATCCTGACATCCCTTTGCATATCAGATGCAATCTTTCATTATGGTAGGCCAGTAATGGCTATGCCGTCTAATTAGCCATCTCATTTTGATGCTTGCTTGATGGGCACCACAAACATCTTCGTGCACCTCAGCCATTACTTGCATAGCCTGTTGCTGTCCTAAACACCTAAGTACCAGTCCTTCTGGTGTTCGTTGAAACAAATCACCATCTAAAAGAAAGTATTTAATTGCTTGTAATTTTATTTCATGTCTACCCTAAATTGAGGGTGTTGTAAAAATTGAATGATGGTGTTCTCCGGTCATCTTGAATTGTATTTGACTGGGTTAACCATTTCTAGTTGCCCATCTGTCACTAATCAGTGGCAACTATTTGGATATTTTAACCCATTGTTCATTAACTCCGTCATTACATTGGCGCTCCCATTGTCTATCCTGGGGACATGAGTTATGGTCACGTCATCAAATTTTGTTAGCAAGTATGACGCAACGCTAAAATACATCTCCAAACCAGGAGCATTGCATTTAAATTCTCCATTCAATTGTTTTTATAACCAACTGAGAATCTTCAAATATTTGAACTATTATCACATACATGTCCAACAATATCTTTAAACCAAGGATAAAAGCTTCATACTCTGCTTGGTTATTTGAAAAATATTTTTCAATTTGAAAAACAAATTGATATGTATTCCCGATGGGAGAGATTAATAATATTCCTTCACCAGCTCCCTAATTAGTTTTTCATCCATCAAACATCATTTTCTAAGGAGCGATGCCAACATAGATTACTCCCTTTTCATTGTCATCACTTGGATGATTTGCTAGGAAATCGGCCAAAACTTGGCCTTTCAAAGCTTTCTGGGGGATATAAGTTAAATTGTACTCTATTAATGCAAGAACCCATTTTTCCATTTTCCCTTTAAAACTGGTCTCGATAGCATGTATTTTATTAGATTCATTTGTGCAATCACTAATATGTCAAAAAGCAACATGTAATGTTGAAACTTAACTGCAGTAGAATACAAAGTCAAACATAACTTTTCTGCAATGGAGTACTTTTGTTCAGTTACATTTAACCTTCGACTAAAATAGTAGATGGCTTGTTCAAAGCCCTGACTATTTTCTTGGGCTAGCAAGATACCAAGCGATGACTCTACCACCGATATATACAACTTCAGTGGCCTCCCGATCTTCAGTGGCATCAGTAGAGGGGGTTTGGCTAGATACTCTTTTATTGACTGGAAAGCTTGTTGATGTTCTGCTTCCCATCCATACTCGATATATCCTTTTAACCCTAACAAAGCTAAAAATGCCTTTGTTTTTCCTGCTAAATTAGCAATGAATCGGCATAAGAAATTATCTTGACCAAAAAAATGCTGAGCTCCTTCTTATTCAAAGGAGGTTTGTCATTTATAATGGCTTTTGCTTTGATCTTATCAATTTCGATCCCCTTTTAGTGGACCAAAAAACCAAAAATGTCCCCTGCAGAAACTCCGAAAGCACATTTCAAAGGGTTCATTTTTAGAATAATGTTTTCTCATTCTTATGGAAGCATTTTCTAAATGTTGGATATGCTTTTGATGATCATCCGATTTAACCACCACATCATCAATATATACTTCAAAGAATTTTCCAATCATATCATGAAAGATTAAATTCATTGCCCTTTGATATGTTGCCCCAACATTTTTTAAACCAAAAGGCATTACTAACCATTCAAATGTTCTGATTACACCAGGACATCTAAATGTTGTTTTATGAACGTCTTCATCTTTGATAAAGATCTGATTATATCCAACATTTTCATCCATGAATGACATGATAGTATGTTTAGATGCTGAATCAACTGGCATGTCTACGATGGGCATGGTATATTGGTCTTCAGAAGTAGCAGAATTTAAGTTCCTGAAATCAATGCACACTCTTAACTTTCCATTTTTATTCAATATAGGAACAATATTAGACATCCATTTAACATACCTGGCAGGCCGAATGAATTTTGCCTCGAGGAGTCACTCGATTTCCTCATTAACCAATAGTGTTACTTCACTAGACATATTCTTGGGAGCCTGCATAAATGGCTTGAACCCCTGCTTGATTGGCAATCTGTGTTCCACCAGCTTTCTATCTAAACAGGGCATCTCTTCATAATTCCACTCCAAGCAGTCTTTATAATTCCTTACCAACTCGATAACTTCCCCTCTAAACTCGCTCAATAATTGAGCACTAACATAAATAGGTCGTGAATCAGCCTCTGTTCCAAAATTTACTTATATCACTGGGTCTTGTGTTTCTATCTTCAAATCATCCAACTTGGCTAGCGCCAATTGAGATCCTGCAATCGAATTCCGTCCCATCGGTCGTTTTCATCATCCTCTACACATTCTGCCCAATCAATAGGAGACGATCTTGCCAATCGTCTTTACACGGCATAGATCATCAATCTCTTAAGGATCTTTCTTATTACCTCTTATCCTTCTTTTACCTTATCCAAGTCTCCAGCCGTTGTCGGCTTAGCTTTGAAATTTTTGCTACTCTTTATTTTTCCAATTTTTAGCTATAGAAGCATCTTCTAGCTTCAATTGCACACCATGTCCTTTTCGTGCGTGCTTATCCATCAACATATATTTTCACATGCATTTGGTAAGGACCTTCTGCTACCAGGTCCAACCATGGAATCGACCCCTCGACCTCACACCAATACTTCATCTTCATCCAAAACTAGTGGCTCTATATCGTGCCGATAGAATTTTGCTTCAATACAATTTGAATCCGATAAGAATGGTTTATTATCGGTCTAAACTAGCTCAGCCACCTTCTTGCCATCCTTTTCCTCTCTCCAAAATATTAGAACCTGATGAAGGGAAGATGGGAAGCAGCCTTTGACGTGTATCCAATCCCTCCCAAGCAGAGCATTAAAGTTCAAAGAGGAGTTAATTACAAAGAATGGAGACAAATAATGTCTTTTTCCCGACCGTAAGCTCTATCGAGACTACACTCTTTGGCTTTGAAACACCTCCTACAACGTTACATACATTAATTTCGGATGGGATCAGATCCTTTTCATCTTTACACAGCTTTTTTAACATTCTAGTAGGTAGAATGTTTACTGCAGCTCCATTATCCACTAAGACTCTAGCCACTGGCTTGCCATCCATTAGCGTGGAAATAAACAAAGGCTTCAAATGCTTTGTTCTTTGAGGGTCTGTCCTAGTTAATATAACCCGATTTTCACGATCGATTATAATTCCCTTATTAGAATGGTTCTAGTTTATCTCTCCCATTGTATCATCCGTTTCTCTGAGTGGAAAGCTATTTGGTGTCGGTGCTTTGTCATCCTCCACATCTTCTTCCTCGTTTCGAATTACTTGCTCTTCCTTTGTCTTGAACATGAGAGGAAGAATGAACACCATGTTGCAGTCAATGTTTACCTCATGCTCTCTGAAGAACAACTTCCTTTTCGTTTCTATTTTTTTTTCTCGAGAACCACTTTGCTCTCTTTATTATCTTCCTTCTTACTTCTTTGCTAACGTACTGACAACTTCTCAAGCTGCTGAAATCTCCCTTTGGAGATCATTTCTTGGAGAATCGCCTCCTATGTTTGTTTTTTCTGCTCGATTCTAACTGTATTTTGACCCTCTACTTCTCTCTTCCAGATCCACTTTTTTCTCTCAAGTTAGGCTTGTTAGATTTCCAACTCCTTTTGCATTACAGCTGCAAATTTCCTTTGCACTCTTCTTTTTTGTGTTCTGCTTAAATTGATAAGTTTCTGGAGATGAAACTCTCTCTTGACTGACTGTATGCCAATGATCATTAGGGGGTACCTTTGACTTTAACATTCTTGGTTCCCCTCAATATTTTTGCATCATCTTGAATTCATCTTTTTGCCCAGCCGTTATGGGATTTTTGCCCTTGTAATTTTTTGACACGTATGTAGGATCAAATGGTCTAAACCTTGGTCTTACCATGTGGATATCAAGCGCCATCTCTGGGAACGGATCACTGTCCACCTCCATTACTTTCTTGTCCTTATCAACGAACTTGAGGAGCCCAGCTTCAATTTGATCCTGCACAACATTACGAAAAATAACATAGTTGTTAGTGTTGTGACTGTTGGTATTATGCCATTTATAGAATTTAGCTTTCTTATCCTTTGGGACCCTGAGAGGACCCTGATGCTGGATGAAATTTAGCTTCAAGAGGTGATCAATGATCTGATCTACTTGGTTGATATCAAATGACTATTTCAACATCGAAGATGAGGGATTCAGCTTATTAAGTTTGCTCGAGGGTAAGCTGATAGGGCTTCTAACTTTTACCAAAGGCTTGTAAGTAACTGGTTTCTTTCCGACCATTTTTACAACATCTATTTCCAAATTGACAGGATCTTGATAATAAGTTCCCATCAATGAATTCTTCTTAATCTGCTCCTCCCTCAATAGAGTTTTGTTCCGGGTTACCCTAGAAGATAACTCGAACACGTTCCTAAACTCCATTCCCTAATTTTTATTTTCTAATTTCCAAATCCAAACAATTGAGAGCTAAATTTGCTAACTCAGGCTTTGGCATTTGAAAATGACATTTATTTTTTGAGGCTTTAAATCTTTCTAGAAACTGCCCTGCACTTTTCCCTGAAAACTGTTTCAATCTAGCCAAATCAGCTAGAGAAATTTCTGGTTCCATTTTGAAGAATTACGCATGAAATAAATCTTCCATATTCTCCAAGGAAACACTGAATTTGGTTGCAAATTTCCAAACCAAAAAATGCCACCCTAGTCAATGAGTACTTAAACCATTTTAACATAACCCAATCATGTTGACCTAAATATCCACATTAGAAAGTAAACCTAGCAATGTGTTCGATGATCAATTGATTCCCTTCGCCGTGAAACAGGCTGAATTCCGAGACTTTTACCCCTAGGTATTTCCATCTGATCGGTGTCATCAGGGTATGATTTTTGATATAAAGGCCTATCGATAAGCCTATATCTTTCACCCGTTCTGACTTGGCAGAATTCATGAGGAAGTTGTGAGCCAAACCTATAACCCAATCGTTCCTTATCGTTCATTTGACCGTAACATGGGATTCTCAATTCAATTAATTCTCTTTAAGTTTCTCCTATGTGGAGGGGCATATGCAACCTCGACTCCCTGGCGTGTGTGATACTGGGCATTTCTATTTCTATGAATCCTAATATTATTAGGCCATGTAACATGGTAATTAGTGCCAATTACTCCTGCTTCTCTTCTGTTTGTCCCTGATTCCACCCCCCCTCCCATCGATAGGTGCGAGAATGTAACAGCCAGACTCATGTGGCTAATTTGAACTCAAGCCATTTGGCTCTTTCATAGCATTTTTATCCTTATGGGAGAATTATCAACTCCAGCAGATGAGTATGACTGTTAACAGGGGCATTTCTATTTCTATGAATCCTAATATTATTAGGCCATGTAACAGGGTTTTTAGTGCCAATTACTCCTGCTTCTCTTATGTTTGTCCCTGATTCCACCCCCCTCCCATCGATAGGTGCGGGAATATAACAGCCAGACTCATGTGGCTAATTTGAACTCAAGCCATTTGGCTCTTTCATAGCATTTTTATCCTTATGGGAGAATTATCAATCTCCAGCGGATGAGTATGACTGTTAACAGGGGCTTTCCCCTTTTACAAGTTTAGATTTAATACCCTAGCAATAGAAGAAGTCTATTTTTGGATTTCTCCCGACAGACATTTGATCATTTCTTTTTCAGAGGTATCTCTCTCCTCTGACACTCGCCTCACTTCATCTACTATTTTGGAACCAAACTGACTCTGATCACTGACCAGTTTGTTTAAAAACATATTTTGATTCTGCAAAGACATTCAAAAATTGAGACATCATATTTATAAACTCTTGGGTAGATGAACTGACCTGGTTCATCGTCTGTTCCAGAGTTGAGCCATCGTGGCCAGCAGCTGGCATCTCTATATTAGGACTCACATTATTACTGGAGCTTCATCCGTTGGTATGTTCTGAGTTTTGAACGTTTGCATTCACCCTATCGTTCTTGTTCATGCCATTAATGGCTTGAGCATTTATTGCTTCTTCTAAATTACCACCGTTATTGGTGGTTGGAGTTTCGGTACCATTATTGGTGCCGATATGCCTCACAACATTACTATGTGTGCTTGGCATAATTTTCTTTTTTAGCTACTAGGGTCCCACTGGACGTGCCAACGTTTCACTGCTGGGCGAACTTACTATCGATAGTCCGCCCAGGACATAATCGATGAATAATGTGAGATCTTTTTTGCCTCTCGGGCCAGAGGACTTCACTAAAAGGAAAACTAACTGATGAGAGATAATAAAGACAGTTTTTACAATACAACAAACACAGTTTTGACAGCGTATTAGGCTTTCCACTGATTTTAGACAAATCATCTAATAAACTGACTAAAAGATCTAAACAAACTATCTTCCTATTCTAGTATTTTTTTTTATGAATTGATGACTCGTCTTCTTGTTGCCTTGTATCTCCTTTTATACTTGTATCATTTGTAACCGTCTTTTTTTGCTACTGCCCATCCTTATCTTTGTTAGGAATAACTTCTTATGCACTGTGATCGGCCGTTTTCATCCGAAGTCCTCTCAATCGTGTTGATAACTGCCCACTCGAGAAACTGGTTATCAACTGCTACTGCTGATCTATTTGCCCTGTCTTCACTTTGTTTGAAACTGTTGATTTGGTCGTGTCTTTAGCGGTTTTCCCTTCTTGTACGGGTTATTCAAATATTTTGATTCCCGTATTTTCTTTCTTAGTCACTTATCTTCTCCTTTTTATTTGGTAACCGATGATAACCATAATAGTTGTGCCTTTTTCACTTCCTTTATTAATGCACCTCTTTGTGGTTATCATCATGCCACGTGTCTGTATGTTATTTGTGAAAATACTGGTTCCAACAGGGTGCTAGCCCATCATGCTTAATGGGCGTGCGGTCTGTTTCTTCGTTTGTGAGTCTGACACTTCTGAGGGTGATGTAGAGGCAACCTCAATAGAAGTTTACTGCCTCTCTTCCCTCTCTTTGTGCTCACCAATGTGTCGATGAGCATAGGATTGAACGGCTCATACAAGAAGCCATCGACCCTTTCTTCTCCTGGAGAGCTGCATAAGCACTTATGATACTAAGGTCTTTAGAGATCATCTGATACCCAAATCCATAGTATTCAGACTGGCAACGGATGGGGACCTGCTAATTTAAGGACACATGGCCAAATAGCTATCTTTATACACATTTTGCAAACGGCTTTACAGTTCACCCATTTTATGCAAGATTTTGTAGGTGGTATCAAATTGCCCTCGGGCAGTTAGCTTCTATCAAGTGGAGATATCTCTCATGGTCTGTGAGTATCTACCACACTCTTAACATAGAGCCTAGTTTCAAGGTTTTTAGATATTTTTATACCATTACCTATATCTATACTACCTATAAAAGTATGAATGTTATAAATCATTTTTGAATGATTAAGTCTTCCGTTAATTACGCTAATAAAATCTTACCTTCCCTTTATGGCACCCTTTAAATTTAGTGAAAATTAAATAAGCATTGGGAAATGTATCTATTCTAAACATTGGAAAATGAAAAGTGTGATGAGAAAGAAAAACAAAACAAAGAAATTCCTTTATATTCCCTTTTTTTATTTGGTTGAAATGAAAAAAAAAACATTTGCTAAAACATTTGGGTAATGAGAACTGTGATATAACTATTTCCTTGCAATTTTGGGTTTGTGAATAATTAACTAATTGAAAACCTTAAAAGCAAAACAAAACAAAGAAATTGAGATACGTGAAGAATTAGTTAAGAAACAAAAAAAAAAACTATTGAAAAAACAAAAAAGGGGTTAAATATGCATAAAAATGGTGAAAACAAACAAGGCTTAAGGATGGAGCGAATTTGAATTGAAAACTTGTTCAGTTATTGCAGTTGAAGACCAGATTTTTTATGCACAATTCCATATATGTTTCTTATTCTTGAAATAAAAAACGTACATTGATTATAACAATCCTATGAATTGTTTTATGTATTTCATTTATATACGCATGCATAGTAATTGTCTATATTGTGAATGTTGATTTTTGGTTTGGATAGATATAATGTTTCAACCAGCTTCTCAATGATTGTTTGTTAAAAACCCATTTTCCTTGTCTTGATGTTTAGGGAGAAAATGAACTGCACTTCTTCCTCAATGTCGCAATCAATAGAAAATAGTTCTCTTTTTGTAAACTTAATTTTTTAAACCAAAAAAAAAAGAATGTCTTTCTAACGCTTTGACTTATTCTTTCTTGTTTATTGTTCGATGGAATGTTTTAAGATAAATGAAAAAAAGATTTATTTTGTCTTCTCGTGATGAATTAAAAAAATAAAATCTAAAAATCTCGTAAAACCAAACCAAACTATAATATAATGATAAAAATATAGATCTTAAGTGTATACCATAAATCAGTTTAATACGTTACAAAAACAAAGACGTTAATTGATTCTTTTAATTTCTCTACTTATTTTTCTTTTCAGCAGCAGTATAAAATATTTGTTCAATTTAGAAGCCTGCAAAAAATATTTCATTGAACTAATCACTATTGCGAATATCAAATATACATTTATTCTAGCAAGTCATAAAAGAAAAAAAAACATAATTGAATTATAATATTAATATTTTAATTCAATTATGTTAATATTAATATTATCATTGAATTGTGTTATTAATATTATAATTCAAATATGTTCTTAGTGCCATGTAAGCCTATGGCAGTGATTTTTTCACTTTTCGCGGCGTCATATTTGCCGTTGGCGTAGAGTTTTTCCTTGTAGCAATTTGATCCCAAAAAATCAATGATATCAGATAAAAAATTACTCTTGATCACGTTCCCGTGCAACGCAGTGGCGGAACCAGGATTTCATCCCGGGGGGTTAAAAATATATCGAAGGAGATAAATATTTTTATAAGTAAAATAGCACACAAAAACAAAGTGCACTTTTCGATAATACATAAAACATACTAAAAAAACATCTAAAAGCATGAACACAACCTAAAATTTTGAACTGCAGGAGGTGAGATATATCTTGCTGCTTAGTAATGAGAATGTTGTTGGTTGCATGTGCATTTGAAAGTATAACATTTATTTCTTGAAAAATGGTATGACTAGTTTCTGCAATCCTTGCACACCAGGGGGTTTCTTTCTCGATAGGAAATAGAATCGGAGACCCTATTTTTCTTCTTTTGATTTGTAATGGAGGCAGTCAACAGATTATGATTACTTGGAGGGCTTCTCTGCCCTCTTTATTGGCTTTTTTTTGGGGTTCGGGGGGGTGCTGCGGTTACACCTAAGTAGGGGGTTGAAGATTACTACTAGAGTTTCATATAATTAGGCATTTGTGAAGAGATGTAGTGGAAGGAGGGCAGCTTTTCGTAACTCATTTGTTTTGTTTTACTATACCCTGCTTGTATAAGTGGCTACTAGTCCTCTTTTTTAGGGTTTTGTTTGTTGTAAACTTGTTGTGATAAAACACATGGCATGGAATACATGGCAGCATTTGACTGAAAATATTTGAGTTGGTTCAAGCAAAGTGCTAAATAAATGTGTCTAATACTTTGGCTGAATTGAGTTTGACTTATGTTGTGCGCTTGTACGATCTAACAGAACATGATCTTTGCTTGCAACATCATGATATTATATCATCATGAAGCAACTTTATGGCATTGCTGAGATAGAATGAAATGTGAATCTTCAAAATTTAGCCTGCTTGGACATTTGGTCTTAGGTCGCATATTCAAAAGTTTTTGTGGTGTGTATTAAATCTGCTTCTTTATAGGGAGCTCCAAGTAAAATCGGAAATCCTGTTCCAAATGTTCATGCTTATTCTAAAAAATTATCAATCAAAATTTTCAATGTACTTTTCGATAATCTTAATTTTTAAATGCATAATTAACACAACCTAAACCTATCAATCAAATAATCAATGCTCAAATGGGATAAAAATCCAAATGGGTCCCATCCTCCATTAACAATCTCAGCATCAATTAATAATCTAAATTATCAAACACATAACTAACAACCTAAAATTATTAATCAAATAATCAATTCTCAATAGCAAAAGAAATTGTTCAAAATGCACACTGACCTCAGCCTCAGAAATCAGAACGGCGTCGTTGTCGCAATGTCGTCGGTGGCTGAAACTCAAAGTCAGATCTGTAATTTCACTATTTCAAGCGCCCTGACCGCCGACCGGCAGTGGCGGAACTTCCTCGGTTCGTCCTCCGGCTCGTAGACGGTAGATCTAAGCTAGATCTGCCAGATCTGATCTGGCCGGAGTCGCCAGAGTTGGGTGGGGACTGGCCAGAGTTGGGGTGGGGACCGTCGGACTAGGGAGGGCCTTCGCCGGCTTCACTCTTCGGAATCAGGGGACGGGGCTTGGAGGCTTCGACAGGCCACAGGCGTGACGCGTGAGAGCTTGACTTGATGCCACGGCGACTGGCGTTACCTTACCGATGAGCCGAGCCGATGACCGGTGGCCGTGGGTGGTGCTGGCGTGCGGCGTGCCACGGTGACTGAGAGTAGACTGTGAGAGCCGAGAGAGGAGGAGAGAGAGAGAGAGAAAGAGAGAGAAAGGGAAAGTTGCAAATGAAAAAAAAACTATATATATATATATTTTTTCAAAATCTGAGGGGGGGCTATAGCACCCCCTCGTACATATGTAGTTCTGCCCCTAGTGCAACGCATGCTCTATAGTCGTGCAAAAAAGTAGCCAAATAGACCGGTACGACCTTAGTCGAAGGCATCGCGCAGACGTGACACTTTTGGCCATCCCTCTTTGGTCCAACCATTTGTGGAGGGACGAGTATCTCTTGGTCATAGTGCCGGCAGGAAGCAACTCTTTCTTAACAAAGTGGAGCGTGTGTCCAGACGTGTCCCTCAAAAATACTATTGGGATTAAGCCCTTAGCACCAATCCCATGTATTGCACATTTGTATCTATTGAATATAAATTTTTTCATTCATCATTTGGGCATTTACATCACAATATATCATTAACAGTTTTTTACTTTATAATAAAATGTGTATATGTACACTATTATATAATTATGATCATAGAGTATAATAGTGTATGGAAGAGATCTAGGTACCCAATTTCTAATGCATACAAAAATATGTAATGATTATGATAAAATATATAGTTAAATGATTATTCATAATGTTTGATGGAACTGGACAATCGTCTAGTACATTTGTAGTGTGCAAAGATGATATGGTTTATCTTGGCCATTCTGCATGCTAGTAGAGTGTCTGTATTGAACATGAACTACCTGAGATTATTAATATTTATTTTACTGTGACTATATAAATAATCTCTAGAACTACTATTATGCAATATTATTAATCATATATAAGGTGTTGTATTTTTAGAGTCATTAAGCAAAAGCTCTGATATATCTAAAGTGAGGCACATCTTGCATCAATAGCTCGTTTAATGTATGGTGACAGCATTTACTCTTATGTAACATCCACACTTTTGCATATTACCATATGATTATATAATAAAGTTCACCATTATGGATCGTGGCCACGTCCTTTAATAAGTTATTTATACATATTATTAGAAGATTGATTTATTTGTTAAATTAATTTATCATGAGACAAATGGACTAAGATGTACTATAATTACCAAGGAAATATAGTAGTTCAAGGCCCTAATGGTAATTATGAGTATCTATGGAGGAGCAAAGTTGTATTCGTTAATAGGGTTAAAGTTGTAATTTGAAAATCTCCTTGACTTAATTACCTTTTAATTTTTAGAGTTTTCGGTAAAATTTATTTAGTGAAATTAATTATACTAAATGTCCTGGAAAAGTCTCCCCCCCCCCCCCCCCCAGTGCTTCCCTATATTCTCTATAGCTTAGAATAATTTTCAAGAAGCTTAGATCGGAAAATTGCAAGAGCCTACACTCCGATTCAATGTAAGACTAGTTGGTGTCAAGATCAACATCGAAGGTTTTTGTCAAATTCTAATAAGAAAGCTAAGGTATGATTTAATTACATGTCTAGCTTATCACTATGTACTATGTGGGTCCTAAGGCATGGTTTCTATCTTCCGTTGAAAAATTATTACCTATGGGATCCGGTTATCCCTACAAATAAGACGAGAAAGAATACATTTGATGACTTCGATTGGGTCGAGATGTGTTTATAAATTGAAGAAGGTAGGGCCAATCAACTTTAAATTTCCACTAAGCTGTGAGCAACTTTTGAGTGGGGCATGATGTTTAGCATGGATAACGTCGAAGCAAGAGAGGGCTCAGCGGTTAACGGTGCTAGCTAATGGACCCGTGAATGCACGAGATAGGTTTAAAAAATTATCTTCCTTCTAATTTTAAGAGGTAAAACAAACGCGCATTAAGTCAAACTATTAAATTTCTAATAAACATGTAATATACATTCATATGTCTCTTGCAGCCTATGTTGTTCATGCATGTAAAATACCCCAAAGCTGTACTCAACCATCCTAATTTCGTTGATAGAGTAGAAGAGATGCATGAGAATATTAAAGAGATTTCAAAGCACCAAAGCAAGGTATTAAAAATATTGGTTAAAACACATTAATTAGTGATATGTTACAACTCTTGTTAAATGCCGGAAAATATATAAATTAAAGTATAAGGTCACATCCTGAAAACACTTTTTTGGAAAGATTTGTTGCATACTTTTACTTACAAATCGTATGTGAATGTTACAAAAAAATAATAAATAATCTTAGAATACTTTTACATAAGCAATGTTTTTTACATTTATATAGTTACAAATTATGAGTGACAATCTTGTACTAATATATAGTCGTAGATTCATTCCTTTTAACTTAATAGTCAAGCATCAATGTTCTAATCACCTCGTTAAAGCAATCTTATCTCCAAAGATACTGTGAAGGAAGAAAATCACCATTCATATGCTCATTTTTTATAATTTTGTTTGTTTTTGTTAACAGAATCTAATTTTCCCTCTGAAGGAATGATGTATATGAAGCTCAACCTTCCTATAAGCGTAAATGCTAATTGGGTCGTCTGATATCTTTCTTTATACAAAGCACTTCGCATATTTTTTGTTCGGTGCATAGTGAAAAGAAAATATAGTACTCAAAGTACGTTCTATGCATATGTTCAAATTATCAAAGATTGATCGAGTCATTACTATGTCTTTTTCTTCGGGCTATCCAATTCAAATTCCGAGTATGACTCATGCACCACTATTACATTGATACTACCTCGAAAACACCTTAGTGCTATCATAAATGAGTATATTTAGAACTACCATTGTGCACACCTTATCATTTGCTGAAGGCATATTAGAGCATAACTTGTCAACCACCATTATATTAATGATACCTCTAATCACCTTAGAATTATCACTTAATGACTGTTACCATTACCATCACCTCTGCCGTCACTATAATCCTACTGCTAAGATAATTACCACCAAAACCATCTCGAGAACTACATGTATCGTTGCAACCATGGCTTGTCAGAACTATTACAAATATTAATCTCATTAACAATGCTACAACTACTGCCACAAGAATTACCACTTTCACATTCGTAATCACTGTCACCTTTTCAGTTCCCACCAGTGCCATACTGTGACATCTACCACAGAAATCTCCCTAGTACCATTACCTTAATTATCATAATTGGTCATTGTTATTAATTAATAGAAAAAATTCTTTTAACTCATTTACCCTTACATTTATTTTCTTCCAACTCAATCTTAGCTTGCCACAAGTTATTTTCTTCCAAATACATATATGTTCTTAGTTAAAACTGAGTGTAACACGTTAGACTTTAACGGTATAACTTATAAAAAAATTAGAATCCTTTCAAACCAACCTTTAGAAATCCCAAAGAACATATAATTCTCTTGGAACTTCTAATGTAATTGCTGGTCAAGAGTTCTAAAAATCTTACTTGTCAAAAATATAAGAGCTCAACAAATCTTGCGTGTAGTAATCAATAATACTTATAAATTCTTTAATAATAAAATCATAATAAAGAGTTAGTAAGTAAGGAAGACTCCGTACTTTATATTTTGAGATTTTATGTTGTTATTCTAAAGTATTTTTGAAGTGTTAATAATCAAAATGAAGGCCTAGTATATAAGTATAATGATTAGGTAAAGTTGATTGGTTTCTTAGTTTTATAAAGTCTACAAATATAGAGCAAATTATACCTACGAATTTTCTAATAGTAAATCATAGGAAAGAATTAAATATGGTAGAAAAAGAAAAGAATACCAAAACATATAGGATTCTTAAATCTTATTTATTCAATAGTTGGAAACTACCACATACAAAGCTGAAGCTTATGAGTCAGAACGAGAAGATTCCTAAAAAATTCTACGTGACTCAAAGATAGAGTTCTAAACATCATGTTATTTAAAATTACTATTTCGGAGTTAATAATTAAAATCAGGGCCTAATGCATAAGTGTAGTCATTAGGTAGAGTTTTATAAGGTATATGATTGGCTTCTTAGTTTTATAAAGTTTACAAATATAAGAAAAAATATACCTACGAATTTTCATAATAAATGATAGGAAAAGAGTTAAATAAAAAGATAGGAAAAGAAAAGAACATCAAAATAAAGGTGGAAAAAGAAAAGAAGACAAAAACAAATAGGATTCTTGAATCCTATAAGGTGTTAATAATCAAAATTAGGGCCTAATATATAAGTATAATAACTAGATATAGTTTTATAAGGTGTATGATTGACTTCTTAATTTTATAAAGTTTACAAATATAAGGTAAATATACCTACGAATTTTTTAATAATAAATCATAGGAACGAGTTAAATAGGATAGAAAAGAAAAAGGACACCAAAACAAATAGGACTCTTGAATTGTATATATCTAATTTAAAAAAGGTGGACTCTATATGAAGAGACCAATTGAGACATCTCGGAATTTTCCAGAACGTTAACGCTCAATGAATCAGTATCACTAAGATAATGATAACCTCATAACCAGATCATTAGTCATCATCAGAGCAGCTAAACCTCAAATCAAACAATATTCTCCGTGGACTGTCATAAATGATACCCGCACAGGGGTTCTAACAAATAATACCAAAAATTAAATTCATTTTCTTTTGCTTGCTCGGCTCTAATCCATGTTCAGGTAACCTATTGTTGGCTGTCACTTACGGAAAGGAAGTCAAAGGGGAATGAGTTTTTTGAGAGTCCAGTAAGGTCGCACAAAGATTTCAAACAATAAAAAAGATTCGGACGATTTTATATTTAAACCAAATAAAAACTTTTAAAATGGGAACAAAACGATCCAAACAATCTTTCTATATATAATCAAATGATCATTTTGAAAGGGTTTTCAAAGAAAACCACAGCATTTTAATATAAACAACACAGGGATGAGTATAAACTCAGTTCCCTTAAATCAATAACCATTTTTAAAACACTTAAAGTGCAATAATAACATATATATAGCAAACATTGAACATGAGCAGTACAGAAGCAAAGTCACCCCGGCAGTGCTCGATACGCTTTACATATGCATATGTACACTGACTAGTTCATTTAGGTACTAGTTAAACTCATCCAACAGACTATCCTCGTAACGCCAACAATACAAACCATCCTTATAGCTCCCAAGTTACTAACTCGTGTCAACATTTAGAAGTAATAAATAGAATTCAAAATATTTACGATGACTAGGTCAATAAACAGATAAGTATGAATCAAAATTTCAAACGATTGCTAAACGGCTCAAATTTGGGTTTCACGGACGTGTCCAGATATTTTCATATAAATCTAATAAATTCATAGTTCAAAGTATTTGCAAAACAGTTGAGATAAAAACATCTGAGTTCAGAATAATGAGTGGGGTTCGGAGAGAAAATTCTTACCTCAGTCCAAGCTAAGCAATGCTACCAAACCTCGATCAAAATTCTCTGAATAAACTTAGATTGGCAATTCATATGTTAGAATACAATCTATGCTACAATACTATTACCTAATTTCAACTGCCCACCACGTGCTTACTTCTAACTTCGAAATCGCTCAACTCAAAGCGCGTCTCGCTCGCGGCCAACCTAACCGAGAACCCGGTACGTTCTTTAATGTGTAACAGTATTTTAAATTTATTATAAATTAAAATAAAATAATTTTATAGCTTAAAACATTATAATAAGTCAAAATATGAATTTTGTAAAATTTGAATAATGTCGAATTAAAATAATTTCTTTAAATACAATAAAAACCCAATAATTGCCATAATTACTTCCAGCAAAAAAATAAGTCCAATAATATATATATAGAAATTAAAATTAGAATTGAAAAGATACAAAAACTATATTTTAAAATTTTCATTTTCCTAAAACCAATGCGATATGGGAATCATAGCAAAACTACTCCAAAAATTATCAAATTCAAACTGAGTCTTATTTCCACCATAAAGACATTACTATAATATTTTGTAAAACATTTTTAAGGTTTAAAGGCTTCAAAAAGAATTTTTCATATCTGAAATTACAAAAAATACTAAAAATTCATACAATCTTAGAAAATTATAATTTTTTGCCAAGAATTCTAATTTGAGCTAACGTATTATACTGTAAATTTTCACATGTTAATGATAAGAGTGCATTATCCTGGTACGCGATCTGTACTTCTCTTCTTCCTCCTTAAATCTCTATACTCATAGACCCGCGTCAACCCAAGCCTTATTCTCACCAAAACCAACAACCTGTAACTCACCTTTATTTGCCAAACACACACATATACACACACACTTACTCACTTTCCCTCTTCTTTGTCTCAATTCCCACACATAAAATACACACATTCATTTTTGTAGAGAAAAGGTTTTATGTATTGCATTTATTAGACTTTCCTTTGCATAGTTACAAGAATATATATTGATTTCACAGGTGGCGTGAGTGAGTTGTGAAGAGACAGATGGACCATGTTATACACTTTAAACATTCGAAAATGCTGAGTTTTAATCTGAGATAAGGCTGCCTTGTGCATGGTATATGGGGCAACAACCTTGGCTGTGCGTGAGCAGCTAGTTTATGGTTTGCTTGGCAGGCTAACTGTTAACACATTTTACACACACAGGCACACAACACACTCACACACACTACACTATACATGCACGCACCCACACAACAACACAGCTGTACACACTCACACCCACAACACATACCATCCCACTCTCTACAGACCCCTCATTTTTACTAGCTTCATTTCCCACACCTAAAACCTCTAAACCCATTTCACCACAGTAGCCGTCCTCTCCCATACACGCACACATATATGAACACACATGAGCACACAGCACAGGTACTATCCACCTCACAGAGCAACTCTCATGGCTGCACAAAATACCTACACTATACCCACTTTACACTCGCATAGGCATACACTCATGGACATAGCTTACATATGCACCAACTCACTCTTCTAATACCCACAAGATCTTCTCACAAACACACATGTATGCACAATACCCACTCTTGCACAGCTAGCTACTGCCTCACTCACGCATACCTTCCACAAAAACTCACACACATACACATATGCACCTAATGCACTCACTCTTACAAAGCTACTGTCTTCTCTCCTTTGTTCAAAAAACACTCATGCACTCCCTTCCACTGCCATGGCCGATTTCCCTTTTTCCTGTGATACCCCAAATATTTTCACAAACACACAACCGTAATCCTTCCAAAATCTCGCGGTTCTTTCATGCCTCACACAGCCACACTCACACCAAAACACCCCATTCACAGTGACCCGTAAACACTCATATACGCACACATTACACAGCAAATTCTGTACCACACTACTCACAACCATCATGGTCACTGCCTCACGGCAGTAGCTCCTTGTGGTCCAACGCATGCACTCTTGCACTCACGTAATCACCCACTCGTTATACACTAACTAATATTCGATTTTCACTCATAATCTAAAGTTACGGCAGTCCTAATCTCACCCAAAAACTCATGCGTTCTCACATGTCCCTACCCCTATAAACTGTAAAGATTTCTACACAAATGAAGACTAAACAAAACTTACCGGAAAGGGATTCGATCTCCGAAAACTCCCTTGATCCTTTCTCTTATCTCTCTTGGTATCTCTCTCTCTCTCTCTGCCGCAAAATGTCTCCAACATAGCCAAGGACGGCTGATCACTAAATCTAATATCTATATATAATAACCCTAATTTGGAACATAACCAAAAAGCCCCCTCCAATTTTCTTTAGTTATTCTTATTTTTACATAAAACCTTTGTTCATATTAAAAAAAAAGTCCACAACAATATTCATGATATATTTTTTGTGCTAGGATAATTTTAGTAGGTCTGCTACTTGACCCGCTTCACTATTTGTCACTAGAAGTGGCTACATAAAAATATAAACGCTAGCTAAAAGAAAAAATATTCGTTAAAAGTTTCTAAAAATATCATTAACGCTAATCGTCGCTGAAGACCTAATTCTATATCTCCTATAATTGCTATCATTAAGCTATAGCTTATGTTTTTCTAGAAGTTTCTTGCTAAAGGTTATCGATTAAAATTTCATTCATGGATATCGACACTAAATGTTGCGTACGAAAATTGCTGCTAAAAATTAAATCAACTGACTAGACAATATCACGGTTCAATGTGTTACACCAATTAAGCGGGGGAACTAACACATGCAAAGGTGAAACTTACGTGTTAAAATGAGAAGATTCCTACAAAATTCTACGTGGCGCAAAGATAGAGTTTTGAAAATCATGTTACTTTAAAGTGCTTTTGAGGTGTTTATAATCAAAATTAGGGTCTAATATAAAAGTACAGTGATTAGGTAGAGTTTTGTAAAGTACATGATTGGTTTCTTAATATTATAAGTTTACAAATATAGGGTAAACTATAATTACAAATTTTCTAATAATAAAGATAGGAAATAGTTAAATAATAAGGTAGTAAAAGAAAAGAATACCAAAACACAAGTGGAGGAAAAAAAAAAGAACACCAAAACAAATAGGATTCTTGAATCCTATAAGGTGTTAATAATCAAATTAGGGCCTAATATACAAGTGTAATGATTAGGTAGAGTTTTATAAGATATATGATTGGCTTCTTAATTCTAAAAAGTTTACAAATAGAGGGTAAATTATACCTACGAATTTTCTAATAAGAAATCATACAAAAGAGTTAAATAATAAGGTAAGAAAAGAAAAGAACACCAAGATAAAGGTGGGAAAAGAAAAGAACACCAAAACAAATAGGATTCTTGAATCCTATAAGGTGCTAATAATCAAAATTAGGGCCTCATATATATGAATAGTGATTAGGTAAAGTTTTCTAAGGTATATGATTGACTTCTTAAGTTTATAAAGTTTTACAAATATAGGGTAAATTGTACCCACAAAATTTCTAATAATAAATCGTAGGAAAGAGTTAAATAGGGTAGAGAAGAAGAAAGACATCAAAACAAATAGGATTCTTGAATTATATATATCGAATTTAATAAAGTTGGACTCTAAATGAAGAGACCAATTAAGTTAGGACCCTATCACATGTAAAGTTGAAGCACATGTAAAGTTGAAGCTTATGTGGCAGATGGAGAAGGTTTTTAAAAATCTTACGTGTTGCAAAGATAGAGTTCTAAAAATTCTACATGTTGCAATTTTAAGCGAAGATTTTAACTTACATATATATATATATATATATATATATATATATATATATATATATATATATATATATATATATATATATATATATATATATATATATATATATATATATATATATATATATATATATGCACCAGCCCCACCTAGCTTAATTATGACATTTCATTTGTGCATACTCAATGGCTGACATTCCAAAAACACCTGAACAAACAACTGGACAGCGAAAACGTTCCTTGTAGGGATCTCTTTATGTGTAAATCCTAGAAATCTGAAACTTTAGATACTCGCTCGATCAATCACTCTAAGACAATAATATCCCCAAACCCAAATAAATGAATGACAACTATTAGAGCATCTAAACCAATGTCCATAATCTCAGGAAAGTGTCATCAATGAAACGTAAAATTTAAGTCTGGAAAAAATGTAAATAACATTATTCACCCACGAAGGGGGTCTAACCATCAATACTAAACTTAAGTTCAAATTCTTTGCCTCGCTCGGCTCTAATCCTTATTCGAGCAACTTAATGTTACTCATCACCTGCGGAGAGATAGTCAAAGGAGAGTGAGCATTCGAGAGCCCAGTAAGGTCGATCAAAGATTTAAAAACAATAAAAACTGATTCAGACGATTTTACATTTAAATCAAATGACAACTTTTAAAATGGAGAAGTAGAGCAATTCAAATGATTTTCTATATACAATCAAATGATATTTTTAAAAGGGTTTTCAATTAAAACCATAGCGTTTTAATATATACATAGAGATGAGTATCTACTCAATCCCTCAATTAATAGTCATTCAAAACACTTTATGTATAATAAAACAGGGATAAAAAATATTGAACCTGAGCAGTACACTATAGCAAAGTCACTCCGGCAGTGCTCGATACGCTTTATATATGCATATGGACACTAATTCGTCCATTTAGGTACTAGTTTAACTCAACCAACAGACCATCCTTATAACTCCAACAATACATACCATCTTTATAACTCCCCGATTACTAAGTCATGTCAACATTGAGAATCAATAAATAGAATTAAAAACATTTACGATGATTGAGTCAATAAATAGATAAGAATGAACCAGAATTTGAAGCCATCGCTAAACGACTTGAATTCGGGTTTCATGGGGCGGTTTAAAAAATACTTTTATATCAATCATAAAAATAAACATTCAACTTAGTCTGTAAAATGGTTATGAATAAAGCGTTTGAAATTAGAACATTGATATAGGATTCAGATAGAATTCCTTACATCGATCCAAGCAAAGCAATGCTATCAAACCTCGATTAATAATATCTGAATATGACTAAGTTCATAATTTATTTGTTAGAACACAATCTATATCTAGTATACTATAAATCCTAATATCAACTACTCGCCACGTGTTCACTTCTAACTCCCAAATTGCTTAACTCAAAGCGGTCCCGCACACCCTAACCGAGAACCCTATAATGCATAACGATACACCAAATACATATTAAATTATAACAAAATACTTTTATAGCTTAAAAAATTATAAAAAGTCAAAATATGATTTTTCTAAAATTTTGAATATTTTTTAATTAAAATAATTTCTTTAAAGGCAATAAAAGCCCATAAATAGCCATAATTGTTTCTAGCTGAAAATAAGGTCCCATAATTTTTGTAACAGCTTTAAAATATGTATAAAAGTTATAAAAATTGAAATTATAAATTGAAAGGCATTAAAACATTTTTAAAAGTTTTCATTTTGCTAAATCAAATGCAATATGGAAACGATAACAACTCGACTCTAAAAATTACCAAACATAAGTTGGGACTTATTTGTACCATAAAAACAATAATAAAAGTTTTCGAGAATATTTTCATGAGTTTTCAGGCTCCAAAAGAATTTTCAAATTTTTAATTACAAACAATACTAAAAATTCATATGATCTCAGAAGATTATGAATTTTTGCTAAAAATTCTAACAAATTTTAAACTATTATACTTAAAAATTTTACACATTAATGATCACTGTAGGCTATCCCATTCATGCATCGTACCTAACACTAACATGTTACCCTCTGACTGTATACCCAAAATCCACTTATTCCTTCTTCTGTTCCCTCAGCCAATCACCCCATGCATTCATAATACCCCCACTATTTTATAGACTCCATGATACACACACATTCAAACAAAAAAGCCATTTCACTCTCACACACTCTCACCCACGCACACATCACACACACACACATACCACCCCAAAACACACAAAACATAACCCATATTACTTTCCCACACCCAATGCCTCACGGCAGTGGGTCTTCTCCCCCTCTTCATTTTTTCTTCTCTTTGTTTTGTTCCACTGAAGCATTACACATACACACACTCTTATAGTACACCCATGTATGCACACACACACACACATACTCAGCTCATATATAGATGAGCTGCCTCTTGCAGCATCACCATGCACACACACTGTGCATATCTTCTCCCTCTCTTTCTTGACCTTCACTCACACACCTCTCCCACTTGCTCACACACAATAACCATGCTCTCATCTCACCCACACAAACACACACAAACCCAACATCACGGCATGCACAAAAAAACTCACATGACACACACAAACACACACAGAACACTACTAAAACATCACAGCAGTTGCTGTTTCTCCCTTTTCATGCCCACGTCACACACTATTCACACCCATCTTACAAACACTTCACACACTTACTATCATGCATTCAATGGCCAACCTGTTTGCAGTGGGTCTCCCAAATGCACTTACACAGGCATGCGGTCACAGCCACCATGGCTGTGCTTAGCGTGAACTCCCTTATCTCACTCACAGCAGCTCATTTTTCCCATGCTCTTATATTCACCAAAACATATGCAAGAAAACACGCAGTTCATCTCAGAATACATTAATATCTCATCATGGCAGCCCTTGGTCTCTCTCTCTCTCTCCATCTCCATCTCCATCTCCATCTCCATCTCCATCTCCATCTCCATCACCATCACCATCACCATCTCCATCTCTATATCACCATCTCCCTCTCCTCCCCCCTAACTATCAAAATTCTTTGGACTCTGTTATATTTCTTATGAGAATGCGTTACTTGTCTTTAATACCTTTTCTTGAGCCTTAAGCGTTTATTTAAAATCCTCGTTGATGCTCAATATTTATTACTTTTTGGGCATTGATTTAATCATTGTATTATCTATTATTGTATTATGCATATTGACATGAGTTAGTGTATCGATGAGTTATAAGGATGGTCTGTATCGGGGGTGATATAAGGATGGTCTGTTATTGTCGAAATATGTTGGTACCTTAATGGTTTAGTTAGTGTTCATATGCATATGTAACTACAATGTTATTGAGCATCGCCTTCGTGACTTTGCTAAATGATTACCCTGCACTGCCTGTGTGGCTTTGCTAAGTGTTTCCCTGCACTGCCGATGTGGCTTTGCAAATTTACTAATGCTCAATATCATTTGCATCATTTCAGTGTGATTAAAATTATTTCTGTCTCTATATCTGGTTTTAGGGATTGAGTTGAATCTCTTCTGTTGTCGTTTTTGAAGTGAATCTGATAATCATTTGTATTCCTTTTATTCTTGATTTGTGAGCCACCTTATTGAGCTCTCGAAAGCTCACTTCCTTTTTCTGTTCCCTTCTACAGGTAATAACCAATAATAGATTGCATTGCGTATGGATTAAGTCTGAGCGAGGAAAAGAGAATTGCAGACTTGGTCTTGATCATTAGAACTCCTGCGTGGGTTAGTATCGTTTAAAATTTTTCACTCAGAATCGATGTTTCAATTGTGACAGTACATTTGGAGTATTGTCGTATTTGATGTTTTAGTTGCTCTGACGGACTGATGGTGTTATATTGGTTGAGATTGAGGGCAGTATTGTGTTAGTGTAATTGATCGAGAAGGTTATTGGGTTTCCTTAGTGGAATTGTATTGATTAGATAATTAAGGATTCGATTGATTATTTTGTGATGAGAATGGTTTGTTAAGACAGTTGATGAATTGTAGTGCTCTGATATGAATGTTGTTGGGTTATCCTATGTGGTATTGAATTAATTGAACAATTGAGGATTTGTCAGATTGATCGGTTAACGTTCTGAAAATTCCGGGATATTACAGTTGGTATCAGAGCCAGGTTATGAGATTCTGTAGACTCCTAAGCCTAAGATAAATTGTGATTGAGATGAGACTTTGAGAAGGTGGATAAGGTGTTAACAAGTTATTTTATGTTCTAATAAAGGGTTGAGATTTTGAGATAAGATTGAGATTTAGGCTGCTAATCAATAGTGGAGTGGATGATATTTGCCTTTAGAATTTGAAGGTTTAACCAAAGAGGATGATTGAACTATAAGTTAATGATATTTTGGTGTTCTTGAGAAACTCTATCAAATCGAGATATAAGTGGTATGTTTCTAAAGGACTTCAACTTTGGTGCGCAATATAAATGTGAAGAATTAGATTTTTGGGGTACTTTTAAGATTATAATGTTCTCTATGATGGACTTAATAATAGTTTTGAAACGGCTACGTTCGAGGCATTAGAGTGTGCAGCGGATGCGTAGCGGTTATAGTTCCGATCTTTGGTGTTAGGTGAAAGTGCTCAAAGAGATTAGTTATCCATATTGGCTAAGTCAAAGTGGTACGCTTCGAAGGTTATTCGATGATACTAGTTTTGGTGTCAAACTAATAAATATAGACCGAAAAGATAATGTATCTTTAGAAGATCTCGTAGTTTTGATTGATAAATTTCATAGACATTGCATCAATACAAGTCAAATTGGGCCTTAGACATTAAGTTTGTGGTTTTGGTAATTAATAGAATACAAATAGGTAGGTTTGACTTGATATTGTTTTGAGTAAGCATGTGTTTGAGATACTAATATGTTTACGGTGTACGACTTTGGAATTTGATGTTGGCAAATTGAGCAGGTATTGTTATGTTTGTAAGGTTGATAATATGGTTGATGCATTAGGTTGGAAGCGTGTCAATGACATGGAAACTTTAGTTTTTAATTAGTCTCAGATGTCAGTGAAATGTCTTTCGCAGAGTATAAATATGACTCTATGGGTTGTTTTGTATAAGTGTAAATTTTGATCACTCATATGATGGTATGAGACTACGAGAACTGAAATTCAGAATTCATTGTCATCTTGTCGTGAGGTTCTACGACCATTAAAGCATAAGCGATGAGTTGATAGGTTAGCACTTAGCATTACCTAATTAATAAGAACAATGATGTTCGGGATTTCAGGGAACAATGCGGAGAAGTTCTGCAATAGTTAGAGTGCTAAGTGAAAATTTTCCTAACATATTGTGTTTTTTTTTATTAGAACAGGATATCTTTGAATAAAAGCACTTTTAAGTTGCAATCGATACTTGGGAAAAAATAAAGTTGTGTGGCGAAGTGTAGACGGTCATTTGCTGGACATTATTTTAATTGGAACCAGAACTTATGCAACATTTGAGTTTTGAAAGTTCTTTATAATTGATTGAACTTTATAGCTTAATTTTTGAGAATTTTACCCGGATATTAGAAATTTGATTAGATTGGCTTTGTGTAATTGTGTTTAACCGTTGTGTTTGACTTTTATTTTGAAAGGGATTATTAAGAGAATGAGCTCTCTTTGATTGTGATCTTATAGAGACTTTTCTTTTTATGGATTTAGATGTACTGTCTGTACCTATCATTACTAGTGATATGGTGGATTGATATTTCATTTTAAGAACTTTGAGAGCGATCACAACTTACTATTTTGGAAACTTATGTGACAAGACTGAGTTTCGTAGTACTTAGAGATTAAGTAATGATCTAGCTGATTTGGTTTTGAAAACCTAAGTTATAACCATAATCCTATAGTATAATGAAACTATGAGGTTACTGAATTGCAATTTTTGATTTTTGACAATTATTTTGGACAATTGGATAGAAAGTCATGAGGATGCTTTTGATTTGACTTAAGATGGTGAAAGGAAATGTTTCCAGTAGATGTAAAATTGTGGAACATGAAGTTCGATGACGAGTTTAAAGGATGCTCGGCCATTATATTGGATACTATAACAATTACGTAGTGAAAGTGTCATATTTGGACATTTTTAACATTATAAAATTTCGAGGACGAAATTTTATAAGTTGGGGAGAATGTAACACCCCGAATTTACTATTAGCTTTGTTCCCAATAATTAGCTTTGAGAAACGAGGGTTGCCACATGTTCATCTGATTCTAATCTTGCATGAAGATTATAAGTTGCATACCCCTGAAGATTATGACCGCATTGTCAGAGCTGAGATACCTTACAGGGATGAAGAGCCTGAATTGTATAATGCAATTTTAAGGCATATGATACATGGCCCTTGTGGTGTACAAAACCAAAGAAACCCGTGCATGAAGAATGGAAGTTGTAAAAGACAATTTCCAAAAGCATATTCTGCGATAACAAGATTAGGGGACGACTCATACCTGATATATTGCAGGAGGGATGACGGGAGGTCTATTGCTTTAGATTGACGTGGAGAGGTTATGGTGGACAATCGTTGGGTTGTGCCTTATAATCCATGGGTGCTAATGAAATATGACTGCCACATCAATGTTGAAATTTGTGGTACACTAACAAGTGTCAAGTACATGTACAAGTATGTGCACAAGGGCCCTGACTGAGTATGTCTTGAAGTTCGTCCAGGTCCTTCTTATGATGAAGTTAAGCACTTCGTAGATGCGAGATGGATATGTGCACCCGAAGCATTCTGGCGATTGTTTAAGTTTCCTATCAGTCGTGTGTATCCGTCGGTTGAGCGTCTTCAGATTCATCTGCGAGGTAGGCAACATGTGAGGTTCTATGCTCATCAAACCATTTCTGATGTGCTGGCCAATGATCAAAACAGTCGTACAATGCTCACAAAGTTCTTCAAATTGAATCACGAAGATATAAGTGCAAGGTAATGTTTGTATCGCGAAATTCTAGAGCGTTACCGATGGGTGTCAGGTGAAAAAACTTGGAGCAGAAGGCGCAACAACCAAAAAGTAATTGGAAGAATCTATACAGTTTTGCCATCTGATAGTGAATTATTTCATTTAATGATCTTGCTTAATCATGTAAGAGGGCCACAATCTTTTGAAGATTTACTCACTGTAAATGGAGTCATATTGTAATATCTCGAACTTCGGGAGCTGATTAAAATAACCATTCGGACTCCAAAAAATAAACGGGCACTAATTTTGAGTAATACTTGGGTATTAGAAGCTTGTGGAAGCTTAAAAGAATTTCGGGACAAAAAGTAATTTTTGAAAATTTAGGGGTATTTTTGTAATTTTGGAAACTTTAGGGGCTAGTTTCACTACAAGAAAATAGGCTTTTAGCGACGGGGAAATCCGTCGCTAAAAGCCCAAAATCCGTCGCTAAAAGAATTAGCGACGGATTCACAGTCGCTAAAAATCCCTCGTATAAAAGCTCGTCACTAATAGTTTAGCGACGAAATGTTTTAAATTCGTCGCTAAATATGTCATTTTTTCCGACGGATTTATTTTTAATTAGCGACGGATATTCCGTCGCTAATTATATTTTTAGAATTTTAATTTATTTTCTTTTTTGTCAAATTAGCGAGGAATAAAATATTTTAGCGACGGAATATTCCGTCGCTAAAAAACTTATTTAGCGACAGAATATTCCGTCGCTAAATAACTGATTGTAGGAATACTTTTAGCGACGGAATTAATCCGTCGCCAAAAGTCAATTTTTTTTTTGAAATTTTTTTTTTATTTTTCAATTACTCAGACCTGTAATACAATTTTCAATTCTCAACAACAACGCACAATAATCAATACAGAAAGACATATATATAATCAATTATAAAAAAAACTCATATATGTACAAGCCAGGAACCGGATACAGCCGGTTAGGAGAGGGGAGAAGAGTACAAGCTGGGCGCGGGGGGCGCGGGGGAAGCTAGGAACGGGCATGGGAAGGGGCTCATCAGGGGTTGCCGAGTCCCGGATCTGGATCCTGCTGATCTGGGGCCGACTCGGCCTGTCCAGCAGTGCCCTGCTCCCTGATCATCCTCACCACCACTGTAGCAATGCGCTGGATCTCCTCGTCGTCCAACTGAGGACGAGGAGCCGGTGTGTGTGGAGGGGCAGCAGGGGGTGAGGACGCTCCTATCACGGCACGAGCAGTCGTGCTAGGCAGGCCGTGTATGCGGCCTTTCGGCCGATTCACGACCTCCGGCGTATCCAGTCATCGCTTCAACCCCCCAGTACTCGCAGCTGTACTAGTGGACGCTGATGGCTATCCGGACTACTGCTCGGACACCTTATCTTATCAAGGTCAACATGTGCAGGATGCGCATAAGCGAAGTCGAGAAATTCGTCAACGCGACATTCAAAATCTTCAGCATTCTTCCTTTTCATCCAACTTCGATCGACTGACATGAAGACTGAATTATCGTACTGTATACCACCTTCAATTATGACCAGTGATTAGGCATTGCCGATGTAAATATGAATGCAAGAATGTTACAACATGTCTACATATTTTCCCTCCACTCTTCAACAGGTAGCGGTCCTATCCCATTCAGAAAAGCACATGTTTATAAAACAGTTTTTAACTCATGCTTAGTCCCATGTCTGTGAAAAATTTGGCAGCACCTCTCCGCATTTCTCCAAGTACACGACATCGATTAGGTGTTCTAACATTCATCTAACCTTGCTCAAGAAGGTTTGACGGATGTTAGAAAACCAGATCTGTATGCACCCGGAGAAACACATGAGAACGTGTACCAAATATCCACGACATAGAACACAAAGCATGAGTCAAAACACTGTTTTATAAACAATTAGCTTTTCCAAATTGTCCAAACTGGACATCCAAAGGCTCATTACAAAGCATTACTTTGTAATGAGTACCTTTGAATGGGAACTAAGGGTTTCTATGCATGCATGCGTTCAGAAATTGATAATATATGCAAGAATCTTTCCGAAATATCAAAACTGCAGAAAGATCGTTACATATGTTACCAATTCCACAATAAATAGAATTAGTTGGCAACGAGTTGAACCATCTCGTTGCCAATGGACTTCTCAAAACAACAACTAATATAAAGAAGGCAGGGTTTGTAAACAACGAGTAATTGAACCTTCTCTGGGCAATATGGAGTAATTATGGGAAGGACAAGGGCTAATTAGGGCTAACTGTGTTATTAAGGTTAATTACGAGTATTAATTATAGCTAATTAGGGTTGATTAGGACTAATTAGGGTTATTCAGTCCTAATTAGGGTTTAATTGTGCCGAGTAGTGCTGATTAGTCCGAATTAGGCTTAATTGGGTTATGTTAGGGCTAATTAATGTTAATGAGGGCTAGTTTGGCCTCATTATAGCTAATTAGGGTTGATTAGGACTAATTAGAGTTATTTAGTCCTATTAGGGTTTAATTGTGCCGAGTAGTGCTGATTAGTCCTAATTAGGCTTAATTGGGTTATGTTAGGACTAATTCATGTTAATGAGGGCTAGTTTGGCCTAATTATAGCTAATTAGGGTTGATTAGGACTAATTAGGGTTATTTAGTCCTAATTATGGTTTAATTGTGCCGAGTAGTGCTGATTAGTCCTAATTAGGGCTACTTAGGCTTAATTGGGTTATGTTACGGCTAATTAATGTTAATGAGGGCTAGTTTCGGATAATTATAGCTAATTAGGGTTAATTAGGACTAATTACGGTTATTTAGTCCTAATTAGGGTTTAATTGTGCCGAGTAGTGTTGATTAGTCCTAATTAGCGCTAATTAGGCTTAATTGGGTTATGTTAGTGCAAATTACGACTAATTAGGCTAACTATAATCAATATGCGCGTAATTGGGTTCATTTTGGCTAATTTGGGGTAATTACAGCTACTTTGATTTTCATTAGGTTCTTAGGGTTAATTAAAACTAATTAGGCTCGTTAGAGCTAATTAATTAGGATTAATTGATTTTTTAAAATATTTATTTTTTAAATGTCGGACACCGTCGATCAGACGTGGTGTCCGTGTTTGCGCTAACTAACAGGTATCTCAATCCAATTGGGTCCCATCTTCCGTTAACAATCTCAATTCTCAAATGCCGCCCAATGCAATAAAAATTAACAAAATCACACATTCAATCCAATTAGGTCCCATCATCCATCAATAATCTCAATATCTCAAATGCTCAATGCAGAATTAACAATCTAAAATCATCAATTAACAACCTAAAATCATCAATTAACAACCTAAAATCATCAATTAATAATCGCAATTACTTCAAATGCACAGCTAATAACCTAAAATCATTAATTAACAACCTAAAATCACAGATCAATAATCACAATTCTCAAATACACAATTAACAACCTAAAATTATCAAACAAATTATCAATGTTCAAATAGGAAAAAATTGTTCAAAATGCACATATCTGATGCGCTTGAATTATTTCAATTTAGGGTTTGATTATATTAGGGCATTCAATTTAGGGTTCAATTAGTTTAATTTAGGGTTCGGTTCGATCACGGCATTCAATTTAGGGAAAAATTGGGTTCAATTACATCAATTTAGGGTTCAATTAGGGGGTTCTATTGAATCAATTTAGGGTTCGGTTGATTTGGGGTATTCAATTTAGGTTTCAGTTGGATTAGGGCATTCAATTTAGGGTTCAATTAGGGGTTAATTTAGGGTTCGATTCGATTAGGGCATTCAATTTAGGGTTCGATTTAATTAGGGTATTCAATTTTGGGGTTTAATTAGGGTTCAATTACTTCAATTTATGGTTCAATTAGGGGGTTCTATTGATTCAATTTAGGGTTCGGTTGATTTAGGGCATTCAATTTAGGGTTCAATTAGGGGGGTTCAATTATTTCAATTTAGGTTTCGGTTGAATCAGGGCATTCAATTAGGGGTTCAATTACAATTAATTGGTTCAATTAGGTTGAATCGGGGTTCATTACAATTAATTGGTTAAGTTAGGGATAATCAGGTTTAATTGGGGTTAATTCGTTCAATTAGGGTTATGAGGGGTTAATTACTGTTAATTGGTTAGTTTAAGTTGAATCGGGGTTCATTACAATTAATTGGTTCAGTTAGGGTTAATTAGGTTTAATTGGGGTTAATTCGTTCAATTAGGGTTACGCGGGATTAATTACTGTTAATTGGTTAGATTAGGGATAATTACGGTTTGATTTGGAATAATTGGGAACAAATTAAGGATAGTTAGGGTTTATCCGGGCTAATTATGCTTTAATTAGGGTTTAGGGTTTAAGGTTAACCGGTTCAAACTGGTTTAATTGGAGCTAATTACGGTTAATTGGTTTAATTAGGGCTAATAAGGGCTAATTAGGGTTTATTGGTTCAATTAGGGTAAATCGGGATTAATTAGGGTTAATTGGTTAGATTAGGTTGAATCGGGGTTCATTACAATTAATTGGTTCAGTTAGGGTTAATCAGGTTTAATTGGGATTAATTCGTTCAATTAGGGTTACGCGGGGTTAATTACTGTTAATTGGTTAGATTAGGGATAATTACGGTTTGATTAGGGTTAATTTGGTTCAATTAGGGTTACTTGGGAACAAATTAGGGATAATTAGGGTTTAATCGTTACAATTACATTACAACAAATTAAATACAATACAATACACTACAAAAAATTAAATTTAATTACATTACAACAAATTAAATTCAATTACATTATAGCAAATCAAATACAATTACATTACAATAGATTAAATACAATTACATTATAACAATAGATTTAATGCGATAAATAATTTCTAGCATACAATTACATTATAACAACAAATTAATTTCTAGCATACAATTATATTATAACAACATATTAATTCAATATGATAAATAATTTCTAACCGGGAAAAAAAGTGAGTTCAGGCAGTGGTGGTGCGAGGCGGATGACGACAGTGGCGCACGGAAGGCAGCGGCAGAGGGTGGTGGTGCGGCGAAAGGGGAGGAACTGTGGCGATGGTGGTGCCATTGTGAGGTGGCTGTGGCAGTAGTGGGGTAGCTGTGGGGTGGCGAGGTGGCAATGGGGACGGCAGATCTGAGGGGAGAGGGAAGGGCGCTGTGGTGGTGGCGGGGGGGCCTGTCGCCGGCGTGGGGGGCTGGTGGGCAGGGACGGAGGCGGGGGCCTGTCGCCGGCGTGGGGGGCTGGTGGGGAGGGACGGAGGCGGGGGCCTGTCGCCAGCGTGGGGGGCTGGTAGGGAGGAAAGACGGGGAGGGGGAGAGAGAGAGAGAAATCTGGGTATTTAAGAACACATTTAGCGACGGACATGTCCCATCGCTAAAGATCCGTCAGTAAAACCATTTAGCGACGGTTTATACCGTCGTTAAACGTCCGTCGAGAATGGTTTTACTGACGGATTAATCCGTCGGTAAAATATTTTTTTGGACAACGTTTTTACCCACGAAAATTCCGTCGCTGAAAACAACTTTAGCGACGGAAGTCGTTCCGTCGCTAAAACCTTTTTTCTTGTAGTGTTTGCAAATTTTGGAAAGTATGTCTATGTGTCAATCTTGAGAAAAAAAAAGCATAACCTGATGCCACCTCTGGCTATCTTTGGTTGGATAATCTCATGTTTTTATTTTTTTGGGTTTTATCCTAAATGGAAAAGAAGCCGAGAGAGAGACGAAATTCGGAAAAAGAAACAAAATAGAGGGAAGCAACAAGAACCATGAAGAACGGAAAACAGGAGAAAAGAACTTCGCGAAAGAGAAGATGAATTCGAGCTAAGAAATCAGAGAAATGGAGAAATTGGGAAGGATTCTCAAGGTTAAATGCCTCATTTTTTAGTGTAATTCTTGTCTTGAATATAGTGGAAAAATTCCGTAATTAGGCGTGTGTGTTTCGCAAATTCTTCAGTGTGTACGTGTGTTCATGGTGTAAGAATCTGTGTAGGGATGTATTGAATCTGTAGGAGTGTGATTGCGAGTTCATAAGTGTGGAAGGAACTCAAGATTTCTCCCAGTAGCCATTGGAAGCTGTGGGTGAGGTATGAAGGTTGCTGGTTTATGCTCATGGCTGCCGTGGGTGGATCTGCAGTGTGTATGTCACTACAAGAAAATAGGTTTTTAGTGACGGAAATTTCCGTCACTAAAAAAGCAATTTCCGTCCCTAAAAGTTTTAGTGACGGAAAATTCCGTCACACGATTCCGTCGCGTATACCCTCGTCACTAAAAATTTAGTGACGGAATTAACGATTCCGTCACTAACTTCAGTGACGGAATGGAGACATTTAGTGACGGGAAATTTCCGTCACTAAAGGTATTTTATATTTCGAATATTTTTTTAAAATTTCGTATAAAATAATTGGTGACGGAGAATTCCATCACATAAATACGTCACTAAAAATAATTGGTGACGGAAAATTCCGTCACATGAAATACGTCACTAAAATAAATGGTGACGGAAAAATTCCGTCACTAAAGGTATTTTATCAATGTTTTATGCTTTTAGCGACAAATCATAATCGTCGCTAAAATTATAAAACAAAAGAAGTATAGTTTCGCCTATTTTTTTTCAAATCCCATTTTTTTCTCAAACCAGTATACAACAAATCCATCAACTCATCAAGCACACAAAATCCATTACTAGATCAATCTCCACAAAATCCATTACTACATCAATCTCCACAAAATCCATTAACACAATATCCATTACCAAATCAACCTCCACAATTTTCATCAACACAAACTCCACAAGTCCACAAACACATAAAATACCAAGTCCAACACAAATCCTAAACTATCATATAGTAGCGATCATCCTTAAACATGAAAGTAAGTTGATGTTTGAGCATTTCAAATTAAAGAGAGGGGATTAGTTGGTCACTCAATTTCCATCCTCATCAAGGTGATACTCCTCATTGGCATCCAAACCATCATTGTCATCATTGTTATCATCATCCTCAGTATTTCTGGATGGTTGCACAATCATATAAAGATAAATTTAACTAACAATTACTAAAAATTCACATCATAAATAATATGGTGAAGAATGATGAATCATATATGCTCGCACATAATCTAATTAGACTACACTTAAGTCATTATCTAAGCAAGCTCACTATTTCCCTTACCACAGTAATAGAACCCACCCAAAATCCCTTCCACTATACACACATACATGAATATGTACCTCAGCCTGAAGTCCCTCTACATGACATGCCTCTGGTTCCTTATGTTTTTGCATAAATTCTTCAAACAAGATACGCAGTTGTGGCTTCCAGTGATCGGGCATATCCTCAGTCACATTTTGTGTGGAAATGTGACTGTGATCCGTCTAGATGATCCTCCCATGCTGCTCAACCTCGACCGTGGTGGTGGTCTGCGTGTTCCAAGACCAACTGCACGTCCCTTCTTGTCAAGGACCTCCAATACAGTGAGCCACAGTTCCTCAACGTCATTCTCAGAGTTCATTGGCTGAGCACCTTCTACCTTAGACTTAAAGGCATCCTACGGACAATGCAATACATGTGTTGAGACAATTATACAATTAAAATTACCACTTTGAATGTTAGATAGGTGAAGAGGGCAGAAATGATCTTAGGCATTAACTAATATATAAAGTGAAACGGTTTGGATCTTACCCTGATTTTCTCCGCTTTCTCGGTCACATATGGCTTGCCTTGCTTATTCTTTAGACGGTGGGTGTCCTCGTAAACTACCAGCTTGGCTTGTGCTTTGGTCATCGTTGGATGTTGTAAACGCTTCCTATGCTCAAGAACAGGGTGTGGTACAGAACCACCAGTATGAGAGGCACCGGGGTTTCTTCTACGTGTTGAAACCATAAGGTATAGCCATTCATAAAGCCTTTTTGGTAAAGATCCAATCTAACATAAACAACCTCTTTCCACTCCAATAGATTGCAGCTCGCACACGAACATCTAATCCTACCGTTGTCCACAAAATCAAGGTGGCTATAGGCAAAGTTGAGGAATTCTATCACTCCCTGTCTAAAATCCTGACTTAGTAAACCCCTGTCAATTCTTCTTGACATCCAGCTTCTATCAACTGACATGATTACTTGTATAGAAATAACCTACAACCAACATGATAACTCGTAATAATATCCACAACATAGTAATGCTCACAATACCCATAGACCTAGATCAAAAATTCCAATATCTCTGCTAGTTCAATCCCTACAATGAATAACACAATATAGCTCTGATACTAATTACCAAATTATAATTCGGAACTCAGATAATCAATAACAAAATCACACATTCAACCGACCATTCAACTAAATCGCACATTCAACCGACCATTCAACTATCATTCAACTAAATCGCACACTCAATCCAATTGGTCACATCCTCCGTCAACAATCTCAATAATCACACGTTAAATCCAATTGGGTCCCATCCTCCGTCAACAATCTCAATAATCTCAATCTATAATCACAATTCGGAACTCAGATAATCAATAATCAATAATCTTAATAATCATCAATCTTCAATCAATTCGGAACTAAGATAATCAATAGTCAATATCCACTTTATTTTGGTCTTTCAGCTCTAACAGATTCAAACCTTAAATTATTGAATTTCTATTTTGGATTTGTAGGTGTTGAAGGTTTAGACCGCAATGATTAGTTGATTACAGTAATGAGTTGCAGAGTTGTAGAGATGCATCACGGTAATTGGCAAGATCAGTGGCGAACAGTAGAAAAAATAAAGTAATCGAAATTCGGAACATACCTTTGTCGCCGATTCGCCCATCGGTTATGAAGACCGAAGAAGACTGGGAGCTCAGAGCCGTTAGCGCCGGTGGTCCGGTGGAGTGGAGTGACATGAGGACAGAGCCACAGAGGTCTTCTTCTTCAGAACAAACAAGATGCAGCAGAGGTGGCCGTCCGTCAACAGAGGTGGCCGTCCGTCGGCCGTAGATCTACTGATCTAGATCCCAAAGAGCTGTCGCGACTCGCGAATCGCTCGCCGTCTCGTCGTGGCTTCGGGCTTCCTGGCTGCCGACTGTCGTGGCTCCGCCCTTGGCCAACGGTGACGGAATGGGAACAAAGGGAGGGGGCGGCGGTGAGAATTTGGGGAGAAAGGGAGGAGGCGGGAGCTCAAAGAGATGGAGGGAAATGAAAAGAAAAAAAAAAGCCCTAAATTATACATTTGGGGGTTTTCTCCAAAAACTCAAAAAAAAAACAAAAAATAATTAAAATTATTAGTTTTAGGTGACCGAATTTTAGTGACGGAACAAATTCCGTCACTAAAAGCCTTTTAGGTGACGGAATTTTAGTGACGGAGCCAAATTCCGTCACTAAAAACCTATTTTCTTAACATTGGTTAGTTTAGGTGACGGAATTTTAGTGACGGAGCAAATTCCGTCACTAAAAGCCTTTTAGGTGACGGAATTTTAGTGATGGAGCCAAATTCCGTCACTAAAAACCTGTTTTCTTGCAGTGTGTGTGTATTTTGTGAGCAAGGGGGGATGATTTCGGGTAAGAATTACGGAGGGAAGTTTTAAGGAATGATTATGGGTGGCGGTGTGTGGGTGTGTGGATTGAGTGTGTAGAATGGGTCATGGCAGCTGCGTGGAGAAGATGGGTGTGTGCATGGAAAGGTGTGATAGTGTGTGTGTAATCTGAATAGTGACCGTAATCGTCACTAAATGTGAGAAATTATTTAGTCAGTTTTTCCTTGAAATTCTATAAATAGTTAGGGCCCAAATTGGATAAAACACCAAACTGTAACCCCCATTATTTTTACAAGACTTATGTTCTGAAATGTTTTGAGAATTTTTGGAGTCCGCGAAGAGCGCTAAATTGGGATACCAATTAATGAAATTAATCGAATTATTTAGCATAGTAAAAAAAGTTATTTTAATCTGAAAATTTTATATAAAAATTATTTTACTGATATGGTTCATTGTCTAAAATTTCGTGCAATTCTGAGGCCGATAGGTATTTTTCGCGAAACTGACCTTTTAACGCTCGGTCTAGATACCGGTTCGGGATTTTCGGACGAAAATTTTCTAAAATACTTTTTAGTCTAGAAATGACATCAGGTTACTTAAAATAGCGGTTTAAGATATTTTTGAGATTTTTCCGGTGCCGGAAACCCGAAGGGGTGTTTTGGTAATTTTACCAATAAGAGGTATTTTGAAGTAAATTTACGTACGGTAAGATTATTTCAATGACTTTGCTTATGGAAAAGTCATTTTTGAGAACTGAAGTGTAACGGGGGGTGTTTTGGTAATTTGTCACCCCGAAGGGGTATTTTGGTAATTTGACCTAAGAAAGGTATTTTTGCATAAATTGACATATGGGAAGCTTATTTCAGCGATTCTACGTACGGGAAGACCGTTTGGGTCATTTAAGTCCGAGAGGGGCATTTTGGTAATTTTACACCTCAAGGGCGCTTTGGTAATTTTATATACGCGGTGCGAGGGGTTCATTTTGGGAGTATGTGTGAGTTCGTATTCAGTTATAATCTTGTTCTGTAGGCTGTATTCTAATGATTCGATTATTCTGTTTAGGTTAAGGCTTAAAAACTTCCGGTTAGGATAATTTAGCTGCAGATCCAGGTAAGGGATTCTATCTGAACCTTGGATAAGGACTTTGTCCGAACCTTATTCTATTGCTCGTACTCATCAGTACTCATGTGATTTATTTATGGCTAATGCCGAACTCTGAATTCTGTATGGCTATCAGCATGTTATTGCCCAGAAAACTTTAATATTGAACCTAACTCAATTATTTGGAATTCTTGTGATGTTCGCATGTATTGCATGCTGAGCAAAGTTGATCATTGTTTGTATCCATTCTTCTGAATTGTTATGTCTAAATCTGATATCTGTTCTCAATCGTCTTTGTTGTTTATCTGTGATTTTCTTCTAAAAATTCTGGTTTCTTCTGAAAATTCTGAATGCTGACTTATGCCAGTATGATTATTGTTATTGGGATCCGAATTGATTTCGGTGATTGAGCTTATGTTAAAGCTCACTAATATTGTTACTTTTTATGTGTTGACCTGGGTTATCTGTTCTGTTCTGAGGCGGGCGTTATAAGGCTGGTCTGAATCCTGCATGGAATGCAGGCCAGTACCTGAGTGGATTAGTAATTATTCTGGTACATCATGCATGTGTACACTTCTGTGCTTTGCCAGAATGGCATTGCAATCACCCAGGATCAACGTTGATTTTTGATTTTATCTGCTCTGTATACTACCGTGACTATTACGGAAATGTTTAAAAAGTATTATCTGAAATGATCTGTGCTTCTGTTGAAATCTTTTGAAAAACCTTCTTTGTATTTGGAAATGATGACTCTAGAAATGATCTATTATCGATTGTTCTTTTTGGAATCAGTCATGTTTGTTCTGGTTTATTTTGGTACCTATTTCGGATGAGTTTTTGATCCTTTTGGAAGTCATTGAGTTTTTGACCATCTGAAGTATTTTGGAAATTTTCGTCGGTTGGATTCCTTGGAATCGTTTTGTAATCCTGTTGGTAGTCCTTATGCGACCTTACCGAGCTCTCAAAAGCTCACCCTTTGTTTGATTCCTTTCTGCAGGTTTTGATCATCAGTAGATTGCTCGGGAATGGGGTTTAGAGTCTGAGATTCCGATGAGCCCATCACCACTGGATAGTAAGACCCCTGATTTGGTTAGTACGAATAATTTGTTCTTAGGAAATTTGAATTGTGAATAACCTAAGCTGTAATAGTTTAAGCTAAGCAATTATGATCCAGTATCTTGAGAAATCTGAGTTGATGTTGAATTAGATGATTTGGAATATGTGTTAATGAACAGGTCTGACAGGTTTGATGTGATCCGGTAGGTTAACGACCCGGGAGTTCGAGGCGGCGGAGCTCCGGATTTTGGGGTCATTACACATATATCCAACTTTCAAGCAAGCTTTAGAGAAAAGAGGCCTACTTGAGAATGATAATAGTGTCCGTCAGTGTCTGTTAGAGGCAGCTCGAACACGCATGCCTTCAGCATTGCGAGGTTTGTTTGTGACAATTTTAGTATACTGTGGACCAAGGAGAGTACGCCAATTATGGGATGAAATTTATCCTTTTATGGTTGAAGATTACCCATCTTCGAGCACTACAACCAATGTTTATATCACGAACTAGCGTCTTTGAGACATTAATGCTCTATTGCAAACTCATAACAGGAGTGTTGCAGAGTTTGATCTCCCAAGGATGAGAGAAGATTTTGATGATACTACCCGAATCCCAAAAATAATACAAGATCAGCTATCTATTGTTATTTCACAGGAAGACTTGGAATCAGTTGGTACACTTAATAATGAACAGAAGTGTGCATTCGATGGTATAATGCGAATGATGGAGCGCAATGAGAGTGCAATATATTTTGTTGATGGCCCAAGAGGAACTAGAAAAACATATCTCTACCGTGCCCTTCTGACAACAATTAGAAGTGATGGTAACATTGCGATTGCAGCGGCATCTTCTGGAATAGCAGCAACATTATTACCTGGAGGTACAATAGCCCATTCCATGTTCAAGCTGCCACTGACCCCTGAGGTTTCGTTTGTTTGCTCAATAAGCATACAATCTGATCAAGCTGAATTATTGAGGCGGGCTTCGGTTCTAATTTGGGATGAAGCAACAATGACTCATAGATATGCACTTGAAGCTCTTGATCAAACCTTATGCAACATTGTTGGTGTTAATCTTCCTTTTGGGGGAAAGGTTGTGGTTTTGGGTGGTGATTTTGTCAAGTTCTACCAGTTGTGCCAAAAGGTGGAAAGTCAAAAACGATTGATGCGTGCATCGTGAGATCATATTTATGGTCCGAGGCCAAGGTTCTTCGGCTGAAGAAGAATATGAGAAGTAGGAATGACCAAGAATTTTCCGAGTACTTATTACGAGTTGGAGAAGGAATTGAACCCATTGTTGCTGATGAGATGACTGGGGTTAATTCAACCATGGTTGTAGATTGGGAAGGACCGTAGTTTGTCGATAGATTAATCAATGAAGTTTTTCCCAATTTGGATTCGAATGCTAACAACCAGAGATATATGACTGACAGAGCACTGGTAACGCCACTAAATGAGCATGTGGATATGTTGAATGAGAAGGTCATAAAACATATCCGGGGGATGAACGTATCTACTACTCATATGATAAAGTTGAGAGTGACACACGTCTTCTATACCAACACGAATTTCTCAACTCCATTACACCCGGTGGTTTGCCCCCACATGTTTTGAGATTGAAACAAGGGTCTCCTGTTATGTTGTTAAGGAATATTGATCCAAAGATTGGTTATGTAACGGTACAAGGCTATTGTGTCGTGACCTTCATGATACCTATATAGATGTTGAAGTTATGACGGGACACCATAAGGGCACAAGGTCTTTCTTGCCTATAATAAAATTGAGAATAACTGATAGTGCAAATCTTCCATTTGAGATGGTTCATTACCAATTTCCAGTGCGCCTCAGTTTTGCTTTCATAATCAACAAAGCACAGGGTCAAACAATACCGAATATGGGGATCTACCTTCTGGATCATGTCTTCAGTCATGGGCAACTATATGTGGCATTGTCTAGAGGAACATCAAAAGAAGCGACAAATATATTGGTTAAGAAAGGAAGGATTGACAACATGGATGCAGTATACACAAAGAATGTTGTTTACAAAGAAGTGTTACAAGCATCACGTTTATGAGTAAGGACCCAAATAAGATTCATTTGACTTTTACTTTCAGCTACTACACACATATTATAGTTTCCAAGTTATACTCTGTCTCTACATTAAACTTAAGAAATATAAAGCTTCTACATGTTTAACATCATAATTGAAAATGCAGGAAATAAGGTCGACTACGGCATGTACAGTGTTAGAGCTAATAAAGACACCTTCAACAATCTTCTTAATCAATTGGATCTTTGTTACACGCGAATAGGATACAACAACGGAAGCACATTGAACAAGCCAAAGGTATCAAACTGACTTTTAAATCTAGTAACCATATAACATCTTACAAAAAAATGTCTGATTATATGAAACTAAATTTATAGGTAATAAAAAATAGGGTCATATGCCCTGGGTTGCCCATCACTGTTAAAATGTCTGGATTTGACTTGGGACAAATGGTATTACGAGAGCTAAGAACGCAGGAGCAAGAGCGGTATGTTCACCATCTCTTATAGCATTAGCTAATTTTACAGATACCTTATTGCCTTTAATATTCTTTTCTATGTTTGCAGGAATAAGGTAGTGCAAAAAAATGAGTGGGACTTAACAAAGGTGATAAATAAATGATATACTTTGACATGTGACTTCCATACAATCCAAATAAATACTTCTAACAGTATCTTTATATAGGTTGGAATACAATATCGAAGATATGAGTGGGACAAAAATAAATGTTTCAGGTATGCAACTACATGAAATTTATTCTACAAATTGAGGTTGAGAGGTTAAAACTTTTGTGATATAATTACAGGCACTAGCTACGGAAGCAAGACAACAAAGACGTAGGAGTGGTAATTACAATATTCTAAATGCCAGTACTTTTCATTGTCGTACGTTTTTCTAATTCTAGCTGATTGTTCATTATAAAATTAAACTCACTATCACACTGTCTTTAAAGTTTCTCAATGAGTACTTGCGGAGAAAGAAGATGAACATTACTGAATATAAAATGATATGTCGTTCTTTGATTAGGTAGGAAATAATTTTTTTTTGCCACAATTAAAAATTATATATGTTATTAAGATTGTAACTTGTGATGTGAGGGCTATGGCTGAAATTTTAGGAAAAACAATTACAAGACGTAGTGGAAAAGAAATAAAGTCTAATTGTTTCCTTATGCAATCTTTGGTGTTATTTATTTGAATGTGATAGGTTTGATATGTAAATTAAGATAATCTTCCTTCAGCTTTATGATGTTATATTTAATTTTTTTTTTAATTTTGATGATATCTTGCCGAAACATATCTTTGCGACTGGCGACTGATACAACAAATGACTCGCACACGCATCGCGCGTGCACGGCAGCTCGTTAAACAAATGCTATTGTAGACAAAAATAGTTAATCGTACTAGCCACTCCTCCCATAGAGACTCCCTCGTCCCGGCATCGCAGTCCTTCCAGTACAGTCGTGGCTCAAAGAATCGGCCCTTTACAAGAACGCCGGTCTTCGTCCTCGCCTGATTCTCCAGAATCCTGCCAAAAAAGTAAATAAATATATTAATACAGTTCAAATATAATTTAAGGCTAGAAAAAATTTAAATATAAAGTATGATGTGATTTTTTTTACTTACTGGCCCTCCTAGGTGAGAGTAACTCTCTGTTTACGCTGGGGGTTTATGCGTACCCCACGTGTTAGGTCACAGCCTTGTCAAGATCCTACAAAATACCGACATTAATACAGTTCAAATACAATTTAAATATAAGGCTATCAAAAATTGACTAAATATCGTTGTCAACTATACCTGAGGTAGAACCCACAGAAGAAGGAGAATCAACGTGCGTGTGGAATGAATCGGCATCAGACTGGGGCGACCGTTGGGGCTGGGGCTGGGGCTGGAGCTGGGGCCCCGTCTGTTGTACGTAAACACTTTGTGCCTCGTCATTAGTGGGCAAGACGAGGTAGGACCCACCGAGTAGAAGGCAGCTCGGCATCCACTTAGGCCACGAATAGCCCGTATTCTATCCATAATTGACTTTGTATAGATAAAGTGTAAAGAAATTAACACTCTAAAAATAATAATTAGGCAGAAAAACTGTTACAACAGTATATGAACCGACTATAAAAACACAATATGAACGAAGTACTATATATTTTTCGTGATGTTACAACAGTACATGTCAATCATTTTCGGTTTGGAAATCATCATCATCTTCATAACTAGACTCGTCATCCTCTTCTTCGTGGGACTCGTCGTCCTATTCATCTTGTAATTCATCCTCTTCATCAGTAGACTCAGTCACATCATCTTCAACAATTTCCATGCCTTCTGTGTCATCATCTACGACTTCTTCTCCTGCATGAAGTGTTGTTGGAAGAGGAAGATCGTCTTCCTCATTGTTCACCTCAACAGGTACCACGACAGGTGGTTGGTTGGCTTGAAGATGTCTACCTCATTGTCATATGTCACGGGCAATTTCTTGGACTTGATAACTGTATACCAATGAGATTTGGGATTTGCGACGTCCTCTGAGTAAAAGACTTGTGTAGCTTGACTTGCAAACACAAACGGCTTGTCCGAGGCAAGTCTTAACTTGACATTGACATCTACAATCCCTTGAGAGCTAACACGGATTTCTTTAATGCATGTGACATCGAACCATGTATATTTGAACAGTACTAGGCAATTTTCTGAACCCAAATATGCTAGCTCAATAATCTCATCTAGCTCTCCATAAAAGTCCATGCAATTCTCGTCATAATAGTAGTCGTTGACCAAAACTCCACTGTTTTGGGTTTATTTTTTTCAGTTATCACTTTTTACGTTAAACCTAAACCCATTGATGATATAGCCTCCATGACAGGATGCTTGTTTATTAGGGTCATGAGCTAGTAATTTCAAGCAGGAGCCTATTGGTATATCCATTGACTGAACCTATTGTAGATAACGGTAAAACTTAAGGATAAATCAATATACTAATTGGCCACATAACAGTATATAACACATAATATAATTTCATTAAAGACTTAACACGTCATCTGAACCATTGTACAAATTATGATTTTTGATGAGATTCAAGTCCAGCGTGATCAATGATTAAAGATTTAGCATCGAACTCACTACAAACCAATATAGTTAACTCGCTTACCACACATTTTCAATGATGTAACTCAATTTTTTTAATTAAGACATTAACTTACTCAACGAATACTGTAACTTCATTACAATTTAGAAGGCCATATATTTTTGTAGCAATATACTCTTCATCTGTTAGCCATCGAGTATAGGTTCCACCAAACGGCCTACCTGACTTCTTGAATATCGATAGTTGCCCTTCCAAATTTGTGCTGGATCTAGGGTCATTAATTTCTTCCTAGTTGATTTAACCACTTATCAACATCTGGCCCAAAATATTGGCTACAAAAGTTTACAAGCTCTTCCATTACATAAGCCCCCATAATCGAGCCATCAACACGAGCTTTATTACAGACTTTTTTCTTCAAATGGAACATGAACCTAGAAGTTTATCGAATTGAGTTAGGTGAAATATCATGGATAATAGGTTTTGCATTAAGTGTAAATGAACAACTGTAACAAGTTAAGGATTACCTCTCGAATAGATACATCCATCGATATTGCACAAGTCCACCCGTCTTAGCTTCATAGGCCAAGTGAACAGTCAGATGCTCCATTGAATCAAAAAACAAAGGTGGGAAGATTTTCTCCAGCTTGCAAATCATCACCACTATGTTCTTCTCAAGCACCTCTATGTTACTTACCCAGATTGTAGAAGAACACATATCTCTAAAGAAATGATATAATTCAGTCAAAGTCTCGCATACAACCTTTGGCAATAGTCCTTGGAAGGCAATATGAATGAATCTTTCCATGAATACGTGGCAGTCGTGACTCTTCATACCTTGGAACTTGCATTCTGATACATTATAGAAACGAGGTATGCTGGACGCAAACCCATCCGGAAGCTTCAAATTCTTAACCCATTGACAGACCTTCTCCACTTGTTTCTTATTTAGACAGTAAGGTGGTTTCAGAAGTATCATCCTCCCGCTGACTATCTGAGGATGCAATTCACGCCGTACACCCAACTATTGCATATCCCTTCTCGCTTTAAGGTAATCTTTTGATTTTCCCTTGACATTCATCACTGTGTTGAACACATTATTAAAAACATTATTCTTAATATGCATTACATCCTTATTGTTTCAGATAATTAGTGTCCTCCAATAGGCTAACTCAATGAAAATACAATGTTTCCTTCAGTTGTGCTCATTCCTGTATCCTGGAAGCTTCTGATCCGACACACCCTTTCCATATGGTATGTCAGTATCAAGTGCCTCCAGGTGTGAGAGCACTTCTTCACTAGATGGATAGTCCAGTATGATAACCTCACGCTCAATTTTCCCATTGAATTTACCTTCTGCCTACGGAACTGATGGTCCAGTGGTAAAAGCTTTCGATGACATCCGAACCACGAGGGCTTTCTGACGTGCTTTAATATATGACCGGGGTTCATGCCCATACAAGCAGGGCATGCTAACTTCCAATGTGCGCTCCAGCCACACGTCATTCCTAATGCGGGGAAATCATGTATAGTCCACATTAAAGCAGCCCTCATCTGAAAGTTCTGTTTAAAGGATGCATCATATGTTTCGACCCCATGATTCCATAACTATTTTAACTCATTAATCAATGGCCTTAAATACACATCTATGTCCTTGTCGAGACTCTTCGGCCCCAGAAGAAGCAACGACAAAAACATGTACGACTTTTTCATGCACATGCCGGTGGAAGGTTGTACAGGAAAATAATAACAGGCCGGCGTGCTAGACTGTCCTAAAGGACTGAACCCATCGGTTGCGAAGCCAAGTCTAACATTCCAAACTTCCCGAGGAAAGATTAGATGCTTGTGGTCAAACTTCTTCCACACCTCTCCATCAGCTGGGTGTGTCAACACATTGGCATCGTTGCTACGAGTCTCGCAGTGAGTCCTCGTATGTTTAGCCGTAGTAGAGGAGTAGTACATTCGCTAAAGCCTTGGTGTAACTGAAAAATATCACAATACCTTCCATGTAATGTTTTTCTTCTTCCCTTTGTCCAATTTGTACCTTGAATGATCACATACTGGACACCGTGTCAAGTTCTTATTTGCTTTCTAGAACAATACACAATCGTTAACAACTCATAAAACTAATGAGCCCCCTCGTTATGTTGTTGGGGACTGTCGTCACCGTGGTTGTCACTGCAGTCAACATTGGCATGCCCAGCATCCATAATCATATCTCGGTAATCATACCGTGCCTCTTCCCTAACTTGAGCTTGACCAGCCAGGTTGGACGACAATACTATCATTTTCCCATCTGCGTCCACCTTGTGTATCCACCCATAAAACCGTACCGACAAAGATTTCATTTTACTTCAAATCTTTTCTCCGACGCAACAACAAACATTACCACACAGACACCTTATCTTATGAAAGTCAACATGTGCAGGATGCGCGTAAGTGAAGTTGAGAAATTCGTCAGCGCGATCCTCAAAATCGTCAGCATGCTTCCTTTTCATCCAACTTCAATTCGACAGACATGATGACTGAGATAACATACTATAGACCACCTTCAATTATGATCAATAATTAGGCAGAGTCAATGTACATATGAATGCATGCATGTGAAAACATGTCTATATATATACCATCCGTTCTATAATAGGTAGTGGTCCTATCCTATTCAGAAAAGCACAAGTTTATAAACAGTTACCAACTCATGTTTAGTCCTATGTCTGCGAAAAATTTAGCAGCACCTCCCCGCATTTCTCCAAGTACACGAAATCGATTAGGTGTTCTAACATTCATCTAATCTTGCCTTATAAGGTTTGACGGATGTTAGAGCACCAGATTCATATGCCCCCAGAGAAACACATGAAAATGTGTACCGAATATCCATGACATAGAACACAGAGCATAAGTCAATACATAGTTTTATAAACACTTAACTTTTCCAAATTGTCCAAATTGGACATCCAAAGGCTCGTTACAAAGCATTACTTTGTAATGAGTACCTTTGGACGGGAACTAAGGGTTTTTATACATGCTTGCATTCATAAATTGGTAACATATGAAAGAATCTTTTCAAAATATCAAAATTGTAGAAAGATCGTTGCATATGTTACCACTTCCACTTTAATTAAAATTCGTTGGCAACGAGTTGAACCTTCTCGTTGTCAATGGACTTCGCAAAATAACAACGAATATTCGTAACGTAGGGTTTATAAATAATGAGTAATTGAACCATCTCTACGTAATATGGATTAATTATGGGATGTACAAGGGCTTATTAGGATAAATTAGGGATGTACTAGCGTTAAGTAGGGTAATTAGGTTTAAATATGATAATTAGGGCTACTTCCAGTCATTAGTATGTAATTAGGTTTAATTAGGGTTACTTCGAGATGTGTTAGGGGATAATAAGGGTTAACTAGGGTCAATTAGGATTTAGGGTTTAGCGTTTAGGATATAATTAATCTAATCTATCTATATATATAATAGGATTCGATTGATAGGTTCCTAGCCCAGCAAACACCCAATCCAATTTTTTAGAATTTTTGACTTATTTTATACCAACTTAATTACGTGTCACTAAATCATTGGCCAAAAAAACAGCTTAACTCCCATGCAAAATTCCACTAACCCCATGTCTCCCACTTCCCTCATCTCCCTGCCACTCTTTTGTTAGCCAGCACTTCATCTCCTTCCCTAAAAAAGCAAAGTCTCCCACTTCCATGATATCCATGCCACTATTTTGTTAGAGTCTCCCACTTCCATGATATCCTTGCCACTGTTTTGTTAGCCAACACTTCATCTCCTTCCCTAACAAGGCAAACTAACAGAGAAGCAAAATGAGCCGAGGGTGACTTCTTTTTTCTTGTAGTTCAAGTGAGCTTCTTGGTAGAAACAAAAAGCGAACGCAACATTCAATTTCTGGTCTCCTCAGGCTAAGTCTTCTCTGCAGTTGCTGCAACGTATGTGATTTCTTTTTTGTCATTGGTTGCAGATGATAGTTTTTGTTCCTCAGGCTAAATTTTTGTCTCCTTGCAGGTTAACATTCACTCTCATACATTCAAATTCCACTTCTTCATCTTCTTGGCTATTGTGTTTTTGCTTTTCTATGCTAGCATACCGCGTAAGAGATACTTTGATGTCTTTCATTCATGCAAGACAACCACCATGCAAAACTTTACATGACTAAGTTTCTATTTTCTTGCAGGTTACGTTCTTCTGTGGCATATACAGCTACTTCATCTTCATGGTCGTCATGGTCTCCACTGTGATCTGTTGACCCATTTCATAGAGCAGCACCAAACCACACACGCAAATCAGGAAAAACCCAAAAATACATCCAAAGTACAACCACATTGTGAAGGTTATGTCCATTGCTTAAGAGTACTAAATTTTGGAATGATGAATGTTCATGGCTTAGACTATTACTTTTCTTTCTTGCAGGTTAAAGGGAGTTCCTTGCACACGAACATCTTGAGGTGTGTTCATTCACTGTCATACATTTTATATTAGGACCAGATATCTTTTTGCCTATGTTGTGTTTTTGCTTTAATCTAAAACATTATGCATGGGGTGCGTCCCTTGCTGTGGGCTGCCATGTTTTGGAGAGGTGAGTAGGCTGGGCTAGTGGGTGGTTCCTGTGTGTGAGAGAAAAGGTAGGGGAGGGGGTGGTAGGGTACGACGATTGTGTTGTCCGTGTTGTTAGGGGTAATGGGGTGGATGGGCATTTTGGGGTGGGGTGTTTGTGTCTTGTACGTGGGGCTGCCCGTGTTGGTGGGGTCATGGGGTAGGGGATGAGAGTCGTGGTTGTGGTGGTGGGGGTCGTAGGGAAGGGTTATTGGTAGCGGGGTGGTGGGGTGGTGCATGGGGTGTATCCCTTGCTGTGGGCTGCCATGTTTTGGGGAGGTGGGTGGACTGGGTTGGTGGGTGGTTCATGTGTGTGAGAGAGAAGGTGGGGGGATGGGGTGGTGGGGTACGGTGGTTGTGCTATTTGTGTTGTTAGGGGTCATGGGGTTATGGGGTTTTGTTGGGGGTTTGGGAGTGAGGGCCCTTCCCGTTTTGGGGCTGCCCCATGTTATGAGGGTCTTGGGGGGGCGTGGGTCGTGTTAGTGGGGGTCATGGGGGTAGGCTGTCGGTAACGGGGTGGTGCATGGGGGGTGGGGGTTCTGGGTGGGTTTTGCATGGCTGTGTGTGTGTGTTAAAGAGGAATTACAGGTGTTGGGGGAAGGGGTGGGGCTGCCGTGTGTGGGGAGGAGTTATGTTTTAGTGTGGTGGTTGGGGCTGGGCTGGTTGGTGGTTCCTATGTGTAAGAGAGAAGATGGGGGAGGCGGTGGTGGGGTATGCGTTTTGTTTAGGGTGGGGTGCTTGGGGCTAAGGGTGCTGTGAGGTAACTATGTGTGAGAGAGAAGGTGGGGGGAAGGGTGCTGTTGGGTTGCGGGTAGATGGTTGGCTGCTAATTAGTAAGGCAGTAGCTACCTGCGGGTAGCGGCTTTGCGGGGTGGTGGTGGGGGGTAGGTGGCTTTTTTTGCTTTGGGGGTAGGGGGTGGGGGGTGTTGGCTGTGTGAGAGAGGGGTGAGCAGGTATGGAGGGACGGCTGGGGGAAGGGGCTGGTGTACATTGTTTGGGGTGTGTGTGAAGATTATATATAGGTCTGTTTATGGGTGTTGCTGCATGCTCATGGCATGTTATATATAGGACTGATGTCATTTATATATTTACATTGAACTGATTTAGCAATCAAGAATACATCTCTCGGTCATTGGTATATTGTTAAACAAACAACTTAAAACTAAGTTTACGATGGAAAATGTTGTTATGTAACCACGGTCACAACCTATTACTATAATCGACAAAGTTGTCTTTATATAATTTAGTTAAAATGTTTATTGTAGCTATAGAGAGTTGGCAAAACATTTTTGTAAAATAGCAGTCAAATAAGAGATTATAGCATTCACCACTTTTCTTTCTCTAGAGACAATTGCATGTTGTTATAAGCTAACAGAGCATCGAGCAACAAAAAGAAGAAAAGTGAGCGGAGAAAACAAACACACAATATAAAGTTTTAGGAGAGTCACTATTATGGCTTCATTTTCATAGCATCACCACTTTATGAGTCCATATTCACCGGTAGATTATAATGCAAATTTCGAACTCCCACTTAGTCTTACTCACTCTCTCTTATAAGTCTTAAAAACATAAGATAACCTAAGGGCAAACAATTACATGATTATAATAATACCCTTTTATGAGTAATGGACATAAAGACAAAGATGGTATCGCATGATTTTCTAATGTACATTCTACCCTCCTTTTAGTTAGCATGATTGATTTTTGTAAGCGATTTTCTGCAATAGGATTAAGTTTCACGTGCAATCAAAGAGAGCGTGGATATATTCATGTGACATTTCGATTCCTTTTGTGTACACTAAGTGAATATTAACCATTTTTCGGTTAATATACTTTAATTACTTTTCTTTACAGATTTGTATGCTTTGACTACTTTGGCTTATAGTAATTGTCTTGCAGTACAAAATAGTTAAGGGTGAAAATATAAAAGCAATACACCCGTGCATAGCACGGGGTTTTAGCTAGTTAGGGTTTAATAAGATATGTTAGGTTACGGCTAATAAGTGTTAATTAGGAGTACCTTGGGCTAGTTATAGCTAATTAGGGTTGATTAGTACTAATAAGGGCTAATTAGAGCTAATTAGGTTTAATTATGTGGATTAGTATTGATTAGTCCTAATTAGGGTTAATTGAGTTCTTAGGGTTAATTACGACTAATAGGGTTTAGGGTTTAGGGTTTAGCGTTTAGGATTTAATTAATCTAATTAGGTTTAATAAGATATGTTAGGGTTAATTAATTAGTGTTAGGAGTACTTTGGGCTAATTATAGCTGATTAGGGTTGTTTAGGATTGATTAGAGCTAATTATGCTTTAACTGTATGGATTAGTCCTAATTAGGGCAATTAAGGTTAATTGGGTTCTTAGGATTAATTATGACTAATTAGGTTAACTATAATCAAGTAGGGTTAATTGGGTTCATTAGGGTTTAGTTAGGTTTAGAGTTTAGGGGTTAGGGTTTAGGGTTTAATTGATTAATAAGATATGTTAGGGCTAATTAGTGTTAATTAGGAGTAATTAGGAATTAATTGGGCTGATTAATGTTAATTAGGACTAATTAGGGTTAAAAATATCACGTTAACCTAATAAACCAGATTTCAACAATCTAACATTCAACTAAATCACAGATATCTCAATCCAATTGGGTCTCATCCTTCGTCAACAATCTCAATACTCAAATGCTCAATGCACAGTCAACAATCTCAATTCTCAATTCTCAAATGCTCAATGCCCAGTTAACAGAATTATATAAAGAATGAAAATTGATATAAAGAAGTCTAACAATTAGAAATATCAATTACAAAGTAGATAGAGAATCATGCACAGTTAAGAAGATTAGGATCAATAATTTGGATTTTATTCCTTAGGATAGTCATAAGGACGTATCCGGCACACCGGTCTAGTATATTCAAGAAAATAAGTTTCTTTGAATGGTGGGCCCAAGGTTTAAACCTAGAAGCATAATAAAGGCAACAAACCTCCTTGACCACTAACTTATTCCCTTAGGGTTAATTCATGTATCTTTACGTTTTTCTCAACTGATAATAACGACAATATAACATTATATTATCATATTTGCCTAAAGGTTTCTATTGCCTCTTGGTTTTTTGCCAATTGACAAGAGAAAGTCAGTCCCAATGGTTTTGATAAAATTCAAATTCTATGTCGATCATAGAGGAGCAAAATTAGACTAGACACTTTGTCGTAAGTATAAGGACATTGCTTATTGATATTTTATCACAAGAGTTAATTTATTGTAAAAGGAAGTTCACCCATTTAAAAGTAAACTTGGCTATCTTTGACAATATAACTATGGAAATATAGATTGTATAGCAGGTTTTATGCCTAATTACACGATAAACCTCCTCAGGCTTACCAAAACCTACGACTGAAACCTCGACGTTTGCATTTACGAACACAAAACCCCAAGGTTTGCCATCTATTATTGTCGAATGATTTTACTAAAGGGAGTCAATAATTCCGTTTATTCTAAGGGTGGATTTTAAGTTATTACATATATAATTTCTCTTTCTTTTCTTCATTTTTCTTTTTCTCACTCATTCTTCTTCGTCTGCCATAATCACCATCGCCTCTACCTCGATACACCATGACTGTGACTCTCACAGTTGCTGCTGCCTTGTGGCTACATTTCTCCTTCCCTGACGTTGGGGCTCTTTGGGTTTTACAAAGGTTGGTGGTGAGTGTGGCGGTAGATTAACGAAGGACGGGGTTGGTGAGTTAGTGCAAGCAGTTGATCTGTGGTGGTGGGTGGATGTTCTCGTTGTTTTTGGGTGGTCGTCTGACATGGTGTTAGTGGGTTGATGATGATGATGGTGATATGGTTGGTTATTAGGGAGGAGTTGTGTTGGGGTCTTAGGGCTTTACAATGCTTGGTGGTAGTGGTGGCGGTAGATCAAAGATGGCGGACTTGTTGAGTTCGTGTAGACGATGGATCTAGCTGTGGTTGGTGGATGTTGTTGTGGTTATTGGATAGCCGTCTGGAATGGTGTTGGTGGGTAGATGATGGTCATGCGGTGGGTGAGTTAGGACTGGAGTTGGGTTGGGGCTTTTAGATTGTACAATGGTTGGTGGTGGTGGTAACAGCAGATCAAGTAAGGGCCTTACTTGAGTTGTTAGAACATAAAAAGAGCTATTAGAAATTTGTCGGACAAAAATACCCCCCAAAACTAGCTGTTATATAACTGTTGGGGGGTAAAAGTGGAATTTTGAAAAAAAGGGAATATGGCTATTGGGGGGGGGGATTTGAAAATTCAAAAGTTAATGGGCCAGGGCAAGAAAGAGGTCAAGAGTCCGGGCTCAAAAGAGGGCCAAAACCGAGTCAGAAACCCGAGCCAAACCGGGCCAGAACTGAACTGGACCCGGGCCAGCACTAAAAAAATAGGCAGGCCCTAAAAATGGGCCGGTTTTGGGCCAGCACTTTTTTTAGGGCCTCACCCAGGCCTTTTTAGAGCCGGCGCGAGCTGGATAATTTCGGAAGAAAAACAGGCCTGGCCCTAGCCCTAGCCCTAGCCCTGGCCCTGGCCCTGGCCCAAGACCCTATGGGTTCGGGCCAGCACTATTCACAATGAGGGCCAGGCCAGCTCGGGCCAATTTAAGGCCTGGTCAGGCTGGCCGGTTGGTGGCTTGGTCCTTTTGACACCTCCACGTAAGGCAGGGTTGGTGGGCTCGTGCAGGCACGGTGGATCTGACGGGGGTTGGTGAATGTTATGGTTGTGGTAGGGTGGTCATCTGAAATGGTGTTGGTGGTTGATGGTGGTGATACGGTGGGTTGTTAAGGTGGATTTAGGTTACGGCAAGAAGAGGAGTAGCTAAAGTCGATGAGAGCCGAGCTCTATCAAAGTTGATCGAGGAGGATGCTATAAACGTTCACGGAGGAAAAAGGAAAGAAAGGAAAGAAAAGAAAAGAAACAGAAAAACGAAAAACAAAAATAAGAAGATCAAACTTAGATGTTTCCCGATCTAGGCCGACGATATTGTTTACGATACAACTTATACTGAACTAATATAAAGTATTACATGGAAAGACGGAAATACCCTTAGACAATATGCAACAGTTGACTCCTATTAGGAAAATCCTTCACTTGAATAGATGACAAAATTTACGGTTTTAGATGCCTAATTGTAAATGTCGGGGTTTCAGTTTCAGGAAACGTCAGGATTTACAAGGCAATTAAGCCTATGTTTTATTATGCAAAAGAGAACTTCTAAAGGAGATGGTTATGATCTCCCGTACTTATCACGAATGTTTGGTGTGTTGAATTAAACTATGTCTTGTTAACCTAGCTTAAAAAAATATGTAATGTTGACAAGTACTTTTGCCAGTTTTCTTAAGCAACCGATAAAGGTAAGGCCAAATTCATACTCTCTTTTATTAATTCACAAATTGTGGTCGCTAGAGTATGCTTGGCTCATCTTTCTTTCTTTCTACCGTACGAGTCTTTAGAAAGACATAAATTCAAAAGCAATAGCAAGTAGACTATACTTGTTTTAAGGCAGCCGACTTTATGGTGTTCTTTTTTTTTTTTTGGGGGGGGGGGGGGGGGGGGGTCTTTCAGTTCACTTTTAAGACAATTATATCCCTCCCCTAAAAAAATGACGGTCATTAAAAAAAATTTAAATTTAAACATACTTCCTAAAGCTCTCCTACTTTTGAACCTTTTCTCCTGATTTTCTCTCACAATATCTACTATTTTTTCCCTTTCTCTTTTGGAGGCCCTCCTTTAATTTGCAGCATTATCTATATTAAATCTACATCTTTTGTTTGTATAGGCATTTCATGTGCCCCAAATACTAGTCTTATATGGTGCGTGAAAGCAAGTATATAACAACATTTTCAGAGTTTGAGTTTTACCACTTCATAAGAAGTGTGAGATCCTGATTCTACGTTGGTATTTCAAATTATTGTTGTTTCAGGAGTAATTTTTTATGTTAAAAAGTGAAGGCATGAAAGGAAGCCGAAGAGACAAAAGAGCTAGTATCTCAAGTAGAAGAGAAATGAAAAGTAAGTTCGTATATAATGAGAATCTTCATTTGCTTATTTACATATGTAGTATGCTAAGGTGTATGTAAGGTGCAAGTAGAGCAAGCACGCATGTGTGTGTGTCACTCGGTTGTAAGGTGCAATATGGCTCTTGGATGGCGCACGTCGCACGTGCCATCACTGCGCAACACGATTGACCTAAAGATTCTGCGATTGAATCTAGTCTTTTATTTTGGATGGCTGTAATTGAACGGTAGCACTAGTTCGGGCTAGATCCGCAGTGAATGTTTTGCTTAACGGTTAACCATAATGTTTGAGGCGTCAGATTTAACTGAATTTTTTTAATGGTCCAAACTGCTTGGGTGTTCAGCGAAAAGATACGACATAAATAGAGCCAACACTCAAAATCTCACCGCTCTTTTTTTTTCCTGCCTCTTCATTTTCTCTTTTTACATTCTGCAAACCTTCTATAATAATGAATTGAATTCTTTCTTGTAAAAATATTGTCCAGAAATGCGTACACTTGGGATGTTCATCGTTTGTGTAAATGTTGTTCATCGTCATGCTTTATTGTATCTTCAATGACATTTCGAGTTCGAATCCTCGTACATATGGTCCAAAATATAATTTACTGTTCTACCAAAAAGCAAAAGTAGGTCAGAGCCACAAATTCTAATGCCTTCCCTCATATAAGTATTAGTTTAGCTTTGCCAGCAAACTAATTTTATAAACGCTTAGTTAATCTTACTATTATGCTCAATAAGCTTTGTTTTTGATGATGGCACTTCATTTGTATTGGTCCGTCTTTTGTCACTAAAGATAGGCTACATTTTCTGCGACACTGTTTTGATTTTTGGTAATAACAAAAGTGTAGTGAATGTGTTGAAATGTGGTGCAATTATCAATTTGTTGAACTTTTAGCGAAAGCTGACTGACCTAATGACATGTAGATATTCACATTAATCAATTTTTTGTTTAATATGATCCACTCCTTTAGGTACTTTAAATATACCCTAACAAAAAATTACCAAAAATCAACCAACAAATGTTCGTTTCAAGCCAAGTCTCAAATCATGTCACTAGTCAGAAAGCAAGCATATGCTCAGCACCTTAAAGCAATCCAAGCACCATTGGGCTAACTCAAGATCTAGTAGATCCAGGTTTGCCCATGTTTCACGTTAGATATATCTATATAATTATCTAAACATTTTTGTGACATGGCAGGGCTACACGTTATTCGGAGGATCAAAAGCCTTGTCTCAGCCATATTTTATGTGGAAAAATGCATCTCAAAGGTAGGATCTTTGTTGTATTATTGTTCCTCCTTTTTGCTTTTGTGGACCATGATGCCTAGAGATATAATCTCCAGCTGAGTGTTAAATTGGGTGATTCTGTTCAACAGAAAGTATTTTATACTTTCATTGTTCTGTCCAAGTAACGTGGGTCCTCAAATATGACACATATCATTCCGGACTACTTTTCCTGAACCTAGTGGCAGAAATTATTGTACGTGATTCTGTTCAACAGCTGGTCCGCATTGATACATGCATGCTTTTTGCTGCTGTCTTTTTTTTTTTTTAACCTTTTGTTACAACTGCTATTGTGAAGCACGGGAATGCGACCACTCAAAGTTACACAAGTGAACAACCCATAGATTCACTAGAACTAACTGCCAGGGGTAAGTTTACTATGTTCGACAAGTGATAAGTAATGCAAATTTGACAATTGACGGAGGCTACGAAAATTGTGCCCCCACGAGCTACTTTATAAAACCCCTCCTAATAGGCTATGAGAACTCTCATCTAAGGCTACTTGCTGAACCCGCAGTAGACTGAGGAAGGGCTCGCGTTTACACTAGTCAAGTGAAAAAGATAAGTAAGTTCCTCTTTTTAAACTAATATAGTTCTTTGAAAGGGAGTAACCAATATTTCTAGTCTTTTGAAGTCACGAGACAGTCTCATTAGAAGGAAGAAAAATGGCTTGTCGTCTGATATCGTTTCTGCGTTTTGCCTTGTTTGCCACAATATCAGCAGCACCCAAAATAGCAGCCATATGTCAGCCCAAGTTCGGTTGCCCTACTGAATGCGGCAAGCTTAAAGATATCCCTTTCCCCTTCGGTACAAGCCGGGGATGCTACCTTGAAAAATCATTCCTTATCACTTGCAACCGAACTTTCAGTCCTCCCAGGGCTTTTTTGCGTAGAAGTACTACTATAGAAGTACTTAACATATCACTTGATGGCCTGATGCGCATTTCCGTCGTCGTAGCGCGCGATTGCTATGACGAATCTGGAGCACGAATCAGAGGCATGAGCAAGTCGCCGCACCTTAGGCTGTCGAAATTTCCTATCTCCAATATTTATAACAAGTTTACCGCGATTGGCTGTGCCACAGCTGCCATAATCCAAGGAATTAGCGGAGGGAATTACTCTACCGGATGTATATCACAATGTGGCGACCTTCAGAATGTGGTAAACGGTTCGTGTTCCGGGGTTGGCTGTTGCCAGACTTCCATTCCTAATGGAATCAAGAATTCTATGTTTGCGGTTAACCTCTATGGGACAGAGGTACCAAAATTCGCCCCTTGTAGCCATGCTTTTGTTGTAGAAGAAAAGGCTTTCAATTTTTCTTCACTAGACCTAAAGGACTTGCGTGGAAGTATGCACGTTCCGGTCGTGCTGGATTATGCAGTAGGAGAGGAGAGTTGCGCAGAAGCTCAATCTAGTATAAGCTATGCGTGTCGAGCAAAGAATAGCATTTGTGTCAACTCAACCAACGAACAGCAGGCTTTGTGTCGAGCAAAGAATATCTGTGCAATTGTTCAGCAGGCTTTGAGGGGAATCCTTATCTCTTGGATGGTTGCAAAGGTAAAATCAGTGCTCAATTGTTTAATCGTTGCTGAAAGTGTCAACCATCATACCTGATTAGCGATCTACTTTACAAAGTAGAACTGCAAATCTAACGTAGTTCACAATCAAAATTTTTATCAAAAATTTTTATGGTTATTTAATTTTCTCCAGTGATTTTCACGCTTATGTTTGAATGCGTGACCTTCCCTTTTACAAAAATTAACTAAACCTTATTGTGAAATATAAATAAGGAATCTTATTGCGCATAAAGCTAATTTGGTATCGTACATATAGAGGGACAAAAAATAGATTTCTTAGTACCCAAAAAAGAAAAATACTTTACAGATAAAAATATCCAATGAACATATCCGAATTTGTTATTGCATAAGATATTTTTATTGTGCTTGGACAGGAATCTTTTGAAAATCATTTGTACATTTCAATGGCATGCCATTTCTGCTGTACCTTAACTACCCACATGTAAGCTTCATTTTTATAAAGAAAACTTTGGTCTATATATTTTCTTTCATACCATATGGTATATAAAGTTGACCAACACGACTAATTAAATTATTAAATTAAAGTATAAAGAGAAAATAGTAAGATCAATACAATATCTCATGCGGCAAGTACATAAGGTTTAAACAGTTTAACCATTTACAGAACCTCGTTATAAGTAAATTGTTGAAAAAAATTCAACTAAAACTTAACAGACATGCTTAATAAGTTTATATATATTGTGCGCGTGTGTGCGTGGTGTATATATATGTGTGTGTGTGTGTGTGTGTGCCGGCTACATTTGGTCATCCATCTATTGCTAGATAGACGGGTCAGATCTATTTTTTTTCAGTAAATTTCACCTTCGCTACAGAGAGTGAATTGCGCTTCTTATTTGTTTATAATTCCCTTTGACTCACCAAGTCCAAGCGAGACATTTTCTTTAAAATCCTCGTCCACTGAAAAAATGTAGCAGACAACGAGTATTCTTTTCTTTTAATGTTAGATCTGGTCCATCCATCCAATATTAATGGATGGACGGCCAGATCGTGCTAGTAACTTATTTTAAGTTCACTGCAGGGGTAAGGGACCACGTCCATATACATACATATATATATATATAGGGACGTACATACATACATACATACATATATACAAACACACACACACACGTGTGTGTGTATGTACACATTCTGGATGTGCAAAGTTTTTTTCTTTCCTCGTACCTTTACATATTAACTATTTTTTAACATAGTTGTCAATATCATAGCGGTCCATACGTACAACTTTTGTCTTCTATAGGCACGGTATCCCTTTATAGTTGTTATCAATCAAATTATCGTAATGTACCGGTTGTATCGGCTTGTACAGGTAATACCGGCCGAAAATAACTACATACCATCGACGAGATATTGTTTTTACCACTTCTTTAAAAAATGTAGAAGTTACAAACTTTTGTTGAAAAATTTAGTAAATTAACCATATAAAAACTAAATAGAAAGAAGAAAAAAAATCCTAGGTTCTATTGTATCGATCAAATTCTCTAGAAAGAAGAAAAAAAGTTTTGAAAAAAAATCCTAGCTTCTATTGTATCGATCAAATTCACTGCAGGGGTAAGAAGAAAAAAAATCCTTACAATTTTCAAAACTTTTCTTGGGTTATCTTCAATCGTCATTGCAATTTTTACTTTGATTTTAAATTTTTACCAAGCTTTGAATTACTTCATAGCTGGAAGCTTTCATTCTTTCATCTATATGATGTACATCATTATACACGTACAGACAGCTTACTCTTGAAGTCAAAGATGTTATTCTTGAACAGACAACTTATTCTTGTACAAGAATTCACAAATGAGATAGGTTTAAAAAGGGGTGGTTTCAGAGGAGGAAATTCAAATTGAATAAGTTATTAATGCCACTATAAGGGAATAAACAACTTCTCTAGGAAGAAAGAATTTAGTTGAAAAATGAGGTAATAATTTAAGCTTTAATAGGACAAAGAATTTATGCTAGAGGAGCTGTGATGGAAGAAATATGTGTATATATTTTTATTTCGCAAGTGAATGAGTATTATGTGTTTATAATTGATGAAAAATTTGAACAGTATGTACCTGTACATACCAATTAATGCATAAAAACGGTAAGTACTCTAGTATGCTATTCATAACTATGTTTTTCAATAGCTAAGTGCAATATTGCACCGATATTATGCACAAAAAGTGATACGTGACCAAATCGCTTTAGTAGATAATTCAACCATGTGATCGTCTAATGCATCATCTCTATAAAGCTACGGTATGTGTGTTACCACATTTTATGAAATCAAAATCTTCCACCGTTATTAAGATTCACCGTGTTGTAGAAAATGTGTGGCTAAATGATTGCTAGGAGTGTTATTAAGGCTCTGTTTGACAATTTTTTTTATTTTCAGTTTTAAAAAAAAAATTAAAGAGCAGTTTAATTTTTTATTTTTTTCAAAAACAAGTAGGTGTTTGATAACCCATTTTTTTTTAGTTTTTCTTTGGGTGTTTGATAACCCATTTTTTCTTGAGTTTTTTTTTTTTTTGGTGGTGGTTTGCGGTGGCGATGGCGAAGCGTGGCGATGGCTGCCGGCGGTAGTCGCCGCAGGCCGCCGCCGGCAAGAGGTGCCGGGGCCGTTCGCTATGGTCGCCGGCGGTGGTCTCCGGCGGGCGACTGTGTCTACCGGCGGTGGCCGGCGGCCGACAGTGGGAGGGTGGTGGTGGTCTAAAAAAAAAAACCACTCTGAAAAGAAAATCAGTACGTTTTTGGAGTTTTTAAAAACAGCCTTGATTTAAAAACTGGGTTTTTAAATTGAAGGAAAAAAAAAAAGAAAATGGTTACCATACGTAACTTTTTTTTCCAGCTTTCAAAACTGAAAAAAAAAATTTGGAAAAAAAAGTTGTGTCAAACATGGCCTAAGTTCTATTGCGTTGTGCTAGTGAAGACGTTTGGCGACAATTTGTTACTCTAGCGAACGAGATGGTTTTTTGGTTTTCTGCCATGGCTTGCATTTTTGTAATTGATTTTCCACGTTCTTTTCCAGATATCGACGAATGTGAAACTATAAAACCATGCGTACCAAGTGGAAAATGTAAAAATCTACCAGGCAGTTTTCGATGCTACTGCAAGAAGGGTTACATGGGTGATGGAAAGACTCGTGGAACAGGCTGTGATCCATCTAACTCGCTTTGGATTGCTTTAGGTGAGTTAGCGTTACTCCAAGAAACGTCTAATTATGTTTTGATGCATAAGGTAATCGGTATTTTCTCAACTATTTTTTTTTTTTTTTTTTGTGAAATGTCCTTCTTTATTTCATATGAAAACACAACTCTATACAAATTTACATCTCAGCCAATGAATATACGAATCCACATTATAGCCTATATCTTCCTGTACTAGTACATATATAAGAATCGTTGGGCACATATTCCACTTCTCGCATAACTTTCTATTTGTCAACTATTTTAGATATAAATAAACTACACCCAGTAGGATACCGTTTGATTAGGAACACGGGGGCTACAAGAATTAATGCTCCTCTCTCTCTCTCACACATTTGCATCCAACTTCTTTAGTCTCAACATGAATGTTATCTGTTACGTTCATCGAAATTTGTGAAAATTGGGCTTGCAGACAGTAATTATCACTCAAGGTAAAAGAAATTAGAGCTATATATTGAACTTCAATGTCTGGGATGCACAGACGTTTTTCCTCAGTGGGCGTCTCAAGTAGGAGGGCTCGGGCAAGGATCATCCAGACATGGTCCTATTTATACCTAGCAGGCAATGGTGGAAGTTGCTCCAATATGTTCTTTTGTTTTTTTTTCTTTTGTTAATCACTCAATAAAATCATTCTACTCTCCTGTACTTCGCATTTCTTCTGTCCATTATGGCAAAATTTTAACCAATATGCAGGTACAAGCATGAGCCTTTTCGTGCTGCTGATTGGAAGTTCTTGGGTGTATTGGATGTTGCTGAAGAGAAAGCTCATTAGAAAAAGAGAAAAATTCTTCGAGCAAAATGGTGGAAAAATTTTACGAGAAAAACTTTCCCAACAAAGAGGAGAGGTGGAAACAACCAGAATCTTTACCACAGAGGATCTCAAGAAGGCGACCAACAACTATAATAAAAGCACCGTCATTGGTCGCGGTGGGCAAGGAACAGTTTATAAAGGTATATTACCTGATAATAAAGAGGTTGCCATCAAGAAGTCCATAATAAGTGATGAGAAACAGGTTGAGCAATTCATCAATGAGGTGGTCATCCTTTCCCAAATCAACCACGACAATGTCGTAAAGCTTCTAGGCTGTTGTTTAGAGACGCCAGTCCCCATACTAGTTTATGAATTCATCACCAATGGCACGCTATATGACCATATTAGTGATGAACGTCGTGGATCCGCACTGTCGTGGGAAAGGAGACTGAAGACAGCTGCGGAAGCCGCGGAAGCAGTCGCATATTTACACTCATCGACCATAAAGCCAATAATTCATAGAGACATCAAGAGCACCAACATATTACTTGATAGTAACTACACAGCGAAAGTGGCCGACTTTGGAGCTTCAAGGTTAATTCCTCTAGATAAGCCTCACCTGAGCACAAGGCTGGAGGGAACAATGGGCTACATTGACCCTCAGTACTTTCAGTCCAACCAATTGACCGAGAAGAGTGATGTTTATAGCTTTGGAGTAGTCATTGCTGAGCTATTAACAGGAGAGGAGGTAACTTCCACAAAAAGGCCCGCTGAAGATAGAAATTTAGCTGGGTACGTTGTTTCCTGGACGAACGACGACCGATTGCCTAGAATTCTTGATAAAAGATTGTCGAAGGACGGAAAAATTGAGATGCTCGAAAAGTTTGCCATGTTAGTGAAAGACTGCTTAAGTGTGAAAGGAGAGGACAGGCCTACTATGAAGCGAGTAGCGACGGAGCTCAAGAGCCTGAGCACTATAGAGAAGCATCCGTCGAGGGATACTGATGCAAGCACTAGAGTATCCGAGGATGCGCATAATCAGATTGTACCTTCTAAAACCGAGAAAGATGCTTCTGTTGGCAGCAGTAGTTCTTGATCGACACTTAGAGTTGAGAGCATATCAGATAAGCAGTGACTTTGGTGGTGGGGCAAGAATGCTCAGTTACTTGCTCGGAAGGATGGTTTTTGTGTAGCCTTATTGGTAATCCAATACAATTTGCTCTAGCTGTACTGTGAAAAACAAATTAACGTAAGGTGGTGCAATAAGCCAATAAGGTGAAAAACGAGTGCTCGCTGGGGATTGTCATTTCTAAATTAGTATTCATGTTGTTCTGCGCTTATGAACTTTCCAGTGCTTCTTTTTTACCACCTCTAACATTTGAAGAAATAGTTAAGAAAGCGTCTTTACTTGGAGGTGAGCAGGGAGAACAGTTTTGTGTAAGATGTAAAATTGTGTTTAAGTGATAACTTTTTGTTTACTAGATAAAAGCACGTATGTTGCACGTTAATGCACACCCTCTCAGAATAAAAGGATGTAAGATTAACTCTAGTGTGAGATCATGTTTATCCGCAAAAGTCACAAACATAGCTATGACATTATTTTTACGAGTTTGCTTTTGCTAGAGTTTTGTATCATGATATAAGCCCCAAAGGCTTTAAAACATCCGTAATATAGCTCCATGAAAAGAAAAAAGTGTATCAAATAGAATGTAAAACTCAAGCTCACCAACATAATTACATGACAAGAGCATATCTACAAGTTTTGAAACAATCTTCATATAGTTCATATAATATAAGCTTAGTGAACTATATCCATACCATTTATCCTGTTATCCCACCAAGAATTCTAATTGTATAATACCGGTTAACAAAAACTAAGTCTACCATTATTGATTGATTCCCAATGTATTAAGTTTTGGTATGTGCTAGACCAAGAAATGATTGATTTCACTTCTTTCGCTGCAACGAAAAACTGTTTTAATCTCATTAAACTCTCTTGGGTTGTAGCCGACTCAAATTTTCTTTAACTGCATTTTCTTTCGGAAATGTGTGTACTGACATACGTGGACCGGATGCGCCACTTACCATTTGTTTGAGTGTGATACTTTGTTGTTATATCTTCACTTATGAATTGGTTACCATCCTAATCAAAATAGATCAAACACTAATTATATAGCAAAAAAAATTAGAGCAATGTAACCTACTTACAGCATGTGTTAAATGGAAATTCTGGTGCTCGCTTTTAGATGTCATTGTGAAACTTATATACGCATATACTAATGTCAAAAAGAATTTATAACTCCATTCCGTAAGGAAAAGTGAAAGGTACCACTTTTGTTCATTGCAACTAAGATCTCAAAGCCAAGCTGTGTAACATACAAAATGCATATCTCAAAATTAAGTTTGGTGCTCTACTATAACAACTAAATTATGAAAATATAACACTTGACATGTTCGTCGTGTATTGTCTCTTTACTTTACAACAAATAAAATGCTTCAATGCACGAATGCAATCTATGATGACAATCGCCTTTAATCATGTGCTAAATTGATGTGGTGTAGATCAAGAGTCACTCATTAGAATTTTCCTGCAATTAATTCTTGGAAGAGACGAAGATGGAACATGAAGAAGAAGGGGATTGCTTGATCTTCCCAACATATATTACAGAGGTGCGAGATACAGAGAAGAGGTTGAGTTTAGGTGTGATCTAATTTTATTATTTAATGGCAGAACTAAATCAAGTTCCTAGTTTTGTAGAGTAAATCGATATAGATACGTGTTTGCTACTAAAGAACTTGAATAGTTGGCAAAAAGTTGGAGGGGTTTCAACTAATTTGGGGAGAGATACGATGCATCTAGCATTTAACAATTAAATTTGAGAGAGGAACCATGCATCTGGCATGGAGAGATGAGGAGTTTGTCATGTGCCATAACATTAACTCGGTGAATGGTGATAACAAAGGTCAATCATGGTACAAGGACAGTTTTTGTCCAAAAATAATTTCCATCTATCCGTACTTTCATAAGTAGTTTGGATTAGAGATACAAGTTTGTGCCACACTCGATTAACATATAAACAATATGATATCGTGATGTGGAGAATTCATCATATCATATAGCCAACCAAAAAACATCAAGCTAGGAAAATCTATATAATATATCCATTTATACTGCATATAATGAGAACACTATTTTTAATTGTAGTGTTATACCCTTTTTTTGTGTTATATTGAAACTCATCCAGGTGAAGACATATGTTCATTTTGAATACAAAAGTGTAAAAGACTATTAGCACTTTCTTGAATTACCTTATAGTAATTGCACTGTCTCTCTTCCTCCCCATCGATCTTTCTTCCATCTCCGCTACAGAGACCAAAATAGGCAATTGATGAACTTTTAATTTGCATTTTTTATTTTCAACACCTCAATCGTAATGATCACTTCGGGTTTGCATTTTTTTGGTATTTTTTTTTGCAACGGACTGTAATGCTGTGCATATTTTATCATGCATCTCTCCTTTTCTATTTTGTTTCTCTTCCTTTTCCCTTGCCCTTCCCCTTCTCTGCATTTCCGCTTCCCCTTTTCCTTCCCCATGGTGGTGCGATTGTTATTAATTGGTGGCGGGGCACGACGGCCATGCAGGAGCAGAGGGAATGGGGGGGCACAGGTGGGCCAGTATCCACCTCCTTCTCAGTGAATTTTCTATTTTAATTGTATATTTTATCCTAAATAAGAAAAGTGTCCACCTAAAATTTTTAAAAATACTTAAGAGAGATATATTTTCAGTCACTTTATATCTTAAGTTATCTGAACATTCTAAAAATAGTTAAAACAAAAATGTCTTTTTAGCCATTAAAAATACTAAACTTACACAAATAAATAGAAAAAAAAGGTCTGCTCTTAAAGTCAACATAAAAAATTTTCTTTTTGTCTATTGTATTCAAAGCTCCTCTGTTTTCAAAGCCTGAAAGCTACTTAATAGAGAGAGGTACAAAGCACAATACCGTCTCCATAGTCCCCTCACTGCCAGCAGGTGTACCTCTGGAGACCAGTATAGTCTCGGAGACGATAGATTCAGTCACGCTTGAAAGGTTGAAGTCGTGGTTTATTGCTCGAATCATCTATTCCTCCAGCTTTGTCGATTCGTCATGGTCTTTTGCAGTGACGCTCTCCTCAGATTTTCTTTCCCAAATTATCAGTGTCTTACCTAATTTTTCCACAACAATCCTTTTAGCCTAAAGATCACGAAGAACCCTAACTTTTTTTTCCCAAATATAGAGCCACCATCCTTGCACTGATTACTGGAATTGCTCCACTGCCTCCATGCAATAGGAAGTGAGAATTTGGCATTTAGGAGAATTTGGCACTGAATTTAACAATTAGGGTTTTAGAATTTGGAGCTTTCATGAACAAGTTGACTCACCTAATGATTTGGAAAGTTCGAATTGAAATTCTTATTTCTGCCCCTTTGGCCCATCTTCATCAGTTTATTATGTTTAATTAACTCCTTGACAACGATATTTTAAGCAAAAACAAAATCGCTATTAGATGCAACGATATGTTAAGCAATTTTTTTTTTGGCTATTATACTATAAGAAAAACCACCTATGCCGGCGGCCGGGAAACGCCGCCGTAGGCCAAAAAACTACCGACATAAGTTTAGCCAACGCTAGGGCTGAGTTGCGCTAGACATATGCCGGCAGTCATACGAGTCTATGCTGGCGGTCAAATGGCGGCATATCTCTCCCATTATCTGCCTTCTAATGCTACTTTTACCGACGGTGGCTATCTATGCTGGCGATCATTTAATTTAAAAAATAAATTAGAAGACTATAGGCAGTGACACTGACCGCCGCTATAGGTATTTTTAAATTTTCAATTTCTTAAATAAATAGACTTATGCCGACAACATCGATCGTCGATATAGGTATGTATTTATTTTTTATTTATTTTTTTGTAATTTATATAAAACAAGGCCTACCCCCAAAAGCAAGATCAAAGTAAAAGAATAAATCACATTCATCAAGTCATTAGCAAAATTATCAAGATCCATTATTCGTAAGTCAAGAAATCTAATACATCTTCTTAAAATGCATCAGACTCTCAAACAACTTCAATTTGTTCAAGAAACCCATCATTAACCCTGTAGAAGTGTTCAACACTAGACAAATCCCATACATCCATACAAATATCAAGATCTTGCACATCATCAATGTTGACTCCCAAGTTTGGCATCTCTAGGTCCATTTGCATTCACATCCATGACAACCTGTTACAAAAAAAAAGAACTTGTTCATCATGCTTGCAAATGATATCAAGGATCCTGACCACCATGTTCTTGAACAAACATGACATAGTAGTGGAGGCAATCTGCATCAGTTTGTTAAGTAAGATAAAGCAAGTGAGTAATATGATATTGACTGAGGAAAAAAGTGTGTGAAAATCTATAATTAGTTGCCTGAGGCACATAATTTAATTAGATGCCTTTGTGTTACTCTTGCCTTCCACAACTATTGTCATTGTTGTCGAGAGCTGTTGTCCGTCTACCCCTCCCTACGGCTAGGGACTGGGTTAGAGAGGGAAAGAGAGAGAGGGTTTTCTTTAAAGGCTTTTGAGCAGAAGCAGGGACAGGGGGGTAGGTGCTCGGTTTGGTGAATTGTGAATGACTGGAAGAAGCAAAAGCTTGGAGACAAACTACATGGTACCTCGGAAACTTCCATTAGCTTCACTTCAATAACTTAGTCCTTGGTTCTTTAAAAAAACCACCACTTTCATGTACAAGAAAAGAAACCTGCTGCTCTGAAAACTCTTTCGGGTGATCATTTTCTGAACCATGCTTTCAGTCCCATTCTTTTCATGCTCTTATTAGGGCAGCATCATAAGTGCCTTGACAGACCCTTAAGCTGTGTTATGAAGAAACAAAATGTTAAAAATACACGAAATTGTATAGCTGTGTATCAATCACAAATATAGTTTTTTGGGTTTCGATATCAGTAAAGAGATGTTGGAGGAAAGCTTAGTGACAAATAACCTAATGGTTCAAGTTACCAAAAACTCACAAGTCGAGTTTTACTCGTAACTAAAAGTGTATACGCTAGCTCTAAATGTTTTCCAAGTGATAGAAGTAGAGACACTGGATGTACATAAAACTCTCACGATTGTCAATGAATGTTGTACACCCCATGTTCTCTTAAACGATTAAGCGCCAGGGACAGAATAACCTCCTCCAGTAGTTCTTCTGATCTCTGAAGTAAGAAACCATAGAGTCAAAAACGAAAGAGGCTCCAAATACAGGATTCAGTATCCAGAAACTTGTCCTCTCATTAATAAAGATTTAGAATTTCGTAGATATAAATATATGCAACATCAATCACTATGTTGGCTCCTAGTGCATCTTCCTGAAAAGCATGAGAAGTGAGCCCTCTAACGAAGTAACTATGAATGTCAGCCAGCTCAATGTCACATAACTGTTGAGACCTTGAACCAATTTAACTAAAGCAATTTAGTAATGTACTCTGTGCCTGCTTCCAACCTTAAAAATCTTCACCGCTAAAAAGATGATAATTAGTTGCTATTCAAAAAAATACTTTCTGCACTTCCCCATTGACACGTAAATCTCCATCAAATGGAACAATTTTGCATACAGCTTTGCCAGCCTTGAATGCTTCTCCATAAGTACCTTCACCAAGCTTGACAATACTTTCTGGTCCGCTACAACCAAGAGAGCTCCATTTTGACAATCAACTTAGTGTTGAGAGATCCATTTTAAACATAAAGTCAAAACGATGTTCAAATGCAACAATCAGTTATCAAAGTCAAAACTACCTATTTTGATGGAAGATCGTAGCTCAAGTCAGTATGCAGACTCGCTTATACAGACAAGGTAAGAGCAAATAGAAAATTTTAAGTAATTTTTCGTTGTATCTGAGACTGGTTCTGAACCAGTCTTACCACAAGCAAGTTCAGCAGGAATTGTGAAAATTTCATTTTGGCCCTTTTTTATCGCCTTATTTCCAAGGTCCCATCTCTTAATTACTTGCCCTATCATAACAGCAAAAACATGTCCATTTTCCCCGTCATAACACCTGATCCTACCGTCCTTTTCCACTCCATTTTCCCTTTTCCCAGCTACAACATGAAGGAAATGGAAATCCCATCTTCTTTTTACCTTCATCCTTTGCTCTGCACCTTAGTATCATTGCCGACACCTAACTATTTATCAGTGAGACCACATATATTTGATTATGAAGGTCCAACGATGAGTAGCTATGCACATTTACGGTTGGAATAGCAAGAGGCAGCCACTGCCAGCGCCAATGGTGAATGGCAGTGTCGGCACGGCAATGACAAGAGGTGGTGCCGGCAACAACCCGACAAGACCTAAATGTTTGAACTTTGAAATCACAATTTACAAACTCTTCTAAACATCAATATAGAGACAATTTAGAATAGAAACAATCAATTGTTCATTAATCATTGCTTGGGTGAAAGAAACAGTTACCTTAGATGAATCCGAAAGTGTGTTCGACCCAATAGCAAATTGAAGAATCGTTTAGGAGAAGAGCTAAGACGTCAGATCTGGAGAAGAGAAATGTAACTAAAGAGACGGATTCGGTGATAATGAAGGATGGAGAAGAGAGAGAGAGAGAGAAACGAACCTGATCGATATCTCTGTGACTGTGAGAGAGAAGCTAGAGTTCAGCGGAAGAAAACGTAAAACGAAAAGAACAATAAAAGAAGGAAAATGGATATAAACAAGCATATGTTCTACGCCAGCAGTCAAAGTCGTTTTAGACCGTTGCCATAGAACGTGTCTTGGCGTTATGTTTTGGCGCTCAAAATTTTGGGTGAAAATATGATCTATGGCAGCGCCGACATATGACCGCCGGCTTAAAGTGCTGCTGTAGATCCTATAGCAATGGTCATTATGAAGGCACTGGCATAGCCCATGTACTGCAACGCCACCGTGTGGCCGTCGACACAGAGCATCGTGACAGATAACTTTTTTTGTAGTAGCCATCTTGAACTAAATTTTTAACTCCGCCACTACGGCCATAGGTGGGCCGGTTGATGGGTTGTTGATTATATTGGTTGTTGCCGATTGTATTGTGGTTGGGGCGATTGATGGGTTTTCGCCACAGCGGCGTGTAGGGACGACGGGCAGTGGCGGGCAGAAGAAGAAGCCTCTTTAAAAGTCCTACTTGTCACAAAAATAGAGTACCAAAAATCTTACGTGTTGCAATTTTAAGCAAATGTTTTAACTTTTTATATATACTAGTTAAGGGACTCGTACAACTCACGGGGCGTTCTTAATTTCTCAAATATTATCTAATATTTATTTCTATAGATATTTTACAACTGTTAAGTTTCTTAACTTTTTGTGTTTTTATAGATTGTTTATAACTGTTATTGTTTAAATTGCAAGTAAGAAATTTACTATATAGAAAATTGCCTTTGAACAAAACTTTTGAAAAATTAGCATTATAAAAGCATACCTTAGGAACAAAGGTAGAATGCATGATTTAATATGATCAGTTTTTACTCACAAATAAGATGTGAACGTTACAATTAAAAGTCTTATCGACTTGGGATGCCTTTTTATTAACGTTTCATGACAACATATGACAATAATCTCGTACTACTATTTAACTGAATTTAAACTTTTTAGTTTAATATTTAGAGCTTTGCAGATATAATCGTTAGTATCTATCAATGATATATCCGGAACCAATATGATTTTTTAAAAAAAGTTGGTTATTTGTATGATCACTTCTGATTTTTTGTAAGTTTAATAAGATTTGAACGTTACAATTAAAAGTTTTATAGACTTAGGATGTCTTTTCATTAACATTTCGCGTCGACATATGACAACAATCTTGTACTACTATTTAACTGAATTTAAACTTTTTTGTTTAATATTTGGAGCTTTGTAGATATAATCGTTAGTATGTATCAATGATATATCCTAACCAATATGATTAAAAAAAGTCAGTTATTTGTATCATCACTTCCGATTTTTTGTGCGTTTAATAAGATGTGAACGTTACAATTAAAAGTTTTATAGACTTAAGATACCTTTTCATTAACGTTTTGCGACGACGTATAACAATAATCTTGTACTACTATTTAACTGAATTTAAACTTTTTAGTTTAATATTTGAAGCTTTGTAGATATAATCGTTAGTATGTATCAATGATATATCCGAAATTAATATGATTAAAAAAAAGCCAGTTATATGTACCATCACTTCCGTTTTTTTGTGAGTTTAATCTAGTAAAAAGTATTATAACTTATTTACTGGTGGTGTATATGAACCTCAATCTTCCTATAAGTATAAATGTCAAATTCACTCACTTTCTTTCTTCATGAGAAACTCTTTGTGTATATTATTTGTCCCGTGCATAATGAAAAAGGAAAAATAACATTGAAAGTATTTTTATCTATACAGAACTTATTAAAGTGTTGTTAACATGACATAATGAAAATACCATTGGAATATTAGATTAGTGTAGCCGGTAGCTGGAAAGTGTTTAACCACAAAAACATCGTCTTGCCTTATTAACGAAACTTTAAGGAATCAAAATGTGGGACCAGAATCAAAATCGAAAGATAAAAGTCATTTTAGGGAAAAATGTTTTTACTGCTTCTAGCCCTGGATATAATTTATGCACCTTCAAGTTGCTGGTAGAACTAACCTGAAGTCGTTATGTTTTTCTTTAAGTTCATCGCTTGTCTGCATAAGATTCTCGTCGTAAATCGTCTATGAATACTACACTAATACTACCTCCAAATATCTTAATTTGCTCTATCATTGCTACTACAACTGCAGCTACCTTTACCATAACATAATTTTTGCTCGTCAGTGAACTTCCATGTTTCTCTCGTCAGTGCACTTCCATGTTTTTATCGTCAGTTTTTTTAAGTTTATCACTTGTTCAATCCAGTTTAGATCATAACTTATCGATTAGTACTGTAATGTAAATTAATATTATCTCGAAACACCTTAGTGCTACCACTACAAAAATTCTAACAACAATCATCACCTCTTGCACTACCACCGTTTAGTTTGACTATTACCACCACAAGCATCAGCATACTACACGCCAACATCGCTACAGCCACATGTTGTCACTACATAATCCAAATTTCACTTCCAACATTCCAATTCTACCGCAACAATTATCACTATCATAATGAGCATAACTGGTCATTCGCATAATTGCATATATTACCACCCTCACTCTCTCACATCTAACACCGACATTTCGTTTATACCCTTACCACTCTGGGACCACGCAGGCTTCTCTCTTTTTGTAGTTGTTTATGAAGGGTAAAAGATTCTTATAACTAATTTATCTTTTCGTCTCTTTTATTTTACAAACTTATTCTCAGCATGTCACAAATTATTCTTCAATCGATTTTAATTTTTCTTGGAGATCCAATATAATTGGTTCTAAATATTTTGTTCATATTGTGCGTAACATGTTAGATTTTAAGAAAATTGGTGCAAAAAGACGAAAGTTATAATAAATCTTAGAGAAATAAGATTTCTTTAAAAAGAAAAAAAATACCAAAACAAATAGGATGATGTTTTGCATAACTAAAAGATTGAGGTAAAAATGAAAACATACGCTATGAAAAGCTCACCTTTTAATCTGTAAAGATTAATCATTAATTTCATACATGATTTTTGTTGTTTACATTTGCGAGATTTTATTTATATTTGCGAGATTTTATTTTATTTGTTTTATGTATTTTTAAGAAGTTAGTAGTCCAAAATGAAACCTTTTTCGGATTATGTAGAGCTTTAAAAGTAGATTAGTTTTTTTTATTTTATAAGATTTACAAAAGTCGAGTCAATGATCATGCTAAAGAATTAGTAAGTAGTGTATAATTTTCATATTTGAGATTTTATATTGTTATTTTAAAGTACTTTTGAGATTTTAATAATCAAAATTAAGGCCTAATGTATAAGTATATTGATTAGGTAGACTCTTAGAAGGTTTAAAAATTAGTTTCGTAGCTTTATAAAGTTTAAAAAATATTGCATAAATTATACCTACGAATTTTTTTAATAATAAATTAAAGTAAAGATATAATGGAGTGGAAAAAGAAAAGAATACCAAAACAAATAGGATTCTTGAATCTTAGACTCTAAATAAAGAGATCAACTTAACTAAGTTAGAGGACTACCACATGTAAATTTGAAGTAGGTAGAGTTTTACAAGGTATAAATTAGTTTCTTAGTTTTATAAAGTTTAAAAATATTGCATAAATTATACCTACGAATTTTTAATAATAAGTTATACTAAAGAATTAAATAGAAAAGTCGGGAAAATAATCATATTAAGTAATTAGTAAGTAGGGTATGATTTTAGTATTTAATATTTTATATTATTTTTTTAAAGTACTTTTGAGGTTTTAATAATCAAAATTAAGGCCTAATGTATAAGTATATTGATTAGGTAGAGTTTTATAAGGTGTATAATTAGTTTCTTAGGTTTATAAAGTTTTAAAATATTGCATAAATTATTCTTATGATTTTTTTAATAATAAATTATAGTAAAGAGTTAAATAGAGTTGAAAAGAAAAGATTACCAAAACAAATCGAATTCTTAAATTTTATATATCTAATTCAAAAGAGTTGGAGGGGACTACCACATGCAAAGTTGAACCTTATGTGTCAGAAGGAGAAAACTTTTAAAAAGTCTTACTTGTCGCAAACATAAAGTTTCAAAAATCTTATGTGTCGCAATTTTAAGCAAAAGTTTCAGTTATATATATATATATATATATATATATATATATATATATATCAATGCCTTTAAAGCGAAGATATACAGAACCACCTTTTCACCAACCCAGCACCCAAATTGGAGAAGAAAGCACCAAACTGAAAACTCACTAGATCGACACCACCTGTATTGCTAAGTGGAAGAGTTAAGAGGGGGAACCAGAAAAGCCCAAACTGCATTATTAAGCTCACATGTAGAGAAAAGATGATCCGGGTCGCCATTCTGATTGCCCAAAGCGGTGCACCTGGAAAGAAGCTGAACACCGCTCTTACATTTTGGTCATTGTCTGACTTCCGTTGAAGCACACTTCCAGATAAATGCAGCTATGCTAACTATGAAATTTCCTATAAAATCACGGCATTGATTTGGCGATTGCCATATCCTGGTAGACTTTACTAACGGCATTATCTGGTCGCAAACAAAATCCACAAAACCAGTCCGCACCAGCTATTGTTCTATCCTGTTTCCTTTAGCAGCTTTTCTTTTTGTAATGTTAATGTTAATTTTGCAGTAGATTTGCCCAATAGTCCGCAAAATAGATTGAGCCCACAGGTTACACCAAAGCTAGAAATTTTATTAGATGAAAAACTCAAACCTGAACATTCTTATGATCGTAAATCTTGCAATGAAACTAGGAGTTCTAATTTGATTGCAATATAAAAATTGCACACTTGACTTGACAATCCAACAACGAATGGAATTACAAAAAAGAAAAAAAAATATATAAAGAATTTTGTCTAGGCAATCTTAAGGACAAAGATGGCGAAGACATCTATGCAAACCACAATATATGAATATCCGCACACAGGTTACAGAAAGATGAAACAATCCAAGGCAATGAGAGGATTATCAACGTCCTCCATAGGGATGCAATCGATTTCCTCATCGGACTTCACTTCTCCTACTGCAAATTCGCCCATTATAGAACCAATTTGGCGAGCGTACACCTCTCCACGCCTCATATAAGAGCGATATCCACTCAAATTGTTGTATGGACTCAGTGGCCTCATATTTTCCTTCCTCGTGGAAAACGAGCCAGAACGGACTGCATTTAAGTTTGAATCAGAGTAACGCTTGCAACAACTCTCACCTGGTGTATTTCCATCAAATCTTCGACTTGGAGAAGGCGACCTCATTGTTCTACTCGGAAGGGAATAGGTGGTGGAGTTTGGTCTCTCGGGCTCTTTCCTAAAGCTTTTTTGTCGTGTAAGACTCGGTGAAGTTGCCCGTGCTCTCTTCTGTGGTGTCGATTGCTTCACCTGTGCAACGATTGGCTCCGCCAACGACTCTAACTTTCGTGTACTAACTCGGTACTGCACTGACTTTTGAAGACCTGACTTGACCGCACCATGGCCAATTACTTGTGGGTTCTCCTTAACACATGACCACAAGAACTCGTTCGTGAATGACTTTTCTTTCGAACTTGACGTTGAAGATAGGCAAGACGACGATGACGTTGACAACGATGATGGCACTGTGGCACAAGAAAATGATGAATTCGACGCCGTGGGGGATGGAGAAGGAGAGAGAGGTTTTCGAGTGGTAAGAGGAGGAATAGGAGAAACTATGGGAGCTTGAGAGATTACAAGCTTGTCTTGGACATGGTGACATTCTTCGAGCTTGGGCTTTTTCTTGGGTCTGCACTTGCTGATGCAAGAACCCATTGATTTGAGATTTAGTTATGGTAGATATTGAAGCGTTAGCCATTACAACAGTCTGTGTGCTTATAGTTATATAGGCTTTAAAGGGAAAGGAAAAGGTGGTTAGACTTTTCGCTTTTTCTTGTCACTCCTTTTAAGATTTTGAATCCAGTTGCGGGGTATTAATCCGTTGTGCAACGGTTACATTAGGTAAAACATGATGTTGGTTGCCTTTTTTAGCTTTGGCATCATTTTATGGGGTCTGCATGTACCATATGTAGTCTTCCAACACCAATATTTCATATTAACTAAATCTTTAGCCTGTAAATATTCTGGTTCTTTGGCTGCACTCCTTTATCATAAACTTTTGCATCTAACCTGCATTATGAAATGTTGATAATTGAATGCTATACTAGAAATTTTCCAAGTAAAAAAGGTTCAGTGCAAATTTCACTACAAGAAACAGGAGCTTTAGCGACCGCTAAAGATGAAAAAGCAGTTGCTAATCAGTTTTAGCGACCGCAAAAGGCAGTTGTTCAAATGGGCGCTAGAGGCCAGGTCGTTAAAATTTAGCGAACGTATTTAATTACCGGTCGTCAAATTTAGCGACCCAGGTTGACCAAATTTAGCGACCGCGTAAATATTTTTCTAATTTAAGTTATTTTATTATTTACCAAATGCGTTATCCAATTTAGCGACCGATCTTGAGGTCGCTAAATAGTTTTTTAATTTATATTATTTTTTATTTAGCAACCGCTATGTCCAATTTAGTGATTGATCATGCAGTCGCTAAATTTTTTTTTCAATTAAAAATTTTTGTTTAGTGACTGTTGTATCCAATGTAGCGACTGCATTCTGCCGTTGCTAAACTTGGGTTATCGGTTTAAAAAATAAGTTATTTTTACCCTCCTTTCTAAAACCAATTCGCACATTCAACCTACTATCCAAAAACAATTTGAACATTCAACCTGGTGAACACATCCAAAAACACGTCTGACATTCATTTCAATACGTCAATCCCAAAACAAGCACATCAACAAAGCTTTACACCATCAAACTATAAACATAGACCATTTAAAGCAAAGTGAACCCAAAGCAGTGTTATATATGGAGTTTGATTTCACTCCTTATTACAATAGAGGAAGTGACCCGAAAACTGATTTTTTGTGTAGGTGTCCCGCATTGATTATTGAGAGAAGGTCACAACTTAGCCCTAAAGATATAACTTGTCTTGTATTACATTGGTTATTTAGATAAGTTCACCACTTAGCTCTAAATATATAAGTGGTCTTGTATTGTATTTTGGGTCAAGAGAAAAAACGACAATAAAGAGAGAGGGCTAGGTTGCTGGTTGTAACACTGTTGAATATTGAAATCAAAATCTAGTCATACTCCGAGGACATAGCCAAATTGGTGAACCTCGTAATTCTTGTGTTGTGCGTTTGTTTGTAATTTTTTTAATTTTTTTTGTTCTTTGATATATTGCTTCATTATTATCACATTTCATAACAACTAGTACCAGAGCTTGGGTTTGAGTTTTACTCACGTAAGTTTTACGTTTGGGTGGGAGCAATGGCCGAAGAAGGTAAAGGAAATATCGAGAAGTTTAATGGTACAAATTTCTAGTGGTAGAGGATGCAAGTTGAAGACTACTTGTATCAAAAGGATCTGTATCTAACGAGAGAGATAAATCTGAAGTGATGAATGTGAATGAGTGAGCGATTTTGGATAGAAAGGCGATGGCAATGGTAAGGCTTAGCCTAACACCACAAGTAGCTTTCAATATCTCTAAGTAGAAAACCACTCTGTTGTGATGCAAGCGTTGGAAAAATTGTATGAAAAACCTTCTGCTTCGAATAAGGTACTTCTTATGAAGAGACTATTTAATATAAGGATGTCTGAAAATGGTTCTGCTATTGATCATCTAAATGATTTTAACAGTGTTACGAATCAATTGGAATATGTCGACATTAATCTTGATGATAAAATTAGGACTTTGTTGTTTATGTGTTCATTGCCTGATGTTGGAATAACTTGGTGACGATAATGAGTAATTCTACTATCTCTGGAACGCTAACATTTAATGATGTTGTGAGTTTTGTGATGAATGATGAAATGCGAAGAAAGATGATTGATGATGGTATATTATCTAGTACTGTTTTGTCTGAGGAATCCAGAGTTCAAAAAAATAACAAGCAGAATAATAAGTGAAGAAGTCTTATAAGAGGAAGATCAAAATCAAGAGGCAAGTCAAAGTCCAAAGGGAAAATAAAATTGTGTTGGAATTATAACAAGAAGGTTCATAAAAAGAATGCTTGTACAGAACCAAAGAAGAAAAAGGGAGGAGGGGGAAGACAAGGTGATGATAGAGGTGCAAACATGGTAAGTTCAAACGAACAGACATATGACGATCTATGTCTCTCTACTGAAGTGGATAATAATTCCAAAATATGGTATGTAGACTCAGGAGCCTTGATTCATTTTACACCTCAAAAGGCCTGTTTCTGTGATTATGTTCATGGTGATTGATACGTGACGTACTATCGGGAATAGATATCGGTGTAGAGCTACATAAGAACCTTATATCCATCAGCAGGTTGGAAGGTGAAGGCTATTTTGTGGTATTTGGTCAAAAATTATGGAAGGTTATCAAAGGATCTATGGTGGCAGTAATAGGTGCAAGAGTAGGAACTCTATCTACTCTTTCAGGTAATTATAACCACTTTATCTCTTTGGCTTCTTCTGAAACTAAGAGGACTGCATTATGGCATCACAAGTTAGGACATTTTGAGTGAAAGTGGTATGAAAATTCTACACTCAAAGAATGCATTGCTAGGGATGAAGAACATTCAGTTAGATTTCTGCGAGGGTTGTTTATATGGAAAACAAAAGCGGGTCAGTTTTCGGAAGGATGGTAAAGAGAAAAAGACTTATAGGCTGGAGTCAATTCACACGGATGTTTGTGGACCTACTACATTAAAGTTTCTTGAAGCTAATTTTTACTTTATTTCTTTTATAAATGATGCTAGTAGAAAGATCTGTTTATATATGCCATCAGTCAAAAATATGATGTTTATTACACTTTTAAGAAGTGGAAGCTCTTGTTGAGAAGGAAATAGGGAAATAAATAAAATGCCTAAAATCTGATAATGAGGGTGAGTATCGTGATGGAGGGTTCAAAGAATACTATTCCAATAAGGACTGTTAAGAGGACGCCTTAGGAAAATGGCTTGGTAGAAAGGATGATTGAACATAACCATTATGGAACGTGCAAGGTGCATGAGGATATATGTAGATTTACCTCTAAAATTCTGGGCAGCAGCTGCTGATACTGCCATATATTTAATTAATTGAAGTCCAGTGAGTGCTCTAAATGGTGGTATTCCTGAAGAAGAATGATCAGGTCAGTCAGTAAATTATTCTTTCTGAGAGTTTTTGGATGTATTGCTTATGCTCATATTAATAAAGAGGAAAGGAAGAAACATTACTCTAAATATCATAAGTGTGTATATTGGATATGGAGGTGATGAATATGGTTATCATTTGTGAGACTATGAACATAACAAAATCATAAAGAAAAGGGATGTCATATTCGATGAATCATAGTTATATAAACAAAGGTTACAAGAAAATGGAGAAAAGAAAAATAGGGAATACATGAAACTTGATGAGCCATACAAGTACCTAGAATAGAAAATCCAGAAGTTGTTGATGGGATAACTAATACTGATATTGGATTTGGTAATAAAAAATAGGTGCCTGAAACTCCTAACCTCAGAAGAAGCAGTTGGATGAGGAAAGCTTCTGATAGACTTTGCCTTTCGCTTGCTTATATTTTGTTTACTCATTCTGGTGAGCGAGAATGTTATCAAGAAGCGACACATGATGAATCCAGGTTACGGTAGGATCAAGCCATGAATGATGAGATGTTTCACTTGAGCAAAACTAGACTTGGGATATGGTAAAGCTCCTTCCAGGAAAGAGTGTTCTGCACAATAAATGGGTGTGCACAATTAAAATTGAAGTTAGAGATACAAGGTATGACTAGTTTCGAAACCGATAGAGGAAAGGTATTAATTTCCAAGAAATCTTCTCTCCTGTTACGAAGATGACTTCAATTCGTAGGATATTGTGCATGGTGGCAATAAAGAACTTACATTTGGAGCAGCTGGATGTTAAGACAACATTTCTCGATGGAGATCTAGAGGAAGAAATCTACATGCATCAACCAGAGGGTTTTGAAGTCAAAGGTAAGGAGAGAATGATTTATAGGTTGAAAAGGAGCTTATATGGCCTTAAGCAAGCTCCTAGATAGCGGTCTTTGAAGTTTGAAAGTTTCATGAAGTAGTCAAACTTCACTAGATGCCACTCTGAGCACTGTGTTTATTTTTATAAGTTTAATAGTGAGGATTTCATTATTTTAAATCTGTATGTTGATGATATGCTTGTAGGAGGTTCAAGCGTGAGAATAATTAATGAACTCAAGAAGAGGTTGGCAAGTACTTTCTCTATAAAGGACTTGGTTGAGGCAAAACAACTTCTTTTTTTGAGAATAATCGAGAACAGAAAACATAGGAAGTTATGTCTGTCGCAAAAAGAGTACATTAAGAAGGTTTTGAGGAGTTTTAACTTGCATATCTCTAAACCTGTGACGACTCCCTTTAGCAGCCCACTTCAAGCTTTCGAAAGGAGTTGAGTCCCAAGGACAGGAAAGATGAAGAATAAATGGCGCAATTACCATATTCCTCTGACTCATAAATGCCATGGTCAGTACAAGGCCGGATATTAAACATGCAGTTGGAGTTCTGAGTAGATTCATGACAAACACAGGAAAGGAACATTAGCAAGCAGTAAAGTGGATTCTCATATATTTAAGATGAACATCCAGGTTCTGTTTATGTTTTGAGGGCGATAACATAGATGTGCGAGGTTATCTAGACTCCGATCATGCAGGTGATCGAGACAGTGGAAGAAGCACCACGGGATATGTTTTTCTGTAGGAGGGACCGAAGTGAGTTTGATATCTAAGCTACAGAAGATTGTTGCATTGTCTACAAAAGAAGCAGTATATGTTCCTATGATAGAAGCAAGTAAGGAAATAATTTGGCTTCAACGATTGTTGATGGAGTTAGGATATGGGCAAGTAGATTGCAAGTTATGGACTAATAGTCAAAGTGCAATACATCTTGCCAATAACTCAACATTTCATTCGAGGACCAAACATATTCAGTCGAGGTATCACTTTATACGGTCTCTATTAAAGGATGAACAACTGAACTTGGAGAAGATTGAAGGCAACATGAATCCAACAGACATGTTAACGAAGGTGGTTGACAGGCATAAGTTGAGCCTATGTTCAACTTTGATTAGTCTTCGTTGATGCTTCTTGGATGAGTATGACCAACATTTGTAGGGATTTTCAGCATTGGACTTATATCAGTATCCAAGTGGAAGATTGTTATATATAGAGCCTGAATTCAGTCCTTTTTACAATAGAGGTAGTGACCCAAAAACTAGCTTTTTGTGTGAGTGTCCCACATTGGTTATTGAGAGAAGGTCACAACTTAGACCTAAGTATACAAGTTGTCTATCCCAAATTGGTTATTTGTAGAAGGTCATCACTTAGCTCTAAATATATATATAATTAGTCTTGCATTGTTTTTTGAGTTAAGATAGAAAACAACAACAGAGAGTAGAGGTTAGGTTTTTGGTTGTATCATTACTAAATAGTAAAATCAAAATCTGGTCATACTCTGAGGACGTAGCCACATTGGTAAATCTCGTATTCTTGTGTTGTGTTTTTTTAATGCATTTTTTTATTCTTCGATATATTGCTTCGTTGTTGCTAGGTTTCGTAACAAGCAGAGGACCACAAGGTGTTGCTATGTTTCGATATATTGCTTCTGCTATGTTTTGCCCTATTCGGTGGTGATTTGAGTTGATAGGACTAAGAAAGAACCAAAAAAGAAAAAAAAAAAAGAACAGAGTTGAATACTCCATGTTTCCTCAATTTACTTAATGATCCTTGTGTTGAAAAATGAGAAAGGGAATTTACTGATATTGCTTGAGTTATTACGGGATACCCTCTTGAAGGTTTAAATAGGATCTTAGTATAGGCACACACAATATTCAAACCAATCAACAATACAAAATTGAAAAGTGGATTTAAGTGAGGACGTAAAAGTTGACTGACTTAAAAAAAGATCATATTTAAATAGAAAATTAGGTCTAGTTCATTGCAGTTGTTCAATAATATCACATGCCACAATCAAGTAAAATTTGGACCAAGAAAAGTAAAGGGGAGAAAAATCCCTCTAATTAAGAAATCAAGATCCAATTTATGGGTCTTTCTAAGTTACGCCTACCACCTAGCCTATAAATAAAGGCCTTAACGAAGAATAGCACAAAATTCTCTATAAAAAGTCAAACTTCTGCCGAAACTCCGTCCTCTTAAGAATTCTTACACGTAGTTTTTAATTCCAAGAAGAATACACATTAATTTAATTTTGTTTTTCAATCGAGTACTTTCAAGACATGATGATTAACCTTTCTTTGATCTTGGATCTAAGAGATATTCGTCTTTATTGGTGATTCTATAAGTAAAAAATTGCCACACTTGTTTGGCATAATGCCTAAAAGCCGTCAATCAATCACCATTCAACGATATCTCAAGGATGAAGAATAGTTATGAAACCCGTATCCGAGGGTGCACCATTTTTTCTGTGAAATGGTACGTGTCAGTACCGTCTTGGTACTGTCTCAAATATTTAATCTATAATATACATTTGTAACATTCACTCATTGGCGAACTAACAATATATAGGTGTATTTTGTTACTCAAAAATCTTTTAGAATAAACTGTTTGTCCTATAAGACTTGAATTACATTAGTTTTCAAGTAAACTATTGTTTTCTAGATAAGTTGTTTGTTTCCATATTGTGACATTATAAACAAATAACTTATTCAATTGAGTTACCTCCAATAGGATTATACATGTATTCAACGATCTTATTCGTAAATTTTTATATAAGAATAAGTTGTTTGTTCAATAATAATGTCTTTTGGTTCAATAATAAACTGTTTTTGTGTGTGTAGGTCTATGTGCGCACGGCATATGTGTAAAGCACTATATCATATAAATGAAAGAATATATATGATCAAAGGTTCCAAGTATGAAATAAATGAAAGCTAAGTGAATATTGAAAACTTCAGGAAAAGATTTTGCAAATTGTAATTGAATATTATGAGAAAGATGCTTCAGAGGCTTTGATTTGTAGTATAGTAGAACTTAGAGTTTTTTTTTATTTAGTCTCTATATATGGTCAATTTACAAAATGTCTAATAAATTATTTTACTTTTATATTTTTAAAGTAGCCGGTACAAAACATAATATCTCGACCGGTATGTAGTTCTCGGTTGGTATCACCTGTACCGATCGGTACAACCAATACAAAACAGTACTTGACTGGTACAAAAGGCTGCTACAGTTACGGTATTGATAACTATGGTATGAAGATTTGAAGAAACCAAAATTGTCATTTCAAAATCATGCCATTTCAGCCCTTGGAAAATTACCAATTCATAGATTGAATGGAAGGATTTTACCATTTATTTTGTGTAAAACCACGTAGTGGCATAATCCTTTATTTTACTTGATGAGTTGAATTTTGTGTATTGTTTGTTGTCTTGCAGGTTAAACACCAAATTTGTGTATACAAATTTCTTGCACGCCCATTAAGACTACTCTTGCCTCTCATCTCTTTCTCCGTAAAGGATTTTCCAAGACCCTCGTACATATCAATGGCAGCAAAAAAAAAGTGCAACAGGCTTTAGTGAAAGAGAATACTAAAAAGTACCGCCACGACGAGCACTAGCAACAGTACTTATTGATCCTATGACCGGAAGCAGGGCTAAGGAAAATTTTTCTATACTCAACTGAGTCATGGCACCAATTTTCGAGCCAGTGGCCAAGCCACGCATTCAACTCAAGTGGCTGTCATATCAAATTGCAACAAATATGGGGTGTCAGGATTAGAAAATCCCTAGTTTTGTGTTTGAAGTTGTGTCTCCATAATCATCCTAGTATACCTCAGATACAGGCTCCAGCACTGATTCTCGTTCGTGGTCCTCCCTACGGAGCCCAGAACAACTTGTGACCCTAACGCACTGAGAATTACACACTACTTCACCTACCGTAACCATGCCAATTATAATGACCGGATATATATAAGAAAAAGAATTGGAGATTGCAACTCTCGTGGATAAGCTGGAGTCACAAATCAATGAAGAGTCTAGCACCAGAGAAGTCAGGAGTCCTCTAAGGCGAGTGATAACAATGGATGATGAGTCCACTTTTGCCAGATTGAAAATAAAGAGTGTATGCCCATCTCCATCACTTCCCTGTCCATCCGAAACTGTAGGAAACGATAACAAACACGGTTAGGGCTTATTATGGAGGACCCCTCACAAAAATAGTATGTACTTAAAGCTAGTTCTGTATTTGACCTCCAATAATAAGAGTGTCCACCTATTTTAAAAATAATTTAAAGAGATGTCTTGTTAATTATTTTATGTGCTAGAATATTTAGAATTTTCAAAAACTTGGCATAAAAACTATCTTTTTAGTCAATTTAAATGTTAAATTTACACATAAATGTGTAAAGACCAAACACTAAATAAATAAAGTGAACAGATAGAAAAAGAGATAAATATTACTGGGTTACAAATTTTCATTTCCCATGCCGTTAACAATAAAAGAAACTCTCTCTCTCTCTCTCTCTCTCAAGCAATAATCGGTGGAAATGGGCGACGGTCGACGGACGGCGCCTCGGTCCCTTCACGGCTTCACCAGTTCACCGGCTTCATAGGCCATGCATGACATTGGCACGCCGCCACGGCCTCAAGTCAGTAATATGTCAGGTTGTTCCCTTCTTCCTACTCACTTCTCATCCTCCCGTAGACGACCGGTTCAGCTCCGGCGTAATTTTGCACACTTGTCAATTATCAAGTCCTCCCATTCTCGATCAGTCGGTCATGCAATCACGCCTCATGGCATGGCACAAAGACAATCGTCAATCAATGGAAATTTTGACATTAAAGAAAGATAACATCAGTTATCAGTTTTGGTTGCATTTTTTTTATTCTTTGAACAGTTTCATTTTGTCAATTCACACATCTCAATACTAGATTAGATTTTTATTTCAATTTTGAATTTGATATTTGGCAAATATTGCCTCATGGGATTTATAGCTTAGAATCTTTGGATTGGGTTTTCTAGTTGGGATTTGGGGCAATTGATGCCTGCTCATAATCGCGGTGGCCATGTGAATTTAGAATGGCGGGATTGTATATTTGAGATTGAGATTTTTGCTTGATATTTTAAATTTCAGATTGATAAAGCGGCAAGTGCTACTCGTGGTGGTAATAGAGAATTAAAAATTGGCAATTAGCAATTGCAGTTGGGGTTTAGGAAGAATTGGGAATCGACACGTTGGAACTTGAAATATATTGCTCAAATTGGGAACTCTCAATCACTGGGAGAAGTATTGCAAATTTGGAATATACTGATCAGTGCTCAACACCCGAAGAAGTATTGCAAATTTGAAATTCTCAACCTGGGATATTCGGACTCAATAAGTGTATATAATTGGATTTATCTAGTATAATACTTAGATAGTTAGATTTAATATTTCTAGTGCATGCATGCTTTTCAATTTCAATATCCTAGTATAATTTTTGTATACCACTTGGCAAGTTCATGGTTTTTACAGTCTGTATTTGACTCTTTTGAATCTTGATTATATATGGTAATGTATATATCACAATCAGGCAACGTGTATATGGCAGTGTATCTCTAATTTTTTCATGGTATATGACTATATGTTACAGTTTATATTTGATTTTTGATTACATATGGCAATGTATATATGGGAGTGTGCCAATGCCAGTGTATATATGGCAGTCAGGCAATGTACATATGGCAAAGTATCTCCAATATTCAGTTTACACTACATATCTATATATATATATGACCGTGTGTGTAGTGTATGATACAGTGTAATATATACACTATATAATTGATTCTTGCTTATATATTACAGTGTATATATTAATTCATCACTTATCTGTTTCTTTTTTAATTGGTATAGGTTTTTGTAACTATTTGAATCATAAAAAGATATTTTCAAGTAGTTTTGGGTCCAACTCAATCATCTGTTAATCATCAAAGTGTTGATACCGTTGATGGGAAACCTCCTTCGAAGAATTGTAGAATGGGATGTATTCCAACAAATGCAAATCTGATTGATGTGCCAGAGGTTAATTCAAGCGTTTCTCGGAAACGATCGAAGTTAAATGCTAAGGAAGTTAATGATGGCGATGTTCCTACTTCTACTCCTAGTGTCTCGAAAATGGTTATTCCTTCCTCTACAAATGAAATTATTTGGGATCCGGGGTTGCGGATTCAAATATATGACTATCACCCCAACGACCAAGACCGCATTTGTAGGGAGTATCTACAAATGGGTACTTGTCAACCTTGTACGCACACATTTCCACAAACAATGATCGAGAAGAAAAAGCGGCGCTTCAATAAGGCTTGGTTTAAAGAATACTCAACTTGGTTGGAAAATAGTGTTACAAAAGATGCATGTTTTTGCCTCTATTACTACCTTTTTAAAACAAAAAAAAGAGCAAGAAATAGAAAGTGGTTATTCATTTGTTGTCGATGGATTCAAGAATTAGAAGAGAAGTGATAAGTTTGGAATTCATGTCGGGGATGTTCTAGCTTTCATAACCAAGCTTGGAGAAAGTGTGAAGCTTTATTAAGTGAAAAGATATATGTTAGAACTTTCCTTCACAAGATATCCGATCATGATCAAAGTGAGTATCGGGTGCGTTTAAAATGCATCACTTGTATGCATTAAGTATCTCTAACAACAAGGACTAGCTTTTCGAGGTCATGATGAATCGGAAGAATCTAATGATCGAGAAAAGTTTCTTGAAATTTTAAGGGGTGCTATCAAAAGCCTTTGTGTTGAAAACTGCTCCCCGAAATGACAAGCTAACTTTGCCGGATATTCAAAAGAATATTGTAAGGGCTTGTGCTGCCAAAACTACCTTGGTAATTATGCAAGAGATTGGTAGTTCCTTGTTCTCTATTTTGATTGATGAATCTTTTCATATATCAACTAAGGAGCAAATGGCCATTGTTTTTCGCTTTGTGAATGACAAGGGCCAAGTTGTTAAACGATTCATTGGTCTTGTGCATATTAGTGATACAAGAGCCGTGTTAGTAAAGAAGAAAATTGACGATTTGCTATGTGAGCACAAAGTAAGCATTGCAAGGTTGCGTGGGCAAGGTTATGATGGAGCAAGTAACATGCAAGGTGAGTTTAATGGCTTAAAGGCACTTATCTTAAAGGAGAATGGGGCGGCCTTTTACGTTCATTATTTTGCACATCAACTTCAACTTGCACTAGATGGTATTGCAACAAATCATGACTTAGGTGAAACTCTTTTCATCATAGTTTCAAGTGTGGCAAACTTGGCTGGTGCTTCTTATAAACATTGTGATATGATTAAAGAAAATCAAGCTACTTATGTATTGAACGTGCTTCTTACCGGTGAACTTCAAAGTAGGCGAGGATTGAATCAAGAAACTATGCTTCAAAAGGGTGGGTGACGCATGTTGGAGCTTGCATTTTGGTGCTTTGGTGAGTTTGATTGTTGTCTTTTTTCCTGCTTGTGATATACTTAACAAAAGAGTGAAGCAAGAACTTTATTAGCGACAGTGCACTCTTTTGATTATGTATTATCTCTCTTTTTGAAGAAAAATATCTTGGGTATCACCAATTTGTTGTCACAGGCATTACAACGTAAAGAGCAAGATATTGTGAATGCCATGGATCTCGTCAAAGTCTCCAAGTTATAACTTCAAATGATGAGAGAAGATGGGTGGGATGACCTCTTTGATGAAACTTGTTCATTTGTAAGAAGCACAAGATTGTCATTCCTAATATGGATGGAGAGTTTGAACCCATCTTTCGATCCAAGCGGTACACACATGGAGTTACAAACCAAACCAATTACAGTGCAATTGTTTTACACGGTCATTCATATGCAACTTCAAGAGTTGAACAATCTTTTCAATGAAGAGAACACTGAATTAGTCATTTGAATGGCAACCCTTAATCCAAGTGATTCATTCTCGGCTTTTGACAAGAAAAAGTCGATTTGGCTTGGCAACTTCTTTCTATCCGGCCGATTTTTCAAGTATGGTTATGTCATGGATGTACGTGCTAACAACCAGTTCTCAAGTGTGAAAGATATCACGGGTCTTGCAGAGAAAATGGTTGAAAAGTAGAAAAATATTATGTATTAATTAGTTTACAAGCTTGTAACTTTGACCTTAATTTTGTATGTGGCTACTGCAACTGCGGAAAGGGCATTTTCCCCTATGGGCATCATGAAGATCTGATTCCGTAATTCAATTGGAGATGAGTTTATGAATGATTGTAAGATTACTTATGTTGAAAAAAAGTTATTTGATAATATTCAAAATGATGTAGTTATTAATCGCTTTCAGAAGATGCAACCTCGTCGCGATCAATTGCAGAATTTCATGGTTCAATTTAATGTACAATTAATTTTTGTGATAATTTTTCTATTGTGTATTTTGTACCCACCATGAATAATTATCCTGCCTCCGCCACGGTTGAAAGCCTTTGACAAATGAATATGCTCGGCGGCTATCAACATCCCACATTTCAACAAGCGATAAAAAGGGGAATCTAAGGCAGGGCGGCGATCAATTCATCTTGACATGCGAGAACACCAGAACATAAGGAAACCTCTTCATAAAGCATTTTGTCTGACCTCTTAGAGGGAATGTCTTTGATTAGGATACAGACTTAGAGACCGAGTTGATAGATTGCTGTGAGCATGAAAGAAGTTACTAATGTAAGCAATGAAAAAAGAAGCCTGTATAAACTACGTCAGCAAGTATCGAGCCTTGAACTTCAATTGTTAAGAAAGACTATTGGAAACCTCTGCCATGAAAATGTGTATATGAAGTATGCACCGAGGTTGCTGTACATTCTTAAAAGTAACAAATCTTTTACCTTTGAGGAGCTGGTAACAAGTGGCCACAATGTGGAAATCACCATAGGATCCATGTTGCAAATAACCACCAATTAGTTACCCCCCTAAAGTAGCCAGAGAGTCCACAATGATTTGGTGTCCTACTATCTTAGTATCCTGCTATCATAATATTATATTGAGGATCCACCGAGCAGTACCCACCTTTCGACCCTAAAGAAAAAAATTTGTTTCCTATCTCCTTGATATTCGAGAACAGTATAAAACTTGAAATATTTGCTACGTGTAACTAATGGAGATAGCAATTTAACACTACAAAAAATTTCCAATTTTCAGGGCCATATAATAGTTGTCTGCTGACTTCTCACAAGCTTCAAGAAGCTTTTATTCTGAATTTTCTAGAGAAAGAGTAAGACAGAGGGAGACACTGGTGGGGGGTGGGGGGGGGGGGGGGGTTGGATACTATTTATATGATGGCGATTGCCGTTATAGATGCCAGTCTTTGCAATACTTCAGGTGTAAGATAACAATGTAGGGTGTAGCGTTGGCCTATAGGAAACAAAGAGTAGGGCCTAAGCAAAAGAAAAGGGGTTGAGGGTTGAGGAATATAATGATATACTATGCCTATCTAACAAATATTACTCATGAATAATGCATTGTTAGCAAAGCAAGTGTGGCGTATTTAGACCAAACCGGATACATGCTTAGCCCAAGTTTTATGTGGATGATATTGTACAAGACAGACTTTTTCCTCATCTCTTGTTAAAGGACAATTCTCAGCGGTATGGAGAAGTATTTTGGTGGGGTGTAAAGTGGTAAAACAAGGTTTAAGTTGGATTTATGGGAACGGAAAATCTATCTCAATTTGGACTGATAATTGAATTCCGGGAATTGCCCCTTCTAAGTTGATTGAATATTAAAGACATGATTCAAGAGATTTTTATGTATATCAACTTTTCCGATTTAAGACTTTTGTTTGGGACCCCAATATCTTGAGATCCCTCTTTCCCCATGAATATAGTTATACGCATCCTTAATATTTACCCATCCTATGAAGGCCTGGAAGTTCACAATAATGGGTTAGTACTAATGATGGTGATTTTTTAGCTAAGTCGGCGTATGCGATTTGAGCCTTACAAGGGGATCCTACTTCTTCATTAGGATTGAGTGTCATGGCCAGAAAAACTATACCTGAAATTAGGCAGCAGTTACGGAAGCTACCTCTTCCAGTAAAAATTTTAACCTTTTTTATGACACTTCATGCAAAATCATTCGCCTTTACAGTATGCTCTCAAGTGTCAAATTCTAGGTGAATATCCTCTTTGTTCTTCATCTCCTGAAAACATTAGTCATCTGTTCTTACATTGTGAGCAAATGAGAGGTATTTGGTTTGAATTACCCATAGCTATTACCTTTCTTGAGCTTCCACAAATTGAATTACCCATGACTATCACTCTTAGGATGATATCAACAAAGTAGACTATTAGCATGATATCAACAAAGTTGACGTGGAGATTGAGATAGAAGATTGAGAAAAAGCCTAAAGTGTACTTATCTAACAATTACTTCTCTTATAAGGATATCAGCAAAACCGACTTGGAAATAAAGAAAAGGGATAAAATGTGCCAATCGAATTACTAAGCCAAATATACAAGTCAGAATCGGCACTGACACTATAACAAAAAGTCTTTAGCGACCAAAACCGACGAGGCATTAAGGAAAAGGGATAAAGTGTGCCAATCTAATTAGTAAGCCGAATATACCAGTTAGAGTGAGCCCTGACACTACAATAAAAAAAAAGTCTTTAGCAACCGTCGCTAAAGATCTTAAATTCATCACTAAAGACTTTTACCGACAGAATTTCTGTTACAGTCCACAGTAAAAATCCTGTTGCTAAAAGATTAGAAACGGATTTGGTGATCTGTCGGTTAAAAATTTACTTTTACTGACGAAATTAAATGTGTTAACGACAAAAAATTCCGTCGGTAAATGTATTTTCAGTAATGCCTTTAATTTTGTAAATTTCTAAAAAATGACAATAAAGGATAATTGGCGACAGGTTTTCCGTCGCTAAAACACCATAGCTATAATTGGACATTTTGGGGACAAAATTCTGCTAATAGTTAAAATTCTGCCTCTAGTTACTTTCAACGATGGAAAATCTATTGCTAAGAACCTGTCACTAAAAACAAAAACCTTTCAAGGACTTATTTGTGTCGGTAAAAACTGCTTCTATTTATTTGAAATACATTTAATGATGAGTTCCATCGCTACATTTCCGTAAGGAAAAAAAAGGCTAATTAAAATTTTTTTATTAGTTTTCACAAAATTCAAACCTATTTCCATAGACAATTAATCCTAATCAACAAATCCATCAACAATTTCATTTTTATTTAAGCTAGCATTCTGTCTTTACCAAATTTCAAGCAATACAAATAAAATTTAAGTCATACACCTTCAACTAACACCTCAATACTGAACAATCAAAATTAGATAATTATTGAATATAATAAATCACATCCGGCAAAGTACATCCTAAAACAAAATTACAATTTTCATAAAAAAAATAAAAATAAACCAGGATCTGTGAGTAATACAAGAAAGCATGTGGCTGAGAAACATTTCCATTGCCGTAAGATCTCTGACCTTTAAGCGGTACGTCAGAACAATTCTGCAAGACTTGGCGAGGAAAAATATTTCACTAGTTAACCTTGATGATTTTAAGACAGATATAAGCACAAATCTAGCAAAAGTACGCACTAGACATTCCATGAGACGTATTATAGCAAATCCGTTTTGACATTGGCTAGTTACATTACAGTACTGTCCTCAGTTAAGTTTACATAACCCAGATAAGAGTGTAGGAACCTGTACAGTTGTTAAAAATGAATATCCCGAAATAATGTGGGGAAAGAAAAAAACGGAGTTGCCAAGCGTATTTATGCCTCAGCACAACCTATTCTCTATTCAAGAGGTGTTCTGTACACACCTTAATCAATGTAGAGGCCTCGTTATCCAGTTATGCTAGCTGACGTTGCACCATCAGAGTTACGCCGTAAACATCTTTAAACAAATATATAAGCATTTGCAACTTGCAAAAGACTTACATGCGAATGTTCGCACACAAATTCAGACACAGAGAAGTGGGGCAATGGTTTTCTCCAAAAGATATTCACTGTTCGAGCATGAAATTGAGTCAATTGCCAGGTTGATCTTTACGCCAGTTTGGCCTTCTGGTGCTAAATGATGTACTAGTTTCAGAAAGCATGACTAATAAAAAGCTTTCCCCTGCCATGGATGGCACAGCGCCTTCCAACTGACTGTTACTTCAGCAAAGTATACACGATGCTATAGCTCAAACTCCTACCCTTATTGATCTAGTTATCCCTATCCTCATTTTATCTGTATTTTGAATCACATGTAAATCTCTGTTGCATTCTTATCCTTTATCCATTGTAACAGCTTATCTATAGGTGTATTATAAATTGATAATGTATAGAACTCTCCGTGTGAGAGCATTTTTGGCCAAAACTCCAATTCCAAGCATGTGCGTAATTAAACTTGGTATCAAGAGCCAGAATGGCTACTGCCTCATCCTCCTCTTTCTCCACTACCCATTCTTCTCCTTCACTCCCTAAGCTTGCCTATCTCATCTCACCCCTGCACAATGCCCATCATTATCTCTCCATCAAACTCACTCAAACAATAAAATTCTGTTTTTGAAGACCCAGGTGATTCCCTTTCTTGAAGGTCAAGACCTCATTGGGTTCATTGATGGCAGAATTACTGCCCCTCCACAGAAACTCTCTGTTGCAGGCTCGAATGAAACCTTAGTCAATTATGACTTCCTTATTTAGCAAGGCTAAAACAGAATTCTTATGAGTACTCTTATTTCTTCTCTCAGAAGAAGTCATTCTGCTTGTTGTTGGTCTGCACAGTTCCCGTGAGATATGGTCTACTCTTGAATCTGCCTTGGCATTTCCCTCCGATAGTCTCAAATTTTAACATTGCATATAAATCTTCAGTCTCTTAATCAACGTGATGATTCTGCTACGGTCTATCTAAACTGTGCCAAAGTCTCCCCATCACTTAATCTAAATTGAGCATCTACTTTCGTATTCTTCAACCAGACTTCATGTTAATAAATAGCCTGCCAAGCAAGCCACAAACAAGCTGCTCATGCACAGCTGTAACTGCTGCCCCATATCCAGGCGCAAGGCTGTTGCCTTATCCCAGATTCAAACTCCACATTTTCAAATGTTTAAAGTGTAAAACATAGTCCACCTATCTCTCCACTTCTGACTCACGTCACCTGTGTTAGTGTATATATCCGTGTAACCTTGAAAAGATGAATGGAAGAAAAGCAATATACAAAAACCATTTTCTCTACATGGTATCAGAGCTTTTTTTGATTAAAAGCTCAGTTTCATTGATCCATGGCCAACCCTGTGGTTCTTTTCAATGCACCATCTCATCTCCCTACCAAACTTACATACACCGATTTCACAGTATGGAAAACTCAACTATACTCCGGTCTCATTGGTCACAATTTGTTGGGTTTCATTGACGGTTCGTATCCACCACCGTCTCAAACCATCCCTGAATCCTCCACCTCGACCAAACGGATTCCTAACCCGGATTACATCCTCTGGCATCGCCAAGATCAATTCATTCTCAATGCAATGCTTGGTAGCTGCATTGACACCATTCAGCCTCACATCTCAACCGTTTCCTCGTCGCAGGAAGCATGGGAACGTCTCCTAATTCTTTTTGCAAATAAATCTCGCTCGCGAGTCATGTCCTTAAAAGAACATCTCCTTACCAATTCTCGTCGTACTCGTTCCATTCAGGAATATCTTCAACACATGAGGGCTATTGCTGATGATCTTGCACTTGTTGACAACCCACTATCTGAGGATGACTTGGTACTCTACACTCTTGCCAGTGTAGGACCGGAATTCAAAGAAATAGCGGCTGCACTCCGAGCTCGTGACACGCCCATTACATTTGATGAGCTCTACAACAAACTTGGAGACTATGAACTCCAACTGAAGAAGGAAGATTCCACCCCTTCTCTTTCTGAAGCTACGGCGAATTACACTCATCGCCCAAACCGGTTTTCCTCTCGAACCACCACGAACCCTAGCAGAGCACCCGTTGGGCGCCATTCAGAACATGGTTCACCCCGCGGCACCAATCAGTTTTCTGGTCGCCCAAGTAACAACTCTATCTGTTGCAATCACTGGTCAACTCCAAATACCCAAAATCGCACAAGCACTTCTCGGGCATCTCTACACTGTCGGTTCTGTGACCGTCCTGGCCATGCTACAAATGAATGCCGGAAACTTACCCGTTTTCTCCGCAAAAATGATGTTCAAACCATGTATTCTGTCCATTCGCCTCAATTTGCTCCACCTACTGCAAATGCAACTGCATTTCACCGTCCAATCTCGCCATCATGGTTGTTTGACACTGGAGCCTCTCATCATGTCACGACTAACACTGACAATCTTCATTCCTACTCGGACTATGGCGGCCCCGATGAAATACATATTAGTGATGGTTCAGGTTTGCATATCTCGCACATTGGCCAAGCCAAATTGTGTACCCCTCATACTAACTTTGCCTTAAATGATGTTCTATGTGTTCCTTCCATTAATCGAAATCTCATTTCTGTTGCCAAATTTTGTCAATCCAACAATGTCTCACTTGAATTCTTTCCCCTTTATTTCTTGGTGAAGGATCTACGCACGGGGGCGCCACTTCTTTGCGGGGAGAACGTAAATGATGTTTACTGCATGTCGTCCTTACCCGCTTCACAAGCCCACTCCACTTCAAAATCATCATTCACTGAATGGCATCAGCGTCTTGGTCACCCATCATTCCTAGTGCTTCGTTCTATACTTCACTCACAAAAGCTAGGATCTCTGGTTTCATCCAAAAATTCCTTTCATTGTAATTTTTGTGCTTGTAATAAAAGTCATAAATTACCATTTGATGTCAATTCTTTCACTAGTCGTCGGCCCCTACAATTAATTTATATTGATGTCTGGGGACCCACTGATTTATCGTATGATCGTTTTCGATACTATCTTATTTTTGTCGATCATTATACGAAATATATCTGGTTGTATCCTATGCGAAAAAAATCTGATGTTCAAACTCTGTTTCCTCAATTCAAAAAGTTGGTTGAATTTTTTTTTCAATTACCCATAATCTCCGTTTACTCCGACAATGGTGGTGAATATGAATCACTCAAAGGTATTTTTTTTTAGCAAATGGCGTTTCTCATTTCACCACCCCTCCCCATACTCCTGAACACAATGGCATTTCGGAACGCCGTCATTGACACATCGTTGAAACAGGTCGAACGCTCCTTCAAACTGCCTCCCTTCCGCTAAAGTTTTGGCCACATGCATTTCTCACCGTTGCTTTTCTCATTAACCGCCTTCCCACTCCTGGCCTTAATTTTAAATCTCCATTTGAGCTGCTTTTTCATCGCACTCCGAATTACACTCGTCTCAAAATTTTTGGTTGTCTCTGCTACCCCTGGCTCCGTCCCTACACCTCTTCTAAACTCCAACCCCGCTCTACTCCCTATATTTTTCTTGGTTACTCCACCACTCAGTCGGCCTACAAATGCCTTGACCCCGTCACAAATAAACTCTACCTTTCACGTCACGTCAAATTCGTAGAACACATTTTTCCCATGCAAGACGGCAGTGACATGCATTCACTTCTTCCGCAAGACTCCACCCTCCCTGCCACGGTCAACACTCCACATGTGAACCACCAAAGCCCAAACTCACTTTCAAATTCTAGTTACTCTCCCACCATTACCCAATCACATCCATCTCACTCTTTAACTTATTCAAATCATTCAAATCCCACCCACTTCTGCCAAACTCCCTCACCTGAACCTCCACCTTTCATGCCACATAATCCTTCCAAATCTTCTTTATCCTTTCCCTCCTTGTCTCATTCAAACCACCCCACAATCTCTCCACTAAATAATTCAACCAGATTCTCCTCCTCATCTCCTTATCCTACTAACCCATCAACTTATTCAAACACCCACAATTTCGGTCAATCTTCCCCATCTGCAATTCCACATTCAAACTCCACTTTATCTCCATTAACTAATTCCAACCAATCATCATCCCCTTTACCCACGACACCTACTGCCGATGCCTCTCTTCTTCCCACATCACCTCCGACGGCATTACCATCACCCACGCCACAACCCTCTTCCCCACCATCTTCTCCACATCTCCCTGATCAACATAATTCGTTCACCTTACGTCCCTCTCGCACCCGTCGGCCCAACCCCAAATACTTTAATCCTAAATACATTAATCACACCACCGCACACCCTTTACCCCCTACCTTAGAACCCACTTGCTTTTCTCAAGCTCTAGCCGAACCTCAATGGCGCCATGCCATGTCCGAAGAATTCGATGCTCTATTACGCAATGGCACATGGGACCTCGTTCCAAAGACAGACCAAAACATTGTGGGTTGTAAATGGATTTTCCGAATCAAGCGCCATCCTGACGCACCATTGCCAAGTACAAAGCTCGCCTAGTGGCAAAAGGATTTCATCAACGTCCTGGCCTTGACTATGCAGACACCTTCAGTCCTGTCACCAAACCGACAACCGTTCGTGTTGTCCTCTGTCTGGCGCTCTCACGGAACTGGCCACTTCGGCAACTTGACATCAACAATGCCTTCTTACACGGCACTCTTCGTGATAATGTTTACATGGCCCAACCTCCCGGTTTTTTGCACTCCACCATGCCCCATCATGTCTGTAAACTCCGCAAAGCTATTTATGGTCTCAAGCAAGCACCGCGTGCGTGGTATCAAGAACTCAAAGGATATTTACTTCAAGTCGGCTTCACAAAGTCTGTGGCAGATGCCTCCCTCTTCATCTACACCAAAGAGAATATCACTACCTAATTTCTTGTATATGTAAATGACATCATCTTAACAGGGAACAATTCTGACTTCCTCAATAGCTTTGTCAAAAACCTTAATCTCCGGTTCTCTCTCAAAGATCTTGGCCCGCTCCACCAATTTCTGGGTGTCGAAGTCATTACCACGCCCGGTGGTCTATTTCTATCTCAACATCGCCACATCAATGACTTATTGCACACCTTCTCCATGACTGGCACCAAAGAAGTCAACACACCCATGTGTACTACATCTACTGTCACTCTCCAGGATGGTTCCCCACATGTTGATCCGACGCCATTTCGAAAATTGGTCGGTGCCATGCAATATCTCACTATCACTCGGGCTGATGTCTCCTTCGCGGTGAACCGTCTCTCTCAAGTAATGCACTCCCCCACTGAACGTCACTAGACAGCTCTCACGCGTGTTCTCCGGTACCTGAAGGCCACCATTCATCATGGACTTTATCTCCGCCGAGGGGCTCCTCTCACACTTCAGGCCTTCAACGACTCTGACTGGGGTGGAGATCATGACAATGGTCGCTCCACCACTGGTTACGTCCTCTATCTCGGCCCTAATCCAATCTCTTAGAAATTGACACGTCAAAAATCTGTCTCTGGCTCCTCCTCCGAAGCCGAATACAAAGCCGTTGCCAATACCACAGCCGAGATCTTTTGGGTTACAAATCTTCTTCATGAACTTGGAGTAACCCTTCCCAAACCTCCTACTCTATTCTGTGACAACACTGGTGCCACCTATCTTTGTGCAAATCCAGTCTTTCACTCGCGAATGAAACACATTGCCCTGGACTACCATTTTGTTCGGGAATGCGTCACAAATGGCTCTCTCCGTGTTCATCATGTTAGCACCAAGGACCAACCGGCGGACATTCTCACTAAACCTCTTTCTCGTCTGCAATTTATTCATCTCCGGTCCAAGATTGGAGTCACCAATGGAGCCTCAATCTTGCGGGAGCGTGTTAATAGATAGCCTGCCAAGCAAGCCACAAACAAGCTGCTCATGCACAGCTGTAACTGCTGCCCCATATCCAGGCGCAAGGCTGTTGCCTTATCCCAGATTCAAACTCCACATTTTCAAATGTTTAAAGTGTAAAACATAGTCCACCTATCTCTCCACTTCTGACTCACGTCACTTGTGTTAGTGTATATATCCGTGTAACCTTGAAAAGATGAATGGAAGAAAAGCAATATACAAAAACCATTTTCTCTACACTTCAAGGATTTGGTGACTACTTTGACTGCTCGATCTCAACCTGTCAACTTTCATAAATTCATGGTTTACTTCTTAGCCATGAGTTCACTCATGGCAAAACCTTTGCTTGTCTTGCTCTTAATTCCTCTCCTGCTCCTGACTCTGCACATCGCATTGCCAAATATTGCTCACCTTGGTGGTCATCATCCTCATCATGGTGGTGGACATCTCTCTTACCGCGGTGGTGGTGGTCATGCCAACACTCGTCGTTGCGGTGGCAGCAGCGGAGGCGACAATCGTAGGCAAAACAACCATAATTCCAACAAGTTCCACGCATATGGATATCAAGGAAAACATAGCCCGCGCTGCACCATGTGCTATGGTACCAATAACACTGCTGACACCTGCTATCGAAACCCCTATGCACCACCTCCATTTCGCATAACAACTACTCTGGCTGTTACTCGTGTCCACCGGTAGCCCCTTCCACTCGCATGGTTCAAGCCACTACTCACCCCTCGATCTCCTGCCCTTCCATCACCCTCTCATTATAGCTGGTTCGCTGATACCAGCGCCATGCACCCATCATTCCATGCCCGATCTCACCAGCCTGAGCCACGCCGGAGACTACCATGGTTTACCTTCATGTTTGCAATGGTAAGGGTTTACAAATTACACATGTTGGTTCCCCCCCCCCCCCCCCCCCCCTCCAAATTCTTTCTGTCTAATGTTGTACGAGTTCCTTCCCTTACTAAACCCTTACTCTTTGTTCAAAAACTTACATCTGACAACAATGTTTTCATGGGGTTTCACCCTTCTCATTTTCATGTGAAGGATCGTACAACGGGGGAAACCTTACTCATAGGCGCGAGTGATCTTGGCTTGTATATGTTGTCCACCTCTGCTCCTCCGTCCTCATGAACTCTATTTATTTCTTTCTTGGCTGAACGAGCAACTCCTGAGTATTGGCATTGAGGACTTGGGCACTTTAATAATTGCACTCTTTATCAGATAATTCGGCGCAGCAAGTTGCCTCTTTCTTCCCCAACTAAACTTAACTTGTTATGTACAGCTTGGAAAATCTTGTAGGCTTTCTTTAATAATGCACCCTTTTATATCTTAATTAGCTATTTACTGATGTAGGGTTCCTTCTCCCACGCTCTCCTCATATGGGTAAAAGTATTTTGTCATCTTTGTTGCGTGGTGGGCACAATATAAGGGAGATATATTTGCAGCGGAAATATTTTTGAGTATTATAGTAGAGGATGAGGAAGTGGAGAGGAGAAAACACTCTTGGATATTTTTCACTACTCAATCAACACTTCTATTTCATAAAACTCACTCACTCTTTTCCACACTTACAATACTCTCTCTTTCACTTCACTTACTTCTCTTTCAAAATAACTAGGTGACACACATTTTTATACTTAGACATTTAAAGACTCATTTAACTCCTAAAGATAACTTTCCAAACCTTTCACTTCTCAGCTTCTCTTCATTTATTTATGTCTTCATTCTTCCTCATCAATTGTCATAACTATGTGAATCAAGATTAACTCCCAACACGCCCCCTTAAGCTTGATTCTCTCACTCCAAGTCGACTCCGTAGCCTCTCGAAGACTTCTCTATTCAGGGGCTTTGTGAAGATATCCGCAACTTGATCTTCGAACTTCACAAACTTGACTTGGACTTGTTTCTTAGCAATGCTCTCACGGATAAAATGATATCGTGTATCGATGTGCTTGCTTTTATCATGAAAGACTGGATTCTTAGCAAGAGCTATGGCTGACTTGTTATCGACATGAATCTGTGTCAATTCATTTTGAATAAAACTGAGCTCCCTAAGCAAACTTCTTAGCCATATAGCATGGCAAACAGTCGAAGTTGCAGCCACAGATTCAGCTTCACATGTCGATAGAGTCACTATCAATTGCTTCTTTGATGTCCATGTGAATGCTGCTTTACCAAAATAGAAAACGAATCCAGTTGTACTCTTTCAATCATCCACATCTCTAGCCCAATCACTGTCTCTATATCCCACTAATTTCATATCACCTGATGTAGGATAAAATATACCAAAATCAATTGTACCTTTAAGGTACCGAAGTATCCTTTTCTCCACTTTGAAATGATAAGTTGTCGGATTCTCCGTATATCGACTGATATAACCAACTGCATATAGGATATCAGGCCTTATGCACGTCAAGTACCTCAAACTACTAACCAAACTTTTGAACAAGGTCCAATCGATTGGACCTTCTTTGACGTGTCTTGACAACTTCTTTTCAACCTCGATGGGGATACTGATTGGGTTGCAATTTTCCATATTGAATCCCTTCAATACTTCTTTTGCATATACCTCTTGTGAGATGAAAATCCCATCATCTCTTTGCTTTACCTCGATCCCAAGATAATAGGACATCAAACCGATATCAGTCATTTCAAGCTCCTTGGCCATTTCCTTCTTGAAATCATCAAACATCTTTACATAGTTGCCTGTAAAGATTAAATCATTGACATATAAACAGACTATCAAGGTGTCACTTTTTCCATTCACCTTGACGTAGAGTGCATGCTCATGTGGGCACTTCTTAAAGCCTCTCTCTTGAAAAAACTTGTTGATGCGACTGTTCCACGCCGTTGGCGCTTGCTTCAACCCATACAGGGCCTTCTTCAGCCTTAATATTTTGTCCTCATGACCTCGAATAACATATACTTCAGGTTGTTCGATATAGACTTCTTCATCAAGAAAACCATTAAGGAAAGCTGATTTCACATCCATCTGATGGATCTTCCATTTGTTTAAAGTTGCTAGAGATATCAACAGTCGTATTGTTTCCAATCAAACGTTTGGGGCGAAGACTTCATCATAGTCGATTCCAGCCCTTTGCTTGAATCCTTTGACAACAAGCCTTGCTTTGTGTCTCCCAACTTCTCCTTTGGAATTTTTCTTCACATTATAAACCCGTTTTACACCAATGGGCTTCTTTCCTGATTGAAGATTCGTCAGTTCCTAAGTATCATTCTTCTCGATGGCACCAATCTCCTCATTCATGGCCTCCCTCCATTTTTCACTTCTTGATGCCTCATCAAAATTGATTGGCTCAGTATCGGCAAAAAGACAGAACATGTTTTGGTTCTGATTCAAGTCATCATAAATCTCCTCTAGAGATCTCTTGCCTTATGGTCCTGTCTTGACAGGACTATCGACTAATGATGATGATGGACTCAATTGAGTCGGAGATACGGGACTAGAGGGAGTCACATGTTCTATCGTCTCTTTTTCTACCTCTTTTCTATCAGTATCGATTGAATAGAAAACATACTGATCCTTATCTCGATCAGTGTAGTCCCACGAGCTCTTCTCATCGAAATTCACGTCTCAACTGACTTTCATTTTCTTGTCAACAGGGTTGTATAAGTTGTACCCTTTTAACTCTTGACTGTAACCGATGAAGATAAACTTTTTGCTTTTATCATCGAGCTTCTACCTTTACTAATCAGGAACATGCACATATGCAATGCTTCCAAATACTTTCAAGTGGGACACACTTGGCTTGTATCCACTCCAAGCTTCTTGCGGTGTTTGATTCCACACACTTCTTGTTAGACTTCTATTTGACAAATAGACCGCACAATCGACTGCTTCAGCCCAAAATTCCTTAGGCAAATTCTTGCTCTTCAACATGCTTTGAGTCATGTTCACTATCAACCAATTCTTTCTTTCCACCACTTCATTCTGTTAGGGCAAATATGGAATGGTAAGCGGTCGACGGATGCCATTCTCTTCACAGAATGCTTTAATCTCCTTAAATATGAACTCTCCACCTTGATCAGATCTCATCGCCTTAATCTGATATCCACCCTGCTTCTCCACAAGAGCCTTAAATCTCTTGAAGGTTGAGAACACCTCTGACTTTTGTCTGAAGAAATAAACCCATGTTTTCCTACTATAGTCATCAATGAACAGTAGAAAGTATTTGTTCTTACCAAGAGATGTTGGATCGATTGGACCACACACATCAGTGTGTATCAGCTCTAACAGTGCTTTTGCTCTCGATATCGACTCCTTTGGAAAACTGTGTCGATGTTGCTTCCCGACAAGACAAGCCTCACAGAGTTGGTCTAGCTGATGTATTGATGGCAATCCCTTTACCATATTCTTCGTCAATAGTAATTTTAGACCTCTAAAATTTAGATGTCCAAACCTCAAATGCCATAACCAAGATTGGTTATCAAAATAGGCCTTCAAACATTTAGGCGCATGATGATGGATATTCATCAAGAACATCCTATTGCTCGACATCGGAACACGAGCGATTAAGCTCCCTTTATCATCTCTCAAATAAAGACATTTGTCTTTCATATGGATGTCGCAGCCTTTCTCCAACAATTGACCCATGCACAAAATATTTGCCTTCATCTCCGGAACATAATAAACATTTGAGATGATCTGATGGCCTCCATTCTTCAATTTGATCAGAATTTTGCCTTTGCCTTTGACTGGAATTTTGGACATGTCTCCAAATGTAATATTTCCCATCATTGATTGATCCATCCCGACAAACATGTGTTTGTAGCCACACATGTGATTGCTGGCGCTAGTATCGAGATACCAAGAATTATTTTTTCCTTCTTTTGATCCATCGTGTGCCAAAAGACCGTGTCAACACCCACCTTATTTTCCTCTGCATAATGGGCCTTCACATTCACTACAAGAAAACAACAATTTTGGGACGGACTTTTAGCGACGGAATCATTTTTTAGCGACGGATAAACCCGTTTGTAAAATGTTGGTCGTTAAAACATTGTAAGCGACGGAAAGGTACCATCGTTAAAGATATCTTTTTGTCGACGGGCTTTTAGTGACGATGTCATTCTGTCGCTAAAAGTCCTTACATAAAACAGCTTCGTCTCTTTTTCACTCTCCCCGTTTCTTTCTGTCTTTCACTCTCACCCACTTACCGGCGATATTTTTACCGGCGTTCTCCCTCTCCGACGACCCACCTCCGGCCACATCACCCCCCTGACGTCGTGCCCCTCTATATCTGCGTGCCACCATTGCCGCGCCACCAACACTGCCCCCGCCGCACCACGTTTCTCTATGTCTATTTGCCCTAATTTGCTTTAATGAATGTTTAAGCACCATTTGCCCTAATTTTCTTCAGTTCTGATTTATGTCCATTTGCCCTAATTGGAACTTGCCATAATTTGCTTCTGGAATTATGATTTGTTTCTTATAATTTCAATTATTTTTAATTGCTGATGGAATTGATTTTGTAACTGATGGAATTAGTTTGTTTAATTGCTGATGAAATTGATGCGAATTGATGTATATTACTAGAAAGTATGGAGAATTGAGATTGTTGACGGAGGATGGGACACAATTGACTTCCGATATCGGATATATAATTTAGTTGAATGGTGGGTTGAAATTAGGCTAATATAATTAGGTTAACGCGATAATAATTTAGTTGAAATATCTCATTCAAAACTCCCACCGCTGTGTCCGCAAGGCAATCTGCTGAGAGAAAATGTAAGTGTGTGCTTTAGTGTGTGCTCTGTATGGGTGCATTAGAGTGTTAGAGTGAGCTGTGTGTGCCGGTTATTGTGTGTGCTACATGAGTACATGAGTGTTGTGTTGTGTGTGTGCGTGAGTGTATGCAGTGTAGGTGCGTCGCGTGTATTTGTGTGAGTGTAAGGAGCTGTCGAGGCAGCTATGTGTGTGTGAGTTATGTGTTCGGTAGTGTGTGTACAATGAATGGTACATTGGTGTGAGGTGTTTGTATTGTATTGAGTGTGTAAGTGGAATTGAATGTGGTTGCTTATGTGTGTCTATAAGAGGAGAGGGACTGCTGAAGTAATTAGAGGGTGGTAGTGAATAATGTGGGCATACGTGTGTATACAAATTAGTGTAGTGAAAGGCGAGAGCATTTGGGTAGCATACTTTAGTCATTAACTTGTGACATTCTACAGTAAGATACCTTGGATTACGTTAGAATTTTTAGTAAAAGTTTACAATTTTCTGAAATAGTGTGTATTTTTAACCTTAAATTGAATGTCCTAATCTAATCGGACCCTAAATTGAACTAATTGAACCCTAAATTGAACTAATAGAACCCCCTAATTGAACCCTAAATTGAAGTAATTGAACCCTAATTAAACAATAAATTGAATGCCTTAATCGAATTGAACCCTAAATTTAACTAATTAAACCCCTAATTGAATCCTAAATTGAATGCCCTAATCCAACAGAACCCTAAATTGAACTTATTGAACCCCCTAATTGAACCCTAAATTGAATGTCCCAATTCAACCGACCCCTAAATTGAACTAATTGAACAATAATTGAACCCTAAATTGAAGTAATTGAACCCTAATTAAATCCTAAATTGAATGCCCTAATCGAATCGAATCCTAAATTAAACTAATTGAACCCCTAATTGAACCCTAAATTGAATGCCCTAATCCAATCGAACCCCAAATTGAACTAATTGAACCCCCTAATTAAACCCTAAGTTGAATGCACCAATTCAACCGAACCCTAAATTGAACTAATAGAACCCCCTAATTGAATCCTAAATTGAAGTAACTGAACCGTAATTAAACCTAGATTGAATCCCTTAATCGAATTGAACCCCTAATTGAATGCCCTAATCCAACCGAACCCTAAATTGAACTTATTGAACTCCCTAATTGAATGCTCCAATTCAACCGACCATTAAATTGAATTAATTGAACCCTAAATTGATGTGATTGAACCCTAATTTGAATGCCCTAATCGAATCGAACCCTGAATTAAACTAATTGAACCCTAAATTGAGATTGTATTTGAGATATTGAGATTGTTGACAGAGGATGAGACCCAATTGGATTGAATGTGTAATTTTTATTGCATTGAGCATTTGAGAATTAAGAATTGAGATTGTTGACGGAGGATGAGACCCAATTGGATTGAGATCTCCGTTAGGTAGCACAAACTCGGACACCGCATCTGATCGACGCCGACACCGAAACAACATATTTTAGCTTTATACTTATGGACACCTCTTCAATGGGTGTCCAACACGGTGTACTGCAATTAAAAAATAAATCAATGTCTTCGAAGACCACTGAGAGGTGTCGGACAAGTGTCCGGATGTGTCGATGAGGTGTCGAGGTGTCGGTAGGTCACGAACATCCCGTCCGATCAACACCGACACCAAAAAATGTCATATTTTGGCTATATACTTGTGGACACCTCTTTAAGGGGTGTCTGACACCTCTTCAAGGGGTGACGGGCACGGTGTCTGGCATTTAAAAAATAAATCAATTCCTTCGGACGTGTCCGGAGGTGTCGGACACCTGTCGGTAGGTGTCGAACACGTGTCTGGAGGTGTCAGAAACGTTTCCGGATGTGTTGATGAGGTGTCGAGGTGTCGGTAGGTCACGGACACTGTGTCCGATCGACACCGACATCGAAATGTCACATTTTGGCTTTATACTTGTGGACACCTCTTCAAGGGGTGATGAACACGACGTCCGACATTTAAAAAATAAATCAATGTCTTCGGACGGGTCCAGAGGTGTCGGACATCATACTGACACCCTATATGAGGTATTGAGAATTGAGATTGTTAACTGTGCATTGAGAATTTGAGAATTGAGATTGTTGATGAAGGATGAGACCCAATTGGATTGAGATATCTGTGAATTAGCTGAATAGTTGGTTGTTAAATTTAAGTTAATAAGGTTAACGCGACATTTTTAGCACCCCTTAGAATCTCATCATGGCTCCAACACTGGCTATAATTAGCCTTAATTAGTCCTGATTAACCCTAATGAACCCAATTAACCCTAATTAGCTCTAACGAGCCTAATTAATTTTAATTAACCTTAAGAACCCAATGAAAATTAGCTGTAATTATCCCTAATTAACACCAATCAGTCAAAATCAAACCCTAATTAGCCATACTTACTCATATCTTATAGACCCGTGATAAAATTAATTAAACCTTAAAACCTAACTAAACTCTGATTACGCTCCTAAGTAGTCGTAATTAAGCCTGATAACCCAATTAAGCCTAATTAGCCCAAATTAGGACTAATCAACACTACTCCGCACAATTAAACCCTAATTAGCTCAAAATAACTCTAATTACTCCTAATCAACCCTAATTAGCTATAATTAGTCCAAGGTAATCCTCATTAACACTAATTAGCCCTAACATAACCCAATTAAGACTAACTAGCCTTAATTAGGACTAATCAAAATGACTCTGCAAAATAAAACCCGGCTATTAGCTTTAAATAACCGTAATTACTCATAGTCATCCCTACTTAGCTATAATTAGCCCAAGATAATCCTCATTAACACTAATTAGCCCAAAGATGGTTCAATTACTCGTTGCTTATAAAACCTGCATTCTTTATATTCGTTGTTGTTTTGTGAAGTCCATTGGCAACGAGATGGTTCAACTCGTTGCCAACAAATTCTATTTAAAGTGAATTTGGTAACATATGCAACGATCTTTCTGCAGTTTTGATATTTTGGAAAGATTCTTGCATATATTATCAATTTCTGAACGCATGCATGCATAAAAATTCTTAGTTCCCGTTCAAAGGTACTCATTACAAAGTAATGCTTTGTAATGAGCCTTTGGATGTCCAGTTTAGACAATTTAGAAAAAGTACGTGTTTATAAATCAGTGTTTCAACTCATGCTCTGTGTTCTATGTCGTGGATATTTGGTACACATTCTCATGTGTTTCTCCGGGTGCATACAGATCTGGTGTTCTAACATTCGTCAAACCTTGCAAGGCAAGGTTAGATGAATGTTAGAACACCTAATCGATGTTGTGTACTTGGAGAAATACGGGGAGGTGCTGCCGAATTTTCCGCAGACATAGGACTAAGCATGAGTTATTCACTATTTTATAAACATGTGCTTTTCTGAATGGGATAGGACCACTACCTAGTAGAGAATGGAGGGGAAATACATAGACATGTTGTCGCATTCATGCATTCATATTTACATCAACCCTGCCTAATGATTGGTCATAATTGAAGGTGGTATACAATACGATAATTCAGTCGTCATGTCGGTCGATCAAAGTTGGATGAAAAGGAAGAATGCTGACAATTTTGAGGATCGCGTTGACGAATTTCTTGACTTCGCTTACGCACATCCTGCACATGTTGACTTTGATAAGATAAGGTGTCCGTGCAGTAGATGTGAGTTGTTGCATTGGAGAAAAAGAATTGAAGTAAAATGGCATCTTCGTTGGTACGGTTTTATGGGTGGATACACAAGGTGGACGCAGCACAGGGAAACGATAGTATTGTCGTCCAACCCGGCTAGTCAAACTGAAGTTAGGGAGGAGGCACGGTATGATTACCGAGATATGATTATGGATGTTGGGCATGCTAATGTTGACTAGGGTAACGACGGTGGTGACTACAGTCCCCAACTGCCAAACGAGGGGGCTCATCAGTTTTATGAGTTGTTGAGAGCTGCGGAAGAGCCGCTGTGGGATGGAGCTCCGAAACACACACGGCTGTCTACGGTTAGTAGGTTATTACAGTTAAAATTAGACCACAGGCTGAGTGAGAAAGGTTTTAACGAGTTTGTTACCTTAATCAAAGAAATTCTGCCCGAAAGTGAAAAGCTACCGCCGTCGTACTATGACGCAAAGAAGATGATGAGGAAACTTGGGTTGAGCTATGAGCGGATAGATGCGTGCAATAACTGTATTATTCTGGAAAGAGAATAAGGATTTGTCACGGTGTCCAGTATGTGATCATTCGAGGTACAAACCGGACAAAGGGAAGAAGAAAAACATTGCATGGAAGATATTGCGATATTTTCTAGTCACACCACGGCTTCAGAGAATGTACTACTCCTCCAATACGACTGAACATATGAGGGCTCACCGTGAGACTCGTAGCAACGATGCTGATGTGCTGACACACCCAGCTGATGGAGAGGCGTGGAAGGAGTTTGACCGCAGGCATCCAGTCTTTGCTCAGGAAGTTCGGAATGTTAGACTTGGTCTGGCAACCGATGGGTTCAACCCTTTCGGTCAGTCTACCACGCCTTACTCCTGTTGGCCTGTTATTATTGTCCCATACAACCTTCCACCAGGCATGTGCATGAAGAAGCCGTACATGTTCTTGTCGTTGCTTATTCCGGGGCCGAAGAGTCCCTGCAAGGACATAGATGTGTATTTAAGGCCGTTGATTGATGAGTTAAAACAGTTATGGAATCATGGAGTCGAAACATATGATGCATCCCTTAAACAGAATTTTCAGATGAGGGCTGCTTTGATGTGGACTATACATGATTTCCCTGCATTGGGAATGACGTGTGGCTGGAGCACACATGGGAAGCTAGCATGCCCTGCTTGTATGGGCGTGAACCCCGGTCATACGTTAAAGCACGGCGGAAAGCCCTCGTGGTTCGGATGTCACTGTAAGCTTTTGCCACCGGGCCATCAGTTTCGTAGGCAGAAGGATAAATTTGACGGGACAATCGAGCGTGAGGTTGTCACACTGGACTACCCATCTGGTGAAGAAGTGCTCTCACACCTGGAGGCACTTGATACTGACATACCACACGGCAAGGGTGTGCCAGATCAGAAGATTCCAGGGTACGGGAAAGAGCACAACTGGAGAAAATTTTGTATCTTCTAGGAGTTAGCCTACTGGAGGACGCTCGTTATCCGAAACAACATGGATGTGATGCATATTGAGAAGAACGTTTTTGATAATGTGTTCAACACAGTGATGAATGTCAAGGGCAAATCGAAAGATCACCTTAAAGCGAGAAGGGATCTACAACAGTTGGGTGTACGTCGTGAATTGCATCCTCGGACAGTCAGTGGGAGGACGATACTTCCGAAAGCACCTTACTGTCTAGACAAGAAACAAGTGGAGAAGGTCTGTCAGTGGGTTAAGAATTTGAAGCTTCCGGATGGGTTTGCGTCCAACATATCTCGTTGTTGCAATGTATCGGAATGCAAGTTCCAAGGGATGAAGAGTCACGACTGCCACGTATTCATGGAGAGATTCATTCCTATTGCCTTCCGGGGACTGTTGCCACGGGTTGTTTGCGAGACTTTGACTGAATTATCTCATTTCTTTTGAGATATATGTTCTTCTACGATCCGGGTGAGTAACATGGAAGTGCTTGAGAAGAACATTGTGGTGACGATTTGCAAGCTGGAGAAAATCTTCCCACCTTCGTTCTTTGATTCAATGAGCATCTGCCTGTTCACTTGGCATATGAAGCTAAGATGGGTGGACCCGTGCAATATCGGTGGATGTATCCCTTCGAGAGGTAATCTTTAAATTGTTACAGTTGTTCGTTTACACTTAATGCGACACCTGTTATCATTGATATTCCACCTAACTCGATTCGCTAAACTTCTAGGTTCATGTTCCATTTAAAGAAAAAAGTCCGCAATAAGGCTCGGGTTGATGGCTCAATTGCGGAGGCTTATGTAATGGAAGAACTTGTAAACTTTTGTAGTCAATATTTCGGGCCTGATGTTGATACAAGGTTAAATCAACTAGGCCGAAATGACCCGGATCAAGCACAAATTTGGAAGGGCAATTGTCAATATTCAAGCAGTCAGGTAGTCCGTTCGGCCGAACGTATACTCGATGGCTAACAGATGAAGAGTACAGTGCTGCAACAATATATGCCCTTCTAAATTGCGATGAAGTTTTAACATTTGTTGAGTAAGTTAAAGTCTTAATTCACTTACATTGCTGTACATAATTGAAAGTGTGTGATAAGCGAGTCAACTATATTGGTTTGCAGTGAGTTCGATGCGGAATCTTTAATCACTGATCTCGCTGGACTTGAATCTCATCAGAAATCACAATTTGTACAGTGGTTCAAAAGGCGTGTAAGATTGTTTAACGAAATTATATTATGTGTTATATACAGTTCTGTGGCCAATTAGTATACTGATTTATCCTTAATTTTTACCGTCATCTACAATAGGTTCAGTCAATGGATAGACCAGTGGCCTCCTGCTTGAAATTACTAGCTGAAGGCCCTAACAAACAAACATCCTGTTATGGAGGCTATATCATCAACGGGTTTAGGTTTAACGTAAAAGATGATGACCGAACAAAACAAACCCAAAACAGTGGAGTCTTGGTCAACGGCGACTGTTATGCCGAGAATTGCATGGACTTTTACGGAGAGCTAGATGAGATTGTTGAGCTAACATATCTGGGTTCCCAAAACCGCCTGGTAATGTTCAAGTGTACGTGGTTCGATGTCACATGCAGTAGAGGAATCCGTGTTAGCTCTCAAGGGATTGTAGATGTCAATGTCAAGTCAAGACTTGCATCAGACGAGCCCTTTGTGTTTGCTAGTCAAGCTGTACAAGTCTTTTACGCGGAGGACGTCGCCAATCCCAAATCTCATTGGTATTATCAAGTCCAAGAAATTGCCCGTGACATATGACAGTGAGCTAGACTCCTTTCAAGCCGACCAACCACCTGTCTTGTTCCCTGTTGAGGTCAACAACGAGGAGGACGATCTTCCTCTTCCAACAACACTTCATGTAGGAGAAGAAGTCGTAGATGATGACGCGGAAGACGTGGAAAGTGTTGGAGATGATGTGACTGAGTCTACTGATGAAGAGGATGAATTAGAAGATGAAGAGGACGACGAGTCCCACGAAGAAGAGGACGACGAGGAAAGTGATGAAGATGATGATGATTCTCAAACTGAAAATGATTGACTTGTAATGTTGTAACATCACGGAAAAAATGTAGTAACATTTTAGAACTTGGTTCATATTGATGTGTTTTTGCACCTCCGTTCATATATATATATAGTGTCGATGATGATTTCTATGAAATTATTATTTTTAATGTGTTAATGTCTTTGTAATTTATCTATATGAAGTCAGATATGGATAGGATACGGGCTATTCGTGGCCGGGCTGGACGCCGAGCTGCTTCCTCCCCGGTGGGTCCCACCTCGTCATTGCCCACTGATGACGAGGCACAGAGTGATCGCGTACAGCAGATGGGGCCCCAGCTTCAGCTCCAGCCCCAGCCCTGGCCCCAGCCCCGGCCCCAGTCCCAGCCCTAACCCCAGTCGTCGCCCCAGCCCGACGCAGATTCATCCCACACGCGCGTTGATTCTCCTTCTTCCGTGGGTTCTACCTCAGGTATAGTTGATAACGGTGTTTAGTACATTTTTGCTAGCCTTATATTTAAAGTATATTGAACTGTATTAATGTCTGTGTTTTGTAGGATCTCGACGAGGCCGTGGTCCGACACGCGGGGTACGCATCGACCCCCAGCGTAAACAGAGAGTTACGCTCACCCAGGAGGGCCTGTAAGTAAAAAAATCACATCATGCCTTATATTTAAAATTTTGGGGTGTTAATTTATATTTGAACTGTATTAATTTATTTATTTACTTCTTTGGCAGGATCCTGGAGAATCAGGCGAGGACGAAGATCGGCGTTCTTGTGAAGGGCCGATTCTTCGAGCCACGCCTGTACTGGAAGGACTGGGATGCCGCTGCGAGGGAGTCCCTATGGGAGGAGTGGCTGGTACGGTGAAGTATTTTTTTCAGCGATAGTATTTGTTTAATTACAGTTTGTTTTCTGTAGTTAATTTGTGTTATTGAATGCCTTACAGGAGGGGTTCACGTTTGACTCGCCTGATCAGCAGGCACTGGGGCAGCAGGCCTTCTTTGCTTACATCGGCAAGAATTACCGCCGATGGCTCCACGACGCACGGGACCGGGCAAAGAAGATGCTGCCCGAAGGTGCCCCGATGACGGAGATGACGAGATATCCCCCACATTGGATATCTCAACTGTATGGGGGGAGATGATAGATCGGTGGCTGCGGATCCAGGCTGGGACGCCAAGAGTAAGAGCGGGGCCGAGAACAGACAGAACAGAGATCCGACGCACACGGGGGGGTCGGTGCCACACGACATCGTCCGACACATGAATGCGGTCGAGCACCCGGATCTGGAGGAGGATGAGGTCGTAGCTCTGACGTATAATCAGACGCACGTGCGGAAGAAGGACAAGGACGAGGCGCACCGGGCGGGCGACTATATTTCAGATATTGCCCGGCGGATCGATGTGAGTCAATTTGTTTAAGTTATTAATTTTTTGTCTTTCTATCCTCAATGTCTGTTGCGTTAATTAATGCCCTAACATATCGTTTAAATCACTATTTTTGCAGGCCTCGTATGAACAGCATAGGGGGTCCGAGCAGCAGTCCGGACAGCCATCAGCGTCCACTAGTACGGGTGCGAGTACTGGGGCATTGAAGCGATGGCTGGATACGCCGGAGGTCGTCAATCGGCCGAAAGGCCGCATACGCGGCCTGCCTAGCACGACTGCTCGTGCCGTGATAGGAGCGTCCTCACCCCCCGCTGCCCCTCCACAGACACCGGCTCCTCGGCATCCGTTGGACGACGAGGAGATCCAGCGCATTGCTACGGTGGTGTTGAGGATGATCAGGGAGCAGGATCAGCAGGGCACCCCTGCTGGACATGCCGAGCCGGCCCCGGATCAGCAGGATCCAGATCCGGGACTCGGCAACCCCTGATGAGCCCCTTCTCGTGCCCGTTCCTAGCTTGTCCCCCCCGCCCGGCTTGTACTCGATCTTCTCCCCTCCCCTAACCGGCTGTATCCGGTTCCCGGCTTGTACATTATGAGTTATTTTTATAATAATTTTTTTAAGTTGATTATATATATTTGTTTGTGTCTGAGGGATTGTGCGTTGTTGTTGAGATTGAAAATTTTATTACAGGTTTGGGCATTAAAAAAATAAAAAAATATATTTAAAAAATTTGACTTTTAGCGACGGATTAATTCCGTCGCTAAAAGTGTACTGAATTCTAAGATTTTTAGCGACGGAATATTCCGTCGTTAAAAATCTCATTTAGTGATGGAATATTCCGTCGCTAATTTCACAAAAAAGAAAATAAATTAAAATACTTAAAATATAATTAGCGACGGAAATTCCATCGCTAATTAATAAAAAAAATCCATCCCAAAAAGTTCAATATTAGACGACGCATTTTAAAATTCCGTCGCGAAACTTTTAGTTACGAGCTTTTATACGAGGGACTTTTAGCGACGGTAGTTTCGTCGATTTAAGGCTTTTAGCGACGGATTTTCCCGTCGCTAAAAGCCTTATTCCTTGTAGTGATTTTCCACCTTTTGTTCGTCTCGATACTCCCAAGAGTAGTGTCCATATCGATGGCATGTGAAACATTCAACGTCTTTCTAGTTTTGGCGTTGATAATAGCCACCTCTTCCTCGACCTCGTCCTCGTCCTCTCGATGGACGAAATTCTGAACCCGATTCATTATTGTTGTACTTAGTTGGTACACCATGGCCTCTGCCATGACCTCGTCTGCGGCCTCGTCCACGGGCTCTACATCGACCACCTTGATTCTTATTGGTGTCGTCTTTTCTCTCTCGTTGATATTCATCTTGGCCTGAAGTGCTTGCTCGATAGGCTCTTTGTTCCTCCTTTTGATTTTGTCCTCATAGACTTACAATTTTCCCAAGAGCTTATCGACCGTCATAGTCTCACTGTCATTGGACTCCTCGATAGCAACAACTACATGGTCAAATTTTGGATCAAGAGATCGAAGGATCTTCTCGACCACCCGACTGTCTTCCATCTGTTCACCATTTCTCTAAGTTGGTTTACAACAAAGAGAACTCTTGAGATGTAGTCAAATATTGTTTTGGAGTCTTTCATTTGTAAAGACTCAAATTCACCTCAAAGGCTTTGGAGTCGCACGTTTTTCACCTTATCGATGCCTTTAAAAACATTTTCCAACGTATCCCATGTTCTCTTCGCGGTGGTGGCCTGCACAATCTTCTCAAAAATATTGTCATCGACGCCAAGTTGGATGAGTGAAAGAGCCTTTTGATCTTTCACTCGGGCTTCTTTGGCAGCCTTCTTCACGGCTTGGCTAGCATCGGCCAAGTTTTCCGGTTCCACATATTCTTCTTCTACGGCCTCCCAAACATCATGACCACCAAGAACGGTTTTCATTTGGATGCACCACCTTTCATAGTTGTCTTTCACGAGCTTTGAGAAAGGAAATGCTCCACTTGTTGCCACCATTAGAACCTCCGCTCTGATACCACTATGTTGCGTGGTGGGCACAATATAAGGGAGATATATTTGCAGCAGAAATACTTTTGAGTATTAGAGTAGAGGCGGAGGAAGTGGAGAGGAGAAAACACTCTTGGATATTTTTCACTACTCAATCAACACTTCTATTTCATAAAACTCACTCACTCTTTTCCACACTTACAATACTCTCTTTTTTACTTCACTTACTTCTCTTTCAAAATAACTAGGTGACACACATTTTTATACTAAGACATTTAAAGACTTATTTAACTCCTAAAGATAACTTCCCAAACCTTTCACTTTTCAGCTTCTCTTCATTTATTCATGTCTTCATTCTTCCTCATCAATTGTCATAACTATGTGAATCAAGATTAACTCCTAAAAATCTTCATCGATTCCTATTCGAAATACAGGTGATATTATCCTATGGTGCAAAAATCTGATGTCTACATAAATTTTTCTAAATTTCAAGCCTACATTGAACGCCTATTCTCCGCTAAACTAATGGCTGTGCAAAGTGATTGGGCAGGGAATTTCGCAAAATCACCAAATATTTTGAGTCATGCGGCATTATTCACTATGTTGCATATCCTCACACACATGAACAAAATGGTTCCGTTGAATGCCACCATCGTCATATTGTTGAGACTGGCTTAGGTCTTCTTGCTCAAGCCATTTTCCCCGACAAGTACTGGAACTCTACTTTTGAAACTGATGTTTTCTTTATCAACTGTGTTTCCTATGACTCCTTTTAAGTGTATTCTCAAAGAAATTCCTAATTATGGGTTCCTCAATGCTTTCGGGTGTCAATGTTTTCCCTTTCTTCGACCTTGTAAAAATGCCCACAAAATCTCTTTTCGTTCTATTCCATGTGTTTTCTTCGGATACTTTTCCCCTCATCTTGGGTACAATTGCTTGGATACATAAAAATAGAGCATTTACATTGCTCGGCGTGTTCGATTTAATGAGCATTGATATCCTTTTTCCGGACCTTCCTTTTTAGTTCCCTCCCCTCTACATGTCATCTTCTGGTTTCAAGCCTGGGCGTCTCACCTACCTTAGCCTCCTTCTTGCCTCCATCCAGTTACGCACCACCCTCCATCACTCCTTGATCTCCTACCTCATCTCCACTTCCCTTTGTTTCGCCCTCTACCTTATCCTTATCTTCTTCTCATTCTCCGCTTATTACTTATCTTGGTATCCGACCGACCATACACCCCTAAACCACCTCAACCAAATATCCAATGGCTCTTCGCCCTCATCCCAAAAAGAAGTATCCCTACCTCTCGGCCTCCCTCTCTGAACTCACCACCACACTGAACCAACTTTCTTTACCCAAGCTAACAAGCTTCCTTAGTGGCGCACGACTATGGCTGATGAAAACAAGGCTTTAATTCAAAACCACACCTGGACACTTGTTCCTTACTCTCCTCACATGAATCTTATTGGCTGTAAGTGGATCTATTGCACAAAGAAATGTACGAATGGCTCTTTGGAAAGATTCAAAGCGTGTTTGAAAGGGACTGTTTCTCATGGGTTGCTTCTTCAATGCTCTCGTATTCTTCAACTCCTAGCCTTGACAGACTCCGATTGGGCTGGTGCAACCGAGGACCACAAATCTACTGGTGGTTATATTTAGGTTCTAATTTAGCTCTTGGTCTTCGCATAAACAACGTACTGCTGCTCGCTCATTAACTGGTTGAATATAAACCTTAAGCGGATGCCTCTACTGAATTGTTTTGGCCTAGTCCCACCTCACTGAACTCGGAATTTTTGCTTCATCAGTCCATATACTTTGGTTCGACAATATTGGTGCCCCATATTTGTGTGCATGCAAACCCTATATTTCATGCTCGAACTACATATACCAAAGTGAATTTTTGTTTTGTTCAACACCGTGTTGTTTAGAAAGCTCTTTCTATTCCTATGTCTCCACACACGACCAAATCGCAGACATCATGACCAGGTCCTCTCTGCTGCGCGTCTTACATTTCTTTGTGAGACGCTGAAAGTTCGCTTCCCCTCATCTTCAACTTGTGGGGGCCTATTAAGCTAGTTATCCTTATCCTCAATTTATCTATATTTTAAATCACATGTAAATCTCTGTGCATTCTTATCCTTTATCCAATATAACAGCATATTTCTCTTAGTGTATTATAAATTGATAATGAATAGAACTCTCCGTGTGAGAGCATTTTTGGCCAAAACTCCAATGCCAGGCCCGTACGTAATTCAACGACCGTTGACCGCCTAAAGATTTAATATGAGTACCCGAACTGAATTAGGAAGAAAGTGAGCTTCAATTTTTAATGCGCCTATAGATTGAACCTTACATTAAAAAAATAAATTATATATATATATATATGAGTCCAAAGAGTTCAAAACAGAAAACCACCCTCCCTCTCCACAAAAGTTACTTTCAAACTTTTAAGGCAAAAAGGTTCAGGCATCACAATTGGTCCTCTTATCAGACCATTAGCACCTGGAACTAGGTGATGTCAAGGCAAAGTTGCATCTTGCTACGTTTGATCAAAGTTCTACGCATGCACTTGCATTGCAAATAGGGGTGGCAATTGTACCCCTAACCCGTTTACTTGCTTAAATTCGTCCACTTAAAAATCACCTAAAACCATCTATTAAAATTATTGGAGCTTAATAGGTCAAGGTTCTTGCAACCCATTAGCCATTGGATTACAAATGGGTGCCCATTACCTGTCATAATATTTGGAATTAAAGTTCAAAAGTCATTTAACCCAAATCAATCTATTATAATTTTTTTCTCTTTTCGAAGCCTTTGCTTCAGTCACTTCTCTCGCCGTGGGATTTTCAAAGCTCTGTTGGTTCAAGGACTTAAATTGGAGCCACAGGGGAGGCCGTGACGCCTTCATGTTTCTAAACAATTCGATGGCGGGCCCGAGAAGAGTTTCGACAAGAATCTGGCCAGCATGGAGAAGAAAGCGGCGGGAGAAGTCCCTTTGAGAAAGGCCGTATGGTGAGAGTTGAAGGAGAAAGTCCCTTTCTGCCAGTCGTAGAACGTTCCAAAAGAAATATAAACGGTCTTAGTATCTAAGCAACTGCAGGATGTGGACAAAGAAAAGGTGAAGTTTTTTGGCTTTCAATCTTCGCTAGTTTGATAAGAATTGGTGTTACAAGATGAAAGACGAAAGGGTATTAGCCCAGAGTGTAGGCTAAATAGATGAATACTGAGACTAGAAATACCGAAAGAAGTTTGACTGAAAATAATGTCACGTCTTTTATTCCATAAGGTCCAAGGGGAGGGGAAAATTATGTTGCAATTAAATTGTTATTGCAAAACTTAAACAATTTGCCAGTGCTACTTCCGAAACGATGAGCACAAGGTAAGTTCAGCACACCAAATTCGATACTTGAAAACGTATCTAACACGGATATTCATTCCAAGTGAAGTGCACCAAAATTAAGTAAAGCCAATGGGCCAAAAAGTCAACAAAAAAAGGTCAACAGGCTGGTTCAAAATTGGATGGGATCATGAACTAGGTCGGTCTAGATAGTGTGTCGGGTCAGCAATTGGGTCGGGTAAGAAATTATCAAACTGGTTTGGGTCTTCATAAATGCATAATGGGTTAAAGCAATTTATTTAATGATTGACTCATTTAACCACAAGGAAATGGGTCTACCGTCCATTATACCCGAATCTTTTTAATTAAATTCAAAATCAACCCATCCAGCCATTCTGCCAGGCATAATTGCGAAGCATTTCATCTCTTTTTGACATGCCCCCAGTCAAACATCTTGTAAAAGCATTATCTCCTCGAGAGAGGACCCATAGATGCTTTGATTATTTGATACTTTTTAAAAAGCATTATCACCTCAATAGCTGAACCAGTGACACCATGACCACAAGGCATCGAAACCTACCTAGTCAAAAGCCTAGTGTAATCCTTTTTGATAACTCGTCACCATTATTATTACCATTAACTTTAACTTCAGAAGGTATCGAAACCCTAACTAACCAAAAAAATCTGCAATTTCTGCATGAGAAATTCAATTTGATTTAATTTAATTATTGTGAGCATGTTGTGGGTAAGAAAAAGTGCAGAATAGCATTAAATAAAAAAGTGATGCGCTCAGTTGGGGATACCAAGCCATTTGATCTCAGTTTCTATAAGTACTACAATCAGTGTAAAATGGAAAGGCAGAAGACTTACATGAGTTAGGGAGAGAGACGGTGTGAGCTTGGCGACGACAGGGATTAAAAGATCTATGGGCGACAGCGGCAGGGAAACACGATTGGAATTGAGGCGGCGGCGGCAGGCCACATACGATGGTGGCGGTGGTAAGGAAGGGGGCAGAGGGAGGCATCTAATGTGTTGAGGGCGAAGTGAGAAAGAGAGATGAGTTTTAGATCTCTTTATCATGGAGCGTGGGTATAGCAGCAGCGGCGGCGACAAATGCGTCGGTTGGGTCACAGCAGTAGCGTCGGTGTGTGGCATGGGAGACGGCCAGGGAAGAAGAGAGGCACCAAAATGGATGGCTGCCGACGGTCGGCTCTCAAAGAGAGAGAGGGTCTTTCAATCCCGGGGGAAGTGAAAGAAAATTAGGTTTGCCAAATTTCACCGAAGGGCAATTCCCACGCTAAAAGTTTTTTGTGACGGATGCTAAAAATCCGTTACCTATAATATCGTTCCTAAAAGTTTTGTGGCGGAATTTTAAAATCCAACACCTAAATATCGACTTTCAGCGACGGACGTATTAATACAATTAGCGATGAAATTTCAGTCACTAAATATTTTTTCAGTACTTTACTTTATTTTTTTTGAAAATAATTTATTATGTAAAATATTTAGAGACGGAAAAATTCGTCGCCAAAAGTTTTATGGACAAAATTTTTCCGTCACTAATAATTATTCAAAAATTGATGACTTTTAGTGATGGAATATTCATCGCTATAAGTCTATCATTTAAACCTTTAGCGACAAAAGTTTTGTCGCTAAAAGTTATTTATTCACATCTTAAGTGTAGACTTTTAGCAACGGAATGAAATTCATCGCTAAATGTCAAACTAATGTTTAAAATATTTTTTTTGTTTGTTTGATACCCAAACCTGTAATAACAAATTCTCAACAACCATTCACTATCCCGCAAATATTTCCCAATGCATATTAGGGTTAAATAATGGCTGATCCATCAGCAATAATTTAACCCTAAAATAGACACAGCACATATATACAAATTTATATATTCTATACTAATAAAAATAAAATGTATACAAAATTCAAGAGGGCATGGGAGCAGGGTACAAAAAAGTAGGGGAAGGGAGTACAAGTCGGGAGGGCACGGGAGCATGACACAAATAGCTAGGAAGGGAAGGGGTCAGCGGGTCCCGAATTCAGATCTTGCTGATCGTCCTCGTAGATGAGGGCACTGTATCACAGATCTGGCTCGGTATGTCCAGTAGTAGTACCCTGCATGTAAAGGCACGTACGTGTTAATCTCGATAACAATCGTATATAGTTTTTAGTAAACGTATCTAGTGTTTGTAGTTGATCATGCGTCCTGGTCATCCTATACACCTCCTCAGTAATGCAAAAGATCTTATCCTCATGTAACAACGGTTGCTCCACGGTCCGTGTCTGCGTTTGTGGAGGGGTTAGCGAGGGGTTGGGACGTTCCTATCACGACACGTGCAGTCGTACCGGACAGGGCGCGTACGTGACCGTTCGGCCTATTGACGACCCCCAATGTATCTAACCATCGTTCAGTCCCCCGATACTCATGCCCGTACTTGTGGAGGCTGATGGTTGTCTGGATTGCTGCCCAGACCCCCTAATCTGTTCATACGAGGCCTACAAAATATTGACTTGACATTTAAAACATTAAGCTAACAGACATCGAATACAAAGGCAAAATTTTATCAAATTAAATAAATTAATTCATAACTCACATCGATCTGTTGGGAAAAATCTCAAACAAAGTCCCCGCTCGATGTGCATTGTCCTTATCCTTCTTCCTCACGTACATCTACCGTACGTTAGAGCTATGGCCTCATCCACTCCTACGTTCTGGTGCTCAACTGCATTCTTGTGTTGGAGGACGTTGTGAACCACTGTCCCCCCTTGTGCGTAGGGTCTTTCTCATGTCCGTTCTCAGTCCCACTCTTACTCTTGGCATCCCAGAATGGATCACTCCTCCATTAATCAACCATCTGCCCCCATACAGATGGAGATATCCAATGAGGGGGATATCCCTTCCACTCCTCTATCGGGGCACCCTCGGGCAGCATCTTCCTCACCCATTCCCACGCGCTATGCAGTCGTCACCGTTAATTTTTGTCGATATATGCAGAAAAAGCCTGCCGCACTAGCGTCGGCTGCTCAGGCGACTCACATTCGAACCTTGTAAGGCATCTAATTACACAATCAATATGATTAATTTAAAACTTATTTTCTAATTAAACAAATGATGATAGGAAAGCATACCAGCCATTCCTCTTGTAAGGACTCCCTCGTCTCGGCATCCCAGTCCTTCCAGTATAGCCGTGGCTCATAGAATCCGCCATTCATAAGGATGGCGATCTTCATCTACGTCGGAGTCTCCAGGATCCGGATAAGGAAATAAATTAATACATTAAATAAGTGTACCATAATAACTATCGGAATTGAAGAATGTAAGTACTGCATTATGTAATTTTTTTTACTTAGGGCCCTCCTAGGTGAGAGTAACTCTCTGTTTACGCTGGGCTAGGGGTCGATGCATAACCAGCATGCCGGTCCACGACCTCGCCAAGATCCTAAAAAACACAGACATTAATAAAGATCAAATATAATTTAAATATAAGTCTAACATTATGACTAAACGCCATTATCAAATACACCTGAGGTAGAACCCACATAAGAAGGAGAACCAGCGCACGTGTGAGAGGAACTAGCCTGGGAGCCTGTTGAATGTGAGCACTGTGTGCCTCATCACCGGTGATCAATTACAAGGCGGGAGCCACCAAGGCAGACGCAGCTCGGCGTCCACGGCGACCGTGTATGGCCAGTAATCTATCCATGTCTGACTTCATGTACAAAAAATCGAAAGAAATTAACCCATTAAAAATAATGTATAGTCCACAACGTGTTACAATACTATATATATGAACCGAGTATAAAAACACTATATGAACTGAGTACGAAAAGAATGCGTTTTACAATAGTACGAGTCAATCATCTTCATTTTGGGAATCATCGCCATCATCATTGTCAAACTCATCATCCTCTTCTTCCTGGGACTCGTCATCCTCTTCATCAAGTAATTCATCCTTCAATACACCCTTCTTCTTTATAAGAGATATATAATAAAAGAATCAAGGATGGATAATGTCTCAAAATTTAGATTTAAAAATCTAAAATATTAAGGCATCAACCCGCCGGTTCTCGACAAAACCACTGGTTCGTTGACTTTTTTTAACATGTGATTTTAATCAAATGTTTGGCTCTCTTAGAGATAATAGACTTGAATCAGTCACCTTTATCATTTCAGTTTGCCCCCATACTTTATTGGTTCCTGTGACTACAGAGTTAGTGGGCTTCTTCCGAGTCTTCTTCCTAGACATCCTCTTTAGAGCTGTAGGTCTTCCTATATAGAAGGCTAGGACCTTTCTCCAAAAGAAAATTATTCCAATAACCCTAGCAATAGAGAAAGCCCTATAAATCTCGACTTCTCGTATCAAGCACACACTCAAAATTTGACTGGCCATAACTTGCTCATGTTATACTCGATTTAGATGACCCAAAAGCCTTAATTTTATATCTTCTCAAGATCTAGAACTTTGCAAGAGAAGTCAAATCTATTCAAGATTGTCTTTAAGCACAAAATAGCATTTCTCTAGTTGGGCAGATTCCATTTCTAGGTTTTAATTCTCTGACTTTAATCTACTCATATAGTACTCACTTTAGGAGATTCAAAAGCCTAAATCGTGTATCTTTTGATAGAGAAATTTTTTTTGGAGAAGTCGAATCCACTTAAGGTCGTATTCAGGTGCAAATAATATATATATATATATATATATATATATATATATATATATATATATATTTTTAATTAAATCATACATATTCCCTTTCTAGCTTTTTAACCGGCCCAAACATGCTCATATTATACCCAAGTTAGGCGATCCCTTCATGGGATTGAATCTCAAATATTGTGTTTCTTTGTTACCCTCTACTGTTTTGGTATTTTGCCACATCAGCAAGCTATCCCACATGGCTGTTTTAGATTTCAGCTTGTGCATACAACCCAAGCACCCTCAATTTGTCTACCTCTTTTCTTGCAATCAAGTATGTTTATGTCTTGAATCCTCCATTTGTTGTTTCAATTTTTCAACCATTTGTTTGAGGCCTTGATCTTCTTCAGAATTGCTGCTTTTTTCCACAAAATTTTTGGATTTTAGATCCCAAAGATACCACTCTTCCTTTCCCTTGACCGGTTCGATTATCAGTTTCCTTGTATGTGTTTGTTGCCATTCGGTTCCAACAAAATCGTTGGAAAACACATCTTTGATAGCTCCTGGTAGATAAGAAGAGCGTTGCGGAGGGATTCCCGACGTCATTCTCACCAATGCACTGTTTCGTTTCATCTCACTATTCACTTCCTTGATCATCAGTTGCCACTCATCATCGAGAAGTTGCAAGAAAACTAGTTTCAAGAAAAGTAAACCTTAAAGAGAAGTTGAAGTTTCTCTCTTTCAAAAAATTCGTTGATCTTATTAACACTTGACGCATGTCCATTATTAATTGGTACTTTTGGAATGAAATTGTGTATATTTTTGCTTTTTGTAGATCTTATTAACACTTGATTCATGTTTTTAGCCCTTGCTCTTGGTTGCATCGTTAGTTCATTGTTGGGGAACATGGAATAAGATTAGGCAGGAATGTCAAATAATATAGTAAGAACTCAAGTAACGATGAAGAAAAGTACAAAGTAAAAATCATGCGAATTCCGTATTAACAGTAAAGACAACATCACCAATGGAACCATAGGAAGTATGTTCAATGAAATCATCATATTCCATAAACAAGTAAATAGAAATTGTTACCACTCAACTATAAAATCGTACATGACCGCAAAACAGTAGGCTAAGAAAGTACATAAACAACCCCACAAAACAATTATACAGCAGCAACAACACAAGCACTATCACCACAACACAAAGTCATATGGAGTTCAAGTTAAACAAGATCTAAATTAGGAAGACCCATCATCACCAGGATTGATTTTGTTCTTGTTCTTGATACTGTTTACAACGGAAGCACCCGACCATGCAATACGCTCAACCGCCATCTCCTTCACGGACTTCTTCTTTGCTGGAAACAAGCTCCCACCAGCCTTCCCTTTGGGTCCCTGCCCAGTCTCTCGCATGTCGTGCCCTTCCCGTGAGTTTGCTCCAGACATCTCTCGTTTTTTCCTTAGCTTGCTGCCTTTTTCTTTAATTTTCTGTCTCTCTGTGTCAGTGCGTTTTGTGCATCTTTTCAGGGAGGAAGAGTGGATATTTATAGAGAGCATTAATCCCCCAAGTCTTCTCTTTCGTTTGCGCTTCCATGTAAATGAAGTGAAATGTCCAGCCAACTTCAGGTGTTGTTCGCATTTGCTCTAGGCTTGTGTGGGCGTGCTTATTAGTTCAAGTTCGAAGAGCCATCTCTTAGTGTGGTGATGGGTGTGGGTGTTGCGCTGGCCGCCGGGGTCTAACATCATAACATGAGACTGCATTTCAACCAAGGTTCCAGCAATTTCGTTGTAGGTTGTGGTGTTTCTGATGGTGTGGGTAATGGTGAGGGTGTTGGGACGCCGCGTGAAGCTGAATATCAACTCAACGTTGCCTCTTTAATGTGGTGGTGGTGAGAGTGTAGGTGTGGGTCTAATCGGCTGGGGTGGCCACCTAAGTGAGACCAAATTTCAACTCTTCTCAGCTTTACTTGTAATTGTTGGTGGTGGTGTGGGAGTGAGTGTGGGCAACCGCGCGTATGGGAAGTATTATGTCCACGTCATATGTTTTCCAATTCCCTCTTCGTCGCCATTTACTTTCGCATGTGTATACAGTTTCAACTTTCAATTCTCTTGAGATAAATAAGAAGACCAATTAGCCTATTGGAAAATTTTTGATTGCTACCCTAATCGGAAAAATCTTCCTCTTATTTCATATATGGAGATAATTAATTATCCCTAAATGTTTCTAGTGACTTTTATTTAAAGATACTAAAAAAGTGCTGCTAATAATTGTCGCTGAAATTGTTAAAAAAAAGTCACTGTAAATATTTAGCGACTATTAATTGTCACTATACACGGAGTTAGAAGAAGATTTCTACAACCCAGGTAGGAGCCAAATTTTGTTTTAGCATATTAGGCGCAGTGCTGTAAGTCCAACGAACCATAAAAAAGAAAAACAAAATAATTTTGAGGAAAAAGATTGAAAAGAACCTTCAATTTTAATTATATAAAACTCTAAGAGATCGACAAATAAGAAAGTGAGTAGCATATTTGGAGGGAGACGTGGGCTGGCCGACAAAAAATTTAAAGATGAAAAAGATTGAAAAAAAAAAAAAAAAGCACTCCTCACATGCCCATAAATTCATTATTTCCCATGTTATAGTCGATTTCTATTAATTTCCTTACGGAACTCGATTATTTAGACCTCGAATTAAAGGTTTTAGTGTTGGAAATTAGTAGGACTTATTTAAACATTTATCTGTTTTGTTCTCTTTTTTGCATGAAGGATATGAAATAAAAAATTTAGATTACCACCTCAAAAATTATGTACACACTATAACTTTAAGGCGACAAAAAAAATCAGCAGTACATAATAGCGCGTCAGTAAATGCTTGTAACAACCTCCACGAATTTTTTTGTCGACCCATTAAAGGTTCTAACACTAAAAGAAACATGCCTTTTAGCAACAGATCATTCCATCGCTAAAGGGATTAAATCTGTCGCTAAAAGTCCGTTGTCTATAACCCTGTCGCCAAAAGTTTGGCGACGAGATTTAGAAATCCGTCGCCAAAACTTGACTTTTACCAATGGGATATTAAATTAATCACCTACAAAAATTCCGTACATATTTTACTTTATTTTCTTTTTTCAAAAATTAATAATTTCATAAAATATTTAGCGATGGAAAAGTCCGTCGCTAAAGGTATTACCAATAGACTTTTTCCGTCGCTAAAATTCCCCTCGACAAAAATAATTGTCTTTTAGCGAGGAAATATATGTCGCTAAAAATCCGTCGGTAATACCTTTAGCGACGGAGTTTTCCGTCGCTAAAGTTTTTATGTACGCTTTAATCCGTTGCTAAAAGTCAGATTAAATTTTAATTTTTTAAAACCCTATCCTGTAATTCAAATTCTTAATCCAGCAACCAATTCTAAATCCATATTAGGTTAAATAATTGCTGATCTTTCAGTAATTAAGCCTAAAACAAACACAGTAGATAAATATAAATATACAAATTCTATACAACTCAAAAAATCAAATGAATACAAATTCTATACAACTTAAATATTTGCACTCTTTGAAGTATGAAACCTAGGGTTTTCTTTATCTTCAATCTTAGCATTATAGCCATGGACGGAGTAAAATGAGGTCATGATGGAGGCCCCTAATCGGGTGAGTTCGATGTTTCATCTGACGATTTGGAAGGATGATAAAACGTTCCTCACTAGGGACCAAATCACACACTTAAGCAATGCATTCTTCAACTATCCGATATGATTTCCCACTTCTCATGGTATGTATTCTCACGGTATTAATCGTTAGAAAAGACTCAAACAAAAGAATCTACGCAAAAGATCGACGTTATAACATCATCAAAATTCTTAAACATCATTCGGCATAAGGAACTTACACCAAATTGAACAAATGTAAAGCCTTAGGCTTAAGTCTTCACTACCTAGGCATAAATGAACAACATCATGGCTCCCTCCCACGATATTATACAATCAGTATAGGCCATGCCTTCAATACGTTAATTTATACTTATGTCGGCTCTGCCGTATTCTAGAAACTTTATTTTTCTAGTCTTTTATTTATATGTTGTTCGGCTTTATTAATAAAAAAAAGTTTATTATCAAAGGGAATAGGCCTAGTCACGAGAAATAAACTTATATTATCAACATCAGTTCAGTAGGGTCAGTCCAGTCCATTCTAGTTAGAGTCCAGTCCAGTTCGAGCCTAGTCCATGAAAAAGATTGTGTTTGATTGGATAATTTGGAGCTATCTTGTGATTATCATTGATGCAGTCAAATCTCCTTAATTTAGATGAAAATTGGGAAAAACTCTAGAAATCTAGTACACCCTTCTACTTTATAAGAGATAATAAATGAATCAAGGATGGATAATGTCTCAAAATTTAGATTAAAAATCTAAAATATTAAGGCATCAACCCGCCGATTCTCGACAAAACCACTGGCTAGTTGACTTTTTTTGACATGTGATTTTAATCAAATGTTTGGCTCTCTTAGAGATAACAGATTGAATCAGTCACCTTAATCATTTCAGTTTGCCCCCAAACCTTATTGGTGCCTATGGCTAAAAAGTTAGTGGGCTTCTTCCGAGTCTTGTTCTTGGACTTCCTCTTTGGAGCTGTAGGTCTTCCTCCATAGAAGGTTAGGACCTTTCTCCAAAAGAAAATCCTACCAATAACCCTACAAATAGAGAAAGACCTAGAAATCTTGACTTCTCGTATCAAGCACACACCCAAAATTTGACTCGCCATAACTTGCTCATGTCATAGTCGATTTAGATGACTCAAAAGCCATAATTTTGTATCTTCTCAAGAGCTAGAACTTCGCAAAAGAAGTCAAATCTATTCAAGATTGTCTTTAAGCACAAAATAGGGTTTTTCTAGTTAGGTAGATTCCGTTTCCAGGTTTTCATTCTCCGACTTTAATCTACTCATACCATACTCAATATCGGCGATTCAAAGCCTAAATCGCGTATCTTTTTGGGAGAGAAAATTTTCTAGAGGACGCCGAATCCATTTAAGGTCGTACTCTGGTCCAAATAATATTTTTTTATTAAATAATATGTATTCCCTTTTAGGTTTTCGACAAGCACAAACTTGCTCATACTATACCCCATTTAGGCTATCCCTTCATGGGATTGAATTTCAATATTGTGTTTCTCCGTTACCTTCTACTGTTTTGGTATTTTTCTTATTGATTAAGGGTAGTGGCGAAAAAACATCTATCTTTTTTAGTGGCTTTTCAAAAGAGCCGAAACTCTGATCAATTATTTTGCCACATCAGCAATCTATCCCACATGGCTGTTTTGGATTTCAGCCTGTGCATACAACCCAAGCACCCCTACTTGTCTACCTCTTCGCTTGCAATCAAGTATGTTTATGTCTTAAATCCTCCATTTGTTGTTTCAATTTTTCCCCCATTTTTGAGACATTCATCTTCATCAGGATTGCTGTTTGTTCCCATAAAATTTTTCGGTCTTAGATCTCCAACATCATCCATCTGTTGAGATGCCAAAGATACCATTCTTCCTTTCCCTTGACTGGTTCGATTATCAGTTTCCTTGTATGTGTTTGTTTCCATTCGGTTCTACAAAATCATTGGCAAACACATCTTTGATAGCTCCTCGTGGTTAAGAAGAGTGTTCCAGAAGGATTCCCTGCATCATTCTATCAATGCACTGTCTCGTTTCATCTCATTGTTGGCTTCCTTGATCATTCGTTGCCATTCATCATCGAGAAGTTGCAAGTAAACGGGTTTCAAGAAAAGTAAACCCTAGGGAGAAGTTGAAGTTTCTCTATTTCAAAATTTTTGTTGATCTTATTAGCACTTGACTCATGTTCATTATTAATTGATACTTTTGGAATCAAACTGTGCATATTTTGGCTTTTTGTAGATCTTATTAGCACTTGATTCATGTTTTTAGCCCTTGCTCTTGGTTGCATCCTTAGTTCATTGTTCGGGAACATGGAATAAGATTAGGCATGGATGTCAAATAATATAGGAAGAACTCAAGCAATGATGAAGAAAAGTACATAGTAAAAATCATGTGTATCCGTATTAACAGTAAAGACAACATCACCAATGGAACCATTGGAAGTATGCTCCATGAAATCATCATATTCCATGTACAACTAAATAGAAATCGTTACCACTCAACTATAAAATCATACAGGACCACAAAACAATAAGCTAAAAAGGTACATAAACAACCCCACAAAACAATTATACAGCAGCAACAACACAAGAACAAATCACATGTTGGTGGTGGCCGTGTGGGAGTGAGTGTGGGCAACCTCGGGGGTGTAATATCAAATGCAACATATGCTCAATCTTTCTTGGTCGCTAAAACTCATGTATGGGAAGTATTATGTCCACATCATATGTCTTCCTATACCCTCTTCGTCACCAAGTATGTACGCATGTGTATACACTTAGTTTCAACTTATAATTCTCTAGAGATAAATAAGAAAACGAATTAGCATATTAGGAGCAGTGGTTTAGGTCCAATGAACCACAAAAAAAAAATTAGAAAAAAGACCGAAAAGAACATTCAATTTTAGTTATATAAGACTCTCGATTTTTAGGAGATCACAAATAAGAAAGCAAGTAGTATATTAGGAGGAAGACGTGGGTTTGGCGGACAAAAAAAATAAAAATGAAAAAGATTAAAAAATAAAATAAAGCATTCATCACATGCCTATCAATCCATTATTTCCCATGTTATAGTCAATTTCTATTGATTTGCTTATGGAACTCGATTAACTAGAACTCGAATTAAAGGTTTTAGTGTTGGAATTTAGCTGAGTTTGACATTTGGGGTCTAATAGTATACGGACCAGTAAGACAAATTGGGATCACAACCACCACGACAGTAAACTTCGGTCTTTTGACACAAACAAGAAATGGATTTGAGAGACTATTTTCCACAAAAGTTACTTTGTTGACTGAAATTTGGTCGTGGCATCAGGAATACACTAGACTTCTCTAGACTAAATTAAAAAGCAAGCTAAAATTACCTCAACATGACAACGGCTTAGACAAATCAGGATCACCTTGAGATGAATCTACAATGCAACGTAGATCACTAATACGAAGATTGTATGAAAGTGTTGAAGTTCTCTTTAGAAATGATATAAGTCACCTATAGGAAGAAATTGTACAAAAGTTTTAGACAGACTAGCGTCCTTTGAAATTTAGTCAAAAGGACTTTTTTATAGATCTTTGAGGCGAATTGAAGTGATAAAAAAAACTATTGCATCGAAGGTCACTAACTGAATCAAACATATTGATCAAATTCTAGATTGAACCAAAATCAACAAACGAGCAATTTTGTCAAAAAAAAAATAGGCTGTTTTAACTCATTCCATGTATTTTAAGATCATTTTCGCAAATTTTCAGACATTATTTGTCCCAAATTGAAAAAATGTAATAAATTATACAAATGTGTTGTACCAGATTTTGAAAATTATCTCTGCATTTCATATAACTAAGTCAATGATATTTATATTTATCAGGGATTAATCTCAATATACTTCTGAATTATCTCAGCAATTATAATCTTCTTACGAGAGTGGACTTACACTAAATTAATTAGACTAGACTGGACTCGACCAGTTACCAGAGTTGACTTCATTAAGAGAATTTAGCTCATTAATTATAAGGCCTACAGTAATAATTAATAAACATACTTATCAATAAATCCCGCTAGAACTAAATAAATAAAAATACTACAAAAATAGGGTGTCTAAATAGCCTCTGAGGTGGGGGCTCAACTATGGGTGAAAATCACTTAAAACGGTACATTTTCGTAGTGGAACTCGAAAAAAACTAAAAGACACTGAGCAAACTTGCAAATAACAAAAGATATGAGGTGGACCATTGCTAGGTTTCCAATGTATCATATGAATAGGAATAAAAGCAACATAGTTTGAAATGTTGGATATATCACTCGAACCGGAAGTCGACAATAACAACGATTGGTCATCGAGTGAAACTAATCTTCATCTAGAGCCGGAACCAATGATAACAACAATCAGTTATCAAAGAATTTGAAGGAACTTATGTCTAAGCGTCGGAGCCAACTGTAACAAAAATTGGTTGGTTAGCTATAAGGCTCATCTTTCTAGAAGCCGGAGTCAACTGTAGTGACAATTGGTAGTCTAAGGATAGTGGAACGTCATGTCTATGAGCTAGAGTCAACAATAACAATAATTGGTCTCTTAGACATGTTTGTGGGGTACATCTAGAAGCCAAAGCCAAGGATAATAACAATTGGTCGTCTAGATACACCTAAGGCTTATCACTGAGAGCCAAGCCAACTGTAAGAGCAATTGGTTGCTTAATAATAAGAAAGTATCCCAACAAGTTAGAGCCAACGGTTACAATAATTGGTTGTCTCGGGAAACGAGAAGAGTACATTGTCCATTGCTGGAGCCACAAAATGATGATCAACAAACATAGGGCGTAATTTAGATGATCAGTCAGTGGGGCCGGGGCAACTGGGAGGTTGAGTCCATTGCCTGGCGTTGAGGATATAGTGGAGGCCCTATACGGCGGACCAGTGGACGATTCATTAATGTTTGATACCAGTGACTATTGGTGGACGAGCACTACGATAGAGGCCACAATAGGTGATCATGGGGACCCGACGGAGTTTGAGCATGTTGTTACAGCCCCGATTCACAATCTAGCGACGTCGGTTCAATCTGTGAAGGGGCGACAGTAGGAAACATCATCGGGGTCGGCGATCGAGGCGGGTGCTACGCTGTTGGCGATGCACTCATCTTCTGTTGGTGTACAGACGGTAGGATGAGTGTCGGGGACGCCTGTAGTGGGTGGGAGTAAGGCAGCAGCCAGAGCGGCCAGTAAAGGGTCCAATAGTGGGCAGGTGGATATGGCAACATGGGAGGGTCTCCAGCTGCTTGTCGAGACGGTGCGCCAGCTGGAGCTGGTGAAGGTAGCGTTCCCGTGGACTTTTGAGGGGTTACTGTGGGGAACCCGATAATGTAGTGGTGGGTGTATGCGGGGTTTATAGAGTGGTTGCTATCGTTTGCTAGTATGCCACCGACAGACGGTACTGCAGAGTTCATTGGTCAGTCATTATCAGAGTTCAGGCCGGTAACATCACTGGGCCTATAGTTGGATTGGCTGGTGGACTTCTTTAGGTTAAGGAGTGAGGAGGATTCTATGGGGGAGATGATGGCTCTTGTGATCATGGAAGAGATGTTGCTGGAGAAGCGACAAACTAGGTTGGAGATTGAGCAATCAGAGATTGCTGGGGAGTTGGCCAGGATTGACAGGCAGGTAGGCAGACATACAGAGGTAGCTGACCGACCTGTAGAGATAGCTAGGCGACTTACAGAGGCGACGTGCCGATATGAAAGTTTGAGAGGCCAAGCGATTGAGGCGACAGGCCCAGTTTGAGGCTAGATTGTCTACGCTGCAGGCTCAGCATTAAACATTCTAGGCTTTTAGCTCGCATCCCGTTACAGTATTGTTGTCTAGTCTCCCTTAAGGTGTATGATAGTTTGATGTAGTGGTAACGCTCGATAGTGGCCTGTAAACTTTGGATGTACATGTATATTTTGGGTTATGAGTATGGTTGTTATGGTTTCCTATATTGGTCCTTGCTGTTGTATGTTGTGCTTGTTTCTTTTACCGTGGTAGAATGTCTTGAGTCTATTGGCTACCTGTGAAGGTTCCTCCTCCCCCGTGCATAGTAAATGACACGGGGATCACAAGTTAAAATGAATGTAATAAACAGAAGTTGAGGCAACAAAATGACTTTGTATTGATAGTACTTGGGTCAAAATGCCATTATGTGAGTAAGGTAAGGATGTGTAAGTATCAGCAAAAGTTACAAGTCATAAACACGTGTGCAAATAGAAAAAATTGTTGGTTGTAAGTGTTCTAAACTGTGGGCGGGTAGAGCTGGGGGGAACAATCCGTAGCTGGTTATGCATAGTACTTCTTCAGGTAGCAACCATTGACAAGGCCTGTGATCTATACATCATCTGGATTGAGCAGGAGGTAGGAGCCGTTATCTCTGGCTGTATGCACTTCAAATGGTCCTTCCCAGTTTGGTGTGAACTTAGAGGCTGATAGGTTGGCACGTACATGCTTGGCGGCTTGGAGGATAAGGCCACGTTCTACAAAGGATCAAGGCTTGATTGTCTTCCCGTAGGCTTTCACAAGCTGTTCATGATATTTCTTCATTTGGCGCATGTCATTGGCTCTCCTTTCATCAAGGCCCTCAAGGGCCACCATTCTGGTTTCTTCCTCCCTGAGACCACTGCTTTGGGAGAGTCGAGCCGAGGTGATTGCAATCTCGACTGGTACCACACACTCGTACCCGTAGATGAGGGAAAAGGGTTTGGCCTTCATTGCTGTGTGCCAGGAAGTTCGGTAAGCCCAAAGTGCCAGACTTAGCTTCTGAGACCAGGACCCACTCGCGTCATGAACCATTCGGGACAATACACATAATAGAGTCTTGTTGGAGGCTTCAGCTTGACCATTGCCTTCTGGATAGTAGGGAATTGATGTGGCATGGATGATGTCGTTCGCTTCCATGAGAGTTCAAACATCCCTATTGATAAATGGTGCCGTTGTCGGATATGATGCACCGCGGGATGCCGTGACAGATGATGTGATCACGTAAGAAGTTGGTAATGGCGCCCCCCGTGGCTCTTTGCAGAGGTATGGCTTCACCCCATTTTATGAAACGAGTCGTCGCGACCATGATCCATATGTGGGCCTTCGATGGCGGATGTATGGGGCAGATGAGGTCGAGAGCCCGAGAGTGAAATGGTCAAGGGGCCACAATCATGCGAAGGTCGGACGCTGACGTGTGCATCCTGTCAGCGTGTCTCTAGTAGGGTTGGCAGTGGCGGACATGGGAGATAGAGTCAGATTCCATGGTCTGCCAATAGTACCCCATCTTTAGAAATTTTGCATACAGCTTTGAGACCATTGTGCACTTCATTAATCACTTCCATGGCTTGGGCACCTTCAAGCTTCGCAGGGTGCATCCCGAAAACCCTTTGCGAAACAACTCGCCTTCCATCAGAAAATATCTGACTGATTTTTGTTTGATATATCATACTGAGCTACGATCAGGCAGTAGGATCTGATGAGACAGATATTGGATGAGTGGCTGACGCCAGTCACCCTCAATGTTGATTGCAAGAGCTTTCGCACTATCCGGCACATATAGGCATTTGAAGACAATCTCGTTGTACATTCGAAGCATCATTGGCCATGGATGCCAAAAGAGGCCCATGCGCTAGAGGCGACGGTATAAAGGGGATCGTCGAGGCCACAACACTTGTGATGGCCAATCTGTAGTTTGTGATTTGCTTCTTCCAGTGCTAAACAACTGGCTAGAGTGCCTCTAGGACATCATTTGTATAAGACATCTCCCAACATCAAAAAGTCTATGAGGGTAGAGGCATAAGCAAGAGATGGTGCCTTAAGTTGGTCGACGATCGACTGCCTCTAATCGTCTGCGGTAGTATCCTTCGGGACTAAGTTCAATGTGGTGCATGGTTCTATCCTCCTGATGATGGTTAGCTTTCGTTGTTCATCGTCAGCTTCGATCTTTGATGCGATTATGGCCAAGCTGTCCGTATGTCTGTTGTGGCACCTGTTGTGATGTTCGTATTGGACATGGTTTGCGGCGACATGAGGACCGCCTTAATCTATTCGAATGCTTGCTGTTGGGCCTCACCCCAACTCCATGGTGCCCTCTAGCGCATCAAATGCTGGAAGGGTGTGATAAGTTTGGCCAAGGCAGGGATGAATCGGGAAGAAACCTAACCGAGGAAGTTCTTCAACTGTTTGGTGCTCTTGGGAGGAGGCAGCATTAAAAGGGTCAACGTCGATGCTCTGTTGACTGACCAAGAAGTCGAGGAATTTGACAGAGGAGACTCCAAAGGCACATTTTAGCGGGTTCTCGGCATACTGTACTGGCGATATCAAAGACTGCTTGGAGGTCAGCGAGGTGATCACTTTCCTTCTTGGACTTGATGATGAGATCATCGACGTAATCTTCCAATGTACGGTGTATCATGTCATGGAAGATGGTTGTCATTGCCCTCTAATAGGTGCACCCATTCTTGAGACCGAAGGGTATGACTTTCTAATAAAAGTTACCCATGAGAGTTTGGAAGGCTGTCTTGGCACAATCGTCGGGATTCATCCAAATTTGGTTGTAGCTGGCAAAGCCGTCCATGAAGGACAAGGTCTAGTATCCGGCGACAGCCTCTGTAAGCATGTCGATGTTGGGCAGTGGATACTCGTCTTTGGGGCATGCTTTGTTCAAGTCTCGAAAATCAATACGAACACGGACTTGGCCGTTCTTCTTTTGTACAGGAACGGCATTAGCCATCCATATGGGGTAAGTGATAGGTTCAATGAAGCTATCCTACAGAAGTCACTCTATCTCTTATTTAATCTTGAACCCGAGCTCGAGGCGAAAAGACCGCGGGTCTTGTCCCGATAGGGCTGGACCCAGTAACAATGTTGAGATAATGCGTCACTAAGACAGGATCCAATCCATGCATCTCATTGTAACTCTATGCCAGTACATCGCTATATTCGATAAGGAGGGTAACCAATTCCACTCTTCGGCCCGGGGCAAGTTTTGTGCCAATGTATGTTAGTTGAGGTTCCTTGCCCGGGTTAGCCAGGTTGATTTTTTTAACATCTTTGGCTTGCGGTCGAGGGCCGTCTTCATAGCGAGTTGGGGCAGCGCCCGGGGTAAGTTCAGGGTCTAGCGGGCAATACTCGGCCCCGCAGTACCATTCAATTTCCATGGGTGGGTCATTGTTGGGGGGTCAAATAACTAACCACCTAAAGCCCCTCACCCCCCTACGCACACTGTCATAATTGGTAGATCACTTTGTCGTCTTTGACGATGCGTTGGAAGGTGGTTCGGCCATTTGCTTCTTGGACTTGGGGAATGGATGGGGGAGTTAGTTATGGTATCCGAGGGAGGCAATGAGGTCGACCGCTTGTTCTTCGTACTTTTCTTGGTCTTGGGCTTGGGAGGCTTGTTTCCACACAGCTCATTCCAATTTGACAACTTGGTGGAATGTATACGAGTAGCATTCTCACCATCCTCAGTGAGCTCAGTGAAGAAGGAAGTCTCGGCAAAGTAAGATTCAGCACATTCGAAGGGGGCCTTGGTTGCGGGGATTGTCATCGCTACCTCATGTCCCGTAGGACCTGTCGCCAGTTTCATACATTGGTGGTACGTTGAGCGAATGACCTTGTTGACATGAATCTAAGGTCAGCCGAGTAGGAGGTGGAAGGTAGGCTCGCTGTCTATCATGTGGAAAGTAGTGTCACAGCAGACAGTTCCCACCATGAGGTCGACAGTGATTAGGGTTGACTGGGGACCCTGCCCAAAGCGCGTAATCTTGATGAGGTCGCAAATGATTTTTCTTGAGGAAATGTCGGCGTGTTGCAAGGTGATGAGAGGTATCATGTTGATTGAAGCGTCGCAGTCTACTAAGGCGCGGCAAACGTCTATGCCATTAATGGTGCATAGGTATGACCTTCGTAAGGGCTTCGGGGATGATAGGATCGAGTTGGTCAGTGACGGCCTTGAGCACTTAATGCTCCCTATTGTTGTTGTCATGGTGTGGGTAAGGGTTCATGCCCTCATCGTTGTTCTTTCGTAGCTTTAGGCCGCCTAACTCAACCTTCCTTGCAAAAGATAGTTCACAGCCCATTGCAGTCGTTGAGATGATGTCCAAAAGCTTGCTGGTAAGGGCAGTAGTTGGGTCTGGCCTTTTTTGCATCCGTGATGTTGGTCCTCATTGGTGGAAGTTGAAAGTTGTTGTCAATTGCCACCCATTCGGCCAGGAGTTCTTTCACCGTTCAAATCACATGGGTAGTCGGATATGGTCTCTTGTTGCCTTCACATGGGTAGTCTGTGACAGTCGATAGAGGAGTGCGTCGAAGTCTGACTAGAAGACATATTGGGTGGATGGTTCTTCATGGCCAACCACGGGATAGTGGCTGGCTGGGGCGCCGCGAACCCCCTAATGGGGAAACTTGATAAGCAGCAGAAACAGATGGATGATATATGACAGGGACTGGTAATGACAAGTGTATGGGGGCATGGGTGGGTGGGTGGGCGAGACATATCCATCACTTGACTAGTTGTTTGATTTTGCTCTGTCGGGTAGGGATTAGGCTGCATCTCAATGGACTCATGAGTTTTGGAAGAGCTTCTAGCTGGTACATGCTGAGGTGCAACAATAGGGAGGACCTGTTGCTACACGGGTCCAAAGTGTGCTTGTGGTCTGCGTGATGGCATCACGGGATGTGATTTGTCAGCTATAGGTGGGGAAGATGTAGCGAGTCCTACTGCCAAGGGTCTGGACATTCAAGGCGGCGGTGGTCGCGACACTGGGGCCTAGGCAGCATCAGGAAAAGGCCTAGGTCCTACAGGCTGGATAGGCAGAAAGACTTGCTGTGAGGCCAATGCCTGTATGGATTTTTGCATTTCCACGATGGCGGCCATAAGAGTGGTCTGCGAGTCTTGTAGGTTGGCTATAATGGGCATAAACTGCTGGATGGCCGCATTGATTGCAACTTGTACGTCAGGTGCGGTAGTTAGTGGCCGGTCTTGGAGACGCATGGCACTAGTCCCCTCTTGTTCATGTAAGTGGTCCTCCTCTTACACAGTATGGATAAGGCCCTGGCTGGTAGCCCTCATAACTCTCCGTTGCACAGGCATGGTGCCTAAGTGTGGAAGGTAGGCAAACTGGAATACGATATTCACCTCCCCAGCGGAGTCATCAAAATGATGCCAAGGAAAGTGGGTTCGTACCTATGTGGAGGTGCCACAAAGGCTACAGTCCGAGTCAGCTTCCAAGTATGCAAAGTGAGAGACAATGACGGTTGAGTGAGGGCATAAAGCAAGGCGCTCCAGATAGGCAGTGAGGGCTGGCAGTGCTGCACGGACAAGGTAGAGACGAACAGGGCCGGCAGTCGACAATCTGAGCTAGGGTCCAAGTCAAGGGTGCAACGTCAGGGGTCCAATGTCAGAAGTCCAAATGTGTTTCTCTCTAGAATTCCCAAGAGAGTGGCTTTTTAGAAAGAGAAATTAAAAATGTCAAATGAGAGATTCTTGCTGAAATGAAATCCAAGGTCCCCTATTTATAGGGAAAAATATGCATGTGTCATCAATGTGTCATTAGCTGACACGTGTCATCCCCTGGGAGTGACACGTCACCAGGGGGTCCATAAATACTGGTTCTCTGTCGGACTGTCGGTTTTCAAATTTGCACTGCCTTGCCCCACACAGCATCTCTTTACATGTCTGAGAAGACTGATCACACACGACGGCATGATAAGAGTAAGCCCATTGCCCCAGCCACCGGTCTAAGCCCTTACTAAATCCCACAAGGTGCGTCAAGAGACACGTAGAGAACCAGACAGTGGTGAGGGTTGCCCCTGTAGCCAACTGCCAGGCAGACTAGGCACGATGCCCTCTAAAGACCAGCTCCCGTCCCGGAGTGACCCTGAGGATCATCGTCCTGGGGGAGCCGATGATCACCGGTAACATGAGTGGACATGGTCGCAACTCAGTGCCTAGTGTCATGCAGAACACCCAGATGGCGATAGCTTTGTCGTAACGAGCCTATCCCAGTGCGAAGGGTCCTCGGGCCGGAGCACTATAAATGGAGCCCCTAGAATAAAGACAGCAATAGCTGTGTGGTAACTAGCCTATCCCGCTGTGAAAGGTCCTCGTGCTGGAGCATAACTAACAAAGCCCCTCAAAAGGCTGCACACTCTAGAGAGTGGGTCTAAGCATGTTCCACGTCCATGGCGTGGGCATAAGATGTGGTGAATGAGTGTCATGCCCGAAGGCCTATAACATGATTATAGCGCATGGGTGTGGTGACAAGCGTCGCGGGAGAATACATGGCATCCGGGCACATGTCATGAAAGTGGTGCATGGGCACGGCGACGAACGTCACAGAGACGACGCACGCGAGCAGCAATGAATGTCGCGGAGACGACGCATGGGCACGTCGATGAATGTCACAGAGACAATACCTAGTGCAGGGGGGACATGTTATGAAAGTAGCTCACGGGTACGGTCATAGTGCCCTGTAGTGTGACAGGGAGCCAGGAGGCATAGTTGTGTCAGTGGCGTGGAGCATGGGCACGGCAGAATGTTAGAGAGTGCGCGAGCGATGGTTGTAGTGGAGACTGCGCCCGGACAATAATGAGCGGTCGTGAGCAATGATCGTCATGGCGACGGCGCGCGGGCGACAGCGAGCGTCATGCGACCACGGGTAATGGGTGAGCATTACAGAGAGTGTGTTGAATGAGATGCAAAAGGAGGCGCTAGCAGCCCCCCGAGACAAGAGTTGTCGACCCCTCCTTAGAGTTAGTGGCCAACCCCCCTTAAAGAGGGTGGCCGACCCCTCCTTAAAGAGGGTTTTCGACCCCCTCTTTAAGGAGGTGGCCGAACCCCCCCTTTTTAGAGGGAGGTGGCCGAGCCCTCAAGGTGGTGTCGCTCACTTGTATGCTTTTCCTTAGTGTTGGTGTCGTTGACATTGTTACGTTGGCGGCAAAAATATGTTGTCATGAATTGCCACAAACGTTCAATGAAAAGACGCATTTTGACCAGTTGACAGCATTGAAAAAATGACCGTTGAAAGTGTGACGTGTCGTTCAAAACGGGGCCCCTCATGGGCCCTTGGGTGTGACCAGAATAGGTTGGGAACACTATTTTTTCCCGGTTAAGCCAGAATGTCTTTGACATTGGTTTACCAAAAAATAATTTTAAACCAGAACTGGCTGGTTACGCTGAGGGTAGAAACCGTGAAGATGAAACCATCCGGCTAGTCAAAAAACCGGAAGAATTTAACGAATAAACCAGTCGGTTAATTCGAAGGTGGAAAAATTGACCTAATTTCCTGTTCAGGATTTTCGCACCTACTTCTTGAATTTAGGGTTTGATTTGGGCCCAATGGCTATAGCCCCATTTCTCTCTTCTTCTTAAAATCTCATACATTAAAGGTGACTCCTATTCCAACTTAAATCTATGCCCTCTGTGAAGTACAAAAGCTAGGATTTTCCTCTTCTTCAATCATAGCATTATAACCATGGACAGAGTAAAACGAGGTCATGAATAAGGCCCCCTAATCGAGTGAATTCGAGGTTTCATCCGACGATTAGAAAAGATGATAAAACATTCCTCACTCAGACCAAATCACACACTTAAGCAATGCATAATTCAATGATCATATATGATTTCTCACTTCTCGTGGTATGTATTCTCACAGTATTAATTGTTAGAAAAGGCTCACACAAAAGAATCCAGGCAAAAGGTCGACGTTATAACATCATCAAAGGTCTCAAACATCATTCGACATAAAGCACTTATACCAAATTGAGCAAATATATGGCCCTTTGAAAAAGCCTTAGGCTTAAGGTTTCACTACCGCAGGAATAAATGAACAACATCACGTCCCCCACCCACGGTATTATACAATCAGAATAGGCTATGCCTTCAATACGTTAATTTATACTTTTGCTGACACTGCCGTATTGTAGAAACTCTATTTTTCTATTCTATTATATATATATGTGTGTGTGTGTGTGTGTGTGTGTGTGTGTGTGTGTGTGTGTGTTGTCTAGCTTTATTAATAAATAATTTTTTTTATAAGAGGGAATCAGCCTAGTAATAAGAAATAAACTTATATTATCCACTTCAGCTCAGTAGGGTCAGTCCAATTCATTCTAAGAGTCCATTATCCACTTCAGCTCAGTAGGGTCAGTCCAGTTCATTCTAAGAGTCCAGTCCAGTTTGAGCCCAGTCCAGGAAAGAGATTATGTTTGATTAGACAATTTGGAGTTATGTTGTGATTATCATTGATGCAACCAAATCTCTTCAATTAAAATGAAAATTGGGAAAAAAAACTCTAGAAATCCAATGCATCCCTTAGCTTCTACTTTATAAGAGATAATAAATGTATCAAGGGCAGTTAGTGTGTCAAAATTTAGATTCAAATATCTAAAATATTAAGGCATAAACCTGCCTTTTCTCGACAAAATCGCTAGTAGGTGACTTTTTTTTTACATGTGATTTTAATCAAATTTTTGGGTCTCATAGAGATGATAGACTTGAATTAGTCACCTTTATCATTTATGTTTGCCCCCAAACCTTATTGGTGCCTTGGGCTGCAGAGTTATCAGGCTTCTTCCAAGTCTTCTTCCTAGACTTCGTCTTTGGAGCTGTAGGTCTTCCTCCATAGAAGTTTAGGACCTTTCTTTAAAATAAAATGGGTCAAATACACATAGGTACCCTAGAACTATCATAAAGTCTCACTTAAGGGTCCCAAAGTTTAATTTTTACACATAAAGGCCTGAAACTCCAAATTTTCAATAAGTGAGTACATCTGTCCACTTTCTTAAGGATTGAGGATTTTCTGTCAGGGGCATTTTTGGGTTTCCATATTTGGGTACACTATTTCCAGGCCTGTTTCACTGTTGACACTCTTCTTTCCATCTATTTTCCCACACTCCCCCATCTATACATACACGTGTCTATATATATACATACTGAGCTTTCTACAAAGGAGGGAGATGGAAAGTAATGAAGTGTATTGCTACTGCGGTAGGAGGGCCAGATCTGTGACCTCCTGGACAGCCAAAAACCCGGGAAGAAGATTTTGGGCGTGCTTGAAACGAAGTTATGATCTCAAAATTTGAATGATTTTGACTTATTTTAAACTGGATGATAGGTAAGACCATATCTGAATGCATATTTCAGGGTAAAGATTGTGGCTTTTTTGGATGGCGTGACACAGAGATGTGTGCAAGATCGAAAGAGGTTATACCTGGACTGCTGTGCAAGCTTAATTCATTGGAGAAGAAGCAAAAAGTAGAAAGAAGGGCCTTCATAGTTGTGATATTGGTTTCTTGTTTTGTATATTGGTTCATGTATGCAAACTCAGGGAGTACAACTAGGAAAGGGAAAGGGAATTTGGAGCTGATGCAGCTATAGGTGTTAGGATTAAGTTAGGTATGTAGTGTATTAGGGTCTTGTGTATGCACCTTGAAAAATTAGAATTTAGTGTATGCATTTTGAAGATGAATGAAAAAAGGTTTGCCCTATATGTTGTGAAATGACAAAAGCATGTGTGGTATGGTCAATTTAAGAAACAGGGGAACAAAACATAGGACCACCCTTGCTCCTTCGTTTTATAAATGCACACTTCCTTACACAAAATGCAAATGCCAAAACAGCTATGCCAAATGCAAAACCATGCTTGCCAAATGCAAATGCAAATGCAAAACCTAAACAGCTCTGCCAATGTTGAACCAAACATCAATGCCAAACATCAATGCTGAACCAAAACCCAAATCCAATGCACATCCTGATAGTGGCTTAAATGAACCCTACCAAACATCACCAACCCTTCAAACTCACAAACACAAGCCTCACAAATGCAATACCAAACAATCCAATTCCTGTCAATTACAGTCAAATAAATGGAAAACAGAGCATTGTGTTCCCCAACAAAAATGTACAATTAACAAAATAAAAAATTACATTGCATTAAGTCACAATATCTATTACAGAAGATGCGAACATCACATGACTTAAAGCAAAAGTGCACACCAGAAAGCTTCATAATTGTCTCAGCTTTAACAGGCATTACAGGACAACAAATTGCCTCCCTTTATCAAAAGCTATACATTTATCTTCAAAAAGTCCTACACCTAACTCAAACCCCTAAAAGATTGCTACACTACTAATTCTAACTTCACTTCTTCCCCTTCCCTCTATTTCTTGTCGTTACTCCATCCCTGGCAGCAGCTTGTAGAGGTAATAAAGAGGCATATTTCTTCCCCCCTGCCTCTATGCAATGGTTGAGGGCACTGTACAAAGGCTGGATGTGCATCAGCAGCAGTTGTCCTTAGGGTGCTTGACTCTGTAGGCTCATAAGAGCCTGCAAATGTGTGGACCTACACAGGGTGTGTTCAGTGGTTAAACAAGTGTTTCAAGTAAAAATTACACTGTGGTTGGGCTTGTAGGGTTTACCTGAGGTGCATTGGAAGATGCAGCTGGATTTTGAGTGGAGCTCCTGAGGGTATTTCTTTGAACCTATATTAGTGAACAAAAGGAAATTATGCATACTAATGATGGTCAAGTATTGAAAAAAATTAGGATATGCAAAGTCTCACTTGAAGCTTTTTTCTTCTCATGTGCCTAGCTGCTCTGTCACTATCATGTGTTGCATCTGTATCTTCATCAATTGGTGGTGGCTGGCTTAGGTATACTGTGGTTGATTTTTCTATCACCGGTGCTGCTCCTGGTGGTTCTAGTGCTGCTCCCAGTGCTGCTACTGGGACTGAACCAGGCCTGTTGGCCTCTCAGCATTCCCTCCCCCATCAGCCTTGTCACCCACTATTTCACTGCATGAAGGCATGTCAACACTCCATCCCAAGTCAGCCTTGTCACCCACTGTTTCACTGCCTGAAGGCATCTCATTATTCCATCCACCCAAATAAAAACCAACTCTCATGTCATTAGGAATAACTCTAGCATCATCATCTAACTCTTCTATGACCACTGAAGTTCTTCCATGTACATCTTCTAACCCTTCAAGATGAGTTTCATAATACTCATAAAACATATCCTCCTCAGACACTTCTTCCAAATACATTTCAATCTCTTTGTGTTCAGGTATAAAGGGGCACATTTGAACTAATTCATTATCAGTTTCAACTCTAACTAACCCAGACTCTAAGTCCTTCCCATATATTTTGTAATAAAATTTGGTATAGCCTTCCAACCCAATTTCTTCACACATTTTTCCAAACTCAATCATTGACATGAACTCCTCATCACAGTAGTCAATGTATCTAACATGGCAAGGGTCATATACTATGTGAGGTCTCATGTAAAAATGACCCACAAACATCAATTTTATAGTAAAGAAGGGGGAGCCTTTCCCTGCATAAAATAATTCCACACATGGGACCACCATTAACACCACTACAAGAATTAATGGCTTTAGCGACCGCTTTTTATTGCGATTGCTAAATTGGTATTTAGCGACCGTTTTAGCAACTGACATAAATAGCGGTCGCTAAGTATAGGAAAAAAATGGCGGGGTCGAACAAAAAAAATGGCGACACATTTAGCGACTCTATTAGTAACCGCGGGCTTAGTCGCTAAATTAGCGACTGCTAAATGCGGTCGCTAAATTTAGCGACTCGATTTAGCGACAGATTTAGCGGTCGCTAATTTAGCGACCGTATTTAGCGACCGGTTTAGCGGTCGCTAAATGTGATATATAAAGTGCCCTATGCCCTAATTTTTCTCTCTCTCTTTCTTTTCTCTATCTCTCTCTGCCCTAATTAATCAACCCACTCCGCCGATGTTGCCGCTGTGACCACGATTCCCGGCCACCGCCAAGCCAAGCTGTGCACTGCATGTGCACCGAACTGTGCTCCGCCTGTCTCTCCCAACCACCGTGACTGCCACCGAAGACCACTTCCTCGCCGACAAGCCTAATATCCCCGCTGCGACCATGATTCGCGGCCACTGCAAACCAAGCTGTGCACCACCCTTGCGCCGAACTGTGTGCCGCCTGTCTCTCCCAACCACCGTGACTGTCGCCAAAGACCACTTCCTTGCCGACAAGCCTAATCTCCCCGAACCCTTCCCCGCCGGCAAGCCACCTCGCTGCGATCCTGCCGGCAAGCCCAGCTCTTTGTCTCTCTTTTTTGTTTCTCTCATCTTACCTGGTTCAGTTTAGGACCCCCAAAGGTAACTTCTAATCCATTAGATTCAATTTTTATTGCATCAATGTTAAGTTATGCTTTGTTGATCTGAATCTGTTTGATCTTTAATTTGTGATACTTAGATTTACTGTCAATCTTATAGAAGTTAGGGTTCTAGATCAAAAAGGCCCTTGATCTTAATTTGTCAATTTCTGAAGTATATTCGATTTGGTTCTTGATTTTTCTATACGCTCCTGCAAGTTTTCAATGCAACAATTCTTGAAGATATTATGAGCATTTTCATTACATCTGCAAATCTTAAACTTATACAAGGTTTGGTACTATTGTTTACTTGGTAATTTTACGTAATGGAACTGCAAATTGGTCACATATTTGGTTCACAATGATGAAGCTTTATATGGTAACGAGTTTTATTAGTATGTGTAAAGCATGCAGTCTATGTCTTATGTTTTGCATTGTAGTTTCTTTGTTCTTATGGATATGTTGGATGCATACTGTGTTTTGCTTTACATGCCTTGTTAGTTGTCTTTAGAATGTCTCGTAATTTCAGGACGACATAGTATTTCAGATGATTGTTACTAGTGCATGTTGGATTAGCTGTCTTAGGATTTTAAAAAGCATACTTGTTAGTTTGATAGTTTTTAAAAGCATACTTCTTATTTGAGAATTGAGATTGTTGAAGGAGGATAGGACCCAATTGGATTGAAATATCGGATACGTGCATTTTGAACAGGTTTTTTCCCATTTGAGCATTGATTATTTGATTTTTAATTTTACATTGTTAATTATGCATTGAGCATTTAAGAATTGAGATCGTTGATGGAGGATGGGACCCAATTGGATTGAGGCGATCTGATATGTGATTTAGTTGAATGGTGGGTTAAAATTAGGTTAATTAGGTTCATCTTCCATAGGATAATTAGGTTAATAAGAATCATCTTCCATGGGGTGAAATTCTGGTTCTGCCACCGATTTGCCCTAATCAACACTGATTAATCCTGATTAGTGCTAATCAACACTGATTAGCACTGGTCAACACTGATTAGGCTAATCGACCTTCATTACCACTAATTAACCATGATTAACACTGAGTAACACTCCGGACACGTGTCCGACACCTCTCTGCGGTGTCCCGGTCGGTGTCGGTATCAGAAACAATGTCCGTATCCGTGCTACCTACATTAGCACTAATCAACACTAATTAGGCTAAGTAGCACTGATTATCCCTAATTACCCCTAATTAGCACTAGTCAACACTGATTACCCGTAATTATCCCTAATTAGCACTATTTATCACTGATTACCCCTAGTTACCGCTAATTAGCACTAGTCAACACTAATTAGGCTAATCAACCCTAATTATCTCTAATTGACCCTAATTAAAAATGATTAGCAATAATCAGCCATAATTGGCCCTAATTAGGGCCAGTGCTTGAAGATTAGCACTAATCAACACTGATTATGCTAATCAGCCCTAATTATCCCTGATTAGGACTAATTGACAATAATTACACTAATCAACCCCACTTAACACTGATTACCCCTAATTAGCACTAGTCAACACTAATTAGGCTAATCAGCCCTAATTATCTCTCATTGACCATGATTAAAAATGATTAGCAATAATCAGCCCTAATTAGCCCTAACTAACACTAACATATACTAAATAGCCCTAATTAGCAGTAATCAACTCTAATTAACACTAATAGCCCTAATTAGGACTAATTTGCACTGATTAGTCCTAAATAACACTAATGGACACTAAATAACCCTAATTAGCACTAATCAGGCCTACTTAACACTAATCAACACTGTCCGTGTTACCTAGATTAGCACTAATCAACACTACTCAGCTCTAATATGCCCTAATTATCCCTAATTAACCCTGATTAACACTCACTTGTATGTGACTACTCAATATATTTTTTTAGATTGAAGGTTAATTTTGAACTCGAATTGTATAGGTTTAATAGGCAATGAGAGATATATATCATGTCAGTGGATAGAAGTTGGATGCGAAGGAGGATTGCTCCAAGTGGGATTGGGGTATCAGAAGAGTTTAGACAGGGAGTGAACGGGTTAATTCTATTTGCTTTGAATCAATGGGAGTTTGTGGATGACGGCACGATTAAATGTCCGTGCAATGGTTATCAGCTGTTAAGTTGGAAAACCCCTGACAATGTAACTTTTGATTTGTTCCGTAGAGGTTTTATGAGTAACTATACGAATTGGACTCAGCACGGGAAACCAATTCTGAGGGTGCCCGCTGAGGTCACCGCTGAGTTAAGATAATACAGTCCTAGAGATCCGGGATTTTTCCAGTATCAATATATGGTAATGGAAGCTGGGCCTAGTGGCATTAATTGGGATAACTATTATAAATGGTAACCCTAATGTAGAAGAAGAGCCAAACCCGAGCGCACAGAAATTTTATAAACTGTTACAAGACTCTGAGGAGCAAATATGAAATGGAAGTACAAAGCACACCAAGTTATCTGCAGTGACAAGGATGCTACACTTAAAGTCTGAGCATGGTCTAAGTGATAGGGGTTTTGATGCTTTTTTGAAGCTTAATAAAGAAATGTTGCCAGAGGATGAGAAGTTTCCTGACACGTACTATAGTGCTAAGAAAATGATGATGAAACTTGGTTTGGGGTACTAGAAGATAGATGCTTGTAATAATGATTGTGTCTTATTTTGGAAGGAGAAAAATGACTTGAGCGAGTGTCTCGTTTGTGGCCATGCAAGGTATAAACCGACCAGTGGGAATAAAAGAAAGATAGCATGGAAGATATTGCGGTACTTCCCGCTAACACCAAGGCTTCAAAGGTTGTACTACTCTTCTAAAACGGCAGAGCACATGAGATGGCATAGCCACGTCTGCAGCAAAGTTCCAGATTTATTAAGACACCCTACCGATGGAGAGGCATGGAAAGAATTTGTTTATCGACACCCATCTTTTGCTGCAGAAGTTCAAAATGTGCGACTTGGGCTCGCTACCGATGGGTTTAATCCTTTTGGGCACTCTAGCACACCCTATTCTATGTGGCATGTGATCATTGTCCCGTATAACCTTCCTCCGGACATGTGTATGAGAAAAAATTCATGTTTTTATCAGTACTCATTCCTGGACCAATGAGCCCGTGTAAAAATATAGACGTGTACCTGCGGCCGTTGATCGATGAGTTAAAAAGTCTGTGGGAAGTTGGAGCCCCAGCATTTGATATATCTCTTAAATAGAACTTTAACTTGAGGGCAACAGTCATGTGGACTATCAATGACTTCCCTGCATACGGTATGTTGTATGGGTGGAGTACACAAGATAGGTTGGCATGTCCTTATTGTATGGAAGTGAGTAAGGCTTTCACCTTAAAGTATGGGGGGAAGGCTTCCTTTGGGGGGTGTCACAGACAATTCTTATTGCCTAATCATCTATTTCGAAGGCAAAAAGATAAGTAGATAAACTGTGGAGCGTTGCCTTGAAACACGTGACAGATTGTCTGGCGAGGAAGTGTATATGTGCGTAAAGGACCTTGACATGGATGAGGTACCATTTGGAAAGTGTGGTGCTAGTCTAAAACTTCCTGGCTTTGGAAAAAAACACAACTGGAAGAAAAGGGGCATCTTTTGGGAGCTGCCTTATTGGTGACCCTCCTTCTGCGCAACAATCTCGATGTTATGCACATTGAGAAAAATGTTTTTGAAAATGTGTTTAATACAGTCATGAATGTCAAGGGCAAATCAAAGGATCACTTAAAAGCATGCAGCGATTTGCAGGTGATGGGTATACGACGTGAATTGTATCCACGAATGGTTAATGGTAAGTTTGTTTTGCCCAAAGCAGTATATACATTGGATAAAAAGCAGATACAACAGGTGTCCGAGTGGGTTAAACTGTTGAAGCTGCCAGATGGCTATGCATCTAATATCAAGCTGTTGCAACCTTGCAGATTGTAGGTTTCATGGTCTAAAGAGTCACAATTGTCATGTATTCATGGAAAGATTTATACCAATTGTCTTTCGTGACCTCTTGCCGAAACCAGTAAATGAAGCATTGATTGAACTTAGTCATTTCTTTCAGGATTTGCGCTCAAAGGTGCTCCGAGAGAGTGATGTTAAGATTCTTGAGAAAAATATTGTTGAGACAAGGTGCAAGTTAGAAAAAATCTTTCCCCCGTTCTTCTTTGACTTGATGGAGCATTTGACCATTCACTTAGCATATGAGGCTAGAGTGGACGGACCTGTGCAGTATCGATGGATGTATCCATTTGAGAGGTGGTGTCGCCCATCCTTCTTGAAATTGTATTTCATACTTGCACACATGCGTTGATTACTAAAATCAATCCTTATTTCATACATAGGTATATGTTTGACCTTAAGAAAAAGGTGCGAAACAAAGCCCGGGTTGAAGGTTCAATTGCAGAGGCTTACATCCTTGAGGAGCTTACCAACTTCTGTTCCCTTTACTTTGAGACTGATGTTGATACAAAGATGAATTGACTTGATCGCAATGACAATAGTGTTGACACATAATTCGATGAGCGTCTTTCCATATTCAAGCATCTTGGTCATGCACTTAGAGCAAGCAGCGGTCGATATCTATCCGAGGAGGAGTACATTGCCGAAACATTGTACGCTCTCATGAATTGCAATGAAGTTGCAGCATTCATAGTGTAAGTAGTTGCGTACATATCTTCCTTCTCATAGTATTTTCTGACATAATATAATGACGATGCCATATAACATGTAGTGAATACGATCAGGAAGTGTTATTAGCAAACCCTGGGATATCATATGGACAACTTGAAAAAATGCAAAACAACGCGTTCCCTGAGTGGTTCCGATAGCGCGTAAGTTCTAAAACTTACTTTTCATTTTTAATATAGCCCGCATGTAATAAGCTAATACTCTGTGCAAATTGTTTGTTGTTGTAGACTGTCCGTGATGGAGTTGATGTTCGTCTCAAGTTGCTTGTTGCTGGCCCGAGTAGACTAGTATCGTGTCATAAAGGGTACATTGTCAACGGGTTTAGGTTTAACACGATGGAAGTTGATCTTACTAAACAAACCAAAAATAGTGGGGTTTTGATCAAAGGTGATTGTTATAATGATAGCGAGCGTGATTTTTATGGGCAGTTGGAGGAGGTTGTTGAACTAGACTATTATGGCAGCGGTAATCAACTGGTAATGTTCAGGTGCAAATGGTTTGACATTACAGCTGGTATTTGAGTTAGTCGACATAGGATTGTAGACCGTTAATATGAGGTCAAGGCTCGGATCCTACGAACCATTTGTATTTGCAGCTCAGGAATGCAAAGGGTGTGACAAGGAAGGATCCAAATTGGTATACTGTTATCAAGACCAAAAGAGGCTTTGTTGATGATGATGTGTTCGTTAAGATGTACCAAGAGGATGATTCTCCCACAGTGATACCGCTTCAGGAGAATAACGATGTTGTTGATGAGCCTCTTTGGGATTTAGGCCATGCTGGAGAAGAGGTCGATGCTGAAGCCCTCCGTGATGATGATGCTGATGACGATGATGACGACGATGATACTGAGGAAGACATTGATAATGAAGAAGAAGACGATGAAGATGAAGGGGACGAAGATGACGAGGAGGAAGATGTTCTGTTGTCTATTAGTGATAGTGATTGACTTTGTAGAGTAAAAAAATTCTTGTCAATGTACTTCTAGACATGCATGTTTATTATTTACATTGAATTAGTTATTAATTGATGGTGGTTGAATATTTAATTTGGGTTGTCTTTTATAGTCGACAGTGCCACATTGTTAGCATACTAAGTTTTCCACTTAAGTTGTTTATTATTCGGGCATTGTTATTAATTTTCTTTTGCACTTAAATTGTTTATTATTCGGGCGAACTACATTGTAGATATGCTGAGATCCAGTGCACCTTGAGATCATGGAGGTGGCCGTCGCGGAGCTGCTTCGGCACAGTCAACCTCCCTCCCTAGGATTGGTGATGCGGCTACTACTGAGCAGCCGTCATCGTCATTAGTTGCTTCAGACCATGATGAGACGATATTAGTTTTGTGTCGGATTGAAAGCAATTACTTGCAATATATATAAATTTAAATATAATGATTTCCTTTTTCATCATTTTGCAGTGTCTAGTTCATCAGTACCGCAAGGTATCACCCGCAAAATACCTCTTCCAGCCACCCCGGAGCAGAGGATTACTGCTCATGTCCGAAACAATTAGTATGGTTTTAACTTTCAAAGCTCAATTCTATTGTAATATGCACTTATATTGGGATTGATGTATCTCTCTGTGATTTCTTGTAATTAGTTTTGTTGGGGATTGTGTTAGGACCAAGATCGGTCCTATTATCAAAGCTCACCTCCCACAGCCTTATACGATGTGGGGGTCGTGGATGGAATCAGACAAAGAGCTTCTCTAGGGGAAGTTTTTGGTAAGGAGCGCAGTATTTTTTATGTGCTTTACTTTCACGGTTTTAGAAGTACATTATCGCTGAATTTTTATTGTTAACCGTGTCTTTCAATTGTGTTGAATTATGTTCAGGACTATTTCAAATTTGAGTCGGATGGAGAGCGAGAACTCAGGAGGCAGGCGTGGGAGTGGCATTGTGCCGAGAACTACAAGAAATGGATGCTGAATGCGAGGAGGTGGGCGCTAGCTTGGGCGGGTACGATAGATATATCTATGACGAGGGACCACAACCCCGAGTTCTACTCCAGAACCATGTGGGGGCAGTTGGTGTCGCATTAGAGTACTCCATACTGGGCGAAGCTAAGTGAGCGAGGCACGGAGATGACTCAGAGCGAGGAGAAGATGAAGCACAGTGCTGGTTCCCATTCATTTACCGTGCACGAGCTACGGTTGACAGAGGAGGACACTGACAGGAGGCCCCTACGCGGCTCCGCCATTTTGAGCGCACACACCAGAATAGTGATGGGAAGTGGGTATCTGAGAGCGCCGAGCAGTTTGCGGTGAGCACGTAACTCATGTATTACTTTTGTATTCCTATTGTATTAGTTCTGCGATTGCGGCCAAAATAATTTCTCTATCATTTTTGTTATTTTCTTATACAGAGTTTATTTAGAGAGAGACTTCAGGCCAACTCACAGCCAGATGGTAGCCAGGCAGTGGACGAGTTCTCGTTGTGGTCAGACACTATGAGGGTCCTAGGAAGGACCGTATACTCGGCCACCCTCGTCAGTCAGCACGAGCGTTGCTAGCTAGCAAGACCTCAATCGTCAGGCGAGACCAGTTGTACCGGTCCTCAGGTAGATGCGATGGCTGCAACGGAGGAAGAGCGCTTCAACACAATGTTTGATACGCGGATGCAGATGATGCTCGATGACGGTTATGTAATTATAAAGGGGCCCAAACTACATGTAATACAAATTTTCTCAAGTACTTATGTATTTTGTGCTCTATATGTGATCTTGTTTTGATATATGATGTTGAATCATTTGTATGGCTTCGTGCAGGGCGATACCGATGATCCTAGTGCCGGTGACCCCCAGGGCGATGAAGATGTTGGTGGATCGAACGTGCATTCTTCATTGAGGAATGAAGAAGATGATGACGAGGCTGGTTGTTCTGCCGACGAGTGATTTAGATACGGGTTTGGTTAGATTTATGCAATGAATGTTATTTTATTGTGTTGAATTGATCATCGATACTTAACTGTATTAATTCTATTATTTTAATGCATATGTTAACGTTTATCTATACTTTGATGAATGCGACAAGCTGTTTTAATGAATCGGGATAGGGGGTTGAAACGGTTTTGAATGAATGCGTTGAAAGCTTTCAACGCATTCATTCAAAATCGTTTCAATCGAGGTTAAATCGGTTTTTGGATTGATTGGATTGGATGTGAATTACTTATGAATTGATATTAGTTCTGCGACAGGTTTTTGACCAATTATTTGACCTGCAAATTTTTATTTTTTTTTGCAAAGCCAGATTTTGGGACCGCGATGTGCGGTCGCTAACTAAAATCAAGTGGTCGCTAATTTCAATATTTTAAAAAATAAAATAATATTTTAAAATATTTAGCGACCGCAATTTTCGGTCGCTAAAGACATAATATAATTTAATAAAAAATATTAAAAGAAGAAAATTTTTAATAAAAAATATTTAGCTACCACCATAGGCGGTCGCTAAATGTAGTCAACGCGGTCGCTAAATTAGCGACCGAATTTTATAAGCGGTCGCTCAAATTTAGCGACCTGGCCTATAGCGACCGTTTTAGCGACCGCTCTAACGCAGTCGCTAAAACCCTTTAGCGACCGCGTTGACACATTTAGCGACTACGTCTGGCGGTCGCTAAAGGCATTGTTTCTTGTAGTGCACCTATATCACATCCTAGCACGTTTTTACATAGAACACAATGTTACATGTATCCATTACTCGTTACATACATCACATTTTTCATATCACATGCATATACATTACTGGTATACGTAAAATCGTATTCTACCATCATCAATTAAGGTTAAGAGACAAATGACACTTATTGTATAATGGTTGCGCACGGTCGTAATCCTCAATGATCCTTATCTCCCAAGACTGTATGAGTCCAGTTCGAAACTTGGGTTTGGATCGCGATTTGGGGTTTCTGGTACGAGATTAGGGTTCAACGAAATTCTTTTAGTGATTTTAGGTTAGGTGAAAAGGTTTTGGCAGTTAAGGCTCCATTTTTGCACACGGCTTTTGAAACACCCAAATATGGAAACCCAAAAATGCCCCTGACGAAAAAGCCTCAATCTTTAAGAAAGTGGACGGATGTACTCACTTATTGAAAATTTGTAGTTTCAGGCCTTTATGTGTAAAAATTAAACTTTGGGACCCTTAAGTGAGACTTAGTGGTAGCTCCAGGATACCTACATGTATTTGACCCAAATAAAATTCTGCTAAAAATGCTAGAAGTAGAGAAAGCCCTGCAAATCTCGACTTCTTGTATCAAGCACACACTCAAAATTTGACCGGCGATAACTTGCTCATGTTATACTTCATTTAGATGACTCAAAATCCTTAGTTCTGTATCTTCTCAAGGGCTAGAATTTTGCAAAAGAAATCAAATCTAGTTGAGCAGATTCCATTTCTAGGTTTTTTTATGGTACGACTTTGATGGTCATACGATATTCAATTTAGGCAATTCAAAAGCATAAATCATGTATCTTTTTGAGAGAGAAAATTATGTAGAAGAAGCTGAATCCACTTAAGGTCGTATTCAGGTCCAGATAATGTGTTTTTTCATTAAATCATACATATTCCCTTTCTTGGTTTTTCGAACAGCCCAAACTTGCTCGTACGATACCTAATTTAGGTGATTAAAAAGGCAAAATAGTGTAGCCTTCGAGATCTATAATGTTTTAGAAGAGTCAGATCCATTTAAGGTTGTCTACAGGCCCAAAATAGCATTTTCTAGTCAGGTAGATTATTGTTCTCAGTTTCAACGCCAAATCTATTATCGGATCAAGCAATTGGACAATCCGAACCAAAGTATGATTCTCATTCTTTTTTTGAGCAGATCAGTTTCTAGAATTGAAGAGTCTAGATTGTTTCTCCCCTCACGATTAGATCTTCATTAGAAATATAAAATCAGAATCGAAGTCTTCTATTTTATTTAGAATTGTAGACAACTAAAAATGTAGTCAATTAGAGTTCTAAGTCCATTTGACTCGAGGAGTCATATTATCCATTAGAGTCAATGACCGAGTTCTAGGTCACCTCTCCTAGGGAACGGTCGAACTAAGGTTGTTTTGATTTTGGTTTGTTCGACCAGATACGTAGGTCATTCGACCACAATTATATATCCAATTCAAACCAAAGTTACAGAACTATTTTAAGGTGACTTTAATGATGTACGTATATGTGCATATCTATGTCTTATGTGTTAAAATCACAAAAACAAAGTAGAGGCTATTAGGGTATGGTTGGTGTTGAACACATTTGTAGTATAACTTAGTCCCTGAACCCATCATCTCTGATTTCGGTGGATTAGAAGCCTAGTTGGGTAGTGGTTTTAGGATTTTTTTTTCCATTATTTCTTCAAATAAAATGGTGACTCCGAGTCTTAGACATTCCGGGGTCTAAGAATTTTCGACGCAGTTTGCCACAGTGGTGACTCTGTTGAGAACTAAAATAAGAGGACTAGACTTGAAACACTTTACTGCTTTTTTTTTATTTTATTTTTTTGTGTTTTCCTTTGCCTTATGTAACATGTACAATACGCTTTAACTATTGTAATTGTGCTTCTTTAAGTTTGTGACTCACACACGTGCATAAATTGTCCCAAACCCTCCCATTCGAGGGCAACAGTTGAAACCTTGGACTTTCTAGTTATTGAGGCGAATTTAACTATACTCTCACCTTCAACACCTAGTACTGAGATCCTCCTTATATCTCAGTATATAAAATGACTTGTGTAGACATACTGGTGATCACCTATTATCAACTACATGAGTTACATATGGCATTTCAGCCGGGAAAAAAGTTGACTTTTCGTAAATCATAGTATTCTCACTAAAGGTAGATTCCAGAAAGAGGGCTTCTGACCAGCCAACTGATTTACCAAATCGATAAGTCAGAGGATTAGTCAGCAAGTACCACTTTTGTATCGCTAAACCGGTCGATTTTACCCCAGAAATAACCCAATAAAACCATCACTAGTCAATTGGACCATTTTCCCATGGTCAACCATGTAACCGTAAAAAAGGTTGTTTTGACGAATCTACAATAAACCGTAAGTCGGTCGGTTCATTAAAATCATTATTTTTGGTAAAGCCAAACCAACCAGTTTATCACAACCCATATTTGTTGCAAGGCCAAACCTGGCACTGAACCCTAAACCTAAAGGTTCACTACTACCAATGTTTCATGCAAGGCTCAACTAATTGGTAAACCCTTACCGGCTAGTTCATCATAAACCATATTTATTGCAGGGATAAACTGACTGGTAAACCCTGAACAAGTTGGTTCATCCGAACCAATGTTTCTCGCAAGGTATAAACGAGAGCCAGCCTTATATTTTTTATGATGTTGTGGTGTGTTTATTTGCGCTCCCTGATTGCGTGGTCTTCTCTAAGTGCTAGTTTCCTAACTTGATTCATCTTTTCCTTCGCTTCAATTCCTAGTGTAAAGCAATAAAACAAAAATCAAATCAAAAGAAAGGAAGGAAGTTGGATGTTCAAAAATGTTCAATAAAGTCCAAATAATTTTCTTTTCTTTTCCATCTAAGAAGGAAACAAACCATAGCATCGGGACCAAATTCTGGCATCAAGACCAATCTCGAGAACTCTCGTGCATCCTTATAGCCAAATAGTATCTCTAAGTCAATGACCTTGTCTGAGTCCTCAGTATGTTACAAAGGGATTTACTAACCAACTTCACAACCCTAGTAGCCCAATAGGCAAAAACTGCCTCAAATGTAGAATTACTCATAAAAAAGAGCAAAACAGAGAACTCAGAGTTGAACATTAAGCGGAAAATAAAGAAGAGAAAAAAATGAAAGATCCCAAACTCAAAAAAGATTGGTCATATGAATCTGATGATAAACGAAGGCTCGTTATCCCGAAATGTAAACGAAAATTGGCAGAACTTGAGTCCCAGATTGCTTGGATAAAGAGTGCGGATGACCAAATAAATCTTAGCACCCTTGTCTTGGACCTTGATGATAACTTCAAGATGCAAGACGCGAATAAGTTAGATGGAGTTTCGACTCCAAGATCTATATTAAGATGTATATGCATGTGCTAGCTCTTCATGGAGTTAACGATAAGTAGTTAGTCCAGCTATTACATAAGTCTTTAATAGGGGTGGCTACTTGATGGTTCCTCGCCATTGATGACTCTCGAAGCTGAACGCAGGAAGATATGGTGCAAGAATTATGAACTAGTACTACTATAACGCTGATCTCGACACCACTCATAGAGACTTAGACACTATAAGGCAAGAGCTGATAGAATCAAGAACTGAATTCACCATAGGATTAAGGATCAAGGCCGCTCAGATGGTTAACAGTCCCTTCGAAGAGGAGCAAGTGAACATGGTGAAAAACAATCTTCTTCCTGTATATCAAGAGTAGATCGTTGATCACTCGCATACCACATTAAAGGCATTAATGGGTTCTCTCTTGCAAATGAAAGACGTCATTAACAACAGAATAATAGCGAAGAATGGGAAGCCAAAGGACTAGTCCTTAGAATCCCAACTCTCAGGGAAAGGTGTTCACAAACAATAATGTCAATGTGGGTAGATCTCGAGAGGTGGTTTCATGGGAGCCAACCACCACTAAGTAAGAATTCACCAATCTGCATGCCCTTATGGTAAAAATGTTCGAGCCGCTACTTGAGAGACGCATTTATTGCCAAGCTACCACCTACTCTGACAACTGCCATCATACCAAAAGTGTATGGCGTCAATGCTCGATGCGAATATCACTGAGGACTTGGAGACCGCATACAAAAGTGCCTCGCGTGAAGGGACAATATTCAAGATCTCATTGGCATGTGGTACGATAAGCCCTCTTTTCGAATTCGATATGAAACAAGTAGCCCTATGGCACACCGGATAAGCATGATATATCTTCGGGCTATAGATCCTTCTCTGCTCAACCAGAGGAAGGAAATCATAGGTCTAGAACCAGATCATCCTGTTTTGAGGCAAGGCTTGTTTTTATCCAGTTGATTGTCCTGATGGCGAGCAGGATCCTTAGCTTGGTCTTTTGATTGATAATGTAATTGTTGTTCTTTTGAGTGATATTATCAAACCAAAATTTTCCTGACTTGTTCTTTTGGTTGATAATGTGGTCGTTGTTTCTGCTTACTCTCTAATTGCCAATTTAGTCTAATGTGGTTGACAATTAATCAAACAAAAAGAAATAAAAAGTCAAAAGTATTTTTCACTTCTTAGAAGTCTTTAAGGGTTTGATACAACTTACCCCCGCATTGTGTATGGACCAATGTCATTCGCTTTTGTCATTGTTGGTATCCCCCTTCTCGGGGAATCACATTAAAGTTTACCTTATTAAGCTAATTGACTGAGGAGCATTTTTTCAGTGTTTAAAGCATATGATAGCAAAAAATAATCTACACTTACAATACGTGTAGCGGTTTTTGGGCAATTCGTGACATCATGCTTTGGACATGGTCAGTGGATGAAGCACCAAAGGTAAGTTCATCCATCTAACTTGTCAAAAAAGTAGTGTTGAGGATGGATACTCTGTAAGCATTGATACATGGAACATCGTTGTTTTCCGAGTCGCACAAAAGGCATGATAAACAAAGTTTGAATACAAAATGCAGGTTTAGGGAAGTTCCAATTGTATCTTCTGGGTTTTATGTATTGAAATGGTAAGTGGAATTAATATCAATTTTGAAAAGAAAAGTAAACATACGATCCTGAATTTGCCACTCAGAACTAGAGAATTTCTTTTTTTTTTTTGTTGCCACATTGAAACACCATTTTTTCGTCACCACAATTTTGACAAATTGCACACCCAGAAAAACATTTGTGATATCTTCATTGAAAAGCTGTTGGGTATGAAAGAGAGCACAGAAGATAATCTGAAAGTTCATGTTCACATGCCACAAGAAAGTGCCCCTTTAGCGACCGCCGTTAAAAGGGTAAAAGCGGTCGCTAAATTGTTTTAGCGACCGCAAAAAGCAATCACTAAAACGGTCACTAGAGGTCCAGTTGCTAAATTTTAGCAATTGTATTTACGAATTGGTCGCTAAGTTTAGCGACCGCGTTGACCACATTTAGCAACCTCTGTTACAGTCACTAATTTTTTATTTTAAAATTGTTTTTGTTTAGCGACCGCTATTTTTAATTGAGTGACCGTGTTGACAAAATTTAGCGGTTGTAACGGCAGACTGTAACGGCAGTCGCTAAATATAAATTATTTTCTAGTTAACAACCGATTTTTCTAATTTAGCGACCGATATTGGGGTCGCTAATTTTTTATTTATTTTAAAATTATTTTTATTTAGCGACCACTATTTATAATTTAGCGATCGCGCCTATGTTTTTATTTTTATTTTAGTTTAGCGATCGCAAGGCGCGGTCCAAATCCAAACCTCAGATGTAACTCAATTACTGCCAGTTAATGCCAAAGTCCAAATTTAACTACAGTCAGATCCCTAAACTACCCATTCGGTTCAATATTCTACAAGCCCAACATATCAAAGGAATGAAACTATATCATCTTCCTTTCCGCATCCAATAGCCCAAAAAATTAGGAAAATTCATCACAGACAAGGAATGAAACCACACCAAAATCTAGCTTACAAGCTAATAATTATTAAAAACCACACCAAAATCTAGCTTACAAGTTATAATAATTACCTCAGACAGGGAAGCATCAGAGGAATATGTTAATAGTTATAAAAAACAAGCTTACAAGCTACTAGAATTATTCTCCATAAGCTTGGCTTACCTGAATTGAGAGTGGCGGATGAACGTTTGTTGGGACGGCAGCCAAGGTAGCGGCGGTAGCAATGGGGACGACAGCAGTAGCGGTTGGCAGCATTGGGGACGGCAGCTTCACAAACCCAGATAGAGGTGGCGCTGGTGTTGGGCAGTGAGTTAGATGGCGGAGGAAGGGGTTCGGAGAGAGGTGGCATTCACCGATGGCGCTGGCATTATGTGGTTGAGTAGGGAGAGAAAGAGACAGATTAGGGCTCGAAAAGAAGGTTTTATACCTTCCATTTAGCGACCGCGACCACCGGTCGCTAAAATTAGCAACTATAGTAGAGTCTGTTTTAGGGACAGATAAATTTAGCAACTGCAAATGCTGTCGCTTAAATTACCCTCCAAAAATATTTGGTTGACCCCGCGAGATTATGATAATTTACCGACCGATGAGAGAGGCAGTCGTTAAAGAGGTCGCTAATGTATAATTTAGCGACCACATTTTTTGGCAGTCACTAAACGCTGTTGCTAAAGAGGCAATTTCTTGTAGTGAAATTTAAGGTAGGAATATTAGAGTGGGATGATAGTTGATCAGTACGAAGGTCTTGTTGCATGCTTTACGATATCAAGTGCATGCAGTGCCAAAACTATGGACATCTAACTGCAAAATGTTAAAAGAACATACTTGCCCAGCAAGTCTTTGGAAACCAAAAATACAAGCAACCAAAGTGACGAGGAAAAGAAGCAAATAGATGAATCTAGACCCATTGAGGTGTACCATATAGAATAAATAATACTTGTTTGGCCTCAAGCCCCGGCAGTGTTACAATAACCACTCATATTTTACTCTTTTATACATGATAGTATCATTAGGGCCTTTCATAGTATGCTTTCAATCATTTGTTGGTTAACTCCCACCTCAACACACACTCTAGCATACCCCATCCTTCCCTTCATTAATGCCATTTTATCCATAAACAAAGGATTGCAATTTGTACTTACAATTTGACTTATCAATGAGATGATCAAACTCAAGAGGTAGTTGCGGCAATTGAATCCATATAGGAATTACACTATGACCATCATTTTCTAAAGGCAGACTACAAGAAAAATGACTTTTAGCGACGGACAAATCCGTCGCCAAAAGTTCGCAAACCATCGGGAAAAAGTTTTAGCGATGGACACCCCATCGTTAAAAATCCGTTGCCTACAACCTCGTCACTAAAAGTTTTGAGACGGAATTTTTTAATCTGTTGCCTAAAGTTACGTTCAACGACAAAATTACAAATACAATTTGCGACGGATATTCCGTCGCTAATTCTATTTTCCGTATTATAATTTATTTTATTTTTCAAAAATAATTTATTACCTAAAATATTTAGCGATGAAATTTCGTCGCTAAACGTTTGTGTCATTTAAAACTTTAGCAATGGAATTCCCGTATCTAAACGTCATTGTTTCAAAATTACTTAGACTTTTGGTGAGGGGAAAGGCTGATCAGGGTTCGGTGAGTCCCGAATCTGATGGGTCCTACTAATCGTCCTCGTCCATAGGGGAACTATGATCCGAATCCGGCTCGGCATGTCTAGCAACAGTTCCCTGCATGTAAAGGGATGGACGCATTAATCTCGATAGCAATCGTACACGTATAATGTTCACTAATTAAACGTATATAGTGGTTTTACCTGATTATACGCCATGATCCTCCTATAAACCTCCATAGCAATATGACGGACCTCGTCCTCATATAATGACGAGCACTCCACGATCGGTGTCTGCGTCTGTGGAGATGCAGTGGGAGTGGGGACGCTCCAATCACGGCACGTGCAGTCATACCGGGGAGGTTGTGATTAAAATTGATTAACCCTAATTGAACTCTAGTTTACAGTAATTATTCCTAATTAAACCCAACTAACTCCGATTAGCCCTAATTAATCCTAATTTACTATTAATTTAATTTTTAATTAGCCATAATCACCGCTGATTAACCTAATTAAACCCCGATTGTCCTGATAAATTGTAGATAAACCCTAATTAAATTCAATTAGGGCAATTAACTGTAATAAGTCTAATTAGGCTTAACTAGCCCTAAGTAGCCCGAATTAATCCCTGAATAACACTAATTGAGTCTAATTAAATGCAATTAACTGTAATCATTCCTAAATAGCTCAAATTGCCCCTAATTAATGCATTAACTCAGCATGTTCAACTAATTAGTTATTATCCATTTAGGTTCGGTACAAAGTCATTTGGTTATCGCGAACTTGAGCAGAGAAAATCATCATTCCTAAATCCTTTAATATCTAACAATCTACCAAATTAGGATTCTCAAGTAAACCCAGCGCTTTTGGTTGGTAAGCAATGGACTCAAATTTTCCTTAGCTCCTCATGTTGAACTATCTCGTCTAAGATCTTATCTAGGGACTTCAAATAACACTTTTTGGCTCGCAACTCTCCATGTCTACAGACGAGAAGGCTTTCTGAGACAAAAGATCTTTCTCAGCCTGTCGCAGACATTTCCTGCCCTCCATTATTTTTGAGGTAATTAGATGATAACTACATACAATTTTCTTCAAACCGAACCCGTATGCCCGACATATGGCTTGCCTTTCGACTGATGCATTGCAACCAATATCAAGCAACACAAATCTCAATGCCCCAACTAAATTTATGCCCCAACCAAATTTATGCCCCACATAGCTTGCCTTTCAAACCTCATTTAACTCAAATTAGCCCTGATTAGCATTAACTATATTTAGCATGAATTAGCCGTAATTGGCCCTTGTTGGGTCGTCCAGAGTTGTTTTGCTTGATTTTGGTTGGAACCCATCAGTTGAAAGGCAAGTCATATATCAGGCATACAGGATTGGCCAGAAGAAAACTGTGTATATATACCTTATAATTACCCTAGGAGCAATGGAGGGTAGGAAATGTCTACGACAGGCTAAGAAAGACCTTTTATCTTAAAAAGTCTTCTCTTCTACAGACATGGAGAGTTGCAAGCCAAAAGTGTTATCAGAAGTCTTGAAAGATAAGATCTTAGACAAGATGGTTCAACATGACGCGGTGAGGGAAAATTTTGAGTCCAAAACTTACCAACCAAAAGCACCGAGTTTACTTGAGAACCCCGGTTTGGTGGATCATTAGGTATTAAAGGATTTAGGGATGATAATTTAATTTCTCTGCTTAAGTTCACTATAACCAAATGATTTTGTATCGAACCTAAATGGATAATAGCAAATTAAGGTGAAAATACCCAGTTAATGTGCTAATTAGGACAATTCGAGCTATTTAGGATTGATTACAGTTAATTGCGTTTAATTAGACTCAATTAGTGTTATTCAGAGATTAATTCGGTTTAATTCAGGCTACTTAGGGCTAATTGAACCGAGTTAGAACAAATTACAGTTAATTACCCTAATTGGGTTTAATTAGAGTTTGTCTACGACTTATCAGGACAATAAGGATTTAATTAGGTTAATTAGCGGTGATTAGGGCTAATTATAGATTAAACTAATAGTAAATTAGGGTTAATCAGTTTAATTAAGGCTAACTAGGGCCGATTAGGGCTAATAAGGGCTAATTCAAGCTAAATAGGATTAATGCTAATGAGGGCTAATACTGATTTATTATTAATTAGGGCTTAAGTATGAGTTAATTGTGGTTAATTAGAGTTCATGTACTAATTAGGGTTAATTAGGATTAAAGCACTATAGAATTCGTTGAGTTCATTCGTAGAGTTAATATTGTCACACCTGTGATTGAGTTCAGGGTTTAAGTATATAGTTAGTGTTAGATACTATTTAGAATAATTTGGAATATAGTAATAGGGTTCAATTAGAGTTTAGTTAGGATTAATTAGGGTTAATCTGGGTTAATTACGTTTACTTATAATTAATCAGGGTTATCTAGGTTTAATAATAGTTAATCAAATTTAATTAGGGTGAATCGGAGTTAATTACAGTTAATTAGGGTTGACCGGCATTAATAGGTTTAATTAGGGTGAATCAGGGTTAATTACGGTTAATTATAGTTAACTATGGTTTCCAAGGGATGTGTTAAGGGTTAATCGGGGTTAATGAAGGGTTAATCGCAGCTTATTAAGGTTAATCGGGGTTAATATTTTTACTCAAGGTTATTTAGGTTTAGTCAGGGTTACTTAGGGTTAATTAGGGTGAATCAGAGTTAATTACACTTAATTGGGGTTAATTAGGATTGATTGGGGTTAACTAGGTTTAATTATGGTGAATCATGGTTAATACAATCAACAGCAAGAACAACAACATAAGTATTTAAAGCATGTGAAACTTTGAATTGAAGCGACATTCATAAAAATGGGCCCAAGTCATGAAGTAAATAGACACGGAACGCCAAGAAAGTAACTTAGAAATACTTGCGAGATCAAGGCAGTCACATTAGTTTTACAACTCATAAATGTTATTCTTGACATTATTCTAGAACCGCGTAGTAAAATTTCAGCATTATTTGATTTTAAGCAACTAAAAAATTTTTCATTCATAAGCAACTAAAAAACCATTTCAACCTCACAATCTTAAAACTAAATGACCAAACAGGTTCAAGCTCAATACATGGAGAATTCGAGTGGCAAGTTGCAACAGTAACCTAACTCGAAGCCACTATATTGAATTTTTAATTACCTAATGTGATGTGCAATTAGTTATATATATATATATATATATATATATATATATATATATATATATGTGTGTGTGTGTGTGTGTGTGCACACACACACACACACATATGAGGAGCAGTGTATACACTTTAGTAGTCAGCGTTCACAATGTATGAACGCATGTGTATACACTTTGTTTCAACTTTCAATTCTTTAGAGATAAATAAAGAAATGAATTAACATATGAGGAGCAGTGGTTTAGGTCTGACAAACAAAAAAAAAGAGGAAAAGGATTGAAAAGAACACACACTTTTAGTTATATATATACAACTCTCAATTTCTAAGAGATCGACAAATAAGAAAGTGAGTTGCATATTAGGAGGGAGGCATGGGTCTGGTGGAACTTAGCATGGACCTATTTAAACATCTCTCGATTAACTAGAACTCGAATTAAATGTTTTAGTGTTGGAACTTAGCATGGACTTATTTAAACATCTCTATGTTTTGTTCTCTTTTTTTCACAAAGGATATGCAATAAAATTTTAGATTAGCACCTCAAAATTTACGTATACACTATAGCTTTAAGGCGACAAAAAAATGGATAGTACATAATAGTGTGACAGTACAGGCTTGCTAAAACATTCTCGAAATTTTTTCTTTTTGACCCATTAAAGGGACAAGAAATTGGCCATTTAGCGACAGACAATTTCGTCGCTAAAAAGCATAAAACCTTTGCAAAAGACTTTTAGCGACGGACGCCCCGTCACTAATTGTCTGTTGCCCGAAATTTAGAAATTCATAGCCAAAAAAATTGGCTTTTACCAATGGGCTGATAAATTAAATTACCTATGGAAATTCTGTCCGTATTTTAGTTTATTTTTCATTTTTTGAAAATTATTAATTTCGTAAAATATTTATTGATGGAAAAGTCCTTGCTAGAGGAATTACTGACGGACTTTTAGCAATGGAATATCCGTCGCTAAAAATGCCTCGGCAAAAATAACGAACTTTTATCCATAGAATATTCGTGGCAAAAAGTCCGTCGGTAGTACCTTTAGCGATGAAATTTTCAGTTGCTAAATCGAATTAGGATCCTGGAAGATCACATGTCTATCTCTGATGAAAGAGTCAGAGTCCTTTTAGGATTGTGTATGATAACTGATATGGCAAGTGCCAAATCAGTAAGAAGCCAATAGGGACAACATGTCATAACTGCCACGTGTCATCCGTAGATTGAATGCGTATTTTTAGTTATATCACATGATTTATTTTTTCTTTTAAGTCTCTCCTACTATTGTTTTTCGTGCCTTTAAATACATGGTTACAATGCTAAGTGTTTGTTCGTGCTTTATGTTTGTGTTAGTAGGGGCGTCCGTAATATTTATATTTTGAAACGGCGAGTTGCTAATTCGTAACATAAACGTTTGATCTGATTCAAATCAAAAACCTTTTGTGTAATGATAATAGTTATATACATTTAATAGTTATTCTTGTTATGTTTTGTTTCGCTAAACATAGTGTCATATGTCAGTAATACAGATCCACCGATACATTAGAGCACGTAAACATACGTATATGTATTGTGAACTAGAATCGGGATCACACGCTTAACTATTAAAGTCGACTCAACTATTAATGCGAGCCACATTGTCGCAAAATTAATGATCACCATCATTTTCATTTCATGAGAAATGTCATTTACCATTTTATTTCTATAGTTTAAATAGTTATTAAACTCTCGTGCCTCCGACCCCTAGTAAGTGTAACAACTTGGTTAGTCTTGTACACTTCTCCCCAATCCTCTCTATTACCTCGGTTTTTTTTTTCTTTTTGGGTAAAGGTCCCAGTGAGTTATTGCATTTCATCAAAAAATTTGTACATAAGAGTTCTTACAAGACTATTTAAAAATTCACAAGAGTAGCCTTTTCACAAATTTACAATACACCTTATCTCATCTTCTATCAATTTCAGTATGGTTCCAGCAGCAAGACATTATCCCCCATTCATCAATAAGTGTTTATCAATGTCCCATGTATCACATAACATCTGATTGACTGAGGTTGCAGGCACTTTATTCCAACTATAAGTCTTGTATTTCACCCACTGTTGAATCACCCCTAGACAACCTTTTACAGAAGGAGCTTGTTGTTTAAACACTCTAGCATTTCTCTCTTGCCATAGTCCATAACAAGTAGCTGTAACCAGAAGTTTGCATAGCTTTGATTTCAGACTTTTTCCCCTGAAATGAATGCAAGTATAGTTAAGCATTTCATTCCAACTCTGCACTGGTAGAGCTATTTGCAGTTTACACCAGACTAACCCCCAAAGCTCCTGAGTATATGCACATTGCCAGAAGAAATGCTCTTCAGTTTCTGCTTGCATAGCACATAGCACACATTGATCCTCTTGCAGTATCTTCCAACTTTTCAATTTTACTTTTGTACTTAGTCCTCCATTACACAATAACCATACCATCACAGAGCATCTTGGTATATGTCCAGGGAACCACAGTAGTTTCCACCAAGGGGCTGTGCTTTTCCCGGTTCTAATTCCTTCCCAAGCAGAGTTAATGGAAAATTGACCAGACTTGTTTAGAGTCCAAATGAGTGTATCTGGAATTTGAGTATTTGGAGCAGGCATATTTCTAATTTCTGAACACAAATCTTGTAAAGCACTTGATCTTATGATGGGCAACCTCCATGTATTATTGCAAATAACGTCTTGGACTTTTGAACTCAAAAGTAAATCAGAGTCATAGACAACTCTTTGACCATATCTAGCAATTATCATGCCCTTAGGAAGCCAATTATCTAACCATGGCCAAGTTGATTTCCCATCCCCCACTTTATATTTGATCCATTGCTGAACAATGTCCCTAAGTTTCATTAACTTTGTCCATGTCCAAGACAACATTGCAGGTGGCTTGAATGTCCAAATATGTCTATCTTTGATAATAAACATATGACACCACTTAATCCATAAAGACTCCTTTTTTCCTTGCCAAGTCCCATAGATATTTACACATTGCTGCTCTATTCCATTCCTCCATCTTTTTTATACCTAGCCCTCCTTCCTTTTTTGGCAAGCATGTTTCCAAGCTACTTTTGCTCCTGGCCCTGCACTATCTTTTCCAGTCCATATAAAGGCTCGTATTATATCCTCTATTTGCCTTAGTATATTTTCTTAGGTAGTATGACGATACTACACCAGTACACTTGCATACTGAGCAACACAGTACATGCCAGTTGTATTCTACCTGCATAGGACAGGTATTTAGTTGCCCAACTGTTGATTTTCTTAGTCACTCTCTCAATCAACACTTTGCAATCTATACTGCAATTTTGTAGAAATCAAGGGTACTCCAAGGTAAGTAACGGGTAGATTCCCTTCTGGTATTCCTATGATATCAACCAAGTTTTCAGCATCTCTCTCATTTACACCAGAAAAAAAACAGAGCTCTTATCCAAATTTGGTGCCAGCCCTGATAACTCCTCAAACTCCTGCAATGCCCTCTTGATGAGCACCATGGTTTCAACTTTGGCTTGAGCAATCAGAAACACATCATCAGCAAAACAAAGATGGCTAAGAAATCACATATATTTTTCACTGAAGCGTGTAATTCGCTTGAAATAAAAAATTCCAAGGAGAATTTTAAGTACCATTTTCATATACTTTTGAAGTCATGCAGCATGCGCGTCTTTTTGTGCCTCGATTATTAAATTGCAAGCTAATTTTTACCTTCTTTAACCATGAATTATGATGCTTGAATTAATTGAACTTTTATTTAGGTTTTATTACTCAACAAAAAACCTGTAGTCGGCGTTTGGTCCCACGTTATACCGAGTAGATTTTGTGTCTCTATCCCTTTGTAATCTGCTGGAATTTTCGATGTAGCACAAAAAACAATGTCTGGTGTAGGATGCATATGTGGTGCTGGAGTTGAAATCTTTGGACTACTACCTACAACCATATTTTTCTTATTTAATAACTTCAACTAATATTTATCATTCAAACTAATGTTTGCCAAAACTCATTCTTCGTTAAGAAATCATGATTTTAAGCTAAGCAAAAGGCCAAATAAGATAAAAGCTTTCCTCTTAACTAAATCATTGTTCCATGTTGTTAGCAATCAAACAAGATATCTTTTGTGGCCGTAGGTGTCGTAGTTTAGTCTTTCTTTTTTAATTTTTCATGTGTCACTGAATTTCTTACGTACACAAATGATTCTCCTTTTTACATATCTGCCAATTCTTCAAACTGCATCGTAATTTGGAATTTTGACACGTGCGCACACGCGCACGCACACACGCACACACACACACACAGTGTGTGTGTGGTAAAACAATACTCCATATCATTTATAACTAGTTTTGACCCTGTGCGTTGCACACGGGACAATCTACTAAGTTAGTTAGGTCATATCTATTGGAGTAGCGATATTAATTTCAAGAAAAGTTTTAGGTTACGCTATACTTTTACATTAATAAATTAGGATGGAAACATAAATGTTCTCTAAGAATAAAACTCGTGCTTTTGACGGTAGCACTAAACTATTATGGTAATATTCAGAAAATTGGAACTACAAAACATATTTTTTAATAGAGGAAATTGTAACTAAACTAGGCAATGGTTGCTATAAATCGATGTAGTCCTCGCATTGTAAGAGTTATAAGATAATTTTGCCATTTGAGGAGACCGAGGATTCTAGACTTTTACCTGCATTAGCAAGGCAAACAGGTAAAAAAAAAAAAAAAGCTAGCAACCAGTTATGAAGCAAGTTTAGAGAAGAAACAGGATAAAAATCTACAAAATCATTAAGGAAATATTACTGGAGTAGAAACATATATTAATTAAAATCAAACTAAACAACATGACAATCATTAATACATATGCATATACAATTTCACGTGGTTAGCAAGAGAAGATCTATTTCCTAATGAAACTAAGATCCTCAAACCTCAGCAATTTCAAAATGCAAATCAAAGATGAAACATGGTTGCATCACTGATTAAAGAACAAATCATTACGAAGTTAGGATAACAAAATCAAAATCACTCATACACATGAGCAGAAACCTAATACCTTTTTGTTTGACGTAACAGTATGTCCAAACATGAATGTATCCTGAAAAAGATGAACAAAAGCTTTGATGCATGGTGAGCTGTTACCTATTTTTGTGTAGGTTTTTTGGGAATTTGAAAATTTTAATAGTGATTAGTGAGCCTCTGAAGACATAAATAAGTCTAAATTATGGGGATACAATATGCACAACCATGCAAAATTAAAACGAAAAAAAATTACAGATCATATACAATGAATATCATTAAAATTAGACGAAGGCATGAACAAATCATTCAGCAATACATCAATTTATTATTGAAGAAAAAGAAAAAAAATAAACCTATTTCATGAAGAAAAGAGGTCGCAATGCTTAGGTGTGAAAGATAAAAAGCAAGGTTTTATGTGTGAGAAGAGAGGAGGTCACGTTTCCAAGTAGAAATAGCCAGGGTTTAGCTGTGAGACTTCTAGAAGATTTCTAGAAGATATTTATGAAGAACACATGCTGAAAGGAAATTTAGAAATAAGTAGCAAATTTATATTCTTTTTTCATCAAATCTCTTAATAATGATTAGCAAAGGAAAATGTGAGCTAACTTTGGGAATGATTGAAAATGAGAGTCAAAAGAAGGCATAAATTAAATGAGTGGGGAAGCCGGTGGGGGAGGAATTTCTGGTTAAGAAATGTCATTTAAAGGATGAGGGAGAAGCTTTAAAGAAACTTCTTCCAAAATTTCGGTGAGGCAGGAAGAGATTAAAGGCATATTAAACGATGAGGGAGAGATTTAAGGAAATCTTTTACAGTTAAAGTGGCTAAATTAGATTAGTATAATGCCTAGAAAATAGCTATCGATTAATGAGATCAATAATTTGTTTGCATATTAAATAAGTTTAAAAAAAGGAAAAACAATAGAATAAAGTCAAACTGATAGAATTTTACAAAAATAAAAAATACTTAATGAGGAGTGCTATAATAAACCACATTAAAATTCATCGAATTTAAGGAGATAATTTTGAAATATGAGAAAATTTTAAAAATGTTTAGATACATGGAGATTTTAGGCATTCAAAATTTTAAATTTGTATGAAAAAGTGATAAAGGGAAAAAGAATTATTATTTAACAAAATTAGTTGTCCACATGACAAAATGAGAGAATGTCCACGTGGCAACATTCTCACAGCTTCGACACACACACACACACATATATATATATATATATATATATATATATATATATATATATATATATATATATATATATCGATAGCCAGTTTGGTGCATCGTTCAAGAACTCCATGGCTTCCCCTTTCCAGCCTTCGAAAGCCCCTATAGGCGTGCTTTCTGTCACAAGGTTTGCAGCTTGAGGCGATCCGTTTGGATCCAAACCTCGAGCTGCTAACTCTGTGACAGGATGCACACCTAACACATTGAAGATGAGGTGCGTTCACTCTTTTGCAGGCTTCGAGACCTCAAACTGTTGCTTCATCCTCACCACGGCCAGTGCATAGTCTGTTCCACCGTCGGCTACTGGGTTTTCTTCAGACTCCAGCTATAATATGCCAAAGAAAAAGTAATTAGCAATCTGGGTCTTCAATACGTACGCATGAGATCGTATTCCGGTAAGTGAAAGTTGGCTTCATCTCCACTATCTTAATCCCATGTATCTTTTGAGCTTATATGTTCTCATTTTAATTTACCTCTGTTTGTATAAAGTACTTGCAAGTGGGAGGCAGACGTGCATTCACATAAAGGGTCGTAGGGTTTTGGTTTAACGGGGGTTCCAACAAGTCTCTTGAAGGCTTTGTTATTTTAAAGCAAAAGCAAATACTGGTAACAACTGACCTTTGGGTTTTTCTTGCCTAGAGGAAGTGTCTACGCGTTCTTCCTGTTTCAGGCTGCCTGTATCATTTGTTTCTAAGGAGAAGGAAAATTTCACGGGGTGTGGTTTGAAATGTACAATACGTTCTTCGTGCATTTTAAGTAGTAGGGCTCTTTTGAGCACGAGACATTTGGGGCTTACTGTTAGGGTGTAAGGCTTGGAGGAGACATTGCAACCACAAAATGCACCTAAAGTTGTATAACAAGGGCTTTTGATTTTTCCATTTTCGCTTGATGCTTCGCGTTTGTTTAGGTCAATATTCTCCACTGCGACAACTTTGATACGCTTGCCCCATTTTTGGATATGACTTCTTTATCTTTAGGAATTCAATTTATCAACACCGAATTTAGATTTAGGAAACGAAAAGGAGGGGAAAGGAAAATGAGGTTTGGTGAACAAGTGAGAATAAGTTATTTGTGTCAAGTTGATGGAAAGACAGACTAAGATAAGTAGTGGGAAAAGATCGTGCTCTTTAATTGTCCCACCGGTTTGTGAGTTTTTCAAAGCCAAGAAAGTGCAAGAAATTTGTCCCTCTTTCATGTCTACTTTTTCTTACCAAATTAGGTAAGAATTGGAAAAAGGAAATGACCAATAATTCCGTATTAACAAGAAGATACAAGTCTCATTTAGCTATATGCCGTTTCTTTTCTACTTGCTTCCATAAAACTCAGAACCAAGAGGGAGAAACCAAATCCATGAATTCATGTGATTTCTGGTTTTCATTCTGGAATACGAGTGTTTCTCCTTATAAACTGAGATTATGCAGGTTTTTTTTTTTTTTTGAATCCTTTTGTTATGTTGCTTGGGGTGCTCTGCAGATAAATGTTCATACAAAAGCGATCATGGCATGTGATTCCAAAAGGTGGGGTTCGAGGTGATAGCTGGTGGCGAAAAGGGGTGGTTGGTGGTCGGGTCTTCGTGTGGTATATCGTTTGGCAATATTGTTTGGCAAGCGTTCTCCAATTGAGTATTTTTTGGAGAAACATGTATGACAAGTGTTATCTAAATGGTGAGAGATCGGTGGGCTTTGGCAAAAATGGGAGGTGCCGGAGGTTAGTTGTGGCAGAGTTGGGATAAGATTGTGATAGATGGATGTGGATTGGCATTGGATGGTGGCAGAGATAGGAAATAGGATGAGGTGGTGGTGGGTGGCGACAAATTGGCGTTAGTTGTGTGGTGGCAAAAACGGAATGAACTGGTGATAAGTAAACCAAAGAAATGTGGCGGTGGTTGATGGAGGTGAAGAAGGGATGAGAGGCGGGTGACAGTGGATGGAAGGAATGGGATGAGGTGGTGGATTCCAAACAATTTTTCGTTATTTTTGGAAAAACTTTGACGGTACACAATGGAAGGGGGGATGTCAATGTGCTCGGTGCGTTGTCTAGATCAACGGTCAAAACGAAGTGTAAAACTTGTTTCATAACCCAGTGTAACAGGAAGCCTCGCTTGCTTTTGCATAGAGACAAAAAGATCGATTCAGGCTACTGAGGATTGAACGAGAAGATATTGGTTCCTACACCTACAACAATGAAAATACAAGGAGGCAACAGTCGAAGTAATTCATCCCACACGGTGCAGTTAATTAGCTCCAGTGTAATGGCCAAAAAACTCTACTGCAATCAAATTTACTACGGACAACTAGAGGATGTTGAATACGCCTCTGTTAAAAGTTTTTGTACGACAAAGTGTGCTATCAGATACCATTGTGCATCACTACGAGGCTTCACTGAATACCCCACTTGTTCTCCAATGCTATCAAGATCTTGCCCAATCCAACCTCAGCAGTTACGGAGACCTTGGCAACTGCAGAAAGAATAGAGCCCAACGCAAATATAAATTCAATAATGAGTAGAACGCAGGCGCACATTTGAAACTACTAGACACAAATTTAGAAATTATATATTTCACCTAGGGATATAAGGTCGTCATGATGGAGAGGTCAAATGGTCGGTCAAATACCATAGACATTATATTATTCACACGGTTTCACAGCAAAAATTAGGCAAAGGCCACTACACAAGAATCTATATGTCCATAACCATCTTACTGCGCCTGGATAACTAATCACTTCACTGCCAACATAACAGCATCAGCACCAGTGTACTTCCAAACAGACTTGTGTAGCTCGGAAATTGTCATCAAGTGTTGCGCATGAAGACCAACCCAGATTGTAACCTACTGCGATTGTTCTTTAGAATCAGTCTTGGCTCTACCTAAGCAAACAACTGAACAGCACTGGACCACTGTCTAATATGGATGATGAGAAATCAAAATTTGAAGACAAAATCAGTAAGGAAAGGTACGATTCACTAAAGCAGCGAGTGAATAACAAATAGCCAACGATTTAGGGTGCTCCAACATAAACTAGTTATGAATGCTAATGAGGGGCGTGTGATTTTTCCGCCAACTTCTTCGAGTATGGTACCGCACATAGAAAGACATTACAGATGGCATTGGCCTTCCATGTCATCGCTTGCTCGATACAACCGAAATGCTCATACATTGCATTCTCTGCAAGCCTGCGCACGACCATCCTGGATTTGCCCAAACAAACTTCTTTTAATTCTATATTTATCGTCAAGTTCACCAACCAGGAGAAAGGATGAAGTGAATTCCTCCAACAAAGGTGGCACATCTGGCACAGCCTGCTCAAAATAAAAGACATGATCAGCTATATACCAAGTATATCACTAGTACGAAACATTCCCTGATGAACCCTTATAAAACTTATTTCACCAATTTGCAACCCATGCATATAGAGAAACAAAATCAGAAAAGCATATGCAAAGAAAGCTGTCCACTAAATATAGTAGGTAATACCTAAGAAATCTTACCAGAAATGAGAGAACTTAGAGAAAACCAGGTATGCTGGGCAGAGAGAGAGAGAGGAAGAAGATGAGCTTTAACTCTATTGCTTAATTTCATGATGATCCAAAAACAATCTGTTCTCCTCCTTTTAGGGAGGCTACAAGCGATTAAAAACAGGGAAAGTAACAAAATAAAAAAGTTGTGGGATTAACGCATTATATCTTAATGAGTAAATCATTTTGGAAATTGAGCTAGGGCGTATTATACACGCAATTTTGCAAGAAATGCTGAAATGCAGTTCGCACGCCCTTTGTCATCACAGTTTGCTAGGATCTCCCTCCCAAGCTGTCTCTGTAACATACGAACAGCTTCATTAGCCAATTGCATTAACGTTGTGATAATTTAGGTGGAGGCTTATTCCTGAGCTTGAGGAATTTCTCTGGGTTTGATAATGGCCCAGTCATGACATTCCCTCCTCCTTAAGAATGACCTTCTTCCACTGAAGGAAGCTCTGGAAATTTTTGTTTCGCAACATCCCCAATCTCCCATGTAGCCTCACTTCAGGTAGGTTTGACCAAACAACCAATACTGGTGGAACACAAATTGAGCCCCTCTTGAGCCACCTGTTTTCAATAAAGTGAGTGGGTTCTAGGACAGTTAGACCTTCCTCAGTGATAGGTGGCACATTAGGTGTAACAGTGGCATGGTGCCCCAGGGTTGGCTTCAGGAGTGAAACATGAATAACGGGATGAATGTGGGAGTTGGCGCGAGTTGATGAAGAACATACCGACACTCATCCGAACTAAGGCACAACTTCAGATGATTGAAAGGAGAAACCGTAGTTATTTCAACCTCAATAATCGGAACGGAAGGCCCTGCTTAAAATCAAAACATACAACTCAAAAAGCCCTTAACATAGTGTTGGAAATCATTTTCAAAAATGAATATAAAATCTATGCAAGCTCACAATTGAGTAAATAAAATCATAAGAATATTTTTACCTCTTAGTTGTGAGTACGAGAAATACGTTTACCTCAATCCTCTTAAAAATGCCGTGTTGTTCTTACCATGCGAAATACCATCAATGATTCGAAGGATCACCTTGAACACCTTCGAAACGAGTATACTAGTATTGGGTTGAGGCGCGGACTACGTCGCTCTCTTTAAGACCGTTCGCGCCCCTACGGAGTATACCGGTGCAATAGGTTGCAACGCGCAGCCTCCAGGATACAACAACCCCGCTCTTATTTGCTGTAACTTCTCTAAGTTTGCACCACTTGAGAGAAGTTGAAACTTCACCCAATATCCTTCTTTGCCCAACAAAAATATAACAATTGTTCTCACACTCTTAAGAGAACATGATCACGAAATCATAAACATTTGTACACTTGTCTTTGCAATAAGACTTGTAGTTAAGAAAAACATTGATATGTGAATAGAAAAATATAAAGGAAAGTTCTTAAGACACAAGCTCTATCATATGTTGACTAGAAAATGAAAGAGCTTGTAAGAAAAAATCTCTTCTTTCAATAACTAGAAGAATGACCTTTATATATATTTCTAATTAAGTGACACAATAAATCTTTGTAATAAGTTATCATTATGCAAATAACTATTATCATAAACTACTTGTAATGATACTTATGGACCAATAAAAGAGACATAAAGCAAAATATTACTTAATACTTGTAACGGTCCAATAAAAACAAAGTAATTATTGCTTGAAAAGATTTTATTCTATTTTATTGTATAATAGATAAATGGTATTTTTATTAAAATACTCCAACACATAGATCACTGGCAACCTTCCGCAACTCCACAACTGCGTCGGCTATAAAATCTACATAACAAACCCTAAAATCCAAAAACAACATCATAAAACGAATACAAACGCAATGTATCAGATGAAGAGGAACCAGAGCAAATAGTTTGTAAAGTTGGATATCACTCGAACTCGGAGCCGACAATTACAATGGTTGGTCGTCGAGTGAAACTAATCTTCATATGGACCTAGAGCCAGCGGTAACAAACCTTTAGTCATCCAAGAAGACTGAGGGAACTTATGTCTAAGCGCCGGAGCCAATTGTAATAGCAATTGGTTGGTTAGCCATAAGGCTCATCCTTCTAGAAGCTGGAGTCAACTGAAATGGCAATTGGTCGTTGAAGGATACTAGAAGGTCATGTCTATGAGCTAGAGTTACCGTTAATGATAATTGGTCTCTTAGACACATTTGGGGGTACATCTAAAAGCCAAAGCCAACAGTAACAACAATTGGTCATCTAGATACACCCAAGTCTTATGACTGAGAGCTGAGCTAACTGTAATAGCAATTGGTTGCATAATCATAAAGACACGTCCCTGCCAACGGTTACAACAACTGGTTGTCTGGCGATACGAAACGATAACACTATCCATTGCTGGAGTCACTCAAACTATGATCAACGAACAGAGGGTGTAATTTGGATGTCAGAGCCACCCAAACAATTGTCCTCTACACATACTAAAAGAATGACTTTGCCTGTTGATAGAGCCACATGAACAATGCTTCACAGAAAGAGAAACCCATACGTAGATGTCGGATCCAGCCAAATGATGGTCGACTAAATATACTAAGAAAGCATGACTCTGTCCATTTCTAGAGCCATCCATATGATGATCGACAGACTGAGAAGCATAAACCTAGATACAAAAGCCAGCCAAATGATGGTCATCCAAGATACTGGATATGACAAAGAGTAGGAGTAAATAACGGGTGGAAGCAGTTTATTGCTTAGCCATCGGGGTTTATATCCAATAGTTAGATCCAACAACCCATGGAAAAGGTTGGTCACTTGGACAAAACGATTCCTACCTAGGACCACGAGACAACAACGTGTGGTAGCAGTTGGTCGCTTTGGCATAAAGAGAAAAACTGCAGAGAGATCACAGAAAGTCGGAGGTAAAAAAGTCCAAGGACGGTTGGTTATTGATTGTCGGACTAGATCAATTTAATCTTCCCATTGATATAAAGAACAGGCCACTGGCAATGAGGGATAAGATATGATACTGGCCTTACACCATACCACGACACTAAATTGAGTAACAGATAGGGGGCCACAATGCGTAAACGAGAAAGTACATGGGGCCAAAAATGTATTTACCCCAAAAATGAAAAACAAACTAACGGGTAGGCATATGAAAGCAAAGAGATCAAAATAAAGGTTACTGATTCAATGACATACATGTGAAACCAAATAGATTCAATGACATACATGTGATTTGATTCCACAGCTAGTAATTTGACGAAAAACAAAATAATCGGGGCATGAACGGCAAAGGGTAAGACCAAAAAGGGGGAAAATACATAAACAACACCAATTAAACATGCTTATAAGAAAACTTCAGTTAACAATAAGCGTGTTGAAAGAGTCACCATTCATAAGACAAAATTTCTCCACGTCTATTGTCTTTTGTGAGATCCCAAACCTTGCTTCTCGAACCTTTAGATCTCAAATGTGCAATTATTGTTTAAGAATGTTAAGAAAACATATATTTCTATTCTTTTTGTCCTTCCATCGCTAAATCCAAAAGATGTAGCTAATAAATCTCTGTTGACAAAAGAAGCATAACAGCCAAAAGCTAAGGAATATGATCTTCTCCACACCCCTGGCACTAATCTGTGTATAAGGTAGCCCTTCTGCCCATGAGCACTGTAGCAATGTTTCTCCTTTAAGCATTCTTTGCACCCTTTCAACTGCAAAACGCGAAAATCGTGTCTAATTAACTTTTAGCAAAAAGGAGCAAAATAGTAGCAATTAAGAATTACAATTATAATGTAATAAATCAACTGAGTCACTTTATATGTATGTAAGGGTGGGTGGTAGTTCCCCTCAAGAGTATGCTCTAGCTTTTATTTCCATACTCACACGCTTGTTCACTTTGTGTAAACTCTATCTCAAACTAAATGTTACTTAAACTACCCAAACGATACGGAGGATGATTCTAACTTATTGCACATGAGTAGTCTACCATAAGCTTTCTTTATCAATTAGCATCATAATCAGTTTTTTTTTATAAGAAAACGTAGGAACTGGAAATTAAAAAATTAAGAAAATTTTATCTTTGCTCACGAAAAGCTTTCACGTGTATGGTTACGCATGTTGCACCATGCTTATTTTGTAAGATTATGCACACACTTAATGGTAACAATAACCATCACATATGCAAAATTATCACATAATTGTAAATATTTAAGCAAGGCATAAAAGCACTTGCTCCCTCAGATGATCAAAAAGCCAAATTTACTCTTCTTAGTTGCATTTATTGAGTATGGTGAAACCCACAAGATATTTTACTCATCTTGAAAAATGAAGCACCAAAAGATCATGAGATGAATCATGCCAAATTTACTCATCTTAGTTACATTTACTTAATATGAGTTAAACATAGAGATAGTAAAGCGAAAAATAATTAAAAAAAAATTACCCATAAAGTGATTAAAGAGAAGCTAGAATGTGAGAACATGAGAAGTAAACAAGACGAGTAAGTGAAAATATTGCTCACTTGTTGCAGGATTTGACTAGAGTCACGCTTTCCAAAATATGTATGCCAAAATCAAATTGACACCATGTTATTGACCTGAATATACCCATAGTATTATCTTTCTATCTTAAAAGTGTAATGTGTTTAACCATGCTTCTACATATTTTTATTACCCAAAATGGCCTTTGAGATACTCCATATTACAAGCTACCCTCCTGTTTCAAAACCAATGCACCCCTGTGCCAACGGCTCGCGCCATTTCCAATTGGCACAATATAATTGGAAAAGACACAAAAAACTAACCGCTGCTTCTCTTACTCCAACTGACTTTGCAAGCAAATTGTCATTTTCCAAACACAATGCACCCTTATCTTCCAACCCTTGTTTCCAACATGAAGAAGAATATACGGGTACATATCTATGTTTTAGTGTCATGAGTGTTAATCAGAGTCGAGGAATCAAAGTAAAAGAAGGCCTCTCTTCTGTTGATAGCGGGCGACAATGGAAACCAAGGCAAAGGACACAAGCATAAACCAGCCGGCTCCATTGTGATCAACAGTTACCCTGGCAATTCTAGCATCAAATGGTGCCTGGTATGAGAAGGGCTTTATTATGCTACGACAGAGAAGGAAAGGAAAATCAAAGGAGCAGCTTTATCACGTAAACAACACCCACGCACCTCTGCAACCTCCTAAACGTTGCAAAACCCAATGACTTCTTCTGGTTTTTAATCGGATAAAACATTCGGCCAACATAAATTTTCAAGTGCGGATAACTTTGTGGACACTGGGTCCAAATTTTGGGGATTTTCTCACAATCATCTTCGTCTCCCAGTAAATCAACAGCGTAGCATTGCCTCCGTCTTTGACTCTCTGGCAGGATTCATGTACTGATCCCTACCTTCGCATGGGCCAAGGGTAGGCAGTCGTTCCACTCCCGATTTTCTTCAAGTCTCAAGATTCCTAATGCCAAAACCAAATACCGCCAAAGCCCAATACTGTAGAGATCTACTCACTTGTAGCTTCTTCGTAAAAGAAAGAAGACTAAGATTTCAATCTTGGGAAACCGTTGTTATGTGTTAGCACTCTGGACTATTCACTACCAAGTCGGCCTACAATCTAAGTAGAGGTAATGTAATTCCCAACTGAGGTATTTTCTTGCATTGCTCATGTTCAATGAAATTCCTAACTGAGGTCTAAATCGTTAATCCTAACTATTTTGTTTGCTCTGCCTGTTCATCTTCTCTTTACACAAGCTGCTTGCATACATGTCCTTACTTTAATATGCTTTTAGACTTGCACAAATGAACTTTCTTGGTTGCAATTGTACAAATAGACAAAGCTCATTCCATGCACACAATATCTTTTCCATTGATACATCTTGCAATTTGTAGTTGGTCAACTTCTGTGTCTATGCTTTTTTCTTCAAAATCAATTTTTTTTTCTTAGTACAATATCTAGAAAATCAGAATTCCGAATACTAACTGAATCTCTTAGTAACCATTTTGGGTTGCATTGTTTTTAGTTATACCGGGATCATTTTTATATGGGTAACTAATCAATATTGGAGTATTAACGCGTATATCATGTAATCTCCTTGCCATTTGTATGTATGTTGCAGATTGACACTTTTGCTATGGCTACATGTGAATAAGTTTTATATGTTATGTTTAGGCAATGTTCCTATTCTGTCGAGTACTTTTTTCATTTTAGATCTATTCTTCCTCCATATTTGTGTATTTGTAGAAAAATATTGGATGTCTCATTTGACAAAATAATTGAAGCCACAATTGACTGTTTCGTTAAGTACAGTTCTATGAAAATCAGTAAATCGTTGCTTGGGTATCTTCCTTAAATTTCAATTACAACACTTCAAGAGTACTTCTCTCCTTATCCTCAAGCGTATAACTCTGAATATGTAGGCGATGCAAGGGCTAACTTAATGACAACAATAGAACATTGCCTTAAGTAATAGATAGAAGAAGCTGTTCAGATGTAATAGAATAAGTAGAGTCCCCTAAAGAAAAAGCTAGCTTCTAATTAGAGTGCCCCGTAAATTTAGATTGATCAGTCTGAAAGTATTGAACAAATTAGAGAGAGAGAGAGAGAGAGTAGGCAGCTAGCAGCTAGCAAACTCCAAAGTTTGCATTTTGTTGTAGCATTGTTACTATTAGGAAACCAATACACAGAAAAATCTATAGATATTACTCTTACTTGCTATTTTCTAATTAGCCCAAGAAACCTATCTACTGACTCTTAAGGTTGGAGTACTGGAATGAAGCTTTTCAAGGTCAGTATCTACAGCACTAATGATTTCTAAGGTGATCATGACAATAACTATATCATCACTTTTTGGGTATCTAAAATCGGAGCCATGCTTTGCATAGGAAAAAATAATAAGAAAATCTGATTTTTGGGAGTTGAATTTACATAGCTTAGTAAATCTAGGGTGCCGGATATTGCTAAAATTGACCTCAAGAAACAAACAAGGCACTGACAATGTGAGCATTCCATTGGGATAAGGAAAAATCACACTTCAAATTACAGCCAATAAGAACAATTAGTCTGATTCAGCATAGTTCACTGGTTACGTTGTGCTTATTACTCATCAGCTGCATAGGAGAGAGGAGAGGGTATGAATCTAGGTCAATGGTTGGTCTAGAGAGAGAGAGACGAGGTAGAAGAACTGAAAGGTAGAGATTTTTTTAATGTTGATAGGTATCAGTAGAAATACTTAGCAACAATATCTGAGATTGGAAAATCGCTGATAATGCCACTAAAAGGAAAAAAAAGCAAACTTATGAAATGATCATTCCAAAAACTTGTCCTTTTAACTTAAGTTGATGGGATTGTTCGAATCGCTACATGCCAATGCACACTGAGTAAATTGCATTTGTTCATTTACCGAAGGACTTGAAAGAAGCTTGTTCGAACTTTGAAGGTCTAAGACTCTCATTCCAGTAATTAAAAAGGAAACATTTTTCTTCTACGAATTAGAGTAGTCGATCAGATTGCGTATTCCTGACTCAAAATGGAAAGGTGTGGAGAACTTTGAAGTGGTTTGTTGAAAAATAAGTTACCAATTTGAATGCAAGATATTTATGATATTGTTTCGGTGACATCTCAAAGTACGCTTTTAGTTGGCTTAATTGTTATATCTGATGAATACTCTATTTAGGCATATACATACTTGTGCATCTTTGGTTTAAAATATCTTATGTTTGACCATGAAAGTAAGACGATAATTGTTTTTGAAGTCGGCTATTAATGAGAAAAAAACCTTCATGTAGTTGTTGCTGAAGTTATGTTCATTGCGATGACACTATACGTTGTTTGCATGCGCCTTTGGCTACGGTATGGTGGTCGTGAAGGTGGTGCGGTGGTGTTCATCATAGGCGTGGCCGGAGTTCATCATCGGCGGTGGAGTGTGGCCGGCAATGGGACGTTGGAGATGGCAGCGGCGCTGCCCGATTAGGGCCTGCGGCCTGCTCACATCTTCTCTCCCTCTTCTCTTTTTTCTATTCATTTTCTGTCCACTTTTCTTTCTCACCCGTTTTTTTTTCGTTATTTTCTTTTGTCTAGCTTATTTATAAATATGCTTTCGTTTAATCTTTTCCAAAATCTTCTCATTTTCTTTATCCCCAAATCACTCCCTATCATTTCAAAATCCCGCATTTTTATCCCTAGCTCTCTATCTCTCTCTCTCTCTTATTTTAAAATAATCAAAAAAGATCTAGACATTTACATAATAACCCGCATCTTTTTATTCTAGAGTTTCCCAGCTAAGTTCATTTGCATAGCCCTTTGATGCCAAGGAAAGTGGGTTCACAATCGACGTGGAGGTGCCACAAGGAATGCAGTCCCACTCAGATGCCAAGTATGTTGATGTGATACACAGCAAGGGCGGGGCAAGGGCTTCCCAGACAGAGCTTGAGGGTGGCAGTGCTGTGAGGGCTATAGTGCAGGATGAATATACGACGACAGTCACAGTCTGATGCTTAGGTCGAGAGTTAGGGTCCTGTATATTTCTCTCTAGGATTCTAGAGTAAGAAAGTGAAACTGATCTGAAAATGTCCAACCTCCCAAATGAATTCTCAAGACCTCTATTTATAGATGTTGAGATGATGATGTCATCACGCGACACGTGGCTCTCTCCGGGAGTGACATGTCACCGAGGGGTCGATAGCTGTCGGTGCTACACGAACTGTCAAATTGCATATTCACCCGGCCTGCCCCGCACAGCATCATTCTGTCTGTCTGGAAAGACTGGCTCCCACAGCGTTGGTGTGGCCAGAGAACCCCCTCGATCTAGCCTCTAATCCAAGCCCTTGCAGAGTCCCACAGGCCTGGCAGTGGTGGGGAAGACCCGACACCCCACTGCCAGGCGGACTAGGCGCGATGACCTCCAAAGACCTGTTCCAGTCTCGGAGTGACCCGAGGGTCAAAGTCCATAGGGGTGCCAACGCAAGCCTCAGTGCCAGAGCACGTAGGCCAGTCACGAAGACATCCTGGCAGAGATAGTGTCCCGGAGGAGTCACCTATCCCGCGGGTGAGTCCTTGTGCCGGAGCACTCAGAGCACATCAAGGTAGTATCTCGGAGGAGCCGTCTACCTGGCAGAAGAGGAGTTGAAGAGCTCCTTGACGGAGATGGCGTCCCGGAGGAGTCGCCTATTTCGTAGACCGAGGTAGCAGCCCAGATGAGTCGTCTACCTGGCTGGTCGAGGTAGCATCTCGAAGGAGGCGTCTACCTTGCGGAAAGGGAGTTGAAGAGCTCCCTAACGGAGATAGTGTCCAGAATAGTCGCCTATTTTGTAGGCCCAGGTAGCATCCCTGAGGAGTCGTCTACCTGGCCAGCCGAGGTAGCATCCTGGAGGAGTCGTCTACCTGGCAGAAGGGGAGTTGAAGACCTCCCTGGCAGAGATAGTGTCCCGGAGGAGTCGTCTATCCCCCAGTGAGTCCTTGTGCTGGAGCACTCGGAGCGAGTCAAGGTAGTATCCTAGATGAGTCGTCTACCCGACTGGCCGAGGTAGCATCCCGGAGGAGCCGTTTACCTGGCAGAAGGCGAGTTGAAGAGCTCCCTGGCGAAGATAGTGTCCCAAAGGAGTCGCCTATCCCCGCGGTGAGTCCTTGTGCCGGAGTACTTGGAGCGAGTCAAGGTAGCATCCCGGAGGAGCCGTCTACCCAACTGGCCGAAATAGTATCCCGGAGGAGCCGTCTACCTGGCAGAAGGGGAGTTGAAGAGCTCCCTAGCGGAGATAGTGTCCCGGAGGAGTCGCATATCCCCGCGGTGAGTCCTTGTGCCGGAGCACTCAGAGCGAGTCAAGGTAGCATCCCGGAGGAGCCGTCTATCCTACTGGCCGAGGTAGCATCCCGGAGGAGCCGTCTACCTGGTGGAAGGGGAGTTGAAAAGCTCCCTAGCAAAGATAGTATCCCGGAAGAGTCGCCTATCCCCACGTGAGTCCTTGTGCTGGAGCTCTCGGAGCGAGTCAAAGGTAGTATCCCGAAAGAGCTGTCTACCCGACTGGCTGAGGTAGCATCCCTGAGGAGTCGTCTACTGGGCAGAAGGCGAGTTGAAGAGCTCCCTGGCAGAGATAGTGTCCCGGAGGAGTCGTCCATCCCCCCAATGAGTCCTTGTGCTGGAGCACTCGGAGTGAGTCAAGGTAGTATCCTAGATGAGCCATCTACCTGACTGGCCGAGGTAGTATCTCGGAGGAGCCGTCTACCTGGCGAAAGGGGAGTTAAAGCGCTCCCTGATGAAGATAATGTCCCGGAGGAGTCACCTATCCCCGTAGTGAGTCCTTATGCCGGAGCACTCGGAGTGCGTCAAGGTAGCATCCCGGACGAGCAGTCTACCCGACTTGGCGAGGTAGCATCCTGGAAGAGCCGTCTACCTGGCAGAAGGGGAGCTGAAAAGCTCCCTGGCGGAGATAGTGTCCCGAAGGAGTCACCTATCCCTGCATGATATTGCACACTCCGGAGAGTGGGTCGAAGCATGTTCCCTGACCAAGGTGTGGTGAACGGATGGATGGATGCGAGGAGCATGGTAGTGTGACAGAGAGCCAAGGGGCACGACAGTGTTAGTGCCGCAGCGCATGGGCGCGGCGAAGTGAGTATGGTGTTCGGGGCATAGTGTGACGTCCGGGCGACGGGGGTCGTGGAGTGACTTCTAGGAGATAGGGGTCGTGAAGTGACGTTCGGGCGAAGGGGGTCACGGAGTGAGTTTCATGCGACGAGGGTCGCGGAGTGACATCTGGGCGACGGGGGTTGCGGAGTGACTTCCGACCCCTTGAAGAGTAGTGAAGATGCTAAGTATGTAAGCCAAAGGCCAACCCTTTGGGGGAAGGCCTAGGCCAACCATTGGGGGAGGCTAAGGCCATACTAGAGGAAGGCCGGGGCCTACCCCAAGGGGGAGGCCAAGGCCGAGGCCTACCCCAAGGGGGAGGCCAATGCCGAGGCCAGCCCCAAGGCGGAGGCCAAGGCTGAGGACTTGCTTTGGTAGACGCCAAGGTGTGCTGACGGGCGAAGGATGAAGTGCAACGGTCAGAGCATGATGAGCAGTCGCGCAAGGATGAGTTCTTGGTGAGGAGGTCCCGTAGAAAGAGTAAGAAATGCACGTGACTTGAGCGTGAACGTATTGACTGGTTGGAGGCGTTGAATACTGTGCTTGTACGGATGTGTCATGCAAAATAGGACTCCAAGTGGGCCTTTAGGTGCGACCAGAATAGGTTGGGAACATAAGCGTGTGGTGTGCACGGAGGGGCAACCCGAGCAGGTGCCGCACGCATATTCGCAAGTTCGCACTTAGAAGAATATGTGATGTTTGTTGGTTTGAGTGTTGCTGACGTCGTCAGTGCATGATGATGATGATGAGTAGGTGGCTCGAGCCACCTCGTGCACCACCTACAAAAGCTTGGAATGCTTGGGGGTTAAGACAAAGGCACAATGAGAGGACGTAGGGGCCCGAGCATCTAAATGGCGCCTGGGTGTAGCGGAGACGGCGCACGGGGGCTAGCGATGGGGTCATGGAAACTTGACCCAGGCGACTGGCAATAAGGGTCGCGGAGTGACCTGGGGGTCATATTCCATAGGGTGCCGATGCAAGCCCCCAGTATCGGAGCACGTATGCCAGTTACGAAGACATCCTGGTGGAGATAGTGTCCCTAAGGAGTCGTCTATCCTGCGGGTGAGTCCTTGTGCCAGAGCACTCAGAACGCGTCAAGGTAGCATCCCGGAGGAGCCATTTACCTGACGGGCCAGGTAGCATCCCGAAGGAGCCGTCTACCCGACTGGCCGAGGTATTATCCTGGAGGAGCCGTCTACCTGGCAGAAGGGGAGTTGAAGAGCTATTTGGCGGAGATAGTGTCCCGGAGGCGTCGCCTATCCTCGAGGTGAGTTCTTGTGCTGGAGCACTCGGAGCGAGTCAAGGTAGCATCCCGGAAGAGCCGTCTACCTGACTGGTCAAGGTAGTATCCCGGAGGAGCCGTCTACCTAGCGGAAGGGGAGTTAAAGAGCTCCCTCACAAAGATAGTGTCCTAGAGGAGTCGCGTATCCCCCCGACAAATCCTTGTGCCAGAGCACTTGGAGCGAGTCAAGGTAGCATCCTAGAGGAGCTGTCTACCTAGCGGAAGGGGATTTGAAGAGCTCCCTGGCAAAGATAGTGTCCCAGAGGAGTCGCCTATCTCCGCGGTGAGTCCTTGTGCTGGAGCACTCGGAGTGAGTCAAGGTAGCATCTCGGAGGAGCGGTCTACTCGACTGGCCAAGGTAGTATCCCGGAGGAGCCGTCTACCTGGCAAAAAGGGAGTTGAAGAGCTCCCTGGCGAAGATAGTGTCCCGGAGGAGTCGCTTATCCCCGCGGTGAGTCCTTGTGTCGGAGCACTCAGAGAGAGTCAAGGTACCATCCCGAAGGAGCCGTCTACTCGACAAGCCGAGGTAGCATCCTGGAGGAGCCGTCTACCTGGCTGAATGGGAGTTAAAAAGCTCCTTGGCGAAGATAGTGTCCCAAAGGAGTCGCCTATCCCCGCGGTGAGTCCTTGTACCGGAGCACTCGGAGTGCGTCAAGGTAGCAGCCCAAAGGATCCATCTACCCGACTGGCCGAGGTAGCATCCCGGAGGAGCCGTCTACCGGCAGAAGGGGAGTTGAAGAGCTCCCTGATGAAGATAGTGTCTCGGAGGAGTCGCCTATCCCCACGGTGAGTCCTTGTGCTGGAGCACTCGGAGCGCATCAAGGTAGCATCCCAGAGGAGTCGTCTACCCGACTGGCCAAGGTAGCATCCCGGAGGAGTCGTCTACCTGGCGGAATGGGAGTTGAAGAGCTCCCTAGCGGAGATAGTGTCCCGGAGGAGTTGCCTGTCCCCCATGATGTTACACACTCTGGAGAGTGGGTCGAAGCATGTTCCATGACCAAGGTAAGGAGCGCATGGTGTGGTGAAAGGATGGACCGATGCATGGAGCATGGTAGTGTGACAGAGAGCCAAGGGGCACGACTGTGTTAGTGGCGCAGGTCATGGGCGTGGCGAAGTGAGTATGGTGTCCGGGGCACAATGTGACGTCCGGGCGAAAGGGGTCGTGGAGTGACTTCCACGCGACGGGGGTCGCGGGAGTGACGTCGAGGCGACGGGGGTTGCGGAGTGAGTTCTGGGCGACGGGGGTCGCGGAGTGATGTCCGGACGACGGGGGTCGCGGAGTGACGTCCGGGCGACGGGAGTTGCGGAGTGAGCTCTGGACGACGGGGGTCGCGGAGTGAAGTCCGGGCAACGGGGGTCGCGGAGTGACGTCCGGGCGACGGGGGTCGCGGAGTGAGTTCTTGGCGACGGGGGTCGTGAATTGACGTCTGGGCGACGGGGTTCGTGGAGTGACGTCTAGGTGACGAGGGTAGCGATGTAAGTTCTGCGTGACGGGGGTTGCGGCGTGACGTCCGAGCGACGGGGGTCGCGGAGTGACTTCCGGCCCTTTGAAGAGTAGTGAAGATGCTAAGTATGGAAGCCAAAGGCCAACCATTGGGGGAGGCCAAGGCCAACCCCAGAGGAAGGCCGAAGCCGACCCCAAGGGGGAGGCCGAGGACTTCCTTTGGTAGACACCAAGGTGTGCTGACGAGCGAAGGATGAAGTGCGACTGTCGGAGCATGATGAGCAGTCGCGCAAGGATGAGTTCTTGGTGACGAGGTCCCGTAGAAAGAGTGAGAAGTGCACGTGACTTGAGCGTGCACGTATTGACCGGTTGGAGGCGTTGAATATTGTGCTTGTGCGGACGTGTCATGCAAAATGGGACTCCAAGTGGGCCTTTGGGTGCGACCAAAATAGGTTGGGAACACCCTTCTAAAGAGACATGGGTTTGGATGGGTTTGGTACAAACTTTATGTTGAACTATGAGAATACGTATGCTAAATAGATTTTTCAATAAGGTTTGTAGTCTCCAATGTTCAAAGTGAAAGGTGGATCCCTACAAGTAGACAAATTTTCAAGTACTTTTCAAGCAGTTTGTATCAAATGGAGTTGGGCATGTTCGGTAGGATAAGTCCTATTGATTATATATATCCATTGAGAGAAATAAATAGAAGTCACAATTTATGAATGAAATTTGTGGGCTTTTCTTTCTTGATCTTGGTAAGTTGATAAATTTGCTTTTCAGTTAAGGTGTATTGGACGATGACAGATTCCTCTTTAAAAGAGCCTGCGAAAAGGAAAGTGATTTGAAGCACTCCCTCTAAAGATTGAAGGCCAAGGAACAATCCCTGTGTCAAAAGAGTTGTTAGACTACGGTGTTAAACAACCTTCTCCAGAGGACTTTTATTTTCTTATTTATGCTAGCCTTTTGAATGGTTAGGTTATTAACTGCTAGCTCCCATTTTTATGTGGGATGAAATTATCATTTTTCTGTTTTCTCCTAGGCGACCTTAATGGTCATCTCTTTTTGTACATAAAAGAGAAACCAAGATCGATCGAGTTCACCTTATGTTGGTTGCCTACTGCCAATGTATTGCCTTTTAATACAAGAGATTATGTTCAAGAGAATGTAAACAATCTACATATAGTGAGAAACGGCTTGCTCATTCTCCCATTATGTTACACCAGACACACAAGTTCTTACTAATTTTTTGTGAATTAATAGAGATTATTAATTAACGAACCACTTTTGTTAACAAGTGTTGCACGTCGAGAACAACTAGTGTAGAGAAAAATCAGCAAAATTTTGGATACTCTTAGCCATGTTTGACACAGCTTTTTTTTATCAGTTTTGAAAATTGGAAAAAAAAAAGTTGCATTTGCTAACCATTTTTTTTCTTCTTTAGTTTAAAAACCAGTTTTTAAACTGAAGAGAAAAAAAAAACTCCAAAAATGAGTTTTTTTTTTTCAGTTTTGATTTTTTTTTTTAAAACCACCACCCTCCCACCACAGGTAGCTACCGTTGGCCAGCGGCCAACTCGGCCCACCACCATCACCGGCGGCTGCCGGCGGCCAACTCAACCCACCACCGCCAGCAGCCAGCGGTCACCTTCGGCGACCACCGCCTGAGCAACCGACGACCAACTCCGATCACCACTGCCTACGGCAACCTCTGGCGGCCACCGCCGTCGACCACATCCGGCCACTACCATTACGGCCAACTCCAGCCACCACCGTCGGTAGCCTGCGGCCACCTCCGACGGCCGGCTACAAACTCCGGCAACCATTACAGGCGGTAGGTGGCCACCTCTAGCAACCACCGCCGGCAGCCACCAGCCATCGTCAGGCACCGCCACGCCCCACCACCGCCACAGCAAACTACGACAAAGAATAACTCAAAATAAAAAATGAATTATCGAACACAAAAAAAAAAACTCAAAATAAAAACTGAATTATCAAATACCCACTTATTTTTATATGAATTTTTTTTTAATTTTTTTTTTAAGAAACTGAAAAAAAAAAAAAATGTTGTCACAGAGTTGCTACAACCGTAACTCTCGTGGCCATGGTTTGCGCTGGGTGGCAGAGCCCCCTGGCTCTACGACACCTTCCCCTCTTCCGGCCTTGATCTCCGCTCGTCGTCTCTCCTTCATCCCCCTCCTCTACTCTCTTTACCTCTCCCAATTCACAATTGGAATCATTGGGCTGATCAAATACACAGGTGGACGATCTTTCTGGCTTGCCGGCGCGTGACTTGGTCTAGGCGGCATAGAGGGAGAGGAGGACTACCTCGAAGACGGCGAGGGAGGGAGAGGAAGAAGTGGGTGTTTGATCGTCCACCGTCTGTAATTGGAGGAAAAGGGAAATGAAGAGAAGGAAACTGTAATCCTGAGACGTGGAGATAGATAGAGAGTTTTTAGTAGTAGGGTAGTGGAAGTTTTGAGGACGAGGTGAAGATCCACCAGAAACTTGACATATTATTTTTCATTTAATGAAATTGAAAAAATCGATTGAGAGTTTGTTATTCATTCAGGCTATCAATCAAATCCAAATTATATATGGTATAGATTTCATTTTTTGTTAGAACATCCCGAGAAAGCTGGAATTGGCTGTAACCCTCTAGTATAAGAGGAGTGAGGCATGGGATATCTTGGAGAAGAATTCGGTAAATAATAATTCCTCTCTCTTTCTCTTTCTGACCCTCTTTGGGGATTCTCTGTTCTCTGTTGGCTTCAATAGACCAAAAATCCCTACAATTCCACCTAAATTCCTTCCAAAAACCTTGGGTCCGTTACAGGTTGAAGAGGAACTTTGTATTAGACTTGATAAATGGAGGGATGGAAGTTGTTGCTGTTTCTTTTTTATTTGAACCTGGTCTCCTTCACACTGGTAAATAAGCTTCTTTTTTAGGTTGCTGTTTCTTTTTATTCGAACCTGATCTCCGTCGGTCGGTAAATAAGCTTCTGCTAGGCTCCTTTTACTTAGTGTAAGGTTCTTGATTTTGTTTTCTTTTTTGATGAAAAGGTGATATGAACTCTTTCAATCTTAATTCATTTCGCTTGCAGATTGTTGCTGATCCGCCAAAGTGCCCTGTCAATATTGGCACCGAATGTGGCGACGGTCATGATTCTGGTGAATGGAAGGGAGAATTTTTTCCTGGCATTCCTAATATTAAGTATGAGGTAGGAGTGTCAACGTCCATCAGCCTTCAAAGACATATGTATTATCTAAAACTCGTAAATGATACATGTGCTGCATACATTCATATGTGCACTCTTTCTTTTGTTTGTTCAGGGTCCTTCTAGCAAGAACGCACTTGCTTTTAAATGGTATAATATAATGCCAATGAGGAAATTCTTGGGAAAAAGATGAAGGTTGTTGATGGCGATATTTAATATTTCTTTTTTAGTCTGATGTTTGAATTTGTTACCTTTGTTATTGAGGATGAATAATATGCAAGAAATAAATTTAATAAAGCCATCTTTTTTGCCACAGGATTGGATGCGATTCAGTGTTGCATTTTGGCACACATTCCGTGGCACAGGAGGTGACCCATTTGGTGCACCTACAAAGATGTGGCCATGGGAAGATGGTACCAATTCATTGGCCATGGCCAAAAGGAGGAGTAAGCTGAATCTTGTTTAACGCATTTCCCATTACAGTAGTAGTTATTGTTAGGCCGGTGGGATTGATTCTCGAACCTTCCGTTGTTATGGTACAGTGAGAGCAAACTTTGAATTCTTAGAAAAGCTTGGAGTAGACAGGTGGTGCTTTCATGATAGGGACATTGCTCCAGATGGCAACACGCTCCAAGTAAGTAGACCTGAATTTGATCACTGACATCTCTACACAGATGCAGTGTGAGAGAAAAAAATATGCAAGGCATGCGTTGCTTATATTTTAATTGGTGGGATGCTAAAAAGCAACTTGCAATATGTCTTAAGTTTTGCTTCACCTAACCCAGTGACATGCCTAAAAGGGTTGCCGCTGTTGTTTAATCTTGTATCTTTAATCTTTGTCATTCTTGAAGTGATTTAGGAGTCCTATGGGCAAACAAATTGACTACTATTCTGTCTTCTTAGGAGTCTAATTCAAATTTGGATGAAGTTGTTGCTCTTGCAAAAGAGCTTCAGGTAATGTGAGATTAAGACGCAATATCTTTGTTCAGAACTCTGCTTTTCTTGATTCAGAGAAGGATTTTGGGGCCTTTAACTCAACCATTTTGTTCGCTTTTATACAAGCCTTCTCTCACTCTTTCATTTGATTTTGACGTCTCAGGGGAAAAAGATTCGACCATTATGGGGTACAGCTCAGTTGTTTATGCATCCTCGATACATGCATGGCGGTGCAACGAGGTATAGTATGGTTTAATCTTGGTCGAATTTGGTTACTCTTCTCATTTTAGTCGTGATCTTGTATCTTATATAACCTGGCATCACAGCCCTGATTTAGGAGTATATGCATATGCCGCTGCTCAGGTCAAGAAAGCCATGGAGGTTGGTTTATTTATAGAATCCTTGAGATATAAAATGGCTTGTTCTCAAAATGAACATTGAATTTCTATGATCATTACTTTCATGAAGTGGTCACTAAACTTTTTATATATCTTTAGGTGACACATTATCTAGGGGGAGAAAACTATGTCTTCTGGGGTGGTCGGGAGGGTTACCAAACTCTCTTGAACACTGATATGGAAAGGGAGCTTGACCACATGGTAAGATAGCTGATGCCTATCCTAGTTATCGACTTTTGAGTGATATGGTGCCGTTGTTTTTATGAATTTTCCATGAAGCTAACAGATTGTGAACTACGTGTTTGAGACCGGGGGTAAAAATGGAGAACAATATTTCCAAAGGATTATGTTTGATTTTTGTGTGGTTTGTTAGATGCTTTGTGAATCTTCTTTCAAGTAGTTAAGACGTGCCCTTTTATCTCCTTGTAGGCAAGGTTCTTTGAAGCTTCTATTGCCTACAAAAAAAAGATTGGATTCAATGGTACTTCCAAATTTCAATGAGTCTGCATCTCAGGACAGTGGATGTATACACATGCCAACCATTTTTTTTTCCTTCGCACTTTGAGAGCCTTCTCTTTCATTCGTGACATTCTAATTGGCCTTGTCAACTTTAGAATTTAGATACTTCAATTACTTGAAAATTCTCTTAGAACTTATTCTCTGGTTTTTACTGTTCTCTCCAGGGACACTTCTTATTGAACCCAAGCCTCAAGAACCTACCAAACACCAGTATACTTTTCACCTACTTTGAAAGTGTCTATAAGGTGCCCAGTTTCTTCCATATGTTACATGCGTTTATGATGTCAGGTACGACTGGGATGCTGCAACAGCTGCTAATTTCTTACGGAAGTATGGTTTTATAGGTAGAACATGCAAATACTACTTTCTTGTTTTAAAATTTACAAAGCAAGCATAGACAATGATTCTGTTAGTTATAACCCGAAGGGGTAGACTTGTCAAATCATTCTTGGGTCCATTTACTGTTGCTTTGTTTACATTTTCCAGAACAGTTAGGTTTATCAAGATGTTGCAACAGGAACCATAATAATGGAGCCAGTAGATAAAATTTGAAAAAAAGGATAATTCGAGTAGACTGTGGTCAAAATTTTGCTTGTTACTTTTTCTTTTTCTTCATTTTGAAATGAGTTATACGATTGAACATTTTGGCAACACTTTCCTGGAAGTTCCAATTAGATAAATGATACATTACGCCACATGGGAGGAACTATATAGTTTGGAAGCTTAATGTTTAATCTGTTGTAAGTAAATTGAAGAGAATACATACAGACAGACAGTAAAAGAAATCAGAAATTGGAGCTTATTTATAAAATACAGATTGCTCCGAGTTCTAACAATGACTGGCGTAGTCAATTACCCTAAACTTTCTGTTGCCCGTTCAATTTTGCAGATGAGTTTAAGCTGAACATTGAATGCAACCATGCCACCCTATCAGGTCACAGGTTTGTGATGTTCTGCCTTTCTGAAAATTCTTTAATTTTCTCAAGCAGTGCTGGACTTTGTTTACATGTTCTAAAGACGATAGCAGCGTGGAAACGTCCTTAGTTGCAGGATTCTTTAATTTTAGTCACGCTTCCACCCTGGAAGGCTGGAACCTCACTCCGGCTCCAACCTGAAGGCCCAAATTGCAACTAAGGAATGCCATCCATAATCCAGGTGGAAAGCTAAATAAATGACAAATCAACTGAGAAGTAATTTGTATGATCAGCTTACCATGTCTTATGACAATGAGAATCTTGTTATACGTAATGGAACATGTTAATTTCTATATTTTGCAAATATGATTGCGAAGTTCCAATATTTAATAAAGATGATGAGAGATTGATCAACAAATTAAGCTTTCTATGCAATGGAAGTATAAACGCCTAATTAAGCTTGGATACGGATGTTGTTGTTGTACTTCATTTAATCTCTATTTCTCCTGTTTTGAATTTCAATTTGGACTTGGTCTCAGTATCATCTAGGGATACAAACTTGGAATTTAAATGAGTCCGTTGCTTATGTGTGTACACGTTTTCTTTACAGCTGCCACCATGAGCTTGAAACTGCAAGAATTAATGGTTTGCTGGGAAATATAGATGCCAACACTGGTGACCCTCAGATTGGTATTCGACCACGATTAATCTGCTATTTTTTTGAATATTAACTTGTTCCACATTGCAGTTACAACGTGATATTGTGGTGCATATTTCACTCTGAAAGGTTAACTTAGCGGAGAGCTATTGTATCTCTACAGGTTGGGATACAGATCAGTTTCTAATGGATATAGGGGAAGCAACACTAGTTATGCTCAGTGTCGTCAGAAATGTATGTGAAGGATATCTTATTGTGTAAAGCATCTGAAAACTTGGGATGTTAGTAACTGTTCCCACCGTTGTTGTTTTCACCTTTTTCTTGCAGGGAGGACTGGCTCCCGGAGGATTTAACTTTGATGCCAAATTGTACGTTCGTTCTCTTTAAAGATGTTTCTTGACACGTGTCACATGCGCATTACTGTAGATACACATATCTGCCTTGTGTGAGGTTTCTGGTACTCTCTCTTCATATGGTGCTGGACTCCGCTTTTAGAAGTTGACTTCTACCATTTGCTTGTCAAGGACTGATATCATTAGTCTTTTAATGGAAGAGAAGTGCAAGTGGGAGAAAATGTAAGTCTTTAAAAAAGAGAGTTCACGGAATGAACTCTTTAAACTGGCTTGATAAAAAGGGACGTCGATGATGTTGATTTTAGTTAAAAGTTTTCACTTCTACCTGACGCAAATTTCAGTTTTGGTGATATTAGGTTGAGGTTTGCGTAGTTTTTAAGCATTAAATATTAGCATTGTTAGTACTCCCCATTTGCAATATATATGGTTATTTATGATTGTATCAGGCGAAGGGAGAGCACATATATTGACGACTTGTTCATTGCTCATGTTGCTGGTATGGATACCCTGGCTCGTGGACTCCGAAATGTTGCCAAGCTGATTGAGGTGACCCTATCTCTCTCTTTCTACATCTATCCTTTTTGTCTTTTCTAGACCTTTGTCCCTGCTTTTGCGACTAAATGGAGTTCTTGGCTTTGAAAAAGGATGGTTCTCTCGCTAAGCTTGTCCAAAAGAGGTATCAGAGCTTTGATACCGACCTTGGGGCCGAAGTAGAGGTAGTAGTCTGCTCTACAGCACCCTTCTCTTTGCATTGTTATAAATGCTATATTCTGTGTCTTACACATTGCTATTTGGTGTCCTCCAATAGGCTGGAAAGGCCAATTTTGAATTGCTCGAGAGGAAGGCCATGGAATGGGGAGAGCCCGAAGTTCTTTCTGCCAAGCAGGTAAAAATTGGGATACATAAAACATCAAGATAGCATATTTGTGGTGTTGATTAACTAGATGCTGTTGGCAAATAACTAGTCATTATAACGTTCAAAAAGGGTGATATGTGCGAGGTGCCGCTAATTACACTCCCTGCATAGCTAATTTATGTAAAGCTGTGAAGGTTTTCCATAAGAATAAGATGAGGTAAAAATTGGGCAACCAAAAAAAAAACATTAAGATTAAGCAGGTAAAAATTGCGAGATAAGAACATAGATTACATATTTGTGGTGCTAATTACTTTCACATCATAAGATCACATATTCATGGTGCTAATTATAATGACATTGCTGGCAAATTACTAGTCAATTATAGCCTTCAAAAGGGATATATGTGCGAGATGCCGCTAATTACCCTCCCTGCAAAGGTAATTTATGTAAACCTGTGAAGGGATTACGTAATGAAAAAATAAATATCAGTTGATACTGCTGTCTATTCCACGAAATCTGGGATCTTGCATCGTCAGGTTGCTCCAACGTTGCTAAAGGCAAATCTGCGGAGTCGGGAAGATAGTGACTCATTTCTTCTTAGCTATGCCGCTATTGTCTTTTATGCCAGAAAGGATTCCTAGTTCACATGCAGCTCATATGGTAATGCAGTTGTTTTTGAGGTCTTCGTACCAAGTACTTCGGTATTGTATTGTGTGCTTCATCAAGGAAAAGGCTTATGGGGGCAAGGTGTTGGGATGGTTCAAGAGGGGATTAACTGTGGAAAGATTACTGAAAAGGAGACTCTTTAATCAGGAGACGATTATATTGCCTACTTAAATTGTTTTTTTTTCTAATCAGCTGTGACTAGGAAATCTGGGAATAGTGTGCCCTCTTTGCATTTTAGGAGCTTCAAAATATAGAGCTCAAGAAGGGAAAATGATTTTGGAGGTCCTTGGTGAAGAATGGCATAGTCTGCTGGGAAGGGTTGGATAAGTTTGAGAATTAGGTGTGGGATTGGATGCCTCTCATATATCTAGTGTTTAGATTCGTGGGCAATGAATGGTATGGTTCAGTGTGATGTACGGTACGGAAAGTGGACTCGTCAATGCCTTTCCCAAGTTTCTGTAATGATGTTATTTTTTCTGGTGAGGAGCACCCCTCTTGGAGTCCACTATTTAAAAAGGGAAAAATCAAGAGTTGGGATTTGATTTTTTTACGACCTTATTGTAGTCGCTCTATTCTACAGTCTTAAATACTGAAGAAATCGACCAAGTGATGTATAAGTTTTGAAGAGCTTGGCCCCTGCTATAGGCGGAAATATTTTCCGTCACTTAGGCAGCAGGAAGAACAAGTATAGCTCGGGATGTACTTTTTAGCTTGGAATTGCTCGAGTGATCCGGGGTCCTTGCTTGATTTTATGCGGTCTCTCTCATGTAGAGAAGAAGTATCCGGTCATTGTGGCAAATTTTAGTGTCTTGGCACAAAAGGAACATAATGCACCTGAGGAACAGAACACTCTAGGTAGATGTATTTGAGAAAGTGATATGTATAGTTCTTATTTTACACGGATGCAACCCTTTTGGATGTAATATATATAAGGAAAAAGGAAAAGATTTTATAATATTTTCCTTTAATGTTCGACTGTAAACTACATGGACCCACTTCTTATGTGCTAGGTTAAAAATGTGTTCATCGGTTCTATATGTAATAAGCACGTATGACCAGATGATTATTCTCATATAAATGTGTCCTTGCGATGATTTTAGATGCAACTCTGTTAAGCTGCTTATATCGATCCTCTGGGGTGAGGTTATCTACATTTTTGCTGGCACTTCTTTACTGCCGCTTGTCGTTCAAATATCAGAACAATTCTTTTGCAGGAACTTGCTGAGATGATATTCCAATCTGCAATGTAGAGCAGGGATTTGAAATTTCAGATGTAGGGAACTTATATGAATGGAACCCAAACGGAATGCCCTAAAAACTATGAAGAACCTCTATTCCAAATACGTGAAGTCAATTTTTTCAGTCCGAGCAACAAACACAGACATGTAAAAATTTCAGTTTGTTCGCGTTAGCTTTCGTTTTGCTAAAGAACTCATGCAAAATGGGGCAGTACAATCCTCAATCTAGGTATAAGAAAAGCATTACCGAATAAATTGCTGGCCTCTAGAATAAATTAGACTCAATTTCTTAGTGAAAGGTTTTGTTCCTCGTTACGGAAGAGTAGTTTGAATTCTGAGTCCTTCGGCTTAGGTCGGTGATCTAGCATGAACCCGCCGGCTTTGTATGGAAACCGTCGCCTTGTACTGGATAAGGGAAGAACGAACTCAATCTCGCACTTTGAGAGTTGATGGAAAATGCTAATTGAACATCATTGAGGAGAGTGTTGCAGGTGGAATCTTCCATATCACCATGGATGAAGTTTTCAGAACTTCCAAAATAACAATTTCAGAGTGAGTGTGAAGTCACCTTTGATCCACAATTTCTTCATTAGGTGGAGGTAAGATCCATAATAAACATCATAATCCTGAAAATTGGAACTCCACGTCTTTCACTCGAATCCGATTCACTCTCTCCTTGGTCTAATAGCGCCTTTGAGACAGTCTTGCTGGAGACTTTCAGTACTAGACTAGTAAATGCATGTACACGCTATTAACATTTTTGCCAATTGCAAATTCAACTATTTGCCGAAAATTGCATATTCAACTACTACTCCAAGCATGTACACGTTGTCGGCTGGAGACTTCACTCTCTCTTAGACTTGATCTGAAGTGCCTGGAAGCCTCCCTAATCCAAGCATGTGCGCATGTGTTTGCGCTCGATAGCAAACTGCAATTAGTGGTGTTCTTTTAGGCCTCTTGTCTGAGGACTTTTCTAAAATGTGAGACTATTAATGGAAGAGAATGACTAAACTCGAAATCTTGACTACTTGGATAATCAAGTTACAGACTCCGCACCCACAATAAATGGTAACATGTACCAATGAGTCGATTGACATAACAAAATAAAAAATAAAAAACAAAAGCCCTTGTCGGTATAAAGCAGAAACAATGCATAAAACTGAATGTTTTGGGAAAGAGAAAAAAAAAACGAGACTTGAAATCAAGTCATTTGTTTGAGCCGAATGTTGAGTGTCCTTTTTTTTGTTCGTCCTTCTTAGCTAAGCTTCTGACGAAAACCGTATGCTTCAATATTCCAATTTGATTTCAAACGGAACCACTCATAAACTGTTTGCAACTGTTGCTATTGATCTTCCTATCGACAGCTGTGTTGATCCTGGTACTTTAATTCTGATGTGGATTGTCCACGTGCCAGTCTTCTCGACATTATGGCCCCACGATCTACAGAAACTTGAACGGTCATAAAACTGTTTTATCATTATCTGATCCCGCCGTAAACTGTCACCTCATCAGCAATAATGACGCATTAAGCTTAACTTTCTGCCTGCTGGCCTTAGTCCAAGTGTCCACCATCCATTGGTCACAACTAATAAAAAAATTTACATGCCAACATTGCCCCTCTTGACTTGTCTGAACTTGTTCATGCGAGTCAATTCGATTTCTCTTCTAAGTCTTTGCAGTTACCACCATTACTCCATTACTCGGTACAACTGAGTGAAAGTAGGACTCTAACAGTCCATTTAAATCCTCTTCCATTAATCTTTTTCACCTTAGTTCACCTCGTTTTCATCCTTTCTTCCTCTTTTCTATTTATCGATAACTTTTTCATCGATCGTCGGATCATGGGAAAAAAGAATCCAATCCCGAGAGGTGATGAAGAAACTGGTGTTCCTTTGTCGCCTCACATTCGATAGGGATTAGGATTGCTTACTGACCACATCGCAAAAATAGATTCCAACATTTTAATTAGGGTTAGGAACATCCCTGGGGACCTCAAACCCTATATCCTAGGCCCTTCCTTCAGAGATGGGACCGCTTCCTTATAAGGGTATCCTCTAGGTGATTTAGACACTCTCTTGCTTTACTAACCTCATCTGGTATGGGTTTATTGGTCGGCCACTGAACTACTGATTAGGTCATGGCCTACGATTATCAATCCTGGTTGGGAATCGTGGGTAGATCGACTATCAGCCAAAAACTCAGATCAATGGAGAGATCAGGGAATTTACGAATTGTTAAACTCACGCAAAACCTGATTGTTGGCTGTTGAGTGCAACCTTTTGATTCTCGTCACACACCACCAATGCTTTCATGTTTAGGTCTAAGATGATGGACCCCACTGTCTATGACATCTTTGTTTTGACCGAGCTTTTTCCGATTGGTGAGCATGCAAATGCCCTTGTCAAACATAATCCTACTAGTATTGTGCTTGAATCTTCCTCTTCGGGACCCCCAAAATACATGAAAACCTTCAATCAACGGTATTAGGGTGGCAAATGTAAGGATGAGCCAAGTACCACTGAATTGACTGTCTTCTTTTGGATCTGGCTGTCAAGGCATATATTCTGTGGGGGCCAGGCTGTCCCTTACCAAGGAATACATTAACCTAGCCATTGTTTTGGCTCACGGAAAGGAGTATGCCCTTATCCCTTGGTCTTAGGCAACATCTATAGGTCGATGTACAGTATGGTCAACAATAAAATTAACAGCAACATATGTGGCCTGTTTTGGCTCGTTCAACTATGGCTCCAAGCCTATTTTCTTAGGCCAACGATCCTTCTTGTACATCTCCTTACCTTACTTTTGGCCATCGACTGTCTTTAGGTGAAATCCGTCGTCACACCTTTGCCTCCAGTTCTTTTTTGACTTTTTTGAGATGGTGAGACCTCAACCCTTTCTCGTTCGAGCTCTTGATCCTGCTTGGTTTAGGGATTTAACTTCCTTTTTTACATCCAATATGAGTCCTAATCGGCAGGAATTTACTAGAAGTGTCTAGGTTAGCTTTCTGTGTGGGCAATTTCTGCAAATCGGTGGTCAAGTAAGTAACACTCTTTCAGCCATTTATAGTTTCGAGAGGTATACTCTTCAATTCTCCCATCAGTTTGGACTCATCCAAGGAAATCTTACTCCTTTCTTTATTTTGAACGATTTTGTGGAGCCCAAGAAAAGGTTAGATAAAGCGACAGTGAACCATCTTAGGATAATCGATCAGAATAATGTTGATCAGTCGATGCAAGTGTTCAGAATTAGAAATCTTCTGAGTGATACTTCTTCGGGTGTGAGTGGTTTCGAGCCATGGTATCAAAGCAAAGTCTGCACTCTCTCCACCTATTTGATCAATGTATCGATTGATAATGCAGCAGGTCATAAGTGTTTTGTTTAATTATTTTTCTTCACATTGCTTGCCTAATTTTAATTCTTCTTCTCAGGTGAGGGGACCAGTCAGACCCCAACCGCTAAAGGAAAAAAGGAAGGTTGTTGCCGAAGAAAATCCTTAAAAAGTTTGGGTGAAGAGAGAACGGATGGCCGAAGCTCACAATCGAAGTCCATGGCCGATGCCATGTCTCCGCACATACCAGAAGTAATCCGCTCAAATTGACGCACCCGTTGATAGTACAAGAAACTTGGCATTAGAAACTGTTTAGGAAGACATAGAGGAAAAGGGTACTACTCATTTAGTTAGAAAAACACACAAAATATCGGAGCAACCAGCTTCTAAATTAGCTAATCTTATGTTAAAGATCATATTGAAGCAGTTCCTCTGAGAATGGTTCTACCCGATGTGTCGATAGCTCTGTATGTTCCATCAATGTCCATGCTTGTTGCCCAGCATTCTACCATTCTAGCAACTCTCTTTACATCTAAACAAAGTGAGGGAACATCTTCCGATCATGTACCAAAAGCTTTGGTCGACAAGGGGAAAGCCCCAATGGTTGAGTTGTCTACTACTACTCTGCCACCATCTTTCAATGCGCAGTTATCTGCTGCTAGAACTTCAATTGTTGAGACCACAACATCCCCAAAATAAATAGCATGAGATTAATACTTAGAGCCGAGCAACACAAAAAACGACTGCTCTTAAAAGGCGAAGACTCTTGCTCCTAAAACTCGCTACAGTCTCTAAATGAGGCCTTTGAAGGTTCCTTTTATTGTCTATGTATTATTTGATTCACGGTTTATTATGTTATAACTATTGAGCTCTTACAGAACTTGCATGGACTATTCATCGATCTTAATCAAGAGCAGGACCAACCCGATGAACCTCAATCAGTGCAAGATGACTCTGATTCTTTTAACAGTTGCTGATTCGACTAAGCATCTTACCCAAGATGCTAAATCTTCTTCAAATGCCTTCTCGGATGGAAGTTTGGAGCATCTGTCGACCAAATTAGTGACGCCCCCACCTCCATATTTCTTTATTTTTTTAATGTAATTATTCACCTTACTCATCACATGTTTTATAGGATGATTCGATATCATGGGATATACATGGCGATATCGGATCCCGCGGGGATCAATTTAACCACCCCTAAGTTTCCCCCATGGAGACGATTGGGCCTTCATCTACTGCAAACATTCCTAAAGAAAAGATTTCTAGAACAATTTCTACGGTAACGTCGATATCATCTTTCTCAGACGAGTCTTTGCCTTTTGGTTTCTCGTAAAGGATATTTCCTTCACGTTACAACAAACCACTTCAATCATCTGATCTCTGTCTGTACAAGTTCAGTTTTCTCAGGTAATTCCAACTCATTAACCGTATGTGCTTCCTTATGTTGAGTCTCCTTAATCGATTCTAACTTCCCAGCCGACTACGGATGATATTGACTTGAAATGCCAACAACTACAAGATGCTATCCAAGCCTTTGCCTTTGCCTCTATCTATTATGGCTACTACTTTCTCAGCTGTGACCCCATGCAATCGAGTTGTTGAAGCTACATGGGCTTCTTTCAGAGAGCTACTAGCTCATGATCTTACTAGCATTTCAACCAACCAAACGCTATATTCTAGACTAAATGAGTTGATTGATATCCTTATTGTGATCCGTCTTTACTATCAAAGCCCTAGATAGAAGCCATGATCAATATGAAGCCACAAATAGCTATCATGTTATCTTCATGGAATTAGGGGATGAGCATCAAGGAAAAAACGACGGGGAGAGGGGGGAGGGGAGAGAGAGAGAGAGAGAGAGAAATTTCTACCATATATCAACAAGTTTAAGAAAAGCAACTGCTCACTGAAAAACTATCGAGTGACATCAAACAAGTGGTTGCAGAAATCAATACCCTAGAAATGAGAATAGCGGAGCTCAAGCAACAAGAGAATATTTTAAGACAAAAGAAGAACACCATCTATCAAGGAGGTACCGATCTAGCCAAACTCTTGTACAATAGCTCGAGGGTGGCATCATGAATTGTCTTTGTCGATTGAATTATCTCCCAAGGTAGAAGATCAGTGGAAGATTTTCCAATCGATGTTCAAGGAGTAATTAGGTTTTATAATTTAGTTGGCATTTCCTTTTACCTATGTACCTTGACATTTCATGAATGTTTCCACTATGGTGGTTTTCAATCATTCCACTTTTGCAACAACAGTTGGTCTGTGTTCGTATTTATGCTGTGAAACTCTAGCCTAGCCCGTTAGGCTAGTGCAATGTTACTCTACCGATTGGCTCAATACCCTCTCACATAGAGAAAAAAAATACTTCTTTAGAATGTTCTTCTAGAGAAAAAGACCTCCTTTAAGGATTTTGTTTACTTGGAATGGGCCTTCCAAACTTAGAGACCATCTTCCGAATTTAAGGTCTTTACTACCGATGGGCGGGATAGTTTTCCATACTAAATCACCTACTGCAAATAACTTTAGCAACACCTTTTTGTTGTAAGATTTGCCAACCTTTGATTTTTGTGCTTGTAGTTTATCTAAAGCATCTAATCGATGCTTATCTAAATCTTCTAGTTTGATCGCCATAACCTCGTTAGTCACTAGTAAATGATTTTGCATGGCCACTCGAAACGATTTCATTGTCATTTCTATAAGCAATACTTCGTTATGTCCATGATATACTTTATAGATTTGATGGTAGCTTCAGCCTAAGCATAATATGGGGTTGAATTCAAATAGTGGACTTGGTATTCTTTGGCAAATTCAACCATCCCCCCCCAAGTGAAAATAGAACCTCGATCAACGATTGATTATTTGAGGTAAACCGAATCGACGGATTATGTTTTCTTTGATGAAGTTCACTACATATTCCTGACTAACCAACCTCATCGCTTTGGCTTCAGTCCACTAGGTGAAGTAATTAGTTGCTACAATAATGAAGCCATGTTGTTTGGAAAAATAAGGATGAATTTGCCCTATCAGATCCATCGCCCAACCATGAAATTGCCATGGTTTTACTATTGATTGCAAATCAACACGCGGTTCCAACTAAGTGTTCCCATGTTTTTGGCAGGCCTGACAACCTTTTGCATATTTTATGCAATCTTCCATTATGATTGGCAAATAGTGACCGTGTCTGCGGATCAACCACCTCTTTTTTACACCCGATTGATGTGATCCATAAATACCTTCATGTGCTTCAATACCTACATAGCTTCCATCTGTCCAAGACAAAGTAATGCCAAACCTTCTCGCGTTCTTTTGAATAAGTCATTGTTCAACATAAAGTATTGGGCTAATTACACCTATGTCCCTGAGGTTAGGGTATAATTACAGTCAAGGGCACTAAGTTTCAAAATGTAACATTCCGTGACCAACAACGTTAAAAAGGTAACATTTGTATCCATCCGTCAGGGTTCCGTCCAAAAAGTATAATTTTTATCATTACGTATTTTAAAAATGGCAATATTGCCCTTGAACAGTATATCCAAACTAATTTGAAAATCACGGTTTCAATATCCAACCCTAATTCTCAAATTAGGTTTCTCTTTCCAAATTTTTTCTCCAGATCTGCCGCCCACTTCCTCACCCCACATCGCGGGCAGCCCAAGCCCCCTCCCTCGGCCTACGCCGCTGGCAGCCCAGCCCCGTCCCTCGACCCATGTCACCGATAACCCAAGCCCCACCTCACTCCCGTCGCAACAAATCTCCCACCCTCGATCCATGGCTTGCCTTTGTAATCGTTTCCTCGCCGTTCGGGATCCTGCTTCTCCGACAACCCATCGACACGGCTTTGGGGGTGACTACTCTACTAACATCACATAATCGGAACATGTCCTCACTGAGCAAGCCACAACATCACCACCACAGTATCCGAACAGAGGAGAAAAACACCATCAGTTCAAACCCCAACGTCAGCAATTTACAACAAATCGTCAACTCCGACTCCACCGGTGTTGAAGGTGCGACGTTGTTTGGTGCATACAATCCTAAACTTGATCATTAACGGAGACGATGAGCTTGTCCAGGATCTACGACGGTGATGGCGTGATGGATTTCAGTCAAATAGGCAGCGGTGGCGTGGTGGTGGTGAAGAAAAGTGAGGGTTTTGGTGAAGAAGAGTAAGGGTTTTGAACCCTAATTTGAAGTAATGGCATTCGAAACCCTAATTTGAAGTAATGGCATTGGAAACCCTAATTTGGCATCAAATTAGGGTTATGAAACCCTAATTTGAAGTAATGGCATTGGAAACCCAGAAACCCTAATTTGAGTAATGACATTGGAAAAAAATAAGGTTCCTTCTTAGGGGCAGTTAAGTCTTTTCATTAAAACCGTTAGGTTTTTAAAATTCCGTTTGGTCAATGGACATAAGTGTAATTTGTCTAAACTATTGTCATTGTCTGTAATTATACCCTAACCTCAGGGACATAGGTGTAATTAGCCCTAAAGTATTTTACTCCCCGCAGTTTACCTTTCCGTCCACTTTGGATTGCTGATTTTGCAAGAACTGAATAATCGGGCTTCTCCAATTATCTTGGACCATATCAACTGGGCTAATCATTTCAATTTGTTTGTACCTCTCACTAGTTGATGGTAATTGCTTTGACACCTTAACCCAATATTCAGTAACCACCCCCACCCCTCTTCTTCCCCCAGGAATTCATAATCCTGATGCCAATTACGCCATGACATCGATATCACTATTCTCGATCCAAGTAATGTATGTTATGGTAACATCATCAAATTTTTTTAATAGATACATAGAATAACTGAAGTACATCTACAACCTGGCTGCACAACATTTGAACTCCCCACCTAACTGTTTAACAACCTATTAAGAGTCATCAAAAATTTTTACGTTCATTACATGTATTTCCAACAACATTTCCATACCGATTATCAAGGCTTCGTACTTGGCTTGATTATTTGAACAATCTTCAGTAATTTGAAACATGAATTGATGGATAAATCCCACAAGTGATATCAACATTACTCTGGCATCAACTCCATCACTTGTCTTTGACCCATCAAACATCCTTTTTCAAGGAATAATACCAATATAAAGTTCCTTTCTTTTCCACCCTCACTAGGATGATCTGCTAAGAAATTGGCCAATATTTAGCCTTTAACATCCTTTTTGAGAAACATGCGTTAAACTATACTCTATTAAAGCTACCATCCATTTCTCCATTTTACCTCTTAACGATGGCCTTGTTAGTATGTAAGATATTAGATCGATTCGTGCAATAACTAACACTTCAAAGGCAGCAAATAGTGTCTGAGTTTGACAATAGTAGAATAGGAGTTAGACACAGCTTCTCCAAATCAGAGTACTTTTATTCTAAAATATTCAAACTTTTACTAAACTAGTAAATCGACTACTCATAGACTTAGTCATTGTCCTAGGACAATAAGCTCCCAACCGAACAATCCGCCACTGGTATACACAGCTTCAATGGTTTTCAGGTCCTTGGCGACATCAAAGCTAGAGGCTTGATCAAATAATCCTTGATCATTTGAAAATCTTGTTGGTGTTTTGATTCCTATCAATACAATACTTGGAATCCCCTCTTAGTCTTAAGAAATTTGAGAAACTTTTTGTTTTTCCTGCCAAATTAGCAACGAATTGACGTAGGGCCTTTGCTTTATTCTTATCGATTTTAATTCCCTTCAGTTGAACTAAGAACCCCAAGAAATTTCCTATGGAGACACCAAGGGCACGCTTTAATTTTTACCCCATATCGCCTTATTCTAGCGAAAGCGTCCTTTACGCCTCAAATGTTCTTAGTGATCACCCTATTTGACCCCTACATCATCAATGTATATTTCTAAAATTTTTCTAATCATATCATGAAAAATTAAATTCATAGCTCTCTAATAACCGACGCCATCATTTTTTTTAAATCAAAGGGCATTACTACCTATTCAAATGTTTCTATCGATCCTGGACATCTAAATACAGTTTTATGAGTGTCATCTTAATCAATGAATATTTGATTATACTCGGCATTACTATCCATGAATGACATAAATGCATGTTTTAACATCGAATCAACTAGCAAATCTACTAGAGACATCGCATAATGTCCTTAAAAGTGACAGTGTTTAAGTTTCTAAAATCAATGCAAACTCGCAACTTACTATTCTTTTTAAGATAAGAACAATATTTGATAACCATTCGACATACCTTGTAGGTCTGATGAAGTTTGGCTTGACTAACCTCTCGATTTCTTCTTCAACCAATAAGGTTACTTCTATCGACATCTTTATAGGGGCTTGAATAAAAGGTTTGAAACCTTAATTGGCAGTCTATGATCGACAAGCCTTTTGTCCAAGCCTGGCATCTTCATAATTCCAAGCGAAGCAAATTTTTTACTCTTTCATCAATGTTGTTATTTCTTCCTACGCGTCGCTTCGCAACCGAGGACTAATGAAAATAAGCCGTGGATCAGCCTTTATCCCCAAATTGATTTCTATCAACGATTCCTCAACTTTCACCTTTTGGTCATCTAGTTTCACTGGGGCTAATCTTAAAATTTTCAACTTAATTCCTTCTAACCGATCTCGGTCATCATCTATCACACATGCTGCCCAATCAATGATGAACAACATTTCCATCCTACATTCCAGAGCCTACGCCATCATTCTCTAGAATATAGTTGTTACAACATCTTGTCTTGCTTCTTTTTTAAGCATCCTAACATTTGAACCATCGACCATCGTTGGTCGCATCCTCAATTCTAACATCATCAACTCCTCGACTATTTTGAACACAAGACTCTCCTTCCTTTTGCTTTTCGTTCTCACATTTGTTAATGTTTATTCATTGAAAACTGTCTGGTTTGTGCATGAAACAGACCTTCTGCTACCAGGACTAATTATTTCATCTTTATCAATTTGAATCTGATCAATTGCAACTTCAACCGACCAAGATTCTGCCCACACATTGACAGCTCATCATCTGAAAGCTCTAAAGGTTGTACACCCTGATGATAGAAACTTGTTTTGATACAATTAGAATTAGCCAAGAATGGCCTATCATCTGCCCAAACTGACTCTTCAACCTTCTTCTTGACTTCATTCTCTCTCCAGAATATTAATACATGATAGAGAAAAGAAGGAATACATCCGTTCACATGGATCCAATCTATACCAAGTAGGGCAATGAAACTAGAAGAGTAATCGATCACAAAGAAGGGTGACATGTTATTTTCTTCCCCACTGTCAGTTCAATGGGCACTACTCTTTTGGGCCTAGATACCCCTCCTACAAAGTTACATACCATAATCTCTTAGGGGATTACAAATCTTTCTTCACATTCGAGTGGGCAAAATATTTGTTGCTGCGCCATTATCGACTAGCACTCTAGCCACAGGTTGGCCATCCATTAGTGTTTTGATAAACAAATGTTTCATATGTTTGGTCTTTTGAGGATTTGGCCTAGACAAGATGACTATGTCCTCCTGATCAATGAAAATTCCCTTATTTTCAAAATGCACACACAAACAATCTTCAGGCATATCCTTTTTTTCTTTCTCTAAAAAGCTACCCGATGTTGAAGATTTTCCTTCTTCCACATCACCTTCGTTACATGAAGTCTGCCGTTCTTTTGCTTTAAACATCATAGATAAGAAAGCCATATTGCAGTCGATGGTGACTTTATGATTTTTGAAAAATAAACTTCTTCTTGCTCCCGATTTGTTGGGTTATGGGATGTCTTCCACGGTTTCCTTTGCAACCGTATTAACTCGGCTACTCGGAGTACTAATCCTCAATTGCTCTGCTGTTATATTTGGCATCTAATGACCATCAGAAATCTCTATTGATATCGTTGATTTCAGCTTTCCTCCGCAATTCTACTAAATCTTCTCGTATATTTTGTTTAGATCAACTTCTCTTGTCCACGTCCACTTCTATCAATTCATTGGCATTTCCTTGCATTGGGATTCTTGCCTCATAATGGCAGCAAATTTCCTTCGAACCTTTCTCTCTTGGGTCATATTTAAATTTTGATAGCCCCTAGAAGAGGAAATTTTTTTTGTCCAACTGCGTGCCATTGATTGTCCCGTGGCATCTTTCGTTTGATCATTTTTGGTTCTTGTTTATGAACCGATGCAGTAGCACTGCCACTGTGATCACCTTTGAACACGGACTGAGGGCCAAAATTCCAAAATTATGGTTTCCTCATATCCATTCTGAACTGGCTTGCTTTAGAAGTGTTTTGATAGACTCCCTCACATGTCAAATGTAGTTGCTGATATTCTGTTTTTGGTGGAAATTTTTTTTTTTGCCTTTCCTTATTCCGCCTGTAAATTTCACTCTTTCTCTGGATTGCCTTCTTCATCTTCCTTTCTCATTGCCACACCTTTTTTGACCACTCAGCCGATGAGCCACAACTCTGGCATACCGGCTTACCACTTGGTCCAATCTTCGACCCCAAAGTTCCAAGTCTTAAGAACACACAATTCTTACTAGAACTAGATTCTTCTTTATCAACCCATAAGATTTTTCCTTTATCTTTCACTCCACAATACAAGCACTTCTCTATTGCCTTTTTCCTTTTAAAATTATCTTGTTCAGAACTGTTAGCATCACTTACTTCATCTGTAAGACCGCAGCCGATGAGCACAATGTTGATATCTACAACCATCTCCGGGAATAAAACACTATCGACCTCCATCACATCTTTGCCTTTGTCCACGAACTTGAGCATCTCGAATTCGATTTGATCCTGCACAACATTGTGAAAAACAACACAATTGTTAGTATTATGACTAATCGCATTATGCCACTTGCAGAATTTTGCTCTTTTGTCTTTTGGGGCTTTGAAGGGACTTTGTAAATGAATGAAGATTATCTTTAGTAGATAATCAAAACTTTGATCCCCTTAATTGATGTCGAACGAATACTTCCTCATCAGGGGTGGCAGATTGGTTTTGTTTGGCTGCTTGGATGGTAGATCAATTTCTATATCAACACAATCCTGAAAATATTCATCCATAAATTAAGTTTCCATCAATAAATTTTGTCTCACTTGTTAGTCTCTCAACAGTGTCTCGTATCTAGTCACCGGAGAGGAAAGTTGAAAGACATTCTTAAATTCTATACCCTCAAACTTTTTCAAATTTCCAAGTCTAACCCGTTCAAAGCCAGGTTTGCTAATTTGGACTTCGGCATTAGAAAGTGGCATTTGTTTTTAGATGTTTTAAACCTCTCCAAAAAATGTTCAGCATTTTCCCCCGCTGATTGCTTCAACCTAGCTAAGTCTACCGGAGAAATTTCTAGCTTCATTTTTAAGAACTGAGCATGGAATAAATCTTCCATATCCCTCTAAGAAAATATAGAGTTACGAGGCAAATTGGCAAACCATGAGAATGCCACTCCCGTTAATGAATACTAAAACTATTTTAATTTTACCCATTCATTCTACCCAAGTTCTCCACATTGGAAGGTGAATTGAGCGGTATGTTTTATCGTCGACTGGTTACCTTCTCCGTGAAAGAGGCTAACTTGGATATTTTTACCACTATTGGGATTTCTATTTGATTGATGACCGCAAGGTATGGTTTTCTATAGATCGGCCTATAAATTGGCATATCTCCTTGTCCAACAGTGCATGATTAAACTCATGACGTGGGTGCACTCCCATTCTTAATCCCATCACTTTTCTCTCCTTGAAGCCACTTGGCCTAACCAATACAATTCTCCCTTTGAACATTGGATTATCAAATTGGGCGTGCTCTTCGACTCCTCTACTGTGTGGAGGTGTGTTGGCATTGTCGGTGCCGTGTCTACCCTGGCCATTCCTATTCCTAGATATTTTTATATTAGGGCTAATTACACCTATGTCCCTGAGGTTAGGGTGTAATTACAGTCAAGGACAATAAGTTTCAAAATGTAACACTCATGTCCATCCATTAGGGTTCCGTCCAAAAAGTGTATAAAAATCATTACGTATTTTTAAAATGACAATACTACCCTTATACTATATATTTTAAATTAAGATTTCAAACCTATTTTGACAAATTAGGGTTGAAACCCTAACTCTCTTTCTCTCCAACTCTTTCATCCCCCTGCCCCACCCTCCCCCACGCCGTAGCAGCCCCCCCCATCTTTCTCCTCACTTTTCATCTGCCTGAGTCTGTGGTGACGCCTCGGTCTTAGTCGTGGTGGTCAACAAACCATGGTGGTTGTAAAACATCAAATCTGCTCATGCCGTTCTAGGACCATTTTTTCTGGCGTGCATGTTTGCAGGTGTATGGTCAATCGTGGGTCAGATCGATCTGGTCTGTGACGGGTGGATCTGATTGGTTGGACCACGATGGGGGCTGCGATGGCAAGGGGATGTGTGAAATGGGTTGACGAGGGGATGGGTGGAGGCGACTGGGGACTGCGACAGGGCGGGGGAGGATGGGGGCAGGGGGATGGTTGAACGACGAGGTAGGGAGGATGGTGGGGGGACGAGGGGGTGGGGGCAGCAGCTGCAGGTTGGGGGGACGGTAGGAGCGGCAGCAGGTTGGGGGAGCCGGCAGCGGCGGCAGGATGGGAGAAGTTAGAGGGAGAGAGAAAGAGATAATCTGTTTCCACAAAATTAAAAAAAGAATTGCAACCAAACCAAGAATAAAAATGCAAATTTGAAAAAAAAAGGTTTAAATCTATAATTTGAAAAAAAAAAGGTTTAATTGTTGTTAGAGATATCCTATTTTAGAAATTAGGGTTAGATCAACCCAAATTTGAAAGACAAAGAAATAAATTAGGGTTTTAACCCAAATGGCATTTGGGAGTTACATTACAAACTGATGGGCATTTTGGTCATTTTATCTAAACTGTTATGTATTTTGGTATTTCTGTTTGGTCAACGAACATAAGTGTAATTTGTTCAAACTATTGTCCTTGAGTGTAATATCACCCTAACCTCAGGGATACTGCTGTAATTAGCCCTTTATATTATTAGGCCAAGTCATAGACCGTTTAGATCCATTAGCCTTTGCCGAATTTCTTTTGCTGGGATCAGGATCACCACTATCAACAAGATTTGGATTGAAACATCCTGATTCATTAGGGTGGTTTGTACTCAAGTCATTGGGCTGTCTTATGGCATTTTCCAATCTCATAGGGGAGACGCCTACGTCTATTATCGCATCGTAGAGAGGAAATTTCCTTTTTTGTGATTTCACGACCTTACTAAAATCCAACGCTTGGTTTTGCAATACGGTCATCATCTAAGAAATCATATTAGTAAGTACCTAAGTCGAAGAGTTAACCTGATTCACTAATTGATTCATCATTAGATCATTCCTGCAACTGCTGCATTTATATCAATACTTTCAGTAGTATTGACACCTTTGGAACATCCCGCATTGGAAACATTGACTCTGTTCGAACCATTAGTGGTAAAGAAGGTTCTTGCTTCTCCGTTATTATCAAAAACATTGTTTTCGCTGCCATGATTGGTTCCGTTAATCCTTCCATGATTCTTTGTACTAGGGATGCTTCCCTTTTAGATGAAAGAGTCCTACCGGGCATGCCAATATTTGCAATCAATAGCAAATTGCAATTAGTGCGGTGTTCTTTGTGGCCTCTTATGTGAGGACTTTTCTAAAATGAAAAACTTTCAATTAAAAGAGAATGACTAAAATGGAAATCTTAACTGGTTGAATAATCAAGTTCCAAATGGCGCGCCCACAGTAAACGGTAATTTGTACCAATGAGTTGATTAACATAAACAAAACAAAAGCCCATATCCGTAGAAGGCAGAAACACTGCATAAAACATGATGTGTTTGGAAGAAAAAAAAATAACTTGACAAGTCATTTGTTTGAGTCGTGTGTTGATTGTCCTTGTCCCTCCCTTTACCTTTTTATCAAAGCTTCTGTTGATAATTGTTTGCTCCAATCTTTCAATTTGATTTTAAAAATTGCTTTCAACCGTTGTTATCGATCTTTCTATCGACAGTTGTGTTGATCCTAGTAACTTACTCCCAATGTGGATTGTCCGCATGTCAGTCTTCTCGACAATATGGCCCACATTTCGCAGAAACTTGAATCATCATAAAACTGCTTCATCAGTAACTGATCCCGCCGTAAACTATCTCCTCGTCAACATTTATGGCAGATTAAGCTTAACTTTCCACCTGTCGGCCTTTGTCCAAGTGTCCACCATCTATTGATCACAACTAATAACAAAATTTTACATGCCAACAGCATGGGATGTTCTGCATTACCTTCAGAGTTTGAATGTAGCTTTTACTTTGCAACTAATGCATTGAATGATTTGGAGGCTTCAGACGATGTTTTAGGAAGACTTAGATTCGACTAGAGGTGTCAATGGGCCGGGCTTACGCTTGCCCAGCCCAAGCCCAACAGGCCTCCAGCAAAAATGGGTCGGGGCCAGGGGCCGGGCCTGGTGTCTGGAAAACGGGCCGAGCTGGGCCTGGACCTAAAATTTGCATATATGGGCCCAGTCCAAGCCCAGGCCCTAGGCCCAATATTTAGGGCCGGGCTTGGGCTAAGCCCGAGCCCAAATTTTTTTTTCTTCTTTTTTGGTTCCCAACTCCTTGTTATTTATTTGCATCGATAGCCAACAAGAATACATCAAATTAATTGGTTGAGATTGATACATGATAATTTGGTGTAATATTGATAAGCTTTTTTTGACCTACTAACATTATAATTTATAAGTAGTATTTTTCGAAAGTTTCAATTCTAATAAGTTTATTTCAAATACTATTAGTTTAATTTTATATAAAGTTTTAGCATATATTTTGAAATCCTAGTCAGTTTATTTGAAATTTATTCTATTAAGATTTACTTTTTTCACTAAAGTTGAATTTTTGTTATTATAATATACCACTAAAAACTAGTTGGAATTTACAAGAATTTAAATTTGGAGTAAAGTTATTAATTCTCCAGACGATCTTAAGTAATAAGTATAGATTTTGACTAACAGTTTTTTCCTAAAATGAAATTTAGGAAAATAATGGGGAATATAACCGTTGGGGGGAAAATGGGGGAATTTGAAAATCGTGGGGCCTGCCAGAACCGGGCCCAAATCCGGGCCAAACCCAGGCTTTTTTCGGGCCGGGCCTGGCCCGGGCTTTTTTCTGGAATTTCTTGGCCTGGTCCAGGCCCAGGCCCCAAGCCCATTTGTTTAGGGCCGTCATTGTTCACCGGGAGGGCCGGGCCAGGAACGGGCTGCCCGGCCCTTTTGACACCTCTAGATTCGACTTCAGAAGTTTTTTGATCCATTCATGTTGCTGGGAAGCTGAGTTACATTGATACAGATTAGCTTTATGGCCGATAAAGCTTATACAATTTATGTGCATTTTACAAGCTATTCAATTCTACCATTCCTCGGGGGCAATTCATTCAATTGCAGTGCAGGGATCATGGAGAGCAAAAAACTCATAAAAATAAGCATTCTTTAACTACTGGAATGCATTTATAAAGCACCATGAACCACAAACCATTGCCGGTGGATAGCTTTATTATGACAAAAGTACATTCCTTTGGGGTAGAATGAAGGATCTTGGGTTGGCTTGCGTGGTTTTAGACTTGTTTATGTAAGACTTCAATAACACTACAACCCTTCCCTCCCCGTCCCCCGCCCCGTCCCTCGTCCCGCCCAGTCAATACCTCTAACTGACAACACGGGAATTTGTCACGCACTCTTAGCCACTTTATGAGGCAATGTCCATGGATAACATGGGAGCAAGGCAAGCAACTACACCATGAAGTCATGAACTAACCAAAAAACTCTTTCATGAATAACGGACATAGTTCATTACCTCAAAATATAACTTTCGACATCACTTCAGAAACTATTGAATACAACCTACCTATATCCCTTAGGCCTTTCCTTGATAGTTTCACGCAAGTCCTTTAGAAAAAGTTGCAGCTTCTCTAACTTGCTCCACAAGCCATTTGTACCATTAGTAAAATTTATCTTTTGGTAAACAGACCTCCGTTTACGATTGTCAGGTGCATTGTCGGGTCCATCATCCATGCAAACTCCAAGATTTTTTGTTATCACGTCGTCCAGATTCCTTTATTGTTGAGTCTCGCTAGATTTCAAATAGAGTTGTCTAATTTGAAAGGAATGAACATTGCACCAATTAGGGGTGACAATTAAGACCTAAACTTGTTTACCCTTCCAAACCCAGACACTTAAAACTCACCCATTCAATAATTGAGTCTTAAATGACTTACTTATTTTAAAACCCACTAACCCGCAAGTTTAAGCAGGTTATAAATGGGTGTCCATTTAAATATATACATAATCCGACTTAATAAATGACTTAATAAGTGAGTTGTAAAATTACTGCTTATGTCAAAAAAAATCCAGTTACTGTTTGGGAAATCTCTAAAAACCCAACCAACTCCACAAAACCCATCAAACCACCATAGACCAGCCAATGACTGCCGACCACCACCCAATGACCCGCGACCACCACCCCTAAACAACCTACAACCACTAAATAACCATCTCTCTAACCATCGTACCACCATATAGAAACCAACAACCATCAATGTACAACCTATAACCACCTATATAAAAATCATAGCACCACCCACACACCACCAAGCACCACACCATCGCAGTAATGCCCCCAACCAGAACCCAATACCAACCATGGCGGAACCACACCCAAACAACAATAACGATAAGAGGATCTCAATAGATACCAATTTATCTCTGCACCCCGACGACAGAAGTAAAAACACTGGCATATGACGATCTCATCTTTGGCTATGTTGTCAACCATCATCCATTATGGCTACATTGTCGACCATCATCCATCGGCCACTGGGGCAACACCAACACAGCCGCGAGCCTTCGCTGCTGCTGTCGTCAAAGGACCGTGCCATGTCATTTTTTCCCACTAGTTCACCACTCTCTATGCATTCCCAATATGGAATTACCATCGCAAGTTCTAGCTGCAATTGCATAAAAAATCCAAGTGAGGATGCAAAATCTTCGTTGGCCAACATTATTCTATTGCTTATTAATTTGTTTGTTTAGGCATAGATCAAGTTGCCACTTCGATTAGAGTCAACAGAAGACAAGTTTGCAGAAATCTCTTCATACAGTGAGATACTCATATACATTAAAGAATGCCATTTTAATTAAATGATGGCATTTCAGATTTACCTTTCAAGTCCTAGGTAGTATAATGAGTTTAAACAAGGGACATTACTGCTATTTATCCAAACTAATACAGACACGTGTAATTTTACCATAACCTCAAAGACTTTGGCATAATTATAAGAGAAACGTTGTGGATTTCAAAGACTGTATTTTTTTATTTTTAGGATTATTTCATAAATGTTGCTATATGAGGGATTTGTAATGAAACTAAAAATGAAGTTTATAACTGAATTTGTTAAAATTTTCGTTTCTGTTGCTATCTGTTTGGTTTTAGTGAGTGAAGCCTGACATTACTCTAAGAGGTTGTCATATAGACCTACGGCCAGTCACACTCTATTCCATCAAAACCATAAGTTGTGACATGTTAGATCACTCATAGGGGTTCGTACAAGAGACTTCCTTGAAGAGGTTGTTTAAGTCTAATTCTAAGATGAACCATTTCAAACTAATAAGGATAATTTTCTCTAGCTAAAACCTCAGTCAAAATTTGATTTATTTCAGAATTACCCCAGACTCTGCCATATGTATGGCTTTTCTGAAGAAACAGCGATTGTCTGCACTTCATACACATCTGCAGAAGCCACTTCATTTTGTTAGTTCATGTCTTCTAATGTCCTATGTATTCATTTATTCTTTCTTGCTTCTCTGTTTGGGTCTTTATTTTCAGAACTTTGATTTCAAAAAAACCCAACTTTATCAAAATTCTGTCAAATTGTTATGGGCTGTGTTCGATTCTTTACTTATCTCCTTGGATTGATCAGAAGAACACAAGGGTTTAGTGGCTAGTTGAGTCAACTGTTTGGGTAAAAGGGTTTATGTTTTTTATGTTTTATTTTTCTATTTAGGATTTTATCGTTATCATGGTTGATCTAAATCTTATTTGCATTACTTGAAATTTGATAGAGGATGAATCCTAGTTTAAAGATATAAATTGTTACTGGATTAGTTGATTAAGGTTAATTGTTTGGAACAAGTTTGAATGTACAAAAAATAACCAATGGAAATTCCATGGCTAAAAGTCCTACAAATAAATTAACATTTTCAGAGACAGACTTTTAGCGACGAAATTAATGTTGTTAAGATTATGTTGGTAAAAGTAACATTTTCTGACGAGTCACATAATTCTATCGCTAATCTTTTAGCGACAAGGTTTTTACCCATGAACTTTTACCGATGGAAACTCCGTCTGTAAAAGTCTTTCCCAAAGGATTTGGAGTCTTTAGTGAAGAAAAAATCATCACTAAAGACCATTTTTGTTGTAGTGATTTCAACGTTCAGAAGGATAGTCTACTACAGGATAAAAAGAAAAAAAAAATTGGTTGATGTGCATACATGCAATAGATAAATTAAAGGTAAATATGTGACTTCTAGGTGGATGTCCAAGAGGTACCTTGATGTTTCTTGGACAAACCCTTAGATTTCCGTGACTGTCTACAAGCTACTATGTTGAGAGATGATGAGTATTTATGGGGCTCGGGTGTACTAGACAAGGAGAAAGGCTACGGACTGAGCAACTTTTAAGGTATTGGGACTATGCTGCAAAGTTAAAAAGATTGAACCCTTGGACAACTTGTGTAGTGATGGTAGCATGGCTACAGGGCAAAGTTTGAGTGGTTTTATTGCTGTTTAGAGTCACTAAAGCTTGGCTTTAAGGCTGCCTATAGGCATGTTACTATGCTTGATGGTTGCCACACCTTAAAGAGCCCGATCATATGCAAATGTTAAAATTAAAGTGGGTCATAACAACCAAATGTACCCCTTAGCATATGTTGTAGCTAAATTAGAGTGCAAAGATTCATAGGAGTGTTTCTTAGCATTGTTGAAAGATGATATAGGCACAGTAACCAAAGTGCATGGACATTTATTAGTGATTAAAAAATGTTTAGAGCCTGCGTTAAATTCCACACTCTGAAACAGTGACCATAGGTTCTGCACATGTGAGGCACTTGCGTGGTAATTATAAGCGAGCTAGATAGAAAGTTAAGAACTTGCATGATCTGTTGGTGAGAGCTGCCAAGACTACTGAAATATTTAAGTTTTGGCATTCACAGGAAGAACTTAAGAATCTAAATGAACATGAATTCAAGCGGTTGATTCAAAAACCTCCTCATCAGTGGTCAAGATCCCAATTCAACATATTCCCCAAGTGTTATAAGAGATCAACCAATATTGACAATAATAGAAGGAATTAAGGTTAGTTGATGAATAGGGTCCAGAAACAAAGGAATGTGGCTTCAAACTGGGGTCAAGATATATGTCCAAGGATACAAAACTCGCTATGGAAAGTTGACTCGGGAAGTTCTATTCCAGCGCATTCTGGGAGAGACAGGTTTAAGGTCAGTTGCATGTGGGATAATAGGTATAGGGTTAATATTGAGACCACATTTGCACACGTAGACGGTGCGACCATGCAATTTCTTGTCTGAATTTCAGAGGTGAGTTGCTGAAGACTTATGTTAATACTTGCTACAAGATATTCACCTTCAAGAAAGCATATGAACCCATCATAAGCCCTATGGATGCTCCTAGTAAGTGGCTAAGCTCTGGCATGCCCTCACTCTTGCCACTAGACTTTCACAGGCAACCTAGCAGACCTAGAAAGCTTGCCATCAAACTCAGTCGAAATTCCTAGATCTAACAGACACAGTAGATGTTCGCTTTGTTGGAGAGTGAGACACAAAAGAAGAAGTTGCTTGTAGAGATCAGCTAAAGTAGCAAGAGCAGCAACAACACCACAAGAACCAGCAGTAGCAGCATTACCATAAGAAACAGCAGTAGCACCATCATAAGAAGCAACAGCGGCAACACTAATACGGGAAGCATGCACACAAGGGGCAAGCCAAGCACCAGTAGTTGATGAAGATGATAATGTAGCATTAGGAAGCAAAGCAGCGAGTTGTAGAGCAGCAATGCACATGAGCAGACAGAAATTCCCTGTTAGTATTTGCTTAGTCTTCTTGTAAAATTTAATTATGATTACCATTAGTTTCATTTTGATTTGTAATGAACTTTTCTTTTGTAATGTACACTCAAAGGAATACCTCAACAACCTCCAGTGAAACTTCAGCTGCATCATTCAATGCACCTCAGGCAGACTACAACTACATCTTCTAATGTGCAGTTTCATTGGACATTAACTTGCCATTAAACTTTTTTTGTAGGTTCATGCATTTATAGATAATTTTGGGACCTCTACTGCCGAGCACCCCAGAGACATTAGGACCTGCTGCTGATTCACATCCATCCTTTGTGTAGTTTCCTCAACCACTATGCAGAGGCCGAAAGGAACCTTTCTGAACTAGAAGCTATTGCAAAGGGTGGAGCAACAATTTAAAGCAAAAAGATGGGCAAGAGCTGAAGTTTGTGTGGAAGTATGGGTTTTTAAAGTTGTGTAGCACTTTTGAAGCTTTAAAGCTTACGTACAGCCAAGTGAAGCTTTGTTTAAAGCTCAGACAAAGTGAAGCTTTCTGCTATACAGTTTTGGTTTAAACGATATGATATTAGCATCTCTGTGAACAAATGTTTTATATAACGTAATCCTTTTGGGATATTGTCACTTAATGTAATCATTTTGTAAGTTGTTTAGTTTTGGTTGGAAAATCACACACTCTTTTGCATTTATTGGTTGGCATTGACTGCCATTGGATTTGTTAGGCTGCATCTGTGATGAGGATGTTGTTGGGTAGGGTTGATTAGGTTTGCATTCGTGAATTGGCAGGGTTGGTAAGGTTTGCATTTATGAATTGGCCTGGTTCATTTCTGCATTTGTCATGAGGATGTGTTTCCATGTATCCTAAATGGAGAGGACCAGTAGTGGTCCTCTGTTCTTATCATTATTTTGGCATTTCAAAAGTGGCCCTCTGTTTTTCAATTTAGTTTCTGCACATGCTTTTATCATTTCACAACAACATGCATACAGGGCAAACTTTCTTTCATTTCATTCGCAGATAGTCTAAAATACTATAAGCCCTATTTTCATCCCAAAATAGTAAATCAAGCACATACACTAGCTCTTATAAATCCACTTTTTTGGTCGTCTTCTCCAATTTTACGTACTTGACCCAATACAAATATCCAAGAAACCAAGATGACAGCTAACCCAATACAAATATCCAAGAAACGAAGATGACAGCTACAAAGGCCCTTCTTTCTGCTTTATGCTTCTTCTCCAAGCATTGAGCTTCCACAGCAACCCAGGTATAACTTCCTTTGATCTTGTTCACATCTCAAGGTCATTCCATCCAAAAATTCCACAATCTTTACCCTGCAACATTGATAAATGAACTATCATTAGGGTTCAAAATGATGAAATAAGTAAAATTTTGGGTCTTACCTTGGGTGTCCAAGAGGTCGCGTTTCTATCCTCCCACCACGGTCCGTCCCTCGCCCTGCCCAGTCAGTACCTTTAATTGACAACGCGGGAAGTTGTCACGCACTCTTAGCCACTTTATGAGGCAATGTCCATGGATAACATGGGAGCTAGGCAAGCAACTACACCATGAAGTCCTGAACTAACCAAAAACTCTTTCATGAATAACGGACCTAGTTCACTACCTCAAAATATAACTTTCGACATCACTCCAGAAACTATTGAGTACAACCTACCTATATCCCTTAGGCCTTTCCCTGATAGTTTCACGCAAGTCCTTTAGAAAAACTTGCAGCTTCTCTAACTTGCTCCACAAGCCATTTGTACCATTTGTAAAATTTATCTTTTGGTAAACAGACCTCCGTCACGATCGTCAGGTGCATTGTCGGGTCCATCATCCGTGCAAACTCCAATATTTTTGTTATCACGTAGTCCAGATTCCTTTATTGTTGAGTCATGCTAGATTTCAAATAGAGTTGTCTAATTTGAAAGGAATGAACATTGCACCAACTAGGGGTGACAATTAAGACCTAAACTCGTTTACCCTTCCAAACCCGGACACTTAAAACTCACTCATTTAATAATTGAGTTACTTATTTTAAAACCCACTAGCCCGCAAGTTTAAGCGGGTTATAAATGGGTGTCCATTTAACTATATACATAATCCAACTTAATAAATGACTTAATAAGTGAGTTGTAAAATTACTGCTTATGTCAAAAAAAATTTCCAGTTACTGTTTGGGAAATCTCTAAAAACCCAACTAACTCCACAAAACCCGTCAAACCACCATAGACCAGCCAATGACTGCCGACCACCACCCAATGACCGGCGACCACCACCCCTAAACAACCTACAACCACTAAATAACCATCTCTCTAACCATTGCACCACCACATAGAAACCAACAACCATCATTGTACAACCTATAACCACCTATATGAAAATCACAGCACCACCCACACACCTACCAACAAACACCACCAAGCACCACACCATCGCAGTAATGCCCCCAACCAGAACCCAATACCAACCATCGCTAAACCACACCCAAACAACAATAACCATAAGAGGATCTCAATAGATTTCAATTTATCTCTGCGGATTTAAAGACGATAGAAGTAAAAACACTGGCATATGGCGATCTCATCTTTGGCTATGTTGTCAACCATCGTCCATTATGGCTACATTGTCGACCATCATCCATCGGCCACTAGGGCAACACCAACACAGCTGCGAGCCTTCGCTGTTGCTGTCGTCAAAGGACTGTGCTATGTCATTTTTTCCCACTAGTTCACCACTCTCTATGCATTCCCAATATGGAATTGCCATCGCAAGTTCTAGCTGCAATTGCACTGAAAAATCCAAGTGAGGATGCAAAATCTTCGTTGGCCAACATTATTCTATTGCTTAATAATTTGTTTGTTTAGGCATAGATCAAGTTGCCACTTCGATTAGAGTCAACAGAAGACAAGTTTGCAGAAATCTCTTCATACAGTGAGATACATATACATTAAAGAATGCCATTTTAATTAAATGATGGCATTTCAGATTTACCTTACAAGTCCTAGGTAATATAATGAGTTTAGACAAGGGACATTACTGCTATTTATCCAAACTAATATAGACACGTGTAATTTTACCATAACCTCAATGACTTTGGTGTAATTATAAGAGAAATGTTGTGGATTTCAAAGACTGTATTTGTTGATTTTTGGGATTATTTCATAAATTTCGCTATATGAGGAATTTGTAATGAAACTAAAAATGAAGTTTATAACTGAATTTGTTAAAATTTTCGTTTCTGTTGCTATTTGTTTGGTTTTAGTGAGTGAAGTCTGACAGTACTCTAAGAGGTTGTCATATGGACCTGGGCCAGTCACACTCTATTCCATCAAAACAATAAGTTGTGACATGTTACGTCACTCATAGGGTTCGTACAAGAGACTTCCTTGAAGAGGTTGCTTAAGTCTAATTCTAAGATGAACCATTTCAAACTAATAACGATAATTTTCTCTAGCTAAACCTCAGTCAAAATTTGTTTTATTCCAGAATTACCCCAGACTCTGCCATATGTATGGCTTTTCTGAAGAAACAACGATTTTCTACACTTCATACATCTGCATAAGCCACTTCATTTTGTTAGTTCATGTCTTCTAATGTCCTATATATTCATTTATTCTTTCTTGCTTCTCTGTTTGGGTCTTTATTTTCAGAACTTTGATTTCAAAAAAATCCAACTTTATCAAAATTCTATCAAATTGTTATGGGCTGTGTTCGATTCTTTACGTATCTCCTTGGATTGATCAGAAGAACACGAGGGTTTAGTGGCTAATTGAGTCAACTGTTTGGGTAAAAGGGTTTATGTTTTATTTTTCTATTTAGGATTTTATCGTTATCATGGTTGATCTAAATCTTATTTGTATTACTTGAAATTTGATAGAGGATGAATCCTAATTTAAAAAATTAAATTGTTACTGGATTAGTTGATTAAGGTTAATTGTTTGGAACAAGTTTGAATGTACAAAAAATAACCAATGGAAATTCTATGGCTAAAAGTTCTCCAAATAAATTAATATTTTCATAGACAGACTTTTAACGACGAAATTAATGTTGTTAGAGATTATGTCGGTAAAAGTAACATTTTCTGACGAGTCACATAATTCTATCCCTAATCTTTTAGCGATAGGGTTTTTACCCATGAACTTTTACCGATGAAAACTCCGTCTGTAAAAGTCTTTCCCGAAGGATTTGGAGTCTTTAGTGAAGAAAAAATCATTGCTAAAGACCATTTTTGTTCTAGTGATTTCAACGTTCAGAAGGATAGTCTACTACAAGATAAAAAGAAAAAAAAATTGGTTGATGAGCATACATGCAATAGTTCTATTAAAGGTAAGTATGCGACTTCTAGGTGGATGTCCAAGAGGTAACTTGATGTTTCTAGGACAAACCCTTAGATGCCCGTGACTGTCTTCAAGCTACTATGTTGAGAGATGATGAGTATTTATGGGGCTCGGGTGTACTAGACAAGGAGAAAGGCTATGGAGCAACTTTTAAGGTATTGGGACTATGCTGCAGATTTAAAAAGATTGAACCCTTGGACAACTTGTGTAGTGATGGTAGCATGGCTACAGGACAAAGTTTGACTGGTTTTATTGCTGTTTAGGGTCACTAAAGCTTGGCTTTAAGGCTGCCTATAGGCATGTTACCATGCTTGATGGTTGCCACACCTTAAAGAGCCCGATCATATGCAAATGTTAAAATTAAAGTGGGTCCTAACAACCAATGTACCCCTTAGCATATGTTGTAGCTGAATTAGAGTGCAACGATTCATAAGAGTGTTTCTTAGCATTGTTGAAAGATGGTATAGGCACGGTAACCAAAGTGCATGGACATTTATCAGTGATTAAAAATTGTTTAATGCCTGCGTTAAATTCCACTCTGAAATAGTGACCATAGGTTCTGCACATGTGAGGCACCTGCGTGGTAATTATAAGTGAGCTAGATTGAAAGTTAAGAACTTGCATGATCTGTTGGTGAGAGCTGCTATGACTACTGAAATATTTAAGTTTTGGCATTCACAGGAAGAACTTAAGAATCTAAATGAACATGAATTCAAGTGGTTGATTCAGAAACCTCCTCATCAGTGGTCAAGATCCCAATTCAACATATTCCCTAAGTGTTATAAGATATGCAACAGCATGTGTGAACCCTTCGACCTCATAATTCTTGAATCAAGAGATCAACCAATATTGACAATGGTAGAAAGAATTAAGGTTAGTTGATGAATAGGGTCCAGAAACAAAGGAATGTGGCTTCAAACTGGGGTGAAGATATATGTCGAAGGATACAAAACTCGTTATGGGAAGTTGACTCGGGAAGTTCTATTCCAGCACATTCTGGGAGAGACAAGTTTGAGGTCAGTTGCATGTGGGATAATAGGTATGGGGTTAATATTGAGACCACATTTGCACACGTAGATGGTGCGACCATGCAATTTCTTGTCTGAATTTCAGAGGTGAGTTGCTGAAGACTTATGTTAATACTTGCTGCTAGATATTCACCTTCAAGAAAGCATATGAACCCATCATAAGCCCTATGGATGCTCCTAGTAAGTAGCTAAGCTCTGGCATGCCCTCACTCTTGCCACTAGACTTTCACAGGCAACCTAGCAGACCTAGAAAGCTTGAGAGGAGGAGTGCAGATGAGCCATCAAACTCAAACGAAATTCCTAGATCTAACAGACACAATAGATGTTCGCTTTGTGGAGAGTGAGGCACAAAAGAAGAAGTTGCTTGCAGAGATCAGCTAAAGTAGCAAGAGCAGCAACAACCCCACAAGAACCAGCAGTAGCAGCATCACCATAAGAAACAGCAGTTACACCATCATAAGAAGCAACAGCGGCAACACTAATATGGGAAGCATGCACACAAGGGGCAAGCCAAGCACCAGCAGCTGATGAAGATGATGATGTAGCATTAGGAAGCAAAGCAGCGAGTTGTAGAGCAGCTATGCACATGAGCAGACAGAAATTCCCAGTTAGTATTTACTTAGTCTTCTTGTAAAATTTAATTATGATTACCATTAGTTTCATTTTGATTTGTAATGAACTTTTCTTTTGTAATGTACACTCAAACGAATACCTCAACAACCTCCAGTGAAACTTCAGCTGCATCATTCAATGCATCTCAGGCAGACTACAAATACATCTTCTAATGTGCAGTTTCATTGGACATTAACTTGCCATTAAACTTTATGTGTAGGTTCATGCTGTAGACACCAAAAATTTGTACCAGTCAATAATGCAATATTTTTGTTGACTGGTCAAATATTCAACGTCGCCAAAAAGCATGGATCGAATGTTGACGTGGAGTCAAACAAGACAACAGGCTCGAAGTCAAAGACAAGTTGGAAAGACTAGTCCAATAGCAATACATGATCCAACCCATGGTCTTGCTACCAGAAAAGTCAAATTTGACTAAAATCATTCCTAAATTAAGTGGAGACAAATATCCATTTAATTGAGGAGATCAGATAATTAAGGGGACAAAAATCTCCTTAATTACAAAATCAAAGCTCAAATTATGGGATTTCCAAAAATAAGCCTACCACCTTGCTTATAAATAGAGGACTTGAGGTAGAGAGGAAGGGGACAGAGAGGGTCTCTGCGATAAAAGCTTAAGCTCCGCCGAAACGCTGTCGTCTCCCAGGTTGCGTTTCATTTGAAGAATAACACGCACTAACGTAGTGTCGTTCTTCAATCGAGCACTTCCAAGTTATGAAGATCGATTTCTCTTTCGCCTCAAATTGAAGAGGAATTCGCCTTTAACATCAGTGATTTTACAAGTCAAGGATCGCCATACTTGTTCGGGATAAAGCTTCGAAGTCCTCGAGCAAGCACTACTTCAACGATCTTTCAAGCGCGAAGATTGAAGAACTCCAGATTTACGTTTCAAGATCAAGCTATTTCAGCCCTTGAATCGTGACCAAACCGGAGATCGAATCAGAGGATTTACATTTATTGTGTAAAAATCATAGAGTGGTGTAACCTTTAGTTTAAATTTGATAAATTGAATTTTGTTGCATTATTTCTTGTCTTGCAGATTAAGACACGAAATTTTTGTGTACACATGCATTTATTGATAATTTTGGGACCTCTACTGCCGAGCACCCCAGAGACATTAGGACCTGCTGCTGATTCACATCCATCCTTTGTGCTGTTTCCTCAACCACTATGCAGAGGCTGAAAGGAACCTTTCTGAACTAGAAGCTATTGCAATGGGTGGAGCAACAATTTAAAGCAAAAAGATGGGCAAGAGCTGAAGTTTGTGTGGAAGTATGGGTTTTTAAAGTTATGTGTAGCACTTTTGAAGCTTTAAAGCTTACGTACAGCCAAGTGAAGCTTTGTTTAAAGCTCAGACAAAGTGAAGCTTTCTGCTGTACACTTTTGGTTTAAACAATATGACATTAGCATCTCTGTGAACAAATGTTTTATATAACGTAGTCCTTTTGGGATATTGTCACTTAATGTAATCATTTTGTTAGTTGTTTAGTTTTGGTTGGAAAATCACACTGTTTTGCATTTATTGGTTGGCATTGACTGCCAGTGGATTTGTTAGGCTGCATCTGTGATGAGGATGTTGTTGGGTAGGGTTGATTAGGTTTGCATTCGTGAATTGGCAGGGTTGGTAAGGTTTGCATTTATGAATTGGCCTGGTTCATTTCTGCATTTGTCATGAGGATGTGTTTCCATGTATCCTAAATGGAGAGGACCAGTAGTGGTCCTCTGTTCTTATCATTATTTTGGCATTTCAAAAGTGGCCCTCTGTTTTTCAATTTAGTTTCTGCACATGCTTTTATCATTTCACAACATGCATACAGGGCAAACTTTCTTTCATTTCATTCGCAGATAGTCTAAAATACTATAAGCCCTAATTTCATCCCAAAATAGTAAATCAAGCACATACACTAGCTCTAATAAATCCACTTTTTTGGTCGTCTTCTCCAATTTTACGTACTTGACCCAATACAAATATCCAAGAAACCAAGATGACAGCTAACCCAATACAAATATCCAAGAAACCAAGATGACAACTACAAAGGCCCTTCTTTCTGCTTTATGCTTCTTCTCCAAGCATTAAGCTTCCACAGCAACCCAGGTATCACTTCCTTTGATCTTGTTCACATCTCAAGGTCATTCCATCCAAAAATTCCACAATCTTTACCCTGCAACATTGATAAATGAACTATCATTAGGGTTCAAAATGATGAAATAAGTAAAATTTTGGGTCTTACCTTGGGTGTCCAAGAGGTCGCGTTTCTATCCTCCCACCACGGTTGCAGTAGACTGCATCACTTTCCATCTTCCTCCTTCTCTAGGTTTCTCGACTTTTTGTTCAAAGCTTCAGAAGCATCTATATGTGTATATACACGCATATATACATGTACTTATGACGAGTTTTTGGTGTGAAAAGAGGGAGAGAAATGGAAATGGAAACAGCAACAGTGAACACCAAACCTGGGTTGACGCTTTTGCACCTGATGGTTTAGTAACTGAGTTTGGGATTTGGACGAAAATACTTACAAATGGCAAGATTGAAACTCCAGATCGTGGGGTGTAAAAATTAAAATCATGAATCCTCAAGTGAGATTTTCACATACTATTAGAATAATAAAATGTATTTACAGTTGTGACTTCAGAAGGTACAAGTAGTTCAGGGTACAACATTTTACACCATCGCTATCAAAAGCTTGCCTATGGCTGGCTGCTTGCAACCTATATGTGCATCTGGCGGCACTTGCTTATATTTGCTAATGAACTTTCCATGTGCAATCGATCGAGCACTAGATACCGCTATATGGGTATCTGGTTATACTTTCCAAAGAAATTGTTGGAAGAATATGGCTTTGTGCATACTTGTGCAGAAATCAACTTAATACGAAAATACTGAAATGTAGTTTACTAAACAGAACAAACAATATAAGCAAGAACAATTAAAATTAACTCACAGCAAAATCAGACAAACAGCAATGGAGAACCGAGGCGTGAATTTGATTCACTGTCCTTAAGACTTATTCGTCCCGCAACGGTGCTGACGGTTCTTGACGAGAGTCTCCCAGGATACAACGGCAATACATCTGAAATAGAAGCACTCCAAATTGCAGACCCGGTGAACTAAAACAATGGCACAAAACTCTTTCGGACACAGGAAATGCGGAGACAGAATATTGCAGAAAATAATTTTGGGATTCAGTTGTATTTTTAACTTCTGTAACTGACTCGTTTTTATACACAGTGTATTTCAGTGGGGGGTGCAACTCTTCACAGAAAAAACTGCTAGCTCGAAAGGTCACAACTTTCGGAAAAGAAAATAAATAAATAAATTTATTTATTTAAATAGTTCTGTCCTAAAAAGAATAAAACCTGATGGGCCCAAGCCCAAGCCGCAGACCGGGATGGGGCAGCGCGCGCGTGTGGTGGACCTTGGGTCAACCTAGGTCCTTCCTCCTTACAAAACATGGATACCCCCAAGGGGCCCAATCCTTAGCTCAAGGCTAAGCCTTATAAGGAGACAACATTGACTTTAATTCTTCTATGTGAGATTATCTCTTCCCTTTAAATTGAACCACCAACTTCAACGTCAATTTTCTCATTCACCTTCCATTTGTTTTGAACATGTGAATATACCATGATCATCTATTCCAATAGAGGATCATGAATCAATTTGTTCCTAACCAAAATATGGTTTGGAACCAATTTAAAAATTGAGTCAAAGTTGCTTCTCCACAATGGGTTTAAAACCCAATTCCAACAATCCCCCACATGAATAGAAAATTGACTGGACTTTATACACAAAGAAACACTGACACAAGAAAGAGTTCTTTAAAACGACACTGCATCGAGATAGGTAGCCAATGGCCTTGAACCTTCCCTAGTGAGAACTATCGGATCTACTGGTTAACCAGTGAACGTGATGTCTTGAACTGTTCAACCTTTAGTGTAAACCAAGACAATAGAACTTCACACAGTATCGCTCAAATATTGTTTTGAGGTTCTCATTGTTGTGTTCATTTTGGCCCTGAACAACTCCTGGTTTTCATGAGTACTCTTAGAGAATTCAGCCTTACAATTCTCATAGAAGCGACCCACTTCTTACTCACATAGGTGACTTCTTATTAAGAGGTTCCTACTGCACCCCCACTTGGATTTTCAAGATATAAGAGTCATTAAAAGCATAGCTTAACCTAACCTTTTGTAGGTGCCACTGTCGTCTCATCATAGGAATGGATATGAGGGTTTGAACCCCCCACAGTGCTCTGTCTGAGTCGCATTTACATAATTCGGTTTTCCCTTTGAACCTAGATCTTGGGATCTCCAGTCAGCTAGGTAGGGTTTCCATTATGGAAACTCTTTAGTTCATAGGCTTAAGACCCATTCCCCTCGATGACGTATTTACTTTCTCTCTAGTCAAAGCATTCGTTAATGGATCCGCAATATTATCCTTTGACTTCACGTAGTCAATTGAGATAATTCCACTAGAAAGTAATTCTTTAACGGTATTGTGTCTGCGACGTATGTGTCTAGACTTGCCGTTATACATACTACTTTGTGCTCTTCCAATTGCAGATTGACTATCACAATGTATGCAAATTGGTGGCACAGGTTTAGGCCAATTTGGAATATCCTCAAGAAATTACGAAGCCACTCCGCTTCTTCTCCTGCTTTATCTAAAGCAATGAATTCTGATTCCATAGTGGATCTTGCAATACATGTCTGGTTAGAGGATTTCCAAGAAATAGCTGCTCCTCCTAATGTAAACACATATCCACTTGTGGATTTTGTTTCATTAGAGTCTGATATCCAGTTGGCATCACTGTATCCTTCTAATATAGCTGGATATCTAGAATAATGCAGACCAAAGTTTAAGGTATATTTTAAGTACCTTAAAACTCTTACAATAGCCATCCAGTGATTCTTCCCCGAATTGCTAGTATATCTGCTCAACTTACTGACAGCATATGCTATATCGGGTCTTGTGCAATTCATGATATACATTAAGCTACCAGTTATACGCGAATACTCTAATTGAGATATTCCTTCACCAGTATTCTTTGTTAGATGTAAATTTACATCTAGTGGTGTCTTAACTGGACTATCATCATAACTTTTAAATTTGTCTAGCACTTTCTCAATATAGTGAGATTGTGACAAGACTAGTCCATTTGATGTTTTGGTAATTTTCATACCAAGTATATCATCAGCCACACCCATATCTTTCATCTCAAACTTACTGGTCAATATTTTCTTTGTAGCCTTAATGAATTCATTATTGCTCGCGATAATGAGCATGTCATCCACATAAAGGCAAACAATGACATATCCTTTTTCTGTGACTTTAACATAGACATATTTATCACATTCATTGATTCTAAAGCCATTTTCAATCATGACTTTATCAAACTTTTCATGCCATTGTTTCGGAGCCTGTTTTAGTCCATAAAGTGACTTGACAAGCTTGCATACCTTCCTCTTATGATTAGGAGCTACAAACCCCTCGGGTTGCTCTATATAGATCTCTTCATTTAGATCTCCATTTAGGAAGGCTGTTTTCACATCCATTTGGTGTATCTCAAGATTTTTAATAGCTGCAATATCTATCAATATTCAAATGGATGTTATTCTTATAACTGGTGAATATGTATCAAAATAATCAAGCCCTTCCTTTTGTCTATATCCCTTGACAACCAATCGAGCCTTGTATTTTTCGATTGTTCCATCAGCTTTCATCTTTTTCTTGAAAATTCATTTACACCCTAATGGTTTATTTCCAGGAGGAAGATCCACCAGTTCCCACGTATGATTTTGCATGATGGATTCAATTTCACTGTTAACGGCCTCTTTCCAATGAGGAGCTTCGAGACTTGACATTGCTTCACTGTAAGTACGAGGCTCATTTTCTAATAAAAATGTTAGAAAATCAGGACCAAACGATGTAGACGTTCTAGCTCTCTTGCTACGTCTTGGCTCATCTTCCTCTTGTGAGGGATCTTGGTTCATACTAGTTCTTTCTAAAGAGCTCCGTTCTTGTGCAACTTTATAAGGAAACACATCTTCGAAGAAATGTGCATTCCTTGTTTCCATTATGGTGTTGACGTGTATATCGTCAACTTCAGATTTATGCACTAAGAACCGATATGCCGAGCTATGACTTGCATATCCAATGAAAATTCCATCAACTGTTTTAGGTCCTATTTTGACCATTTTAGGTGGTGGGATAGCTACCTTTGCTAGACACCCCCACACTTTAAGATATTTGAAGGAAGGAGGACGACCTTTCCATAGCTCATAAGGTGTCTTTTGAAGCTTCTTGTGAGGCACTTTATTAAGTATATGATTTGCGGTTAAGACCGCTTCCCCCCAGAAGTTATCCGGTAGTCCAGAATTTATCAACAAAGCATTCATCATTTCCTTTAAAGTACGATTTTTCCGCTCAGCAATTCCATTTGACTGAGGCGCATACGGTGCCGTGGTCTCATGAATGATTCCGTGATCGGTACAAAATTTTTCAAGAGGGAAAATATATTCTCCACCTCTATCACTTCTTAGTACTTTGATTTTCTTGCTAAGTTGATTTTCAACTTCAAATTTGTATTGCATAAATGCTTCCAAGGCTTCATTCTTGCTTCTAAGCAAATATACATAACAAAATCTAGTACAATCATTAATAAAAGTAATAAAATATTTTTTTCCTCCTCTAGATTGTACCATCTTTAAGTCACATATGTCACTATGAATTAGACTTAAAGGTTCCGTACTTCTTTCAATTGACTTGAAAGACGTTTTTGCCATTTTTGCTTCAACACAAATTTTACATGCATTATGTGAGTCAAAATTCATTTTAGGCGAAAATTCATTTTTCACTAGCTTTTGTAAAGAGCCATAGTTCACATGACCTAATCTACGATGCCTTAAATTATGAGATTCCAACAAGTAAGCAGAAGAGATATTATTATTATTATTATTATTATTATTATTATTATTATTATTATTATTATTATTATTATTATTATTAGAATTTGATACAACTTTAGGTACGATGGTCATTACATTTAACTTAAACAGACCATCACAAAGGTACCCTTTTCCTACAAACATTCCGCTCTTAGTTAGTACAAACTTGTCGGACTCAAAAACTAGCTTAAAATCATTTTTACTCAACAATGAGCCTGACACTAGATTCTTCCGAATGTCTGGCACATGAAGCACGTTGTTGAGACTCAATTCCTTGCCGGATGTCATCTTTAAGACCACCTTGCCCACTCCTAGCACCTTTGAAAAAGAAGAGTTTCCATGAACAGATTCTCGTTATTGGCGCTCTCATATGTAGTGACGTACTTCGCTGTGAGCACACATGTCGAGTAGCGCTCGTGTCTACCCACCACTGTTTGGGATTTCTAACCAAGTTGACTTCGGATACCACCGCAGATAAATTCAAATCTGTCACGTCCTCGGTGATTTTGGTAACTTCGGTCACGTTGGCTTGAGAATTCTTTCCTTTCTTAAAGTTTCCTTTGTTTTTGCGACAATCCTTAGCATGATGGCCAGCTTTGCCGCACACATAGCAATTCCCTTTGAACTTCTTCTTCTCACCGCCTTTGAAATTTGAGCCGCTTGCTCCGCTTGGACCATCAGAATCGGAAATTTTCCTCCTCTCTGTTGGACCTTGCTCAACCACATTTGCCTTGGCCTCTTGATGATAATTACTGGCCTTCTTCTCGGACTGGCGATTATCTTCCTCGATCCTCAATCTCACAATCAAATCCTCGAGCTTCATCTCCTTGCGTTTATGCTTCAAATAGTTCTTGAAATCTTTCCAAGTGGGTGGCAATTTTTCAATCAAAGCAGCCACTTGAAAGGACTCTCCAAGTACCATTCCTTCCGCATGAATATCATGCAGAATTAGCTGAAACTCTTGGACTTGACTGATTTCAGTCTTGGAATCCACCATCTTGAAATCAAGGAATTTGCCGACTACAAATTTCTTTGAGCCGACATCTTCCGTTTTGTATTTTCTTTCCAAGGATTCCCACAATGCTTTCGTATTTACCATTGGACTATATACGTTATATAACACATTGTCCAATCCATTGAGGATGTAGTTCTTGCACAAGAAATCTGAATGCTTCTAAGCATCCACGGCAGCCACTGTTTGCCGGTCAGGATTTTCACCAAGATCTGGTGCATCCTTTGCAAGAACCTTGCCAAGTTAAGGGTGGTCAAGTAAAACAACATCTTTTGTTGCCACCTCTTAAAATCTTTTCCGTTGAACTTTTTCGGTCTTTCACCAAGTCCAACAGAACCACGAGCAGGTGCCACATAAGGCGTCGCATACACAGTCCCACCATTGTGTTGCATGTTGGTATTAACCGGTCCACTTTCCGGATTGGTTTCGCTAGTAGCCATTGTTATAAATCTATCGACAGATTATAACAACAATTAATAAACAGTCCAGTCTAACACAAAAACAATAACGAAAACAGAGTATTGTAATCACTAAAATTAAATTCAGAAACTGAAAATAATTTTAGTATATGCTTGACATAATCAAATATGAAAACAAAATTGAAAACACTGTTTTGAAAATACGGTTTCTACACATGCAACACAAAGTGCGGAATACTGTTTCTACACATGCAACACAGTGCGGAAATTAAGTCTTAAGATTGTTGGAAGAATATGGCTTTGTGCATACTTGTGCAGAAATCAACTTAATACGAAAATATTGAAATGTAGTTTACTAAACAGAACAAACAATATTAGCAAGAACAATTAAAATTAACTCACACCAAAATCAGACAAACAGTAATGGAGAACCGAGGCATGAATTTGATTCACTGTCCTTAAGACTTATTCGTCCCGCAACGGTGCTGACAGTTCTTGACGACAGTCTCCCAGGATACAACGGCAATACATCTAAAATAGGAGTACTCCAAATTGCAGACCCAGCGAACCAAAACAATGGCACAAAACTATTTCGGACACAGGAAATGAGACAGAATGTTGCAGAAAATAATTTCGGGATTCAGTTGTATTTTTAACTTCTGTAACTGACTCGTTTTTATACACAGTGTATTTCACTGGGGGGTGCAACTCTTCACAGAAAAAACTGCTAGCTGGAAAGGTCACAACTTTCGGAAAAGAATATAAATAAATAAATTTATTTAAATGTTTCTGTCCCAAAAAGAATAAAGCTTGATGGGCCCAAGCCCAAGCCACGGACCGGACCGGGACGAGGCGGGTGGCGCGCGCGTGTGGTGGACCTTGGGTCAACCTAGGTCATTCCTCCTTACAAAACATGGATACCCCCAAGGACCCAATCCTTAGCTCAAGGCTAAGCCTTATAAGGAGACAACATTGACTTTAATTCTTCTATGTGAGATTCTCTCTTCCCTTTAAGTTGAACCACCAACTTCAACGTTAGTTTTCTCATTCACTTTCCATTTGTTTTAAACATGTGAATATACCATGATCATCTATTCAAATAGAAGATCATGAATCAATTTGTTCCTAACCAAAATATGATTTGGAACCAATTTAAAAATTGAGTCAAAGTTGCTTCTCCACAATAGGTTTAAAACCCAATTCCAACAGAAAATACTATGAGCGGTGTGTAATTAGCATAACAATATCACTAATAAATGATTATCCCCTGCACATATACATAAATATCTAAGTGCGGGAGAGGAAGATAGGGTAAAACACATGATGCTGGTATATCAGGTAGATACAGCATCACTAGTTAGGATTGACCTTTTGCTTGTTCTCGTCCTTGTTGGTTGGGAAAGCAACGGCTTTACCTATGAGCTCGCCCATCATAGTCTTGACCAGCTTCTTCTTTTTGGGAAAGAGGCTTCCAATTTTGGCTCTAAACCTTGGGCTCGCCGGGGTCTCTCTTTTGACCACTCCCTGATGTGGGGCGTTCACCTCCTCCATGTTGAATTTGCTCACCCCTTTATCTGCCATCACTGATCTCTCGCTCTCCCTACACTCGTTTACTTTCAGGACCGTCTCGTTCGAGGAGCTATATATATATAGACGGTAGAACACTTTCCTCGCAGACAAAAATTGTTGTCCTGCATTTTTTGCTGCACGTGGGACGTGTTTGTGCGGGTTCTGTATTCGAAATTATCTCAACGTAGCTGATGAAGGGTGCTTTACTGTTTAGATGGGAAGACAAGGAGAATAACTTACCCGTTGTCAAAATATGTCCTAGTATGGCCAAAATATGTCCATAAAAAGAATTTTACGGACACTGGAGTATATTTTGTACACTTTTGAACCATCAGTCCCAATCATTTAGGGCTAAAAGATGCAAATAATTTTCATTCACTACATTTAACAATCTTGAACTTGGTCCCGGACCATATAATAGTTGCTACTCATAATGAATGCTCCAAGGTCAAATGTGACTAAGGAGCTGAAACAGTTCTAAAACACTCTTTCATATACCAGAGGATTTCGCTTGGATACCTCGACGATTTCGCTTGGATACCTCGACTTTTTTAGAACAGGTCCAAGTCAAGTAGTAATGATTCGAAGCACTTTGAAAAGACAAGGGCTAACCGCAAGTGTCCTCCTCTATTTCGTAGATTCTGCATTGACAGAAATTTTAAAAACATTGTCAGATATGAAAATCACACGGCTAAATCATTAAGCATGGCAATATTTATCTTTGAAACAATGAGATAGCTTGGATCAATGATTTGACCGCTTAAGCTAGTAAACTAGTATGATACCAGAACCTTCCTTGAATGTAAAGGAGAGTGCTAAAGCATGTTAAGTCCATTTTCTTACAATATTTGGCTTGTAGAGCAATAAAACGTATGCATTTTTCATTACATCCTGCTAAAGGATTTCGTATACGTCCTCTGTGTACCTACTTATTGCAACATTTTAAGGCGGTAGCCGGAAAATATACTACCACTGAGAAATTGGAGAAAGGACTTGTAGCACTTAGAGAAGTTATGTTAAACCTTCTTGTAGTTTATTTGTGCATGTAGAGGCGATTTAGAAGACTTACAGTGACAACTTAGTGACTTTAACAAATATTATGGAGCTCAAATCATAAGTTACGGAACTCAAACATCACCTCTCTTTTCTTTCGAAGCCACAAAAAGTTACAATAACTTTTTTTCAAAATTGATAGAAAAAATTCCGCCACGCCACTGATAATTGTCGGTGTTGTTGGTATGCAAGAAACTTTATGATGTAATCTTTGCGAAAACCATATGACGCAATTCTGTGATACCCGACAAATTTGACTTTCCATCATGTGTTCCATCTTTTGGAATCCAATACTTCTAGAACTTTTTTGAAAACGTTTCATTGGAAATTTATTACTACGCTTTTGACTTTTGAAAGACGATATTATTTAGTGAGTCTTGGCGCCACCCGCAAGCTTGCTCTATTTTCATTTTGAGGCCTTAAGTTCGGTAGTGTTCAAAAAACCACCTCCCTATAACTCGCAATCAAAGAACCCTCGTGAACAAATCCTTCTTTTTCATTTTTGAGTGTAAAATAATCTTCAGTCTAATCGTTGAGAAATTAAGTGCAGTGTTCTTACGAGGGTATGTATTGAAGGATCTATTTTTCAAATTTTCCCTCAAATTTTGCTAAAATTTTTGTGCATAATTCTCGAAAAATTAAATATTTTGAGGTAATTTTCTTTGCAAGACAACAAGATTTCTTCATTAGTATTGCGTTATGAACAAAATGAAAGATTCCCTAACGAATAATAGCTGCCAAAAACATAGTGCGGAATATATTTAGCTTCAACCTGTATAAACAACAAAATAGTTCAATCTACTTTTAACTGCTCGTCCGATTCAAAAAAAAAAACTTTCTTTTTAATGTAGGTGAAGGTAGCACCTCTGCTGTGATAAAGAAATGTCACTTAATGCAAGTAAGCGACAAAAGATCGTCATCGTGAAGTTTAGCAACAACGACAAAATACTTTCATTGTAAATCTTTTATTACTAAATTTACTATACTTGAGATGCGTAACTAAGGAATGAACCTTATCCGGTGAAGGTATCTTTTCCAATCATTTATGATATTCTTTAGCAATAAGATACGATTCGGTTACTCACAGTGGAAGGGCACCGTTAGGTAATTAAGCGACAAATAGGACGACGGGTAGTATTTCTTCAGGATTGTATAACTGCTCGGACATCAAGTATGTTGATCTACTCCAAAATTTAAAAAAAAATAGAAAATAAGTTCACGAATTTGATCTATTATTGCCACCAAAAAACGTGTGAAACTAGATTCAATATTTTAGTAGCATTATAGATCTCATAACCCTAAGGCATCGATTATTGACTGTTAGTGGCACTTTGCTCACTAAAAATACAGAAATTGCTGTATCCGACTCATTTTTAAGTGACAATAAAATGATGACTCAAGCTTTTAATGCAATAGCAAAACAAAAAAAAAAAAACAGTGATAATTAAAGGGAGTGGCTATTCGCACACTCTAATATGAGCTCAAGTTGTTGTTGCTAAAAGCTTTACTAAAGTATATTTTTAAGGATAAGAATGAGCCGAAGAAGAATATAAAGAAATGGAAAAAAAATAAATTTAAATCTTACTCAATAAGGAATAATGCAATGTTAGATGCTTTTGGCAGCAAACATACCCCACATATCATTACCTTTCTTTTGCATTAACTAGGTTCTTAATATAGAACAGAATAACACTAGCAGCTACAATCTTAGATACGTTGATTTATTACTGCTTTATATATATAAAGAGAAGTGCCATCCAGAGTGAAGGCAAATGGTGGATTGTGACCTAACCCACATATATTCAAGCTTCCCAGCTTAAAATTAAAGATGTAAAGAATCCCAAGCTGCAAATCATCCACCTTAGTGTTCGTCAAACTGTATGATTCCATGAGGAACGCGTATCTCCTGCGGTGTTGACCGGAAAAAAAAAAACGTTCCTTGAATTGTATTGTGCCAAAAAATGCATTGAGTAATATATAATACTCTTTCCGTTCCAATTTAATTGTTCTATGTAACTTATCACGCATATTATTATTGATGAGCAGAAAGAAAATGAGTTTTTTTGTGTGTATAGGCTAGATATACGTTTTTTTGTGTGTGCTATCTGCCAATTCAATGAAATTCTTCGATTATATATATATATATATATATATATATATATATATATATATATATATATATATATATATAAGAATAGTTAAAGCTGCATACATGCCTCAGTTTTCTTAAGAATCTCGGAAGTGAGATATATAGTAGTCACATAAAAGAAACAACCTCGATGCGTACAACAGACTACAATACACAAACTGTGTCTCCAAAGATTTAAATTAAAAAGAAAAAGAACTTTTAAACGTCAGGTAACTTAACCAAAGTTTACAAAGACCCGTAGCATATAACTTTACTAATTCCATAAATGATGATTATAAGGGGTTTCGAGGAGAATAATACATATCTATTCTCCAACATATGTTAATAACTTGTTGTTCGTCCATTGTATGGAGAGTAGATGTAGAGTAGGAGGGAGGAGGTATACATACGGTTCTTCTAGAAGAAATATGAAAATTTTATGTTGAGTTGAAAGTAAGAAAACATAGATTCGGGTGGATTTGAACCACGGAATTGATGTAATTTTATTTCATTACTCAAGATTAGTTGTTTGAAATATTAAAAAAAATGCAAGTGGTTTCAATGGATTAAACTAAATTTGTTTCTGTAATGTCGGATGAAACAAATTTCATGGAATTTGGTCTTACTTGACTGAATATAGCAATTAATTAAATTATACCACCATTTTCTTAATCTCGCCTATTAACCTACTGGCACCGTCACCACCTTCTTCATTGTCATTGCTATCGTACTACATTCACTCCATCATCACAACTACTACTGTCACCACAATTGTTGTCATCACCTCCACATTCAGTAGATCACTACACTCGTCGCCGCCACCAAATTGTCATAACCACAAAACAACCACCACCTCAATCACCAGTTCTAACACTGGTGTGTTATGTCAACATGAAGACAACCATTACCATCACTATCGTCATTATTAAACCACCGTCGTTGTTACTGCCACCAAACAATTATCATCACCACCCTGCTGATGCCGCCCGTCATCATCACTTCCATTACCACTAATCTCATTGTATCTCCACCATTGCAACCAACTGATTGTCATCACCACCATCGCCTCTATCTCTATCTTCACCAACTTACCACATTGATGTTCTAATACCACCATCACTACCGTTGTTACCATTACTATACCACCCCGCCACCACCATTAATGCCACACCATTACCACTATCTACGATGCCACACCACCACTGTTGTTGTTGCCACCACCATCATCTGTCGCCAAAACTGCTACTCGGTCACACCGTTATACCACCAGCACCACTATCACAATTATGATCACTAGGTCCCCCGACCACTACACCGCCACCTAGCCAATGCCACACAGCCACCACTATTGTTGCTACTTCCATATGTCATTATCATTACTTTCACAAACACTATTAGTATTGGCGTCCAATGAGCATTACCACTATTGCCGATGTTACTACCGCTAGACCACAACCAACCCCGTTGTGAATGCCACGCCGCCACCACCTTGATCACTTTCACGATCAGTTCCATTAAACCACCACTTATACTATGGCTATAACTTGCACACGACAGCCATCATGTAATGCCACCAGCACATGTGAAAAATATAGTTGCTTCAAAAGTAACTACCTTTCCATTTCTTTCATTCTCCAAACACACAACACAAGTCTCAGACTTGAATTCTCTTTTATTCCAACAAAAACAAAACGAGTTGAATTACAAAATTCAGTTCTGAAGTAAAAAAAATGTAATAAACGTGAGATTTGGTTGGAGAATATCGAGGGGCTATCATATTACTACTAGCGCGGGACTGTTCAGAGATTTAGGCGGTTGTGGAATCTTTTGTTTAATATTATTATCTCCAAAAAATTATATCGACCATCTTACTCCCAATGACACCAGAAGGGTATCATCTTTTACGAAATTGTTCAGAAAAAGTGTTAAAAAAAAAAAGCCAAGTGGCATAGATTATATATATAGCTTGTGGATTCTTTTGTTGATTACACTACAAGAAAAAATGCATTTAGCAACGGAAAAATCTATAGCTAAAAGCCCAAAATCCGTATCTAAAATTTTTAGCGACGGATATACCGTCGCTAAAAGTCCCTCGTGCAAACAGTTACTAAAAGTTTGGCGACGGAATTTTCAAATCCGTCGTCAAATATTGCACTTTTTGTGACGGATTTATTTATTAATTAGCGATGGAATATCCGTCGCTAATTATATTTTACGTATTTTAATTTATTTTCTATTTTGTGAATTTAGCGACGGAATAAATTTTTAGCGGCGGAATGTTCCGTCGCTAAATAAGAGTTTTGGTGACGGATATTCCGTCGCTAAAAAATTGATAAAAGAAACGCTTTTAGCGACGGAATTAATCCGTCCCCAAAAGTCAAAAAAAAATTTAAAATATTTTTTTATTTTTCTATTACCCAGACCTGTAATAAAAATTCCAATTATCAACAACGCATAATAATCAATACACAAAGAAATATATTCAATCAATTATAGAAAATACTCATGATGTACAAGCCGGGCAGGGGGGACAAGCTGGGACCAGGCATGAGAAGGGGCTCATCAGGTGTTGTCGAGTCCCGAATCTGAATCCTGCTGATCTGGGGCCAGCTCGGCATGTCCAACAGCAGTACCCTACTGATCCTGCTCCCTGATCATCCTTAGCACCACCGCAGCAATGCGCTGGATCTCCTCGTTATCCAACGGATGCTGAGGAGCCGGTGTCTGTGGAGGGGCAGTGAGGGGTGAGGACGCTCCTATCACGGCACGAGCAGTTGTGCTAGTAGGCCGCGTATGCAGCCTTTTGGCCGATTGATGACCTCCAGAGTATCCAACCATCGCTTCAACGCCCCAGTACTCGCACCCGTACTAGTGGACGCTAATGGCTGTCCGGCCTCCCTAAGCTGTTCATACAAGGCCTGCAAAAACAATGATTTAAACATATGTTAGGGCATTAATTAACGCAACAGACATTGAGGATAGAAAGAAAAAATTAACAACTTAATTAAACACATCGACTTACATCGATCCGTCGGGCAATATCTGAAATATAGTCGCCGGCCCGGGGCACCTCGTCCTTGTCCTTCTTCTGCACGTGAATCTGACTATATGTCAGAGCTATGACCTCATCCTCCTCCAGATCCGGGTTCTGGACCGCATTCATGTGTTGGACGATGTCGTGTGGCACCGACGCCCCCGTGTGTGTCGGATCTCTATTCTGTCTGTTCTCGGCCTCCTTCTTACTCTTGGCGTTCCAGCTTGGATCAGCAGCCCACCGATCTATCATCTCCCCCCATACAGTCGGAGATATCCAATATGGGGGATATGTCTTCATCTCCGTCATCGGGGCACCATCGAGCAGCATCTTCTTCCCCCGGTCCCATGCGTGGTGGAGCCATCGGCGGTAATTCTTGGTGATGTAAGAAAAGAAGGCCTGCTGCCTCAGTGCCTGCTGATCAGCCGAGTCAAATGTGAACCCCTCCTGTAAGGCATTCAATAACACAAATTAATTTAGAAAAAAAAAACTCTAATTAAACAAATACTATCACAGGAAAAAATACTTCAACGTACCAACCACTCCTCCCATAGGAACTCCCTCGTAACGGCATCTCAGTCCTTCCAGTACAGGCGTGGCTCGATGAATCGGCCCTTCACAATAACACCAATCTTCGTCCTCACCTAATTCTCTAGGATCCTGCCAAAGAGGAGCAATTTAGGCTTAATTGGGTTATGTTAGGACTAATTATTATTAATGAGGAGTAGTTTCAGATAATTATAGCTAATTAGTGTTGATTAGGACTAATTAGGGTTATGTAGTCCTAATTAGGGTTTAATTGTGCCGAGTAGTGCTGATTAGTCCTAATTAGGGCTGATTAGTCCTAATTAGGGCTAATTAGGCTTAATTACGTTATGTTAGGGCTAATTATTGTTAATGAGGAATTGTTTCGCATAATTATAGCTAATTAGGGTTGATTAGGACTAATTAGGGTTGTTTAGTCCTAATTAGGGTTTAATTGTGCCGAGCAGTGTTAATTAGTCGTAATTAGGGCTAATTAGGCTTAATTGGGTTATGTTAGGGTTAATTATTGTTAATGAAGAGTTGTTTTAGATTATTACAGCTAATGAGAGTTGATTAGGACTAATTAGGGTTATTTTGTTCTAATTAGGGTTTAATTGTGTCGAGTAGTGTTGATTAGTCCTAATTAGGGCTAATCAGGCTTAATTGAGTTATGTTAGTGCTAATTATGACTAATTAGGCAAACTATAATCAATATGCGCGTAATTGGGTTCATTTGAACTAATTTGGGGTAGTTACAACTAATTTGATTTTCATTGATTTCTTAGGGTTAATTAAAACTAAGTAGGCTCGTTAGAGCTAATTAGGGTTAATTGATTTATTAAAATATTGTTAATCAGGACTAATTAGGGCCAATTATAGCCAGTGCTGGAACAACAATGAGATTCCAGAGGGTGCATGCTAAAAATGTCACGTTAACCTAATTAACCTAAATTGAATGCACAGTCAACAATCTCAATTGCGACACCTCATATAGGGTGTTGATATGGTGTCTGATACGTGTCTGACACCTCCGAACACGTGTCCGACACGTATGACACCTACGGACACGTGTCTGACGCCTCTGGGCACTTGTCCGACACCCACCGACACGCACCTCCGGACACATCGACATACGTTGATTTATTTTTTAAATGCCGAACACCGTCGATCAGACGTCGTGTCCGTGTCTACGCTAACTAATAGGTATCTCAATTCAATTGGGTCATATCCTCTGTCAACAATCTCAATTCTCAATTGCTCAATACAATAAAAATTAATAAAAATCACGCATTCAATCCAATTGGGTCCCATCCTCCGTCTACAATCTCAATATCTCAAATGCTCAATGCACGATTAACAATCTATAATCATCAAGTAACAACCTAAAATCATCAATTAATAACCTAAAACCATCGATCAATAATCACAATTCTCAAATGCACAATTAACAACCTAAAATTATCAAACAAATGATCAATGTTTAAATGGAAAAAATGATTCAAAATGCACATATCCGATGCGCTTGAATTATTTCAATTTAGGGTTCGATTCGATTAGGGCATTTAATTTAGGGTTTAATTAGGGGGTTCTATTAGTTCAATTTAGGGTTCGATTGAATTGGGGCATTCATTTAGGGGGTTCAATTAGTTCAATTTAAGGTTCAATTGGATTAGGGTATTCAATTAAGGATTCAATTAAGGGTTCAATTAGTTTAATTTAGGGCTCGATTTGATTAGAGCATTCAATTTAGGGTTTAATTAGGGTTCAATTACTTCAATTTAGAGTTCAATTAGGGGGTTCTATTAGTCCAATTTAGCGTTCGGTTGAATTGAGGCATTCAATTTAGGGTTCAATAAATTTAATTTAGGGTTTAGTTGGATTAGGACATTCAATTTATGGTTCAATTAGGGGGTTCAATAAGTTCAATTTAGGGTTCGATTCGATTAGGGCATTTAATTTAGGTTTAATTAGGGTTCAATTAGGGGGTTCTATTAGTCCAATTTAGCATTCGGTTGAATTGGGGCATTGTAATTACCTGGGCACTCAACAACATTACACTTCAAACCTCCACCACAAACACACACACCTTGGACTAGCATAATAACTCAACATCACTCACACACAAAAATATATATACATGTACACACATTGTACACATATGTGAACTCATCTTTACACACACTACATGTTCACATATATCTCCATTACATCCATGTCACACTACCTCCCTTAACCTCACAAAGCACCAAAAAATGTCACTATGGCAGCCCATGGCTGCCCAGCCACCTCCGTCTCTCACGGCAACCATGGCTGCCACTTCCTTCACTCGATTTCTCAACCATGACAGCTTAATGATGTCACCCGCACGTCCAACTGCTCACAGTTCCCTTTTTCACACGGAGAAGCAAGGTATTGATGGCCCCTTGAATACACACAAATACAATATATCATATAAATATATCATATCAAAAAATACACACTGGCATAGAAAAATTAAAAAAAAAAGAAATTTGATGTGAGAAGTGAGACTATAATTACACAAAAACACCTAACATTCCACATCGTCCAAGTCTCAGCAGGAAACCAAAAAATAAAAAAATTTGACGGACAAGGAGGACAGAGAGGAAGTCAGAGACATACCTTCGAAGCAAAGCTACCGGAGATGAGTAGGGTGGTCGCGGGTGGTCGCTGGAGGTCCCCGATGGTCGCCGGAGGTCCCAAATAGTCTTCGGTGGCGGCGGCTGTTTGGTGGTGTCGTGGGTGGTCGTGACTGTTCGATGAAGCAAAGCTGCTGGAGATGAGTAGGGTGGTCACGGGTGGTCGCTGGAGGTCGCCGGAGGTCCTAGATGGTTTTCGGTGGTCGCGACTGTTCGATGGCTGTCGCGGGAGGTCACCAGTGTCAAAGGTGGCGCGGCGTCAATGGGGTGTCGTCGGCAGTGATGGAGGCTAACCGGAGTTAGATTGCCGGTGGGTGGAAACGAGGATAGAGAGATAAAAGGAGGAAAGAGAGAGAAACGGGGAGAGAGAAAATGCAGATCTGTGTTAATTAAAGTCCTTTTAGCAACGGAATACCTCGTCGCTAAAAGTTCGTTGGTCAAATAAATTTTATTCGACGGATTTTTTTAGCGACGGTATTATTCCGTCGCTTAAAAATATTAAAAAAACTCAAAAATTACAAATTTTATAAAAATATTTAACGACGGGATCCCCATCGTTAAAATCATGTTGTCAAAAGTCCGTCGGTAAAGATTTTTACCGACGAATTTTTACCACGGAGTTTTCCGTCGCTGAAAGAGCTTTTGGCGACGGAAAGTATTCCGTCACTAAATCTATCTTTTCTTGTAATGTTATCTTCGAAATATATTGATCAGAAGGGTATCCTTTTTTACTAAATAATAATAACAACCAATAGCTAGGGCGCATGTGATACATGCGAAGAATAAGAGAAAAGAGAAAGTTATAAAGAACTGAAAGTTATATATTTTAGATGATGATTATTATTCTTGCTTTGTTAAAAATATTAAATTCTTAGTTCATAGTTATTGAGTGGCATCTTCTACATGGGGTGAGTCACATGCGGTGCATGTGCGATGTGTAATTCACCTAGCATGCATTTTAATCGTCCGGCCTAAGCACATGATTACAAAATTTCTCAATATGTATTTGTCAAAGATTAAGTTGATCTCATTTGATAGTAAGCTAAAAATTACCTTTGTATATTGACGGCTATGAAAGTAAAACAATATAAAAAGGACATCATGTTGGTAGATTGCTTTGAAGACCTGTCATTTTTCACCTGCTATGCTATGGTTGACATTTCAATTTCACAAAGTATGTCAGGATGTGTTTACTTAAATAATTTCCAACCTCCAATAATAAAAGATTAATAGTTTCAAACATGCGGATTTTTGCTCTCTAATAGCTTACACTTGTCTCAAAAATATGAATGTAACATCAAAACTACCTTGCTATACCAAAAGCAACGTTGGTTTTATACATAACGAGTCACCATGGCATACAGGTGCAACAATTAAGTTAATATTATAAATTTTGTTAAAAAAATTTAAATATTACGTATAAGTGTTTATTATTGCATTCGGTGAAATAAGTTTTAAATTATAAAAGTCAGGCATGTTATATAAGTACTTATTTACTATCTAAGCTTTTGTGTTTTTTGCCATATATCGTGGCACACGTCTTTCATGTGCAAATGAAATGTTTTCCATAATATCAAGCATGTATTTTGACTACATTTTTTGGAGTAATATTCAAATTTTAAGAAGCAAACATGTCCTCTTAGGTAGTTATTTAATATTTAGATGTTATGTTTTGTGTTACTTAGAAAAAAATTTATGATGCCAAGTCAATATTTTAGGTAGGTGGTAATGAAAACACGTGGTGTTACAAGAAAAAGAGTATTCTCTTTATATATAGTATAAATATAACACTAAAACAACCTTGTAGCAACAAAAGCTGTGTCAGCTTTATTTATATGTTAAACCAATATCTGTATCACATGCGATGCTTGTACACAATTAGAGAAAAAAGAAGTTATAAAAAAGTGAAAATTACCTAGTTTACACATTCGTTATTACTGCTTTCTTTTCTTCAACAGTTTTAAGCTCTGGGTAATAATGTCAAGTCGCATTGTCAAGATGCACCACTTGCCATTACTTGAACGAGTTTCAGTTTCACACTAAAACGGTGTTATACCAACTCAGTAATTCATTTTATTTTATAATTAGTACCATTGGGAAGGCACGAGTGATGCATGTGTGATGTGTAACCCGCATATCATTTTTATTATTTTGAGCTAACGCACATCATTGTAAACTTCTTCACTCAATATGCATTTAGACAAAATTGCTTTCACTTGATAGTAAGCTAAAAATTATATTTGGATATTGGCCTTGTGAAAGTAAAATATATACAAAAGATATCATGGTGGTTGATTGCTATGGAAATTTTGTAAACTGGAGAAAAAAAACTCGTTGGCACACAGTTTTTGTATTTTTTTCTTTCAATTTTGAAAATCAGTTTTTAAAACAGAGCTGTTTTTAAAAACTCACATTTAGGAGTTTTGGGTTTTATTTTGAAACCATCACCACCATCATCCACCCACCGCCAAAGCCACCGCCACCCCTACTGCCCGCCGCCCATTGATCGCCGCCGGCCACTGGTAGCCACTGCAGGCAGCCGGCAGCCACCTCCACGTCCCACCACCACCACCGCAAATCACCACTAAAGAAAAAATTCAAAATAAAAACTGGATAATTAAATACCCAAAAAGAAAAAACTCAAGATAAAAACGGGGTAATCAAACACCCATTTGTTTTTGTAAAAAATAAAAATTAAACTGATTTAGTTTTTGAGTTTTTGAAAACAAAAAACCAAAACTGAAAGTGATTTCAAACGCTACCTTACTTTACAACTTATGTCATGACGCAGGGGTTCTAATAACCAAGACTAAAACCTAAATTCTCTTTCCCTCGTTCGGCTATAATCCATACCCAATGTAATTCATTATTGGTTATTACCTGTAGGAGGGAACAGAAAAAGGGGTGAGTTTTTGGGAGTTCAGTAAGGTCACTCAAAAATCCAGAAGAAGGAAAACAAACGATTATCAGATTCACTTCAAAAACGATAAGGGAAAAGATTCTACTCAATCCCTAAAACCAGATATAGAGACATAAACAATTTTAATTACACTGAAACAATGCAGATGACATTGGACATGAGTGGATGCAAAGCCACACAAGCAGTGCAGGGAAATACTTAGCAAAGCCGCATAGGCAGCTCACTAATAATGTGGTTACATATGCATATGAACACTAGCTAGACCATTAAGGTACTAGCATCTCCAGCAATAACAAACCATTCTTATATCACTCCCGATACAGACCATCCTTATAACTCTTCAATACACTAATTCATGTCAATATGCAGAATGCAATAATTGATAATACAATGAACAAATAAATACTCAACGAGTAATAAATACTGAGCATTGATAATGATTTTCAAAGCATTCTAAAGCGTACATTTTGTAAAAATATTGCGGGTCACTGTTTTGGACTTTGTTTAATTTTTGCGCTAACTATTTATAAAAATTCGGATTAAAATCTGCTTAAATAGTTTCTACCTTTCGTGATAATTACAAGTACTGTTCAAATTATCACACCCACTAACTCACCTTAAAACACACACTTGTCTTCTACCTTCCTATCGAGCACACACACTCATTTTACACACCCACGGCCTCTTCCAAACACCCTCAAAACACACACACACACACACACACACACACACACATATATATATATATATATATATATATATATATATGTATATATATAATTACACCTAAACACATAAACTACTACACCATTACACAATTAATATGAAAAATCACACGCCGGAAGAACACACACACTCACTGACACACTGAAACACACACTAACCCACATTGACTAAAACCCACACAAACTCACACACACAGACCCTCGACAGTACACACAAGCACACACTCGATTCACACACAGAAGCTGCCATGCTGCTGCCTCCCCTACCCCTTTCCGGCAAGAACACAAACACACACACACACGCATAGCACCTAAAATACACAACAGTTTATATGTCCACACACTGAACACACCGAAAACACACACTAAAGCATGCAGTAAGGAGTAGAAGAATTATCCTTCGAGAATTCTTCCAAAATTCCTAATCCTCTCTGATTTTTCCCTTACCCGAATTCCCTTTTTTCCCTCTCCGTTCCTTTCTTTTTTCTTTTTTGTTCTCTGTCTTAGTCACTGTTCTCTTGTTTTTTTTCTTTTTTCTATTGGTTTTGTTTTGCCTAAATTTCCTTTCTCTTCTCTTTTCTTTTAATTTACTATTAATTAAAAAAAAAGAGATCAAATTAGTCATTGAAAAAACAAGTAAGATGTGTCATTTTCTTAGAGCAAATTTTCCCACAATTTGACACATAAGTTTCAAGTTCTCCAAAATTGCATAATAGCCCTCCAAATTTTCCATCTTACAAATGGCCCTGAAAGTTTCAAAAATTATATTTTTGACCCAAATTTCTTTTAAGTTTTGATACTTTACTAATACTCGAGTATCACTCAAAATTATCGCCCGTTTATTTTTTCAAACGTAGATGGTTATTTTAACCCGCTCCCAAAGTTTGGGATATTATAATCACATCCTCACTATTTTTGTGGGCTTACATGTATAAGCTAGGGGTGATTTCACTCATCTTCTGGACAGATGTGGAATGATGAACCCTAGGACTTCTTCGAATAAATCCAAAGCAAAGTAACGTATTGATTTTCAGAGAAAAACATAGCGCCAAACAATGTTGGTGATTGCTACAACAAACACCAATCGTCTTGTGCCATATTAGGATAGACAGGTTTCCCCTCAAAACCTAGCTTTGCGTGATTTATCAAGCAATAACTAAATTTTGCACTTGGCATTGGCCAATCTTCTTCTTTATCACAACGTTGGTCTACGAGTCGTTCCGCTTATTTAGAATGATAGTTGCCCTGTCCTCATATTTTTCTGCTGTGTGTGTGTGGGGGGGGGGGGGGGGGTTAGGGGTTTCAAGTAGTCGATTTTACCAACAAGATACAGAGACTTACCTCACATTTAGAATTACAATTACGCATAATTTATCGTGTTAGTACTTATTCACTTTAAAACCAGTAATATCCACTTTGAAGGGATACCTATCCCATCAAACTATGCAAATATATAAGGAAAAATTGCATAAAATACCCCTGTGGTTTGGGGTAGTTGCAAAAAGACCCTCGTTGTTACAAAAATTACAAAACGAAACCTGTGATCTCAAAAGCATTGCAACAGACGATTTCTGTAACGAAATAAAAAAAATAGTCCAAAATACCCTTGTATTTAAACCATAACATTATCTTTGTACACCAGAATTCTCGAGCAGAGGGGCGGCATCACCACCCTGGCCACACCACCACGGTGCTACCAGTCGAGCTTGCCCTTCATCGACCACAAGAGCAAGCCCCCCCTCTCTCTCAAAATCATGAAGCCCCTACCACCACCAGCTAGCCATGCTCGACGTCTCCACAGCCCCGCACCGTGATTTGAAACATTGCGATCTAAGGTTTCAACCCCAATCAAGAGGTTTCAATTGCGATATGGGGTTTCAATCATAGATCTAGCGTTTCAAAATTGTAGATCTACAATTACGCCAGGCATTTGTGCTATTAATGTTGGATTGTTGACGTAGGTATGTGGTGTTTTAAGCGTGGTGCAGCGGTGGTGTACAGATGGCAGCGGTTGGACTGGGCGGTGATCGGGATTACGGCGTTGCGTGGTGATGTCGTTGGCGGCAACAATGCCTGGGATAATTATAGATCTAGGTTTTTTTTTTGAATTCTTGGTTTTGGAAGCTTGAGGCTTGTGGTTTGTGAATCAGTAGGTGGGCAGTGCAATTGGCTAGGGTTGACGGTGGAATTTAGTGGTGGCACAATTGGCTAGTGTTGACTGCGGGCTTGGTGGTGGCAAAAGTGGCTAGGGTTGACTGCGGGCTTGGGGGTAATGACAGGATGGTGATGCGGAGTTCGTGATGGGCGGAAGCGGCAGGTGATGGCGTTGCACAAAATGGGCGGTGGTGGAAGTGGATGGGGTTGGGTGAGGGTAACGGCTAGGGTTTTGGTTGGTGGCTAAGGTTAGTGTTTGCTTAAGTTGGAGAAGAAAATGGGACTGGGTGGGAGAGAAAAAAAGGGAGGATAATTTAGTCTTTTTATTATATTAAAATATATCAAAAGCATTTTTTAAGAAAGTGAACATCACGCTCTGTTAATTCGGACGATTTTTCTAACGGTTTTAACAAAATTAACACCACAGGTATCGTTTTGTAATTTTTGTAACAACGAGGGTCTTTTTGCAACTATCCCAAACTACATGGGTATTATATATATATAGGGAGCCGATTCACACCCACCGGTGGAGAAATAATAATTTCTCCACCATAAATCTAGCCATCCACGTGTACTCGTGGATGGCCCAGATCTCTTTCTTTTTTTTTTTGAAAAAGTTGCAACCGCCACTCTTTTAAGCGGTTGCAAAATTGACAAAAGTGCCGCCCACGAATTCGCACACCCAACCGCTACACTTTGTAGCGCTTGCACTGTACTTTTTTTAAGATTTTTTTAATGAAAAAGTGGGGCCACTTAGGGTTTTTATTAATGAAAATTATTTTTTAATGAAAAAGTGGGGCCACTTAGGGTTTTTTAAATGCAAAATTGTTTGACGGATTCCAACCGCTACTAAGCGTAGCGGTTGGGTGGTGCAAAAGAAAAAAAAGTGTAATGATTCCAACCTCCACTCTTTGTGGAGGTTGGAATCATTACACTTTTTTTGCTAACCACATAAAAGTATAGCGGTTGGGATGTCTCTTTGTCCCACACACGAAGCAGGAAAAAAAAACACACACACATGAAGCAAAGCAGGGAAAAAAACACACAAAGCGAAGCAGGAAAAAAAACACACAAAAAAGTAATGATCCCAACCTCATAAAAGTGTAGCGGTTGGGTGTTACCGTGGCCCCGTGATGACCAACTGCAATAAAGTGTTGCGGTTGGACCGCTACACTTTGTTACGGTTGCATGTGCTCCCGTGAGCCCCCAACCACTAGTCTTTCTTGCGGTTGGGATTTTTTCGGGTTGGCAGGGCATTTTTGTCAAATTTTGCAACCGCTGCTCTTTCCAGCGGTTGCAACTTTTTCAAGAAAAAAAAAACATATCTGAGCCGTCCACAAGTACACGTGGACGGCTAGATTTATGGTGGAGAAATAACAATTTCTCCACCGGTAGACAGGGATCAGCTCATATATATATATGGGTCGTGATCCATTGATAGCGCTAGCAAGTTGCTAGCGCTGTTTTGCCGTCCGCAACATAATATAGCGGACTGTAAATTATCGTCCGCTACATTATGTTGCGGACGGTGAAAAAAAGTGCTGTTGTGGCACGCGATCTGGCCGTCTATTCTCGGCCATGGACGGCCAGATCGCGCTAGCAACTTGGGTTAAGTTGCTAGCGCTATCAATGGATCACAACCCTATATATATATATATATATATATATATATATATATATATATATATATATATATATATATATAGGGAAAACGAATATGTTGTTAGCCTTTGGCAAGTTGCCTAAGGCTAGCGACAAAAACTACGTAGTTTTGACAAGTTTTTTACAATTTCTTTTTTCCTCTTAATACCCTGTCATTCTCTGGCTCTCATTGTATGAGCCGATTCTACACACACCACACGATCCCCATCGCCGGCAATGTCGCTGGCCAGCCTCCACACTGGCAACCCACCAAGCCGACCATCAAAAACCAATAACCCACCATTGCCAAACCTCTCTGTTCCCATGACATAAAAGATTCAGCCATTGCCGCCTCGCCAAATCGCCTACCTCCGTTGTCCGGCAACCAATGTCCTGTCTCCACCCTCCACCTCCAACCTTTGACTCTGTTCCCTCCAACCACCACCGCCAACATTTCCCACAAGAACCATGGATCAAAATCAAATGGGTATTTAAACACTCAATATGTTGTGCCTACATTTCGACTAATTGATTTGTTTAAGAGTCAAATTGAGTTTTATGATTTTCAGATGATGGAACCATATTAGACTAGATTGTTGTTAAGAAGATGGCTATGGTCGTGGCCTTCAGCGGCAGGTGGGGTGACTGTGGTAGGTGGCTAATCGATGGTGAGGTGGGTGTTCAATCTGTGGGGGAGTGAGGTAGTGATGGAGGCTGTAGGGTGGGTTTATGGCTATAGTTGTGACCGTTGTTTTGTTGGTAGGGTGAGGCAACCGGTATAGGTTGCAATCGATGGTAAGGTGGGCGTTTGATTAGAGGTTGGACAGTGAAGATCTGGTGTGTGTGTGTGTGTGTGTGTGTGTGTGTGTGTGCGCGTGTGCGTGTATGTGTGTGTGTGTGTGTGTGTGTGTGTGTGTGTGTGTGTGAGAGAGAGAGGGGTACAGAAACTAGTGAGAGAGGTGGAGTTGGAGACCTGTGATGACAGTTAACGTTAATTTGTCAAAGGAAGAAAACAAATGTAAAAATAGAGGGTCAAAACTACGTAATTTTTGTCGCTCGCTTTCTCCTATATAGAAAAAACGAATATACTGCTAGCCTTAGGCAAGTTGGCTAAGGCTAGCGATTAAAACTACGTCGTTTTAATCTAACTTATAATTTTTTTTCTCTCTTTCCCGTCATTCTCTCTCACATCAGATTAGCCTAACCACCACTGCCTCGGCCAATCCCCTTCGCCGGCCACCATCGCCGCCCGCCTCTACACCGGCGACTCACCAACCCCATCATTACAGATTAGTTATCCACCACTGCCAAGCCACATAACCTCCTGCGAGATCAGCAATCGCTGCCTCAAACAGCCTCCACATCGGCGACCCACCACTGTGGCAGATCAGCCAATCCCCAACTGTAAACCTCAATTCGCTTCGTATACAACTCTATTATTCAAAATTCAGGCACAACATACTGGGAGCACTTGATTGTTCCATCAATCAGAAACTATAAGACTTTAATCCATTATATTTCAAACAAACATATATACCCACGAAGAAAATCTAGTGTATTTGCAACGGTTGAACAAAGGTGCGGTGGGGTTGGGTATTTCCGGTGTGCGGGTGACGGGTGGGGACGCGTTGCGTTGTGTGTGCAACGGTTTGTGTTGATGGGGGTGGTCATGGATTTGGTTTGGGGGACAGGCGGACAGCGTATGTATGTGCGAAGGTGGTCTATGTTGCTTTCTGTGAAGTGGTGATGGAGCAGTGCGATGGCTGATGGAGGTCGGTGGCGGTGGCGGCTGATGTGGGTGCGGATTTGGGGTGTTGGATGGGGTTGGGTTCGAAGGTGATTGTCGTTAGCAACGGAGCAGTGAAGAGGAGAATTGTTGTCGGCAACGAAGGTAATTATCGCCGGCTTACTAGTTGTTTATGGTGTGGGCGGTGAAGATTGAGCGTCACCCGCGATGGGGAGGCGACGAGTTGATGCCGGCGATTTGGGGCGGCGACGGGTTGAAGATGGGATTTGGGGTGGCGAAAGGACTCCCTTGTTTAGGGCTCGCATGTTGATAGCGGTGACAGATGACGACCGGCGACAAAGGCGGCAAATGGAAGTGGCCAGTGTGGAGGGTGGCCGACGATGTGGCGACTGTTGGCGTGTGCATCTGACAAATGAGAGGTAGACAGAAAAAACAGGGAAAAACAAAAAGAATCATAAAAATTAGACCAAAATGACGTAATTTTAGTCGTTAGTATTAGACAACTTGTTTAAGTTAATAGTATATTATTTTTTTATAAATGCATATATATTATTATTGTATATATTTTCCCGATATATAAAGCAAAATCTCTAGTTTCATTTATCCTTTCTTCTAATTTGAACTCCATAACATAATATACTTCGACAAAAACTCGAAAGACAGTTTCACTTGAACAAAAAGGGTGGGCTTTAGAATTTCCACTTTCAGCGGATTCTATAGGCAAAGAGCTCCAAAAATGAAATTGACATGGAAGAAGAAGCAGAACAAGAACAACAAGCGCCCTATCGCCACCTTATCAGCCCTCCCTTTCGACCCAGATGAAAAAGAAGGGCCCAAAATTGATCGAAACAATGAAGCCGGCGGTCACATAGACTTGGCTTCTGATGATGATGATAAGACTACCGAGCTTGCCGAAGCCTTTCGAGCACAAGGGAACAAGCTCGCTGAGGTAATGTTATATCATCTTTTCTGTATGGCGTTTTACCAATTTTGATCAATACTTCAAGAATTCCCGCAATTACTACTTATCGATGAGTTCCTTTCTTGGAGGTACGAACATGTGTAGTTGAGCAAAGTTTACAATCTGACGTGGTCATGAAGAAGAATTGAAAAATAAATATCTTTTGATTAGAATTTCTGTTTTGTAATCATAGCTTGAATGTGTAGATAAGTGTGAAGGCAAAATTGTGTAAGTACCAGTGGACCCAAACAATGCGAATTTTTGCCTTTTTTGGTGCTATGGGACATTCAATTGCATTGCGTCGAATGAAATTCATGGCTAATCATCTGCTGATTTGTTGGTTTTTTGTCTGTGTAAACATTTGCTTTTTTTTGGGTGCAATTTTAGCTGTGCCCATGTTGAAACAGCGTTGTGATTTTAGTGTGCCAATTGCTGCAGGCAATCTTTTAAGTTCCAGCCATCAAGGTTATATGTATTTGCTCATGATTTTCTTTTTGGTAACGGGTAAATTTTGCTTCGTATTCAAAATAACAAAGAGCAATTATTACAATTCTCAAAGCCCTAGGATTTCCATCTTTGAGCCAGCAATACGGCTATAAAGTCCTCAAAACTAGACAATCCCCAAAGAACACTAAAGCTACACTTTTTAAGCTAGCAGAACTTGGTCTGAATCCCCCATTGTTGTCATAAGGTCTCATTTTGCAAGGTACGAGATTGGTGGCTTTGGATCGTATCATTTTCTCTATGTATTGTAGAAAGATATATGTTGGCTACGTGGTATATCTGAAAATCCTTGCATTTCTCTCCCCCATAGGCAATAGAGTGGTTGCTATGGTGAGTCTTCTGGTTTTTGCTACCATTGTTTTGCCAGAAAGGCTGTACATGGCAAAAACAAGTTCATCTTCCAAACAATTAACAATCTGCTATACTTCAGCAGCGTAAGAGCACGCAAAGAAGAGATGAGAGATAGATTCAAGCGGCCTGTGGCAGAAGGCACAAGTATCATCAGTTATAAGCCCCCATCATTTAGCTTGTTTTTGGTAGTTAGCCTTCTTGGTAATTAGTCTCCTTTTACTGATTATCCAGGATATAAAGGTGCATCTAGGTTACCGAGTCAGGTGGCCATACCATGGGGTGCAAATTGAGAGTGACTTTAGGAGCTATGACTCAGGTATAAGCCCAATGGGCTTCATATCTTTCAGGTGTTAGAGACCAGCAAACTTACTTTTTCTCTACAGGTTTGGGGCAGAGATCAGAAAGAATGGTGGCTAAACAACTCTTAGTGCATAAGAAACTTGGGCGGGACAAGCAAACGTGATCCATTAATTGCATAACTAAGCTTAGCTTCTTCATGAGTAACTGCATCATATATGATTATCGATCCGAATCTAGTATTATCACAGGTCTCAGAAGATACTTGAGCTTAAGGATTTTTCTCCACGTCCAGGAAAATTACTCCCAGTTGCATTAGTCCATAAGCACTTGTGCTTTAACATGTACATATGGCACCATTTTGCCCACGAGCACAATACATCCTTCCTCCGAGCTATATCTCACACTTGTCCAAGTATGGCTGCCTTAATCCAGCAAATCAGGTATTTAGGTCCCAATCCTCCTTCAATTTTTGGGCAACAAAGGTCTTCCCAAGCTGCTTTGGCCTTAGTAGTTTTCATGTCTCTTCCAGACCAAAAGAGGCCTTGAAGATAGTTTCTACTTAAGCTAGGACGTCCTTTGGAAGGAGAAAAATGCCACTCAGATAGATATGGATGTTTAAACTGAATGGATTGTACCAGCTACTGTCTACCAGCATAACAAAGAAACCCTGGAAGTCCAGCTTTGTATGTCGTTTAATTGTTTACTGACAAGGTCCCTGCAGTAATCAGCCTTAAGTCTTGTGGATATGAGAGGAACACCTGAGTATTCCACTGGAAAGTTTCCTACAGACATGTTCATGGCTTGAGCAAGCGCAAGTTGCTGAAGTCCATCCATATCCATAGCACTTTTTGGATAAGTCACTCGGAGTCCAGACATCTAGCCACTACAAACAGGTCATGAGCAAAAGCGATATGGTTATTGTGAATTTCCCTGCATTTCGGATGACATGTAAAGTAAGTATGAGATGCATAGGAATCAAGCAGCCAAGAGAAATCCATGAGGAGAATCAATAGGTATTGGGATAGGGGATCTCGTTGTCTCCGTCGTCTGGTGCTAGAAAAGTATCCTTTCAGCCCACCATTGAGGCTAATAAAAAAATGAGGAGTGGTAATACACAGGCTTATCATTTTGAATCATATATGGAGGGAAATTCAGAGCACATGAATGTCCAGTAGATGATGCCTTTGAATAAGTGTCATATGCCTTTAGGAGATTGATCTTGAGTGCACATCGTGGATGACGTCTATTGGTACTTTGTATGATAACTATGAAGAAGTTCCTGCATTAGTAAAATGCTTATACACCCCATTTTATAGGCCTTATTTCATATGAGTATCATCGGCCTTGTTTAATTATTTCAATTCAGTGTAGTAGGTGTAGTCTACTTTGTCTAGTTCAGTAAGTTAGTCCAGTCAGTTAGGGCTTAACCAAGGTCAGAGTCTAGATAGGATAGAGAGTCTGGTAGTTAAATTGATCTTAATTTGGATATTTGTCCCAATTTCATATTTACCACGTGTGATTAATTAAAAAGGTAGTCTTTTCCTTTTAGAATTGGTTTAAAAGTAAATTAAGAAGGGAAAAAGTACGGGCGGATTTTTTTAATCTAAACCGGGTGGTTCTCCTTAATGATTTAAACGTACCGGCCTGTAAGGGTATTTTGTTCTTTTTAGTCTTTCTTGGTCTTGTTTTGTGTGAAAAGGGATTGCCAACTGGTCTCTTTTTGCAATTCTTGTGCTTTCCAGGCCCCTAGATAAACAGCCTTAGGTTGCCCCCAAAAGGTGCAGGAATGAGAGAGAGAAATTCCCCTAGAGGCTGCCAGTTTCTGTGAGAGATGGACTAGAAAGTCCTTTCTTCCCTATACTTGTGTGTGCGCGCACATTCTTGCATTGCATCACAACGCATTGCGGATATTTCTAAGTCGACAGCTTGCCAGTCCAAATCAAAAGATACATCTCTCTACCCTATTCTTTCACTTTCTTTAGATTAGGTTAGAATAGTGGTAGCTAACTCCCTTCCCACAAACGAATTTGGGTCCACAAAGTACAAAAAATAAGCTCTCTAACAACTAGAAAAAGTTGATTTGAATTAGATTTCTAAAATCTGTAGACCAAGATATAGATCGCTTGTACTAGGGTCAGAACTACGTTTTTTATCCTGATTTGTCCAATCTGGTATGTAGGCGATTCAACCCCTGATGTTCTAGTTCAAACCAAAATTAGTTTTAATTTAGGTTTTGCTTTCATATTATTTTATTTTGGTTAAAAGTCAAATAAAAACAAGCAGAGACCGTATAGGGTCTGATGGGGTGTTATCCTAACACATTCCCATCGTATGAATTACTCTCCAAATCCGAATCTCCGGTTCCTTAAGTTTAGAGGGCTTTATTTGACATTTAGAGTCGAAGTAGGTTTTTCTTGTGTTCTCTGTTAATTGTTTAAATTAACCCTAAAAAATGAGATGGCGACTCGAAAAACTTTGTTTCCTTAGGATGTGACAACAATGCTGCTCCCATGAACAGAGGCAGATTATCTTTTATCAACCAGGTTTGGCATATCAGCTTTCAATCTAGTAACCATAGTTTGGAGATGATTTTTTAAATTACGTTAAATCACGCAATAGGATATAATATCCTTCATTTCTTATGGGTTTTGGACCTTTGGAAGTAAGGACGGTAAAGTTCCATTATTTCAGTACTAACCCTCTGTGGAAAAACCATAGACTGCTGTGGTGATGTCGTCACCTACTATGTCCCAGTTCTTCTGAAAGAAACCTGAAGAAAAGCCATTCAGACCTGATGCTTTCTTTGGGTTATTATGAACATAGATAGCTTCTTTAATATCAAATGTAGTGATAGGAATTCACGCTTTGGCCACTTCATCTGATAGTCTACACCTCACAAGAGGTCTTAGTCTATATTATGAAATTAAATTCTATCCTTTCTTTCTCCTTAACTCGGGACACAAATCTTCGTCTATTCTTTTGCTCTTTGATGTTTCTGGCGTGAGGTTGTGGCTGATAAGGAACCCAGTAAGTTCCTCATGGCTTCTTGTTGCACGGTCTTCACTTTCAAGCCCAGTCCCATTAGGTGCAATACTCAGAATTTTGTTTCTAACTCTATTGGCTTGTACTTAATTGAAGAAGAAAGCAGTGTTTCTGTCTCCTAGCTGCATCCATTTGAGATGTCCGTTTCATTAAAATCTCCTCCTCAGCTAATGATTGTTGTATAAGGTTGAAACGTGCTTCTCTTGTTTTTCAGTATGCTCTACCTCTCTTTCCAGATAATGAAACTAATAACAGTTTTGCAGCTTGCCTAAGGCCTTAGTTCTGGCTGCTCATTCTCATGTTTGTTTTATCTCCCCTTAAGCTTCTGAAGTAACCAGACATCAACAGTCTGCAAATGTCACCCAGAACAACCTCCAATTGGCACCTTTCTTTGACCCTTTAGTGCTCAAACCCTGGCTACCTCTTATACCTTGAGCATTACGTTCTTATAATAAAACTTCAGGGGACATAAGAAGTCACAATCCACTTGACGGTCAGGACCAAAACTCTTCTCCTTTCTCTGCATCTTCCGTCGTTCCCCCTGTTCATGACCAAGAGCTGAGTGCAAGACTTGCAAACTTTTGGTTGCCTTTAGCTACCATGCCATGATGACTTTGACATCTTATGGATTCTTCAAGCAAACAAAAGCATGGACGATAAGTTTCAAAGCTATGCCTCGGAAAAATCCCTAAGAAGGATTTTAGGAGTCGCCATCTTATTTAACTGAGGGAAAATAAGAAAAACCTAAAAAGTGATTCTAAAGGTGTCCAAGAAGACAACTGCTCTATCAAAACCAAGAGATGGGTCCGGAGACTAAGTTACGCAACGCGAAGGTGTTAGGCACCCGCCGTGCCTTTTTGGACTCTACTTCGTTTTTAATGATTTTTGGCCTAAACAAATATTGAATATATGACAAGACTCACCCTAACCTGATTTTTATTATTTATTTTTATTTTGGCTTGGATTTAACAATTGTGGTCAAGTAGCCTACGTATCCGATTGGACTAATAGCAATCAAAACCACCGGAATTTGACACTGGTCCTATGGGATGTAGTCTGCAATTCGGGACTTCAGAAAATGTAAAAGACTCTTTGTATTTTTGAATAGAAAGGTGACTACGGGATAGGGAGACAATCTACGTGATTTTCTACATTAGAAAACTAGTAAAATTACCTCTTGACTGTGCTGGCCTAGTAGACTTGGGGATTCCTTATGATGAATCCATGATGCATGTGACTTGTTTATAAATAAGTGAATATGAAGTGCTAAATTCTCCTTAGAGATGATCTACCACTTTTATGAAAGAAATGGTATAAAAGCTCTGTGGAGAAAATGCTTGTCCTAAAAAATGAAGGCCAAGGGCCCCATTTATAGTTGTCTGGGATGCTAGAAAGGGTAAAGATGCCCATATCAATGTGATTTGATGATAAGACATAATATTTAATAAAAATCGCAGACTAACAAAAGTCAACTAACCGGCCGGTTTATTCCTGAATTTTTGTATACTTCATGACAAGTTTCAGGCATTATCATGTCCTAAAATAGGTAATATCTTGATTAACGCTTCCCATGTTCACACCAATCACTTTGTATCTCAAATTGATCCTCAAGTCTCCAAGTCAAAGCTACCTTCTTGACTCTAACCTAACTTGGGTTAACCTTAACTAACTAGGCTTGTTATCCAATGGAGCGGGCCTAATTAATTTGGGCTAAAGTGACTGGATTAGACTGGACTAAGTGACAGACTACTGGATTGGACTTACTAAGCTGAATTAATTAAATAAAGCCTATTACTTATTATCACGCTTACACCCAACATTAAATAATAAACTTTATTAATTAATAAAGCCCAAGATAAATGATTAAAAATATAAAATAAAATTACAAAAATCGGGATGCCTACAAAGCCCCTCGGTGAGGGAGCTCATATGCAAGCGAACATCGTCGAAAAAGAAAGACAAGGCATTTTTATAGTGGAAATACGAAAAAAGACCACATGACTAAAGACCGACTCGAAGACACACACAAATATGAGGTTGAACCTTTGCGAGGCTTCCCACGTATCCCTAGAATAGAATCAGACCAATGCAGTTCAGAAAGAGGTGCCGTTCAAAGTCGGAGCCAACAATGCGTACAAACAGATGGACGTTTAGGCAATCGAAAAAGACCTATGCGTGAAAATCGGAGCCATCGACGCTTGGTAGCGATTGGACACTTCATGTGTAGAGGTCAAAGCCAACAACGCGTAAAAGCGGATGGTCGTTTAGGCGCACATAGACAAACTCATGTGCAAAAATTGAAGCCAACAACGTTCGGTAGCGGTTGGTTGCTTTGACACTATGGAAAAGGTATCTGTAGAGAGGGTGCACAGGAATTTCTGTGGATACGCCAATTGAACTGGAATTGGGCTGAGAACGAAACTGGGATAAGGAGATATACGATCTGCATATCTAGTTAAACTGAGGGTTTCTACCTTATAACTATGGACATAGACTGGGACTGGGACTGGAAAGAAGATTGCACGTGACTTTCACGTACTAACTTAAATGGAGGGTATAATATCCTCGGACTGGATCCGGATGGGGAAAATGGGGAACGTGCATGACCTATATGCACTGACCTGAGGGTTACATACCCTCGGACACAGACTTGGGCTGGGAAATGGTTGCACCCTATGGAGGTTGCCTACATACCCTCATCCAAAAGGGATCAAGCCAAATGTAGTTCAACCTCGATTTAGGAAAAACACTATATGTGACTCTCACGTATTACCCTGATATTACCCTGAGGAGAGGGTCGAATACCCTCGAACTCAAAACGGGATCTAGAAAAAGAAAAGATGGGAGCATGACTGAATAGTCACAGCAAAGATCAAATTTTATTTTCTTTTTATATGAAAACTTTTTTTCCCTTCTTGAAGACTAAGGACAAGAGACAGAGTTCTCTAGACTTGGACGAGATAAAGACACTGGCCCTGAGTGTCGGAATAAGGAAATCACATGGAGCCCCTGGACAGGAATGTAGCAGACTACACTGATTATGCAATGAACTGGCAAATGATACTCTTTCACGGCTGTCGTGAAAGGGGAATGACGAGGAATTCCTAGACAAAATGCATGCAGACTACACTAACTATGCGATGAACTGGAAAATGATGGGCTCTATGACGATTGTCGTTAGAGGAGACTCATATGATGCCCCTAGGTGAGCAGAAGAAAGAAAAATAGACAAACACTATCTTGACTGTCTTGAGAGGGGACTCTTAGGGAGCCCCTAGACGAAATGCATATGGACAAGACTTACCATGTAATGGATTGGAGATGGAAAGACATCGTCACGACTGTCATGAGGAGAGACTCATAGGGAGCCCTAGACCAAATTGTAAGCAGGGTTGACTCTACATAAGCCTAATGGAAGGGGAATCACAAGGAAAGCCCCTAAGGACATCTACAAAGAAGAACCTATTTTTACGAATAGAATATCCTTTCACAGTTCGAGAGCATGTTTGTCTTTGAATTCACTTTGCTTACCCAACACAATGAATCGACCATTTACTTCGAGATCTATTCTCTTTTTCATACATCAGTTTATCATTTAGAATTTAAGGCAATGGATTCCACTTAGTTGATATGTCCATCTCTACCCAAAGAGGGAAGACCACTAAAGTTTTTTATCGAAAACTTTTCAATTCCTTATCATTAAATGTTATGCAACTTCACAGAATAAGTCAATTCTCAACTTAACGACTCAGGTTTGAATCCTCAAGACTACCATGAAAAGGTTGGGCCTAAGAAAGTGGATAGTGAGGATGCATAGAAATGGTAGTGTATGAACTATGAGTCTGATGTGTATGCTGTGGAATTGTATAATCTGTGAGGCTGATGGAGTCCGGGCCTAGGATTAGTTAACACATCAATGTATACGACTAGGCTGATCAAAAGTATATAACTATCAAGTGTATGATTGAAAGGCACAAGATAGGCAAAAGGTCTCTGATACAGTCATTGAAGTGGTGGCGAAGATATCAAACAGTCGTACAGAGCATGGTTGCTGTACGGGGTAGGGTAGGCCAGATAGGTCATTTGGATTAGTAGGTCATTATCAGGTCATACGGAGATGAACACATCAGGTTTGGGAGATTAGGAATTGAAGGGTCATCCAACAAGCCAATATGAAGGTGAACATACCATTTTACGATGTAGCATGCTCAAAAAAGTGCATGGACCATTATCTTCTTTTCTTTTTCCATTTCTACTTTTTCTGATTTTTTTTCGACCTCAAAATGTGGGAGAATCTTTGTGTCTCTTGAATGAGCATAACCTCAAGGATGACTTTATATGGGACACAATGTAAGTCAGGGTGTGGGCTAAGAAACGAATTGTAAATAAGCTCAAAAACCCAAACATTAAACCAAAACCCCTAGTGTGTGCCCATGGAGACTGAGCCTAGAAGGTGATTAAGCTGCCTACGTATCTCACTTAAGGGAATTAGGTCAAACATAGTTCAAACCGGATCTGTTGAATATCAACCTTCGAAGTAAACCGATGGCAATTCTATGCGTTATATTTTACCAATCATTCTCCAACTTTTCTTATTCTCCTTTTTTCTTTAATACTTCTCATTCTTTTTTTAGAAAGAACAAATAATCATCACAATTTCAATCATAATCTATCTTCGAGATTTTGGTTCGTATGAAGGAACCCTTTGTATGCTAGGTTGACTTTGTAGTAATACTGGGACATAGGCACACACCAAGAGACTACCCATTCCAAGGTTAGAAATATAGGCCTCCGAAAAGAAAGGCTAAACTGTTTAGTTGCAAAAGGGCTAGCAAATGAGAAAAATCTATAGAGTAATTAGGATGATATGCGATGGTCAACGATGGCCTCTAATCATCGGTAATGCTCATTTCAAGGAAGACTTAGGCAACCTACATTCTTTCAAGCTTTCTCTTTCTTCTTTTTCTTTTGGTGCCTTAACTTTTACCTAGACTGCCCTTCTCACACGAAACCAACTTTTGAGACTTAACTCATTAACATTATTGTCTATGAAAATCTTCTGCTGAGTGTTAGGATTCCTTGGACCAGTCTTGTATCCTCATGGTTTCTCATCCTTGGTTATTGTTCCTTTATTTATGGCATCCAAAATTTGAAGGAGAGAACCCATCAACACTTTGAATGTAGTGTGGTAGTGGCCAACGATGTACTAATGATAGACTGGCAGAAGATTGTTTCTAATGATGTTCACATGCTTTTCTTCTAGGAGCTGTTAACCATATAAGCGGCCTTATTTCTCCATGGAGATAAATGCAGATACCAATTCCTCGCTTTCTTTCATGGTGGTCTCCGGATCCCTTTGATTGATGTCAATATCAGTATTGTACTGATATTGATTATCAAATTCTTGTACCAAATTTCCCCATATTCTGACTCGAGAGTCGTCAAGGGCGAGGAACCATCGAGAGACAGCCCTATCAAAGTCCGGTGGAACAATTGGACAAATTGGTTTTTATTAACTCTGTAAGGAGCTTAGGCATGCAAGTAGATCTTTGCATGAGTTTAGGAATCCATCGTCCTCTCAAACTTGTCCATGTCAGGCATCTTAAACCAAGGCGAGGTCCAATCTTCATGACCCCAAGTAAAGGCGTGAGATCTATCAGGTGATCAGCCTATTCATCCTAGCAATTGTAAATTCAAGGGCTGCTAGTTTTTCTTTCTATTCCAGGCCGACAACATTTCCTTTATCGTCGAACTCGGCCAATCAACCTTCAACTTGGGATCTCTCCTGTTCTTCTCTTCCCTTTTATTCACCTTTGGTTCCTTTTTGGATTCCTTACCTTGATTCTTTTTTTCATGAGGAATTCTACCTCTAGACAGTATTTGCCTGCTGGGCTACTAAAGTAATGAAATTGACTTGGAAATTCTTTTGCAGTGTGCTGAGAATATGGACAAGTCATGGATCTAAGAAGTGCTTCGGTCATTGGGTTTCTTGTGAGTTTTTTGGACAGATACAGATACAAAGTTTCTTATCCTTAATTGTGTAGCGACCAAATTGCAAAAACAATTAAACACGTTGAACATATACATAACTAAGGGTTTATACACCAGAACATTTGGATATTGTTGAGTAATCGTCCGGTAACCTGGTGGGATTAATCGACCAATTGGTCAGTGAGGTAATTCTAGAAGCTTGAAAGACTCTAGGAAGATTTGGGTTCTGACTAACCATCCGGTCATTCGATAGGTGAACCGGCCGGTTCATCAGTGGGCCTAAGGTTTGGTCTGGAAAAAAATTCTGGAATAGGGAAAGTTCTGACCAACCATTAGGTCACTTGGGAGGTAAACCAGCTGGTTGGAAGTTTTTGGATTTGAAAAATCTTGGAAAGGTTAGGGTAATGACTAACCGTTCGGTAACCTGGTTAGTAAACCGGCCGGTTGGTCAATGGTTGCGTGTTTTGGATTGGAAAATCTTTGAGAGGTCTGGCTCTTGACTAACCGTCCGGTCACCTTTTGGGTTAACCGGCTGGTTGATCAGCGGGTTGGATCAGGGTATAGACCAGTCAGTTTCGAATTTTTCAATTAAGTGCACATACTGACTAATCGTCTGGTTCGGAGCCCGGATAATTGGCCAGTTAGTCAGAGTCTCCCCTTTTTGCAAAATTACTAATTTAGCTTACAACATGCTGGTAGTTTCCTTGCCAACATGCCGTAGGCCAATAAAGGTATTCTCCCAACCAAGGGTAGAGCACTGAATGATATGGGTGTGTGGTTTTCTCCTTATGACACCGGTGCATGAAGCAACGGGAGCTTTGCTCGTGTACAATGGGAGGGGATTGGTTCGGGCTTTTGCTCATTTTTAATGTTTGTTTCATCTCCCTTTAACACTTAAGCCTCTGAAGTAACCAGACATCAACAGCCTGCAAATGTCACCAAGAGCAACCTCCAATTGGCACCTTTCTTTGACCCTTAAGTGCTCAAACCCTGGCTACCTTCTTATACCTTGAAACCTACATTCTTATAATAAAACCTATAAGGACATAAGCAGTCACAATCTACTTGACAGTCAGGACCAAAACTCTTCTCCTTTCTCTGCATCTTTCGTCGTTCCCCCTTGTTCACGATCAAGAGCTGAGTGCAGGACTTGCAAAATTTTCGTTGCCTTTAATCACCATGCCATGATGACTTTGGCATCTTATGATTTTTCAAGCCAACAAAAGCATGGACCATAAGTTTCAAAGCTGTACCTTTTTGCATGAAGCAGCAGGAGCTTCGCTAGTGTACAATGCATTGGGATGAGAGGGGATTGGGTCGCGCTTCTGGGGTGGAAACATCACTGGTAGGCAGTGCCTGCAATCAAAATCAGTAGACTCCCTCTTCCTTGGCTTAAGTTGAGGGAGAGGCCTGTTAATGGTGAAACTGTCTATTTCCCGCCGTGACCGACTGCACATGTTGTGTTTCATGTATCTAACATATATAGTATTTCCTATCTAGCTCTGTTCTTATTAACTTCTTTTTTCTCTTTTTGAAGGACGGGAAATATCGCGAAGCACTTGTAAAGTGGGAGGCTGCTCTTACTTTGATGCCAGAAAGAGCAGTTTTACATGAACAAAAAGCTCAAATCTTACTTGAAGTTGGAGAATCATGGAATGCTTTGAAGGCAGCAACTCGTATGTCCATGGATTTTTGCTTACTTTCCTATAGCTCTTATTTTCTGATCATTTATAAGTTCCCTGCGATTTATGTTACTATAAATGTTAATGACCTGTTAATTGGCTTGCTATCCCGATGTCTGACTAACTGGCTTTGAATTATAGCAATCTTCTAGCAGCCTTATTTAATTGATAACGTATTCCCATTTTCTGTCTGCAATTCATGTTCCCTGCATTCTAGCTCTCAATCATTCTATAAAAGCATGAAATTTTGTGATCATGTGATGCAATTATACCGCAAGCAGTTGATTTTCTGCATTATCACTTGTATTCATGGTTTGTACCTTTCCGGCAGGAGCTACTGAACTGGACCCCTCCTGGGCAGAGGTTTGTAATGCTTATTTTAAATACTTCTAATTTTGCAGTTACTGTTCATATGTCAATTGCAAAGCCATGATATGTTGATCCCTGTATCTACTTTGCTACACGCACACATACTTTCATATAGACACCCCCACACACATACACACCTGTGCCCCAATGTTTATTGTTCATACTTGACTGAGACATCAATTCACAGACATTAGCAGGTTCTAGGTCATACGCATAGGCTAAACATAGGATAAAAGCATAATTTTGGGACCTACCCTTAACTATGGACTGGTTTTGCTGATTGTATATATAATTCAGGCTTTATGTGCTACTATGCATTCTGGGAGTTTCTCACCATTGGCTTGACGTCTTTCTTCATTGATTCTGAGTTTCTTTAATAGGATACTTATACACGCTTATAGAAAGCCAGAGTAAGGAGAAATATTCTGACGCAACCACATAAGATCACTTGGACCTTAAGTACTCCCTCCATCCCAGAAAAATTGTTCCATTTTGACTTTGCACACATATTAGGATTTAAGTCATATATTGTGTGTTTTCCACTACCCTTTAGAAAGGGGGGAAGAAAGTGGGCCATGAGAGAGAATATGGGTTGGTGGAGTGTTAAATGTGGAGAGAGAAATAGAATAAAAAAGTATAAGAAAGTTGGCCAGGAGAGAGAAATGAGTTGGTGGAGAGTTAAATGTGGAGAGAGAGAATAAAAAGTGTAAAGAGGGTAAATGTGAAAAAACACCTAAAGAATCTTTATTAATTTGGAAAATGAGCAATTTTTTTGGGACAGCCCAGGTAAGATTAGGGTTCTGTGTGCTCTGCCTATTTGCAGTTGGGACGTAGACAGAGGTGAAGTATGTCAAGAATGGCTCCCGCGAGAAAAAAAAAAGGAACAGAATAGGCAATAGAAGAAAACCCTGTCTGTTATGCATGTACACCACCTTCTGAAACATCATATAAACCTGCGCTCAAGGATTCTTTATCGCAGGCCTTGGTAGACTGTTCCTGCATCTCCAGACTGAATCAGCCCCCCCTCCTCCTCCTCTTTACTCCCTCAAAGAACGATGTCTCATCGTGCTTTTTCAACGTTCAATGGTAAGACCATTCTGAAGTCCACCTCTCTTTTACTTTTTGCAACCAGTGGCACAATCCATTTTAGTGATGTGTCTCTGTCCTCTGTTGTCAATCAAATATGCACATGTAAACTACTTTTTTTAATTGATCAACCCCGATTCACAGTTCATGGGAAAATCTTTTGAGAAAAGCAACGAAAAAAGAAACATGGGAAGTTGATGATGTTGTTCTAAAATGGAAGCTGGATATTTGAAAGCGTGGTACGGTGAATTATTTATGTTACCAAGGTTTACTGATGTGGGCAGGGGCCAATAAACAGTGGTAACGGTAATGATTTTTTCACGCTAAGTGGGGATTCAGATTTTGTGCTTCAGCAAAGGGAGAAGGAAAATAACTTGTTCCGTTGACCCATTGATGCGGTTCCCTCAATGGCTTTAGTAATGGTGGCGACTGACTATGGCCAAATTACGCATTTCTCCATTGCAGACGAATGCATGAAATCGTAATTTCGATTGAGTTAATTAAGGCCTCTAGTTGTTTGATATGTTTTGAGTTTATATAATTGTTTCTTTTATACAAGTATGCATGGGCTTTTTCACGAACCTCAGATCTTCTAAGCAAAGCTTTTTAGTCTTTAGTGAAACTTTGTAGATTAAAGAGGAAGTCAAAAGGAATTCCTATTGCCCCACACCTTCCCTGCCTTCTTAACACGCACACATTTACGCGTAGGAGTGGTGGAGCCTAAATTTAGAAGGTCAGCTTGATAGCCTAGATAGATTAATGGAATTTTTATTTGTTTTAGTTAACTTGGCTCAACTGTCTTTGTCACTTTACTGCCCTCTCAAATCTGTGGGGTGCTATGATTTTGAATTTTTATGGAATTTATTGGACGTAAACAGCTATCTAGATTGGACTTGATAATTCCGTTCAATTTGTACCATTAATTCGATGATACTAGTGGTACAGATATAGCACACATGACCAGAAAAGTGACATGAAACATCTAGAAGGACAAGAAGAGAAAACTAATTGGCTGGGTAATGTTGGTCCAAGATATTAGAGCAGTAATAGCATGGTATGTTTGTGGCAGAGGTGTGGCATAAGGAAGGGATAGGTATTTTTATGGGCTCATCTCTTTGGTTGATCACGCCTTGTCCAGCCGAGAGTCCATCATATTCATTCCACTTAGCCCTGTTTTCTGATTGCTGAATTCTCCCATTCAGTTTGTCCGGAACAATGTGTAAAAAGCTTTGCTTCAAGCCGTTTCATTTCTACCATAAATTTTGGCTAAATGAACATTTCTCTTTCGGAAACGATAGCATTTATAGTCCGCCTTTAATTTTTTAAATGTGATACTTTTCCCTTAACCTTTAGTTTTACTAATTTACAACAGAACTATGATGCTTTGTATTTCTGTATCTTCACAATATTCTTGCAACTTTTTCTAGAATATGCGAATATTTCTATAGGATCTCCTTTTACTTCCATAAGAGAAGTAATGAAATCTGGGTAATTAGTTTCTGATAGTAGGTTTTGCATTTTTCTTCTTTTGCTCCTTTGGAGGGCTAAACGCCCAACACACGGAGAGAAATTGAAAATTCAAGCATAGGAGCACTGATTACCGCGAGTCTGTTATGAGCAATGACTTCCAACGACATGGGCACCTCCATCCTGGCAAAATCTGGCATGGCGAATCCTTTCTACACATGGATTGGGTCATGGTCACCTCCATGGGAATCCGAATCAGCACCGATTCCCCTATTTGGTTTCACGGATAGCTGCTTTTTAGTCTATTTCAACTAGAAACTAACTCAAGATCTCTCCAGAAGTTGAAAGCCATGCTTTTACCGTCGAAGCAGCAATAATCCCTTCACAAAAACCATGCACCCCTAAAAACCTCGTTCTACCTCCTGTATGCATATGCTGAGATTCTATTCTCTATTTTGACAGGTATATTCTATTGCTAAGGAAAAATTATAGATGTTAATGAGTGTTAATTTCATGAGACATTTTACGTGCTATCTCTGTCTCAAATCTTTCCTGGACCCCTGGTCAAGATAAGCTTGCGACTTTAGGATAGCGACGGTTGGTGTAAAACGTTTGATGAAGGCCACAAATGGTAGTCTATGAAGCACGTTGGTCCATACAGATTAATTAAATATCTTGTTTAAGTTATGCAAGCAGTTATTACATCATTCAGAAGATATTTATACTGTTTGTGTACACTTGGTGAAAGCAATTTTTCCGTCAATGACTTTATGACTTTTTTTCAGGCCTGGGTCACCCTTGGTAGAGCGCAGTTGAACTTTGGGGAGCCAGATAGTGCTGTTGAAAGCTTCGATAAAGCACTAGCTGTCAAGGTACATACTTCCAAATAGATTGTGCATGTTGTTTTCCAAGCTTGGGACCATGACATAGATCTTATGGCGAGATTTAGGATTTTTTTTCTGGGCCAAAAAGGATGGAACTGCATACCCTCTGCTTTTTAGTTTCTTCTAGCTTTTTATGGTCGCGGTTTGATGTGACGTGATCATAAAATGCTTCAAGATCTTCTTACCGCCTCAGTGATACATTATGAATGAAGTCCAACAAGTTCATTGCTGCATGCAGCCGGATTCTGTTGAGGGACGGGATGACAGGCAAACTGCGTTACATCTGGTGAAGAAACGAAAGCTGCTTCATTCATCAGGCCTTGATGCTAGTGAAAATCGCTTCACGGTATGCGACAAGACTGAATAATATGCCAAAGCTGAACTTTAGGTACTCATCAGATCAATGTTCATGCTTCTTTGTGCCGCAAAGATAGATTTTAGCGTTACTATTTGGTAGGTTTTGTTTGAGTTGTATAGAGGTGGTGCTGCCGGATTTGAGTTCTTCCTTTTGTTGTGATATTGCTTAAACTAAAGAGTGCAGGTGGGAAGCTGTGTAGGAGCCCGGTTGGTTATTTATTTGTTTGTGTATGGGCTGGGGGCAGGACGGGTGGGGTTGGGTGTCAAGGGAGATAATGCTCGAAAACATATATACCGGCTTTGTAGTCAATTCCACCACTGGATAAGGTGGCTATGAAATTACCTGATACATCATGTTGAGCATACTAAATAATCATCTCATCGCTGTTTTTTCCTGCTACTAGTTATTTTCCTTCGCTTCTTGCTTTTGATGTAGATGTATTCATAGCTTTAGTTCTCAGAAACCGTGTTCCTGTAATGAGGTCAATAGATAAATGAAATTTATGCAGATGAAAATTCTGAAAGAGAAAAATTATGCTGGAATTATTTTTTTTTTGATTATATTGGTTTAAATTCTGGGATAGGTTTAAAGAAGCGAATTTGAGAACTTAGATCATTTCAAAGTAATAACAAATTAAAAGAGAACACTATGAATAATGTCCATGGTGGCATATTCTATGAGTTGGTTATACTTGCTTTATAATATTTTGTCTTTCGGTTCTTTTTTTGATAAACATGGAAATAACATTGATAATTAAAGAATTACAAACGTTTTTAGAGGTAGCCTTTAAGGCTTTATAGACAATATGACGTAGTAATGTAAGCATACGAATATAAAAAGCAAGTGACATCAATAAGATAAAGTTCTTGCTATAGTACATAATAATCAAAATATGGATGGATGGAGGGAGAGAGAGAGAGAGAGAGAGAGAGAGATCTCATTGCAGCAAAATGTGTTGTACCCAGTCCTGATAGACGGTTATTCGGGCATGACATGCAAAAGCTGCTAGGGATCTGGCCTCTGATAGTTGCGAGACTGTGGCCCTGTCAATGTTATGAAAGTGCATATCTATTATGACATGACAGATATCATATAAAATTGATGCCACATGTTCTGAAATATCTTCAGTGTCCGTCATTTGAGAGAGGATAAAATTTGAGTTAGTATGTAATTTGATATGTAGGAATTTTTGTTGTGCTACCCATGAGACTACAGTTAAAACTCCTTTTGCTAGTGCGGACATAAGATCGGAGGCAGTAGTGGAAATAGCAGCTGAGCCACACCATTGGAGTAGATTATTGCGACAGGAGATTCCAACCCCAACTTTCAACAGTTTGGTGTTAAAACAAACTGCCATGAATAACCGAATAGGTTCCTTTGGATTGCATTTGCAAAATAAAAGGGCAAGGTTGTTTTGACCGTGGGGTTTTTGCCCTTAGGGCTAATTTATTGTTAGGTTTGGCAAAGGCGATTTGTATATTTTTGGTGAGCGCCCGAATATAGCAAATAACCACAAGGGGGTTAAAATCGGTATGGTGGAAGACAAGGTTATTCCTGTGGATCCAGATACTCCAAATGGTTGAGATTATAGAGGAAGTGTGGTTTATATAAGAGCTTGTAAGTTTGGTTTCTTCAATCCATACAATGAGCCATTCTCGGAACGGGCACGTGATAGCATCAGATTTTATTCCAGCAGGACCTCCGAACCAAATCAGTCTTACTTTGGGGCATGTTAAGAAGAGATGATCTAACGTTTCCGACCCGCTGAGGCAAAGAAGGCAGATATTTGAGGAAACGATATTAAAACGTCAGAGTTGCGATTGTAGGGGGAGTCGGTCCCATAAGATTTGCCAGATTAAAATTTTCATTTTATGCGGAATTAGCAAAGACCATATATGCCTCCAGAATTTTTGTCCCCGTACAGGTAGGGACGAGAGCTGACCTAAACTTTGCAATTTTTTTGTTTTCAGCTGGTAGATCACTGTATATGTAGATTTGACTGAGTAGCCACCAAAGGGTGTGAATTTCCATAGCTGTTGATCTGCAATGAGGTGGGGAGAGGTGTATAGCGTAGATGCTTTTCGCAATATCAGGGGCGAACAGATGACTGATAAGGCTAGAATTCCAAGTTCCATTAGATATTAGGCTATTCACAGTACCAGACGCTATTGTTGAGTCAGTACCATCATAGCGGGGCTTGGTATCACAATTTGGAATCCAATGATCCTTCCAGATAGAGATTTGAGTGCCCGTGCCTACTTGTCATCGAAGACCATAATGTAGAATCTGTCTGCCCGCTATAATACTACGCCAGCCCCATGAAAAATTTTCCTGGTTAGGGCTATAGAGAAAGGTAGATCTTGTACAATATTTTCCTAGCAGAATACGGGCAATTCAGCTGTCGGGTTCTGTCCATATTTTCCAGCTTGTTTTAGCTAACAGTGCTAGATTAAAAGTATCAGTGTCCTTGAATCCAAGACCCCCAATTATCTTTGGAGCACAGAAAGTATGCCAATTGAGCCAGTGAATACCCTTCTTGTTCTCATCTCCTGACCACCAAAATCTACCAAGAATTGAATTAATTGCCTTACATATTTTGGGAAGAGAGATACCTGCATGTGATATTGAAGTAGAGACGTAAGTACGGATGTGATGAGAGTGGCTCTTCCAACTTTGTTAAGTAAACAACCTTTCCAGCCAGCACATCTGTTTTGCACCTTGGTGATAAGATCCTAGAAGAATCTTTTTTGGTTGCTGACAATATCTAGTGAGCTACCAAGGTATTTTCCAAAGGTACTTGCCGTTGGAAGTCCCAGCCATTGTGCAACTAAAGATGTTTCTTCTGTACTGGCATTAGGACTCAGCGTGATGGAAGATTTATGATGATTGATTTGTTGTCCAGAAGCCGTACAATAACTTTGAAGGATTAAGTTCAAAAGTTGACAAGATGCGTGATTGATTTTGGTAAACAACATCGCATCATCTGTGAAGAACAGATGATTTATGGGTGGACTTCTTATACCTACTTTGATCCCCGGAATTAAACCGAACTTTGAGCTTTGTTCAAAGATGCTGATAGAACTTCAACGCATAGGATAAATAAATATAGTGAAAGAGGATCACCTTGACGTAGACCACACTTCGGTTGAAATCGTTCAAATGGTGTCCTTTTTAGGAGAATCTCATATGACACACTGGTAACATATTTCATGATTAGATGAATGATATGAGGTGGGAATACAGTTTGCTGTAAGACTGCTTCTAAGAATTTCCAATCCACTTGATCAAAAGCTTTGCTCATTTCCATTTTGATAGCCCCGAGAATCTGTTTTTGGCTTTTTGAAGATCGAATTTTGTTGGTGAGCTCCTGAGCAATAAGAATATTATCGCTAATCTGTCTTCCACCCACAAAGGCATTTTGATGGTCGGAGATAAGGTAAGGAAGGAAAGGTTTGATACGGTTTGCCAGAGTTTTTGCAATGATTTTATAAATGGTACTACAAAGAGAGAGAGGTCGTAGATCACTGGGGGTCACAGGTGGAGAGCCTTTAGGTAAGAGGATTAGGTAAGATTTATTTGTTTCCCGAAGGATATGACCTCATCGAAGGAAGGATAGAACTGCTTTGGTGATTGGTTTATCAATAAAATCCCAACATTGTTGATATACAATGGTTGGTATACCATCGGGCCCTGGAGCTCTATTGGGGTTTAGGTCAAAGAGGGCTTGTTTGACTTTAGGACTAGTGAAAGGTCTGCTCAGCCAGCCAACTTGATGAGGTAGAAGATATGTGTTGAGATCCTTCACACAATCTAATGAGGACTAGTTTGCTGAAGTGTCGGGGGTAGGACAGTATACCTTCTTAAAATGCGTAAGCAAACACCCAGATATAGAGCTATGAGAGTAAAAGTGGTTTCCAGCTTCATCTGATAGGGTTGTGATAGTATTCTGGATACGTCTAATGATAGTTGACGTGTGAAAAAATCTAGTGTTCTGATCTCCCATTTGAAGCCATTTGATTGTCGATTTCTGAGCCCAGAATGTTTCTTCACAATCTAGTAGCCAGTCCAATTTTGTCCTTGTCTGTTGCTCCTTGTACTGGGCATCTGGGCTTGGAAGCTGACTTTGAAAGTGTTGTAGTTGCTTTTTGGCATCATCAATTTGAGCCCCTAGTTTCCAAAGCGTTGTTTGTTCCAAATTCGCATAAGTTTCATCATGTTTCTACCTCAGAGAGCAAGTTGGAATAACGGCAATCCCACACATTCCATAGACCAGGATTGTTTAATAATTTGTCTGCTTTGGGGATGCTTGAGCCACATTATCTCAAAACGCTGAGGCCTTAGGAGAAATTGCTGAAGAGGATTTGTGTCTAAGAGTAACGGGGCATGATCGGAAGTTTGTATACCAAGATTAAGGACTTGAGCATTTGGGAAAATAGATAACCAAAGGGCTTGTGCTACACATCTGTCCAATCTTTCATAGGTACAGTAAGGTCTAAATCGATTATTTGTCGATGTGAAAGGGGGCCCACCTAATAGATTAAGATTGAGAAAATCTTTCGGAAGATTGTGCCCAGGAATGCAAGTGAAATTTGGGACGGATTTGTCAGAAAAAGATAGAATTGGTTGAAGTCTCCTATCAGCATTAAAGGGGCTTAGTACAAGTGGAGATGACATTCGAGAGGCGTGCCCAAGTGAGCTTCCATTTGGCAAGGTTTGGGTGTCCATAAATAAATCCAGAGATCTAGGAAGTCTCGTGGGAGGTAAAGAATTCAACAAGGATGAGATTTTTTTCTTGATAAATAATAGACCCATTGATCTCTTCTGTCCATCCTACCCATAGGCCTCCCTTCGTGCCAAGAATTCTAGTTGGATCAACACCAGTAGATGATGTATAACCAAGCTTCCTGAATTTCTCAGATATGATTGAAACCTTCTGTTTTGATTCTTGAAGGAAGAGGCAGTGAGGCTTATGAGCACGGGTCAATTTGAGAGCTGCACGAACTGTTCGGGCTTCACCGAGGCCGCGACAGTTCCAGTAGAGAAGCTTCATTGACGGTGAAGGGGTTGCTTTGGGGCAACACCCGAAACCTTATTTTATGTATGTACCGGACAGGGAGATGAAGCTAAGAAAAAAGAATTATCCCTGGCTCCCAGGCTTCTTTTTCTAGTACTCCTATTCTCAAGGATTCAATAAGGGATAAAAGAGTCAAGAGTTTCCCGGTCCAGAAGACATTCTAAGAAGCATGTCTCAGAATGGGCAGGGAAAGATTTATGTTTTTTCAGCCTGGTCAGGTAATGAGGAGGTTTAAAGTGGTCTAGAGCCAAAGCATTACCGGGGTGGGTGACAACAACAGGTAAGAGAAATCCCCACTTTGATTTTTTTTTTTTTGCTACTAATGCTAGCATCATCTAACTCTATGAGATTAATATGCTTCCTTTTCTTCATGGTTTTGAGTGTAAGGAGAAAATTGAGCAAACTGAGAAAAACTAACATGCTAGAACATAAAAAATAATGAGAAGGGTTCACAGCAACTGAAATTGAAATTTAAAGGAGAGTCACCTGGCGGGTTTAGATGATTCAGCATTAAAACTGCCTTTAGCTTTTTCCTTCCAACTTCATCTTCTTCTTCACCCCCATGTTTTTTTCCAGAACTTGGTGTTGGCTCATTCAAGTGGTCCATTCCATCACCGGAGACTTCAAAGTCTGGAGCTGTGAATATTTTCCCATGAGCTTCCTGACGATCAGTACCGTCACTAGAGACATCAAAATCTGGTGCTTTGAAATATTTTTCAAGTGCTTTGACAAGAGGTTGTGTAGATGATTGCCCGAGAACGGCAAGCCAGTAGGGGTCTCTTTCAAGATAATGAGGTGGTAGAGGATCAGAAGATGCAGTGATGCTAAGCACCAAGTCACTCTTACTTTGCACGAAATCGGTAGCTAGAACAGCAGGTATTACGGGGCTGGGAAAATTATTTTGATTGGAAAGTGAGCTTGGTGGGAGCATGGAATTATTGGCTAGTACAGCAGGTATTTCGGTTTCAGATTTGCAAGAAGGAAACACATTGGAGCTATTGTCTTGATGGTGAGAGGGGCTGGTGATGGTTAAAGTGTTGGCAGACTGATTTTGTATCTTGAAGGGAATGTGGGCATGAGGAGGTGAGGTAATAAATGGGCTGGGATGAGTTGAAGATTCTGTGTTGGGCCAGTTATTGTTGAAAGGATTATGGTTTATAGGGTGAGCAAGTAGAGAAAGGCCAAAGTCTGATAGGCCCAAAATAAATTTTGCTAAGTTGATATTGGGCCTTGGTGCAGGTTGGGTTGTGGTGAACGGTTCTATGGAAAGTGAGTTATTTGGGTCATGGGTTTCTGAGTAAGGTGCCAAAGCAGTTATGTTTGATGATGAGCCCACAGCTTGAGGGATGTGACGATTTGGTGGGTTTGGCGTATCCGTAAGTGGGAAAGCTGAAGATTCTATATAGGATATATAGAGATATTTTTGGATAGGCATGAGATCTGCGTCTTTCCCACTTTTAGATCACGCATCATTGGATTTTTGACTCCGATAGATCTGCAAAATCTTGTTCTGGAATGTTGGTCGGCGTGTGGGGTTCTGACACAGGAATTTGTAGATTACGACTTTCATATGCCGCCGATGAGAAGACTGCATCATTTTCCGGTGAGATTGCAGATTTTTCCGGGTGACAACTCGATGAGGAACTAATTCCCCACTTTCGCTTGGAGATGGTAAAGTGGATTCAACCTCCTCTAACTCATAGAGGTCAAGATTCTTACTTACGTCTCCAATGCTACGAAAGTCACTCTCTATGAAATTGACATCACAAGACTCTATTTCAGTCTTTTCACCATTTGGATGTCCACCATACATCACATAGCCTTTAGAGTTTTTAGAATACCTCAAAAAGATACAATTTTTAGCTCAAGGCCCTAGTTTTCCATATTTATGAGAAGTACTGTGAACTTAACTTGCTGAGCCCTATGGGCGCAAGTTATCCAAATTTGGTTTTTTGGCAATTCCAAAGCTCACGATTAAGTATGTAGGCTGCAGTCAAAAGAGCATCCCCAAAAAGATATTGAGAGGTATGCTTGTGCCATCATAGACCTAACCATATCTAACAATGTTCTATTCCTTCTTTTTACAACACCATTTTGTTGTGGAGTGTTAGGAATATTAAGTTGCCTGTGTATCCCTTTTTCCTCACAAAACTTCTTGAAGTGATCGGACAAATATTTGCGTCCCCAGTCAGTGCGAAGATTTTTTAAGCTCTTCTCTTTCTGATTCTCAACCTCTGCTACAAAACGTTTGAAACAATCCAAAGTTTCATAGCTGTGAGATATCAGATACACAACCATATCGCATATAATCATCTATCAGTGTAAGGAAATAAGAGGTGCCATGACGTGCCTTTACACTCATAGGCCCACATATGTCAGAGTGAACTAGCTTAAGTGGCTGAGTTGCTCTCACAGCCTTTCCAAAAGGTTTCCTGCATGCTTTACCGGCCAAACAAACCTCACAAGTTAGTAGATTGACTTTTGCGAGTGGGCCTAAAAGGCATTCTCTAGCCAAACGAGTCATTCTATCTTAGCATATGTGGCCCAGTCTTGCATGTCAGGTGGTAGAATCATTCATAATATTATCCTTCACCACATAAGAATAAGAGGACTGAGAATCAATTAAATCCAATTGAAAAAGACTATCCTTGCGAAAACCACGTCCAAACAAAACATCATCCAAAAAGATGTCTAACTTATTACCCCTAAAAATAAAGGAAAAATCACTGTCTAATAGAGCAGTAATTGAAAGTAGATTAAGCCAAATAGTGGGTGCATATCGCACATCCTCAAGAATCAATGTGCGTCGAGTGCCCAACTTGAGCTGGTAAGAACCAACCCCTAGCACCTCTTCGGAGCTATTGTTTCCCATGAAGATATGTTTGCTTCCCACTAGAATCTGGGGATAATCTATGAACCCCTCTCGATCACGTGCTACCTGTTTTGTTGCCCCTGTATCCACAAACCACACAGGTCAGGAATTAGCAACCATCATATGTGAGGAAACATATAACTGAGATAGAGATTCCAAAAGTACCTTCTTCGGCTCAGTGCAATCACGAGCGAAGTGTCCTTTCTGTTGACAGTTGAAGCATTTGACTTTAGACAAATCCTTTTTCCCACCACATTTTTCTCTCTTGCATTTCTTTATTTTCCCTTCTTTTGGCGCAGAAGTGCTAGCCTCGCCTTTCTTGCCTTTCTTACTTTGTCTTTTGTGCTTGCCATTTGCATTGCGTGATCCCTCTTGGGCAACATAAGTTAGGGTCTTGTCAGCATCTCGAGTCTCGGCCTCAAGGATGACATGCGTGAAACATTAGAAAAGTTCTCGATGTTTTCACTGTGGGTTAATATCTATTTCATATTGGCCCATGAGGCAGGAAGGGACCTTATGACAGCTCTGACTTGCTGCTCATCTGTGAGCGCATGGCCAACATCCCTCAGCTAACTAGTCATATTGGACATCACCCTTAGATATTCACTCATGGTATGCTTAGGGTCTTTTGTGTACTCAAACTTAATCACTAGGCTATGAAGCCGCGTAGTTGAGGTTTCACCAAAAGAGAACTTGAGCTGATCCCATAAAGCTTTGCAAGTTGGAAGTTTATCATACTGCCCAATTAGATCATTTTGCAAGCTGCTCAACAAGGTGTAGAGCGCACTACGATCTTTCTGATTCCACTTCTAGTAGGCAGTGTGGTCTCTTATAGGTTGCGCCTCAGTCGGCGTGACCATCTCCTTGGTCAAGTACTCCTCAAGCTCTTGTTCGTTCAGCATGAATTTCATCTTTTTGTGCCAAACATCATAATTATCTCCGTTAAGTTTCTCACCCTTAACGAGATCAGCTATGACATTCTTGGTGGCCATTTTATTCACTACATTAGTTTGCGAAAAGAAAAAGACATTAATTATACATCCTTCTATTTATTTCAAAAAATTCAAATGAAAAACATAATCCTTCCTCACATCATGAAATCGAAAATTTGCTAAGCTCGTAATCATCTCCCATGTATGTAAGTTGGGAAAATATTTTTCTAGTAATTTTTTGAAATAAATTTCATCATCATATAAGCCACAATGTAATAAATCATCCACATGATAATTTAGAATAATATAAAATTACATCATGCAATAAAGTGTGCAAGGAATCCATTGAGTCCTATTGGCATTCTAATAACTTATGCTAAGAAAATTCTGGCTTGAATAATGTGCGTGCAAAATTACATCCCCATACATGACTTTCTAAAAATATACAGGAAAATAATAGATTACAACTTTTTTGAGAATCCTACTACAAACTACTCCAATAAAATAAATGGATATGACGCACAATACATTATTCAAGAGTAAACATATTAAACATAAGTTCCTTTAGAATGTCAATCTAATATCCATCCATTTAACTTAAAACTAGCATACTCTAATAACAAGTTAAAGGGTAATTAAATGGATGAATAGGCCACATTCTCCTTCTAAGGAAAACGGGCGTGAAGACCTTGAAATTGAGTTTAAAGTGTGAGCTTACCAAAAACCCAACAAATATATCTCAACAAAAACATATTTAAACCATAACACTAATCAAGGCAAATAAATAAAACATAATTCATCTATGTCATATAGCTCTTCAAAAATATTTATTTTTGTCCTGGAAGTGCAAAAAATAAGATTTGCACATTATTCGCATTTTTTGGATCACAAAAGTACCACAAAAAATACTCATAAATAGCCCAAAAATGAAAGATAATTTTTAAAAGATGACAAAAAGTAAATTTAACCTTAATATACCCTCTGGAATTAAATAAAAAATTCTGTGTATAAAACAAAATTTTAAAGCTAATTTCTATATAAAAAAGTCATTTAAAAATTAAACTAATATACATAGAGGGTATAAAGGTAAATTTAAAATCATAGAAAAAATCAGCAAGTCAAGACGGATCTTCACTCACGGCGATGAAGAAACCGGCCAAAAAATATCCCTCACGCACCACCACGCGCGGCCGTGAGCTTGGGGATCTTCTTCTGGTTTTTTTCTGTGAACAGGCACGTGTACACGCGCGAGCGTGGGGCGAGCGTGAAGCCCGTGGAAGCAGCTTGGCTTGAGGCGCGTTATCGCAGCCACAGTTGGTGCGTGGCAGCTCGTGGAAGCACGGCTTGGCGCGTGGTGGGTGCGCTTCTGCGGCACGGCTTGAGCTCGTGTCCCACGTGAGACACTGTTCATCTTCGTTCTTTTAAAAGCCCTAATTTTTCAGCTGCCGCCATGCCAACTCTGATGGCCATATCTCTCTCGTTAATAATGCGTGCCATATATCATTGGAAAGCTTATGCGACATAGATTAATTATGTACCAACCGATCATGATAAAAACTTTATATCATGCTCCGAATTTGAGTCCCAAAACTCAAAAAAAAAATACAGTTTTTTTAAAAAAATAACAAAATTTTACGGAGTTCATCCTTAACCATAGGAGAACAAAACCATATAATTATTTTTTAGAAAAACAGGCTCAAAAAATTTTAAATTTTAATAATGGGTCTCATTCATGTATTCAGAATAAATCGCAACATGCACATTATTTATTCTATAATGTTAAAGGTGAATCAACAAGTAATCATACTCTGGTACCATTGTTGAATAACAATTAATGCGCTACCACGTACCACGTAGTGAGTTCGGAAACATACCGAATATTCAGACGATGGATCCTTGTTGTTACTAGCCTCCAACACGCTTGATCTTGTTCAGAGGTACGAAAACAGCTACTAGAGTCGAGTTCTTGGTCCATGAACCAAATCCTAGAACTTCTTGGTGATTGCTCTAGAGAAAGTGCTATAGAGAGATTAACTTATTGTCTATGACTTATTGCTATGACTTCTAATTTATTGGGATATCTCTAACCTTTATAGAGAGATATAATTAGAGACTGACTTTATCTCAAACTCTTAGGAGATAAAGATGTATTTATCTCTAACACTTAGGAGATACATATTGTATTTATCTCAAAACACTTAGGAGATAATTATCCTCTAATTAACTATATTTATTCAAACTAACAAATACACATTATCTATTTTTGGGAGGATAATGGGTCCACTGACCCAATTTATTAACACTCCTGTTTTTAGGATTTTTTAGGATTTGTCACGTATTCGAAAGCCTTGAAAAAAAGATGGTGGCAATTGTAAATTGTGGGATTAGGAAAGCAGTTCTTTGAGGAGTATTACCGACATTAAAAATAAGCTCTTCTATCTCTTTTTTCTCTCTCTTTTTGTAATTTATTTTTATCTTTTGATGTCACATGTCACCATTTCAGATAATAAGATGTACAACTTATTCGAGAAAAAATAGCTTAGTTGAAAAAAATAATAATTCAAGTACTTAAAGAGAAATAATTTATTATGGAGTTGTGAGGGAGGAAAAACATGTATATATCTTTACTTAGCTAATGAATCAGAATTATGTATGTATATAATTGATAAAAAAAATCCGAGATGGCACAAATGTACCGATATTGTACGTACTATTTTACATTAAAAAAAATCAGTACACTCTGATATGATATTCATAACTATGGTAGAGTTAAAACTTCTTCTGGTATCCCAATTGCTTTGGTAATCCCAATGTGGCAAATATATATTCTAGAACTAAGGGGCAAATACATACTTAGGGGTTATATATAAGGGGAAAAAATTGTTGTTAGAATATAATAACCTTAAAAATTGGGGTAACTAGGATGTGCATAAGCTTTGTTGTGTGGTTGCACGTGCATGCATGTGTGTTTGTGTGTATGAGAAAGAATATCTCTGTGGAAGGGCATCGCATGTGAGAGAGACAGAATTTAGTTAGCCAGGATCGAATTTTGTTAGCCAATATCAAATTTAGTTAGACAGAACTAAGGATCAAAGTTTGCATTTTGAATGGATGTTGGATCAAAATGGGTTGGAGTTTTTGTATTTGGTTCGTATTTTGTTTGCATGAATCCCGATCAATCCTAATGTCCATAAGTGCCAGTACCACATCTGGAAAGGTTTGAGGAGTAATTTCATTCCCGACATGAGATGACTTTTGCGCAAGCTTGATCATTCGTGCCGAGGGTATTCTGTGTTATAATAACTAGTTTTAATCTCGTGTGCTGCAGATGGGTACAACGATGGGCAAGATATTCATTGAGAAAGCTCGTACTTATATACTTATAATAATAACAAAAGTACTAGTAGCAATTATTATAGTAATAATATAATAGAAAGATTATATCCACCTTTTCAGTATGGTTCTTTTTTGACATTTTGGTCAGTGAAATGGAAACTTAGTACGAGTATAAAATGTTAGAAATAGTATCTTCCAAAGGATAATAATAATAGGAAAATTATAACCCGTATTTTGAGATTTGTATTAATAAAGGCCACCAATAACAGAATGAAAAAAATATATAAAAATAAAAGGAAAATAAAATGAGAGATAACTTATGTGCGTTCGCGTGTGTGTGACCTGTAGTGAAACAAAAGGAGGGAGATTGGGATATTTGGCTTGCAAAAATATAGAAAAGATTTAAGATTAGACGGAAAGACATAAATTTGAAATTAAGGAGAAAAGTTAGTTTTGACAAACTTTAAAAATTGCAAACCTACTAATACAACTAAGCAGGATATATTAACAGGAAAGAGAGAGAAAATGATGCCAGCTGCTTTATAAAAAGTATAGTTTGAGCAAACTTACAAAAAGTGTAGTTTGAGCAAACTTACAAAAAGTGCAAACTGCAAACTCTATCAAACGCTACCTCAGACTTGCACATCTAGTAAGGTTACAGGTTTGGATCGTCAATGTACAGATTATGATGAAGTGCCAGATTTATCAACTTCAAGCTTTTGTGAAGATAATAAATCTTCAAAAGATATTTTAGCTTTACTTTTCATCATTTGAATTATAATTATTGTTGCTAATTGTTTTTAAAGTGTCCTCAAATATTAGAAATAAAACTCAAATGTCACTTCTTTAAATTATTAAAAACAATTTGCCTTTGGGAGTCTACTTCAGCTGTCTCCATTACTATTAAGAGGAACTCCACGTTTACTTTGCACCAACCAAAAACTAATTGCACTGGCATTGACGTCGGTAGCAGCGCGGGCAAAAGCTATCCATGTCAGAGGAAGTTGGGTGCTGCATCAAAGTGCAAAAAATTTGTAGTGTGCACTACATATTTTATAATTTAATGATGCATAAGGTATAATTGTAGATCTCCGAAGGGTGGAAACGTGTGTCAAAAAGTTTGACGAATCATTTCAAAGTCTTGAGTACGAATTTCTATATTAACGGATCACATATAACTGTATGACTAAGTGAAAAAAAAAAGGCACTAGTAGACTTTGAACAAAAATAGTTACACTGAATTAGTGTCGATAACCTCACCATCCATTTGAATTTGATAGAAGTTACAGTCTCCATCGCTCTATCAAAGATTAGAGTCAATAGCCCACTCGAATGCTAGCTAATTATGTCACTTGAACATCAAGTTTGATATGAAAATTTGGAAAGAGCAGCTTTTAAACCTTAATAAGGTACTTATTTTCTCTTCTTTCCTTGTTCCCCATGAAAATATAACAAACCATCATACAACTTAAAGACATACAAAGAAAGAATTTATTTTTTTTTTTTTTGCTATTACCCTTGATTGAAGGAATCATCCTATATCCCTCTCTCCCCCTCCCCCTTCCTCCCTCACATGGTGACAATTAATGGTCCTTAAATCTTTCTAGTGACTTTTATTTAGTGACACTAAAAAAAATGTTTATAAGAATTATCGCTGAAAGTATTAGCAGAAAAGTCACTAAAAATATTTAGCGACTATTAATTATCATTATGTACGGATTGTAGATTTTATCTATTGTTGTCTTTGTGTTCACCTTGGGCACAACTATGCTTTGTTTTTTCCCCTTAATTACATCATAATGTGAAAATATGAGAGGTCTTAGTAGTAGTTCCATTCACTTTTTGATATGCAGGAATTTCACTTCTGAAGTTCTTTGGAAGGGAAAAAATTTAGCTGCTACCCCGGTTAGAGAAATTTTCCTCCTACCCCATATATATCTACAATCAATCGTCTCTAAATATTTTTAGTGACTTTTATTTATTGACGCTAAAAAAGTACTGTTAATAATTGTCGCCGAAAGTGTTAGAAGAAAAGTTACTAGAAACATTTAGCGACTATTAATCGTCACTATATACTGGATTGAAGGAAGATTCCTACAAAGCGGGTAGGAGCCAAAGTTTATTCTTTTGGAAGACATGGTAGCTGGATCTTCTGAAGCATAAAGAAATATACTGTAATAAGTTCTATTGAAGAGTACGGATGAAAGCCAGCTTCATTATTTGTTATTTTTGGCATTACACTCGTCGCTCTATATGGACCGCCTAAGAAGAAGGGGCTTTTGGCATTGCACCCATCATTTTATTAAGGACCAAACCAGAAGAAGGAGGTGACCAAACCAGAAAATAAGGAGAAGGTGGTGGTGGTGGTGGTGGTGGTGGGTGGGGTGGGAAATAAACCTTGTACATAACGCGACTTCACATGTGAAGTAAAGGGTTAATTACACACAGATGCAAGGTTTGGGAGAAATTCAAAGAGACAACTTTCACTCCGTTTTCGCTCGTTTATATTGCAACCTTTTGAAAAATCTTACAAATTGACAAAACGTGGTACTCACGCTCTATGGGATTTGGAAGTATCAATACAAGGCAATGCGTATAGTACTGTCTAGCTAGTTTTTTTTTTTTCCCTCTTCCCCTCAAGTCCTTTTATCTTCTCCACTATAACCAAGCTTCGCCAACCTAGCCCTATTCACCACTATCAGCCCTATTCGCCACCACCCTAGCCACACCCGCCAGCGCCACGCCTAGCCTTAGCCCCTCTCTCTTGTCACCGTGGCAAGCCCGTTGTCGCTGCCCCGCTCTTCACAATGATGTCCATTAACGCCGCTCTTTCTTCTCCATCATTGTCAGCAGTTGCCCGCCCATCTTCTCACCATTACAGTCACCACCCCTTTCTATCACTATTGACTCCATGGCCACGCACCCACCCCTCAAACCAATCCCACCCATGCGCACCACTAATACAGCGCCGTAACTCACTCCATCTTGTCTCATATCCATAGTGCGAGATTGGAGTGAGTTAATTCAACTTCGAAGTGCGATGGCCTCTTCCCTTTTGAAAGGGGAGAACATCATGTTTTAGGATGCAAGTCAGATTCTTAGGTCATATGTGATGCACCAAAACACATGCAGTAGGTTTGATATGTCAATAACCATAGGATTTAACCCTGTCGTGCAGTTCTTGATTCTCTAAATTCGACATCCAGAAGCTTTCTCCGTGTTTCCTCATACTCTACATCGATTCGAATTGTCAACATGCATGGAACAACCAAGGCGGTTTGATCACCTTCATATCGTCGTCTGTTACAATACTTAAAAAGAAAAAAAAACGCAAATTTATTTTTGCAATCTCCCATTTCATTTTAGTTAATACTAACTCAATATTTTATTGACATTTGCAAAGTCACGTAAAGCCACTAATCATATTAAATACTCCCAATAAATGTGGGGTGCTGTTGGTACTGTCAACTACCTACAACAAGTAAATGTTAGCCTAAAGATGTGGCGTACCGATTGAAAAGCTTCGTTTTGGTCATGAATCATGCCAAGTATAGTCATCACTGAGCTTAAAGACAAGTGAAAAGGTCAATATAATTTTTTAATTAAATAAAAGCTGGATTCTATGATTTTGATTCAACCGGCAGAAAATATTTAATGCTCGAGGATCTATAAGACAGCCACTCAAATCTGAATCCCTGATTTTCGTACACCCGAGTGTAGAGCACATTCAAGACGAGAATGTAAATTTGCTATTAACATGAACAACAAACATGATTCAAATCCAGGTAAAAATATGAATTGGGACCCTGAGAGGGCTGAATCAACTCAGTGCTGACAAAAGGCTAATGCAATGCAATATTATATGAGCTGTGACTACAAAATGCAAGATAGAATGGAATGCAAGGTTACTGAAAGTCTTTTGGATCATTGCTGTGGCATTTTGTAGCATTGCATTATTGTACAGTATCATGTGTTTGATTCATAAGCGTTTGCTAGAAGTTAGTAATCTAAACCTACTGTTTTCAACCCATTTTGCAGTCAATCATCACATATTTAGTGACTCTTACTTAGTAATGTTAAAATGATTTAGCTAATAACTGTTACAAAAAGTGCCTGCAAATTATCACAAAACAAATATCTCGACAATAAGTTACAACATAAATACTTGTTATAAGCGATTTTTATTACTGGAGTTGTAGTCAAACTTTTATTTTAGAATTAATTGTTTTTGAGTATGGGGACAACACATTTTACGGAATTAAGTGTGCCGGCAGAATAAAATATTATTGGGCAAAGTATACATGAAAATATCACAATCAAGTTAAAAAATCTCGGACCACACCGGTTGTACTAATAGCTCAAATCTCGGACCACACCAGCCGCCCGATCTCCACGATAGATAAGGCAGCCATGCATTTATTGCTATGCGATCAATACTTCAATAGATTTTCCAGTAGTGTTACATTGCATTGTATTTTGCATTCTGTAATCCAACCATATTGCATTGCATTATATTGGCCTTTTGCCAAAAATAAGTTGGTTTTACCTAGATTCGAATCCTTTTCGTCGTTCTTGTTGGTGAGAAGCTTTTCGTGCTGAATGTGCTCTACATGCTGGTTTTCTGTTCGTTGCAGTCTCGACATAGGTGCAAAAATTGGGGGTCCAGATCCATGTAGTGGCCTTATAAGTTTTTTCAGTGTAATACTCCTTACCAGTCGAATTAGATCAGAGTCTTACAGTCCCGCCTTTATTTAATAAAAAAAATAATTATATTGGCCTTCAACTTGTCTTTAAGCTCAATGATAATTATACTTGGTACGATTTATGACCAAAATCAAGCTTTTCAACGGGCTCCCCATATCTTCAGACTCGCATTTACTTGTGGTCGGTTATTGGCAGTACCAATAGCACCCTACATTTATTGAGACTAAAATATAATAGCATAAATAGTTTTCACAAGAAGGATTGCATAACTAGCTTTCTAGGTGAGAGAAAAGAGTTCTATAGGTAAGAAAGACATTGTAGTTACCGTCCGATTGTTTAAATATGGTTTGTGACTTTAAAAATGTCACCAACTTACTTAGTGACCGTTAACTCAAAACTAAATGGGAGATTACAAAAACAAATTTGCTTATATATATATAGGGAGCTGATCCATTGCTCGCGCTAGCAAATGGAGTTAAGTTGCAAGCGCGATCTGACCGTCCATCCTGAAAAATGGACGGCCCAAATCGCACCCTTTTCGAATACTGTCAGTCGTCCGCGACACTATGTCGCGGACGGACTTTTTTACCTTTTTGCCCCTCCGCCCCGTCCGCTACACTGTTTCCCGGACAACAAGTTTTATGTTTTTTTAAAGTACGTCCGCTACATTATGTAGCGGACGTACTTTAAAAAATATACCCTTCAGCTTTCGTCCGCTACATTATGTAGCGGACGAGTAGGCAGTGCTTTTTTCCCCTTTCTCTCTCATTTCTCATATTATTTGTCTGACATGTTCTATTTCTCTCTCTCTCTTCCCTCATCAATGCTCATGTCTCTTTCTCTTTCTCATGAATATTCTCTCTCCTTTCTCTTTCTCTCACCACTTTTTATTTTCTCTCTCATCCTCCCCCTCTCTCTCTCTTTCATGTTTATCCTGCTTCACTTCACACACAGAGTAGAGAGAAAGAGTGTGTCCGGCCACCTACAGCTCCGTCGAACAGAACCCGTTCAAGTCCATCAGCAACAAGCCGTACTATATTTGTTGCCGATCTTGTATTTCTTCTTGTATTTTTGTTTTTGTTTTTGTTTTGGGCAATGCTTTGTTGATTTTTCGTGAGTTGGATTGGGGCTCTTTACTGGGCTCTTTTTTGGTCAAGTGATGATAAGCACTGAAGAATCTTTTTTGCATCTTTCTACTTGTTTCTTGGCCAAACAGCAACCCTTTGAAGTGCTGAACCTGTAAAAGCCTCCGTAGGAATTAAAGAAGGAAGCTGCATCACCAAAAATTCCTTACAAGAAAACCAGAAACTCATATGAACCCACAACCACAACAAAAATTAAACTCAAATGAACCCACAACCACCACCATTTGGCCACCGCCACTGAACCCATCGCCACCGCTACTGAACCTCTGCCTCCCCGAACCACCACCATTTAAACCTCCACCATCCCAAATCTCTATGCAAGATAAATAACTAATCTAAACAGAGAGAGGTAGAGAGCAGATGAAGAATTAAGTCTCAAAATTTCAATTGGGTCTCAAAATTCTCAAAATTTCAATTGGGTCTCAATTTCAATTGGGTCTCAGTTTTACCACCCAAAATGGGGTTGCCACAGCAGGTGGATTGCTTCCTTCCTCTGTCGTCGCCGGAAGCGGAGCTGTTCTAGGTGGACAAGATGGTGTCCATCCTGCGGTCGCCGTTGTTCTAGGTGGACGAGATGGTGTTAAGCTTGGTCCTGGTGCTATTAGTTGAGCTCTACTGCTCTCTCCTACCCCGCCGGCGACAGCTCCGAAGCATGACTAACAATATCACCGCTACTGCCGCCATCGTCGCTGCAGCCGCCAACGCTGATTCGCCTGATCAACCGCGAGGTCCAACAGCCGCTGCTGCTCCTCCTAATGGCAACTTCTTCGCACAAGGGGTTCTTCGAGCGCCAAGAGGCTTTCTCTTCCCTTCGGTTTCTGGCATGGACGAGAGAGAGAGTCAGAGAGAGTCAGAGAGTTAATTAGAGAAAGGAGAGAAAGAGAAAAAAATGAAGAGAGAGAGGAGAAAGAAAGGGAAAATGTCAGAACATTAAATAAGGAAAAGGAGAGAGAAAGAGGAAAATGTCACAACAAGTTTTATGTTTTTTTAAAGTACGTCCGCTACATAATGTAGCGGACGTACTTTAAAAAAATATATAACTTGTTGTCCGGGAAACAGTGTAGCGGACGGGGCGGAGGGGCAAAAAGGTAAAAAAGTCCGTCCGAGACATAGTGTCGCAGACGACTGACAGTATTCGAAAAGGGCGCGATCTGGGCCGTCCATTTTTCAGGATGGACGGTCAGATCGCGCTTGCAACTTAACTCCATTTGCTAGCGCGAGCAATGGATCAGCTCCCATATATATATATATATATATATATATATATATATATATATATAATATTGGAACGGAGGAGGATACGAAGGTGACGAGAGCACATTTCTTCTTCCCTTAGGAGTGTGGACGATTGGGATCCATGTAGAGTCAGAGGAAACGAAGGCGAAAGCCTTTCTATGTCGAATTTAGAAAGCCAACAGCTGCCCGAGGGTATATGATATGGTCATTGACTTTTCAAAGCTACTGCATGTGGTTTGGTGCATCACTCGAACCCCTACTGTTGATGCGAGACAAGATGGGGTGACTTGATTCCATCTCGAGGTGAGAATATCAATTTTTTTTCTTATTACTCTATCCACTCCATTAGGTTTTTCACTTTGACTTTTTACAAAATTCTAAAATATTAAAAACAAAGTAATAGTTTAAATAAGTCACGTCATATAAAGGTACAAACAATTCTTATTATCGGATTTGCGATCAAAATTTTATATCCAAATCTGGGGGCAACACATTTTATGGAATTAAATGTCCCTGCAGAATAAATAATTATTCTTCGCAAGTATAAATGAAAGTATTACAATCAAGTTCGAATCTCCGACCACACCAGCACTATTAGTAACTCAAAGAGCACGTGAAACATACAGAGGAGAAGCTCTCTACTGTCGGCAAACCATGCATGATTGGTATGTGATCATTAATCCAAGAGACTTTAACTAGTATTTGCATTGCATTATATTTTGTTTTTTGTAGTCAAACCTCACTTTATATGACTTAATTTGCCTTGTACTCCTCTTAAACTAAACCATTAATTCTAAATGGTGGGTAAAGTGACAAAGATTTTATAAGATAACCTCAAAATTTTGACTTCGAATTTCATATCAAGAGACTATATACAAATTATAGTTATGAAACTTTAAAAAAAAAAAGCTCAATGATTATACTTGGCAACATTTATGACCAAAACCAACCTTTTCAATGGGGTTTTTACATCTTTGGACTCACATTTATATATGGTAGGCTACTGACAGTATCAACCGCACCCCACATTAATTGGGACTAAAATATAATAGCATAAAAAATTTTCACAAGAAAATGATTACAATAATCGCGCAAATAACTTTCTAGTTAAAAGAAAATTGTTTTATGGGTAGAAAATTAAAGAGATTTGTTATTACCCTCTGATTGTTTAAATATGGTTTACGGCTTTACGTACGACTTTGAAAATATCATTAAAATATTGAGTGACCGTTAACTAAAACTAAATGCAATGGAGATTGTAAAAACGAACAATTAATGGTATTAACCATTTTCATATATCTTAAGCACGCAATAAGCTCAACGGGGAGTCAAGGTAAGCTTGGTTGGTAAAATTTGAGCTCTTACTCAGGCTCGGACTAGAGTCTTGTACTTAATAACCGACTAGCTTTAAAATTGCTGGATATTTGCGTGTTATAACACCACAAAGATGTTATGGCAACAGTGTCACCCTTTTTTTTATGAAAATATGCTACAGAGGTTCTCATTTGTCATGGTCTCTAATGCTATAAACGTGCCTGAATCCCTCCCATATTATTGGGTCCTCTTCAATGACTAGACTCCAATGAAAAATTAAAGCACACAAGAACAATTGATGGTATTGTCAGGGATCTTAACCTACCATATCCATGTGGGTATCTCTGAATTCTTTTGTCACCGACGTTTCATATGGTACCTGTTCTTCCAGAGTCGTATGACAAACCAGAACCAAGCACTCCAGTTTTTGCTTCCCCCTTTAGCAGCCAAAGTCACTTTCAGTGAGCAATAATTTGTGGATACACTGCGTTTTAAATACTGACCAACATCTCTATGCAGGCAGCTCTACTTGGCGCGTATGGCCGTAAGGGAGCTCGTGGGCCTTTTCCTTCATTCTCAATTAGTTTTGAATTGGATACTTTCAAATGATATCAGATGGGATCAATCTAGCCATAGTAAACAAATTAATATTGAATCAATCGCCACCCAGTTTAATTCATCTACGTCTTTGACCAACTCAAGAGAAGTCTGGTCACACTCGAGCAAGCATGTTGAGATATCAATCCCTTATCGAGAAAACAATGAGTAATTTTACTATATATAAGTCTCGTAGATATCTCCTCACATTACCAATTAATTTTGAGTTGAATACTTTTTAGAGTGAAAAGTAAAATACTAAATGACTCCCTTTACAGTCTAGCTAATTCTGAGATCCCAAGTTTATAAGAAGTAGGGGACTCTAGTATCTGGATCACAATTGAATAAATGCTATTTCTAACAAGTTCTTTTTGGAGAATCCCCTTCTAACATATAACAGTAAGGCCGTTGTCGGTAACTAAAGAGGCCTTAAACGAAAAAAAAAATATTTTAGTAATTGGTGTAATAATGCAACAAAATATTTTATCATGAAAATTTTTAGGGTTAATAACTAATTAAATATAGAGCAAATCAAAACAAGACAGAGTATCTTTTTAAATTCATCCAACCTTCGCAATGAGAATATGTCTAAAATAATCTTATTGCAATGAACATAATACATTTGGACAACGCAAACACTCTCTTCGACCAAAATAGTCACGTTTTAGAAAGTCAACAATTTTAAATTAGTCTGGAAAATCTAAGTTTTATAATAGACAATATTAGACGATTACGTATGATTGTCCGGATTAGACCTCATAATTTTTTTTTTAATATGGAAGGATTTTTATGATTGTTTTGAAAAATGAAAGTATTGGATGCAAAGCTTGTAGAATTGGAAGTATCTTAAAAGGTTGTAAAATAAAATACAAACAATATAATGTTAAAATAATTTTCAGTACTTTAGTATGCTTGCTCATTATCTCTTTGACACTAACAAAGAAGTAATTTCTTTACTTTTAGTACTCTCTCTATCATACATAATTTGATCAAATTTGTTTTTGAACCGTACCACAAAAGTTGCTCATTTTCAATTAAGAAAGATTTTGGACCTGCTTTTACATATTTACCTCTTTTACACTTTTTTATTTAATTTTTTTTATCCATATTTAAATTTTCATGAACTCATTTTCTCTCTCCTGACCCACTTTCTTATTATTTTTTTTTTATTTCTCTCTCCACATTTAATACTCCACTAACTCATTTATTTCCCTTCTCTGTCTAAAGGTAGAATGAAAAACACAAAATAAATTACTTAAATCTTTAATTTGCGTGCAAAAAATAGTTGATCAAATTCTAGGGGACGGAATGGATATGTTTTTTTTTAAGGATAATTGAGTATGTGGAAAAGCATTATTGCCTAAATACTGTTGACCTCATAATTTTTTTTTCCTCGCAAGTTTTTTCTGTTCTTTTGGCAAACAAAGTGTTGTACGCAATACTTGTTGAATTTGAAGTATCTGATCAAAAAGTGATAAATTAAAATTTCCACAATATAATGTTAGAATAGTTTTCATTACCTTATATTTTTGCTGATGATGTCATTTGATACTAACAAAGAGTTAATTCTTTACATAATTATGCTTTTTAAAGATAATTATTAGACCTGGTAAACGGTTCGACCGTACGGGTACGGGTAATACCCGGTCGGATCCGGGTAAAAACGGATCGGATAATTTATACCCGGAGTTTTTCGGGTACAATTATCTGGGATCCGTACCCTACCCTGGCGGGTAGGGTATTACCCGCGAGTAATACATTAATTTTTACAAAAAAAATTAATATTCCTTAAATGTTTTTTTCTCCTTTCTTCCTTATTTTATTGTTTTATTACACAAACAGGACTTGGACATTCCGAATTACAATAATCTCTCCAAAGATCTATTACACATAACAGCCATATAAATATAATCAAGATTAGGCTTCTTGAATAAACAAAATAAAGCCAAAAAATTTTCAAGATTAGTAGATATGCTCGACGATCAACACAAAATTCCCAATTACAATAATCATTCTCCAAAGATCACTATAATATCTAGACCAGGCTTCTTGAATAAACAAAATACGACCAAAAAAATCTAGATCTGGTCCACGATCAACTCAACAACCATAAAATCAAGATCAGGCTTCTTTAAACAAAATACAACCAAAAAAAAAAAATCGAGATCAGTAGATTTGGTCTGCGGTCAACACAACAACCATAAAATCAAGAACAGGTGGCGACGGTCAACAGATCTGGTGGCGATGCAGATCTGGTAGCGACGGTCAACAGATCGACGATGGAAGATGGAGCGACGGTCGGCGACGGTCGGTCACTTACTCAATCGGTGGCTGCAGTGACAGATTGACGACAAGTGGAGTCGCGTTAGATCCGTGAGAATGAAGGGGAAGACGGAGTGACAGGTGGCCTCGTGGCGGTAGATCGCGAGTGAGGGGCGGCGGGGAAGAACAGGGCGGTAGCGGCGGGGAAGAATATGTGAGAAGTGAGAAGAAGGGTCTGAGGAATGAGAACTAATGAAGAAAAATGAGAGTGAATGTTAAGGCACAGCTGTTTATATATTTTGAAAAACGGGTAAACTGGGTAACCTGCCACCCGACCCGGACCGACCCGAAAATTACGGGTCAGTTCGGGTACGGGTCAAATTTCTGCGGGTAGTGAAAATAGCTACCCGTACCCGGCATTTTGGACCGAGTAACGGGTACGGTCAACATTTTGCCAGGTCTAATAATTATGTAAAAAAAAGCGCACAATTTAATTGCCATTGCGTGAAAACACTTCCCTTTTTTTTTTTTTTGTTGAATCCTTCTTTGGTTTTTGGGAGTGACTAGTCATTGTCGACATCAAAAGCCAAGCATTTATGAGCAAAAATTTTCTCCTCTAACTTTAAGAATTAATAAATGTCTGTCGCATATAACTGGAGCAAATCCGTTAAAGTAGTATTAATTATATTAACTATCATTTCTAAAGTTGTGAGCCCATTGAGTCAAATTTTTATGAAATTTTTTTTGCTGCAACTGATGTTTGGGGTTTGAAGCAAGAAGTAACAATACCCAGTACATCGATAATTGGATGTAATAGTCAATAATTTTGATCAGTGACATTTAAATATTGACATTAAAAAAATACTGCTAAGATTTGTTACTGAAACTTCTTATAAAAATTTTGTTGGAATTGTGTTTTAAACCCATTATAGAGATGCTATCTTTGACTCAATTTTCAAATGGGTTCCAAATAATAATTTGGTTATGAAAAAATTGATTTATGTTCACCTATCGGAGTACATGATCATGGTATATTCACACGTTTAAAATAAATAAGGAGTGAATGAGAGAATTGAAGTTGAAGTTGGTAGTTCAACTTGAAGGGAAAAGAATATCCCACATTGAAGAGATAATGCCAATGTTATCTTCTTATAAGGTTTAGCCTTGAGTTAAGGGTTGGGTTCCTTTGAGGTACCATGTTTTGTAAGGAGGAAGGACTTAGGTTGACCCAAGATCCACCACACCCGCTCGCACCACCTGCCCGTCCCGGTCTTTGGCCAGGGCTTGGGCCCATCGGGCTTTATTTATTTTGGGACAAAAATATTTGAAATAAATAAATTTTTATTTATTTATTTTCTTTTCTCAAAAGTTGCGACCTTTCCAACCAGCTGTGAAGAGTTGCATCCCCCAGTGAATTTTCACTTTATAAAAATGAGTCAGTTGCCAAAAAAAATTTAAACTGAATCTCCAAATTCTGTCTGCCTTTGTTTTTTCATTTTTCCTGTGTCTGTGTAAGAAAGAGTTATGCCGTTGTTTTGGTTCGCCGAGTCTGCAATTTGGAGTGCTCCTATTTCAGACGCATTGTCGTTGTATTTTGGGAGATTATCGTCAAGAGACCGTTAGCAGCATTGCGGGATGAAAAAGTCTTAAGGACAGTGAATCAAATTCACGCCTCGGCTCTCCATTTACTGTTCTGCATTTTCCTGTTGTGAGTTATTAGACATAGTTCTTTTTCTTGTTTATGTTACTGCTGATTGGAACGTTAATATTTGCATGTCAGTATTTTTTTTTGGAACTGTTTTTCTGCACAAGTATTCACACAAAGCATATTTTTTCAACAGCCATGGCACCGCGTATTTTCGCCAAAATAATCTAAAGATCCACCACAATACAATCATTAACTGTCATGGCGCCGCCTATCGCTATCATCACAATTACTAACACTCCGTCTTTATACTCAATTACCGCCACTATTGACACCTTTTTGCAGTCGCTGCCACCACCACCATTACTACTCCATCATCACTGTCGCCACCACCACCAATACGATTTTAGGCCCCCCAAAAAAAGTTTTAAAGTACATAAATAAATGCATAATTTTGATAATATTAAGTGAATAAATTTGTGAATAAATAATTTTTAGACACCTGCTTTTGGTTTTCCAAACATGTTAACTTATTTTTCGGTAAAACTTTAGTCGCTTAAAGTTTTCAGTTTTACAAATTCAGTACTTAAATTTTTAGCACTTAAATTTCAATTTTATCAAACAGCCTTTAAATTCACTCCCTTCTTCCTGAAATTCTTGACTCAAACCGCTAACCCACCAAATCCCCACTTTATCTCCTCACATCACTCTTATTTTTTTCATAAATATTCCCCTCTTATCTTTCTATGTTAAAATTCTATTTGACTTTGTTGTCCCTAAATTACTCGTCCTCCTGGAAAAAATAGGACCACTAAAATGATGTTATCTTAGATATTGGCTGTTTATATTCCTTTCAGGCATCGGTAATAATTATTAGCAATTAATTATTTTTAAGTTAACAATGATACAATATATATCATGTGAATTATTCTGGACAATGTGACGATATAAATAGCCTCAATTGCACCTAATTTTCTCTTTACAACATAACGCGTTTGGTCAATACAATTAAGATCAAAATAATTGGACAATTCTTACTTTAAAGGAAAGATTTTTAGTGAAATTATAAATTTACTTTAATGTAGCAATTGTCACTAAATGTTGTTCGTTGCATTTATTGAGTCATCTTCTTTGCAGTACTTTTTTATTATTTTGTCATTACAAGTAATTATTGTAAACTTAACTATCACTAGGGACGGGAAGGGGTTGCAGCTTAAAGTTACCCCAAATTTTGTTTTGAGAAACATGATCCGTATGCAACGCACAGAATAAAAGATAGTGTTTAATGACTTACACAACAAGAAATAGTGTCTTTAGCGACCGCATTTAGCGACCGCCAAGGGAGGCGATCACTAAGTCATACTTTAGTGACCGCTATTGTTCGTAGTCGCTAAGTATACTACACACCTCTCTCATTAACTGCACAGCAGTGGCTTTCTCCCTCTCTTTTCTCCCACCCATACCCACTTATATTAAAACTCACATATACACATACCCACATGCTACCCATCACCTTCACCAATATACCCACCAAATTTTCACACTCAGGCTCACACGAACACATGTGGGTATATACAAACACATGGACCCAGCACACGCATGCACTCAATACACACTACATGACACCCCATCTCCTGAAATCTGGTGTACAAATAGATACACAACACAGAACGAGAGACACACCTCTATCCATAAACACGTGCGACAACGACGACACTCATTAATTCACGCACGATACCCATATACCCCTCCCACTCTTACTCTTCTCTCAGCCCTTACAAACTCTAGCTCACGAGCACTCAGTCTCAGCCACCATGGCTGTAACCACCTCAACTCAACCCATAATCAACAAAAAGACTAAGAAGAAAAAGCTAGAAGCCTTACCAAAAAATCGCACTTTGCTTGATCGAAAACATTGTTGGTTTCAGCCCCCCCCCCCCTCTCTCTCCCTCTCCCTCTCTCTCTCCCTCTCTCCCTCTCTCGCTCGCTCTATCTCTCAACCGAGTTTTCATATGAAGGAAAATAATGATGGTTGGTCTCAAAGTGTGTGTACATATGCATAAACCCTAAATTAAACATTTATCGAAAACCCCCAAACATCCATTAGTTATTTTAAATGTTACCCGAACTCTCTCTATCTCTCTTTCTCTCTCTCAACTGAGTTTTCATATGAAGGGAAGGAAAATAATGATGGTGGCTCTCAAAGTGTGTGTACATATGTAACAGCCCCAAAATCTGAGGTTGGAGTTATGGTAAAAATCCCAACTAATTATTTATTAGACTTTAGTGACAATTTGGTGAGCATTATACACTATGATCCTTAGTGACAAATTTTTGGGAACCATACGTTATAATTTAGTGGTAGCTAGATTTAAGTGACATTAATTAAAATCTTTAGTGATGGTTAGAGTAAACAACATTTTTGAAAAATAATTTTAGCTACGATATATTTTATTATTCAACGTCGACATGTATTTTAGCAATGAATTTATTTTAAGCATTGGTATATTTTTTTAGCGACAATTAAACTTCTTTGGTGAAGGTGTACTTATTAGCTATAAATTGTCAAACGGGATGGCGTGACAACCCATTTATAATTTTCCTAACACATTATGTATTGTAAATATTTTACTTTGGGATTATTTTAGCAATAATAAGTTTGGGTTAGAAGTTTTAGCAACAAATGGATGTGTAGGGTTTTCTTTACATTTTTCCAATTTCGGTTAGTATATTATATCTTGGAATAGTGACCAGTCGTCATTGTAGAGGTTTGAGACCTTATTGCGGCAGAGCGAGAGAGAGAGGGGGGGGATCGAGGGACTCTTTCCGACGATCATGAAAATCTTTTCGGTAAGATTTACCTTGAAAACTCATGTTATATGTATATATTGTGAATGTGTTTATGGATGGGTATACGGTGCTTGGTTAAGCGGGGTTGTGAAGGGATTTGGACTATGAGTGGCCTTGTGCTGCCATGGTTAAGAGATCCGAGAGAAGAAAGTGGCAGTGCAACCATGGGCTGCCGTGGTTGCAATATATGAGTTTGCATTGAAGGATGATAACTGAGGTAAACATAGTTGCAAGAGTGCTCAGTGTACTGTATATGTTCTGGTGGGTGTAAGAAGTTGTTTGCACCACAAAATATCTATTTTCACTAATAAGTTCACTTTGATTAAATGCCATTAAATGGCATTTACTTTTTATTATTTCTGAAGAGATAATAGAAGATTCAAGAAGTGAAAGAAACCAACTTCTGAAAATGTGTCCTAACGATAAGGGATAAGTGTGGTTGATTACTTATTAGTGGGTGGTTGTTTTCTAAGTGGGTAGTTTATCTTTAAGATGATAGTTTGTCTTGTAATGGTAGTTATTTCTACAAACCATGATTGAGAAGATGTTGGAAGGAGCAATCGATCATGGGGTTTGAGAAGTTACTTCCAATAAAGATAAGGAGTGACAATTACCAAGGGAAGGCGGTTACAAATATCCCCAAGTATAAAAGCAGATGGAAGGCAACGAAAAAAGGGTCGTCATTCTCTCAACAAAAATTCGACTAGGAAGAATAGCTTGTTTAGACTTCTTTAGGCAGTCTGTTAGATGAGACAATCAATCATTAACCGGACAAATTAGTCTTTTTCTTTCTTTAGGTTAGAGGCATTTGCTGCCATCGATAGGAAGTTCAGTTTCCAGACTTGGAAACATTGCTGTGTAAACTTTTGCAATCAATCGAAAGCTCTCTTTGTCTTTTATGGGCACGCAATCGTTCTACTTTTTACTTTTGGTCTTCATTTTTCGCTTTCAGGGAAGTCCCCAGGCCCTAGGGGCAAAAAAGATCCCACACTTTTAATCGATCGTGCCGCCGGCTCACCGATCGATAGTGAGTTTGCCAAGCAGCGCAAACATTGGCACGCCCAGTGGGACCCTTATATCTGAAAAGGGAAAATGCCAAGTACAAAAAGTCATGTTAGGAATGAATTTCATTCAAAGTGTTTGGAGGCCTCTTTTCAACTCTTGTTAGAAGATACGCGTGAATTAGCGTGCTTAGCGAGAAAGTTTTGAAGTCATTACTTCAATTGGCTGAAACTTACACCAAAATTTGTGCAAGTCCTTTGTATCAATTCAATCAAATGCCAAAATTGGCAAAAAAGTTGGATAATATATCCTTTGTTGAGAAAAGTGCAAAGGATAATAATATTTCTAACCATGAAATGGTCTTTACACCAAACGAAAATGGAAATGGTGTTACTGGGGGGGCATATCAATAGTTCACAGGATCATCAAATAGTTTCTACACCAAAAGAAAAAATTAATGGTTATATTAGGCATAATAATGCCCTAAAAATGGCCAAAGAGCAATTGATTCTTTTTGAAGAAGATGATGATAAATCACTGGAAGTTCTAAACCAATATTCTATTTTATTATCATGTGAAAAATGGCTAAAGCAAGATGATGACATGTTTAATAAATGTTTTAAAAAGCCATTTGTTATGCAAGATCACTCCAATTTTTATGGATACCAAGGTACAAATGGGTATGAAAAATTTGTGAATTCATCAAATTTAGGTATACAACACCTATTTTGGATTTGTGGTTCCCACTAGTGTTTTATTTTGGTTATATGGCTTATAAATCAGCATGAATTATATATTGTTTGCATGAGACTAATCAATCGATTGGCTTATCATTAGCCATTCTATATATTGATTTGTTATTGGCTTGGCCAAAAGATGTCATAGTTTGTTTAGTGGCTTGGCCAAATGTGCTCATTGACACAAGAATATGGAGAGCTAAAGCCAATCGATGGCTAATCGATAGCAAAAATGCTTGCACTTTAAAGAATGCAAGTCTATCAATGATAGTGAATGGTGTATTGATCGTGAAGGTTGTCTTGATACTGGTGTATGCAAAATAAAGATGGTGCAGTTTAAGCCAATAGATGGCTTATCGATCGTGAAAGGTTATTGATCGTGAAATTCTACCAATAGTAAAAAAATACTTTCTCTTTGAAAGATATAACTGTTCACAATCGATAGTGAGAAATACAAGCCTATCGATCGTGAAAGGCTATCGATAGTGAGAAAATAGACTCTTCACAATTGATAGTGAAATATACAAGCCTATCAATTGTGAAAAGCTATATATCGATCGTGAAAGTCTATCAATAGTGAAAAAATTGACTCATCACAACCGATAGTGAAAAATACAAGCCTGTCGATTGTGAAAGGTTATCAATCGTGAAAAAATATTTTCCCTTCAAAAGATATGACTCTTCGCAATTTCCAAGTATTCAATTACTTGAGCTAGGGGGCAATGTTTGCACCAACAAATTTCACAATAACATGTCTTCAATTAAATGCCACTAAATAGCATTAATTTTTATTTATAAAAAGAAGATGATAATGAATTCAAATCAGGCAGTTACTTTCTAACTTTAAAAAATGTGCTCCAATAGATAAGGGATAAGTTTAGTTGGTTACCTATTAATGGGTAGTTATTATGTAAGTGGTAGGAGTTATTTTGTAAATGGGTAGTTTATCATAAAGTGGGTAGTTTACCTTTTAAGTAGTTATTTTCTACAAACTTTGTAGTATAAATAGTGGGTCAAGAGGAGCATGACAGAATCATCAATCATCAACCAGACTAAGTCTTTTTTATTTCTTTTTCTTTAGTTTAGAGGCTTTTGCTGCCATCGATAAGAAGTTTACTTTCCAGACTTGGAAACATTACTGTGTAAATATTCGCAATCAATTGAAAGCTCTCTTTGTCTTTTATGGGCGCGCAATCATTCTACTTTTTACTTTTCGTCTTCGGTTTCCGCTTTCAGGAAAGTCCCCAGGCCCTAGGGGCAAAAAAGATCTCGTACTTTTAATTGATCGGGCCGCCAGCGCACCGATCGATAGTGAGTTTGCCCAGCAGCGCAAACATTGATGTTTGCACCAACAAATAAATTTTTCACAATAACATGTATTCAATTAAATGCCACTAAATGGCATTAATTTTTATTTATAAAAAAAAAAGATGATAATGAATTCAAATCAGGAAGTTACTTTCTAACTTCCAAAAATGTGCTCCATTAGATAAGGGATAAGTCTAGTTGGTTACCTATTAGTGGGTAGTTATTATGTAAGTGGTAGGAGTTATTTTGTAAATGGGTAGTTTATCATGAAGTGGGTAGTTTACCTTTTAAGTAGTTATTTTCTACAAACTTTGTAGTATAAATAGTGGGTCAAGAGGAGCATGACAAAATCATCAATCATCAACCAAACTAAGTCTTTTTCTTTCTTTTTCTTTAGTTTAGAGGCTTTTGCTGCCATCGATAGGAAGTTTAGTTTCTAGACTTGGAAACATTAGTGTGTAAACATTCGGAATTAATCGAAAGCTCTCTTTGTCTTTTATGGGCGCGCAATCGTTCTACTTTATACTTTCCGTCTTCATTTTTCGCTTTTAGGGAAGTCCTCAGGCCCTAGGGGCAAAAAATATCCCGCACTTTTAATCGATCGTGCGACCGGCGCACCGATCAATAGTGAGTTTGCCCAGCAGCGCAAACATTGGCACGCCCGGTGGGACCTTGTACCTGAAAGTGGGAAATGCCAACAATATGTTTCCAAGCAATTCCTTGAAATTTCAGGCTCGGTTTGATGAACTAAGGGCCGGTTTCTGGGTAGATTTGATGAAATGCCGTACTTCGGTATCATTAGTACCCAGAAATTTTAAGCCATTGTCTCTTTCATTTTATATGAAGTCGACAGTGGATGATTTAATGAAATTTTGGTATGATCTAATGGATTGCATTAATGCAAACCATGGTCAGTCTATTCTACCATTGATTTTGGTAGATACCTTCAATGAATTACATCGGTTTGAAAATTATATTAAAACCTTGATGGGAATAGATCATCCATCCATTTTAGAGGATGTAGAGAATGAATTAAAAGAATGTTGGGCATTGATTCACAGAGTTGGATGGATGAGGAAGGAAGTCGAATTGCTTTTTTTCTCGTTTGTTGGGAGTGAAAATTTAGAAGCCGATAGTTATTCTTTGGATAATGAAAATAAAATAATGACAAACATGACTGAAACAAAACAGTATTTTAAAGACGAAAGCAACCAATTCATGGTTACTAAAAATTGCACGACTAAGTATCAAGAAGAGTCGTTGCAAAATAGCCAACTTCAAGTGTTATCTCCAGAAAATTCGAGGAAGTTATTCGATGAATTGCGTCAAAAGTGTTTATTGTTGGGAAACCATTTGGATGCAACAATACAACTGGCTGATACTTACACCAAAAGTGGTGTGAGTAAGATCAACATCATGCCAAAAATGGCTGAAACAGTTGAACAACCATGTTCATTCTCATATGAGATTGATATGTCAAAAGGAGATCTAATTGATATGGCTGGAGAGCAAGCTTGCAAGCCTATTTTGGCTGAAAGTAAAAAGGAGCCCTTTTCATGCGACATGAATAGCGAGTCAACTATGGCTATCGATGTTTGAAGCATTTGACATCATGAAAAATGATGAAGAACATGTATTTTGGGAGCCAATCAGTGTTATATTTTTTGGAGAAAGATACCCTGTTTAGGTTTGTGGAGCACACCAAGGTAGAGTATTAATTCAATGGTTATTAAGAACTGCAAATATAGTCAAATATTATTTGTTTTATTTTTATCCTTACACTTTGAATTAAAGAAATGCTCAATCGATTGGCTTATCATTAGCCATTTTATATGCTGATTGGGTTAACAGTTTGACCAAAAATGGTCATGGTTCATTTAGTGGCTTGGCCAACTATGGTCATTGACACAGGCATATGGAGAGAAAAAGCCAATCGATGGCCAATAGATAGTGAAAATGATGTCACTTTGACAATGCAAGCTTATCGATCGTGAAATGCTATATATCAATAGTGAAAGTCTAATGATAGTGAAAAATACTTTGCCTTTGAAAGATGACTCTTCACAATCGATATTGAAAAATACAAGCCTATCGATAGTGAGAGACTGTCAATCATGAAAGGCTATCGATCATGAAATGCTATTGATCGTTTAAGGCTATCAATCGTGAAATGCTATCGATCGTACATGGCTATTGATTTTGAAAGGCTATGGACAATGAAAGACTATATATCGATCGTGAAAGTCTATCGATAGTGAGAAAAATACTATCCCTTTAAAAGACATGACTCTTCGCAATTTTCAAATATTCAATTGCTTGAGCCAGGGGGCAATGTTTGCACCACAAAATATCTATTTTCACTAATAAGTTCACTTTGATTAAATGGCATTTACTTTTTATTATTTCTAAATAGATAATAGAAGATTCAAGAAGTGAAAGAAACCAACTTCTGAAAATGTGTCCTATCAATAAGGGATAAGTGTGGTTGGTTACTTGTTAGTGGGTGGTTATTTTCTGAATGGGTAGTTTATCTTTAAGTGGATAGTTTATCTTGTAATGATAGTTATTTTCTACAAACCATGATTGAGAAGATGTTGGAGGGAGAAATCGATCGTGGGGTTTGAGAAGTTACTTCTAATAAAGATAAGGAGTGATGGTAACCAAGGGAAGGCGGTTACAAATATCCCCAAGTATAAAAGCAGATGGCAGGCAACGGAAAAAGGGTCGTCAATCTCTCAACAAAAATTAGACTAGGAAGAATAGCTTGTTTAGACTTCTTTAGGCAGTCTGTTAGATGAGACAACCAATCATCAACCGGATAGATTAGTCTTTTTCTTTCTTTAGGTTAGAGGCATTTGATGCCATCGATAGGAAGTTCAGTTTCCAAACTTGGAAACATTGCTGTGTAAACTTTGGCAATCAATTGAAAGCTCTCTTTGTCTTTTATGGCCGCGCAATCGTTCTACTTTTTACTTTTCGTCTTCATTTTCTGCTTTCAAGGAAGTCCCTAGGCCCTAGGGGCAAAAAAGATCCTGCACTTTTAATCGATCGTGCCGTCGGCGCACCAATCGATAGTTAGTTTGCCCAGCAATGCAAACAGAAGCAACATAGAGAGAGATTTAAAGTGAAGTGGGTCATGGTTTATAAGTGGGTATACGGGTGTGGAAGTTGTGTGCCCTAGAGTGTATTTGTAGGTGTTATGAGAAAGGGAAACATGTGTGCTGCCGTAAATGCTCTGTGGAGGAACATGTGTGTGTGGGTTTAGAGTGTGTTTTGTGTGAATACCTGTGTGTACAAAATGTGTGAGTGTATTTTCAGGGGTGTTGTGAATGTTTTATGTATGTATATATGTAAATGCATAAGTAAAATGAAATGGGTTTAAAGAGTACTGTGTGTGTATATTTATATATATGGTGTGTGAATGTAATGAGAAGAAAGAGTGAGAGAGAGGCAGTGATGGGTGTGTAATATGGGTTGTAAAGAAAGGAGATGAGGGAGTATGGCATGTGTGTCTGGGAGAACCGAATGAGTGCTATGTGGGTGTGAGAGGGCAGCCAAGGCTGCCATGAGGATGAGAGGGTGTGTGTGTGAGTTCTGTGAAGGTGTTTATATTATATATGTATAAGTGAAATGAAAGAAGAAGAAGAAGAAGAAGAAGGGGACATGGGCATATGAAATGGTATATATATATATATATATATATATATATATATATATATATATATATATATATGTATGTATAGTGTATGTGAGTATGTGAATACTTATGTGTGTTAGTGGAGTTAAAAAGGGAGAAGGAAGAGGGAAACCACTGCCTCATGGTAGTGGGCGTGGCAATAGACATATATAGATAATTATATGTAGTGAATGTATATATGTATATATATAAGTGTGTGCGTGTGGGTTTGTTGAGAGAAGTAAGGACCTTAAGCTGTAGGTGTAATTTTATAGAGAGAGGGAGAAGGAGTTGCAGCCATGAATACAGTAAGTGTGAAATTACAATGTGTTGTGAGTGATTTAGTGTAAGTATGTGAGTAGTGAGTGTATGTTTGCAAGTAAGTGTGAATGTGGTATGTTTATATATGTGTGGATATTGTACACTAGTTGCAAAATATTGAAACTTTATAGGAAGAGTCATAAGGTAATACTAGAATATATGTTAAATTTTCAAATTTTTCTGATATCGTATGTATTTATTATAATTTTTGCAAGTTTAGATTTGAAGCCTTTACACCCATGAAAATATTTTGAAAACATTAGCATAATGTCTTTACAGTATAAGAAAGACTCAGTAAAAGTTAGTAATTTTGGAGTTGATTTATTATCATTTTTCGTATCGCATTGAATTTAAAAAAATGAAAAATAAAAAAATAGTTTTAGTGCCTATTAAATTCTGATTTTTATTCCTATAATTTTAATACATATTTTAAAGCTTTTATCAAAATTATGAGTCTTTATTTCCAGCTAGAAGCAATTATGGTAATTTATTGGTTTTTCGTGAATATAAAGAAATTATTTTTAATTCAAAAATAATAAACAAATATTCAAAAATTTATATTTTAACTCTATATGCGGTATTAAACTATAAATAATGCTTAATGAGCGTTAAAAATAATTTTGAAATATTTTTTTAGTCTCGAAGAGTGTGGCGAGTTTCGGGCTAAGTTGACCGTGTTTGAAACCCGCTCCGAATTTTATCCTTCTTTGGATAGAGAAATGGGTACGATGTGGATAGTTGTATAATATAGTAGAATGGATAGTTCTCTGATAAATAACTTTGCCAACCTCGGTTAACATCGAGGATTTGATCAATAGAGTTTTTAGCTGCAGCACTTGGATCTCGGTAAGGGATTTCTTTCGAAACCCTATTTCATCTATTTGACATCGTAAATATCTTTCAAATTGTTAATGAAGTTTCATTGGACTCAGTTATAATTATTATAAAATTTCATTGATTGCCATTAATACCCTGTTTTGAGCCTGACACATTTTTTAAAAATTATGTTCGATGCTCTATATTTATTTTTTGTTATGAATCAATTTAATCATTGCATTATCGATTATTGTATTCTGTATATTTACATGAGTTAGTATATTGAGGAGTTATAAGGATGGTTTGTATCGGGGGTGATATAAGGATGGTGTGTTATTGTAGGGAGATCCTAATACCTTAAGGGTCTAGCTAGTGTTCATATACATATGTAACCACAAGGTTATTAAGCATCACCGTTGTGGCTTTACTAAGTGATTACCCTGCACTGTCTGTGTGGCTTTGCTAAGTATTTCCCTGAACTGCCTATAATACCCCGAAAATTTTCTTTTGCTTGTGCGAAATTAATATTTTTGAATAAATAAGTTTGTGGTCTTTTGTTAAAATTAAGAAAATAAATTGGGATTGTTTCTGAAATTTTTGGTCGAATGAAAATAGTTTGGCTTCGAATGAAAATGGGTTTTTGCTTTGAATGAAAAGATTTTTTTGTGTGTAAATGAGCCACTGAAGTTTTCGGTCGGCTTAAAGGTTTTAAGTCAACTAAAAACTCATTTTCGGTCGAATAAAAGTGGTTTTGTTCGAATCAAAATGAAGGGAAATAGTGTTTTGAAATTTCTGAAGTGTTCAGTCAACTAAAAAGGTTTTCTGAAATTTTTAGTCAATGAACAGTAACTTTTAGTCGATAAACAGTAACTTTTAGTCGAATGAATAGTACTTTCAGTCGACTCAATATTATTTTTGGTTGAATTAAACGTGTTTTCATTAAAAGTGTTTTCGGTCGAATTAAAGGTATTTTCGGTCGACTTAAAAGTGCTTTCGGTAGAACTAAAGGTGTTTCGGTCGAATGAAAAGTGAATCATTTTCACCTCTGTTGGATTCAGTCGACTGAAAACTATTTTCGGTCGAATAGAAACTTAAAATTTTTGTCCGATATAAATAGTGTTTTATTTCATTCCTAGCCTTTTTGGGGTCCTTTGTTTCTTTTCCTCTCCTTTGCGCGAGAAAGAGAGAAAGAGGGAGTGAGAGAGATAGAGAAGAAGGCTTGGAAAGTTTGGAAGCTCTAAGGAGGAGCTTAAGGATTTGTGGCTCTCAAAAGGCTTGAGAAGTTTGTTCCCTTTACCCTTGCGATGGAAAGAGAGAAAAAAGAAGGCTTGGAAAGCTCTTGAGTTCTAAGGTGGTTCTTGATGATTTGCATTCTTAAAGGCTTGATTAAGGTAAGGGTTTACTTTCAAAATTTTAAATCAACGATGGACCGATCGCTCATGTAAGTCTTTAGATTCTTTTGAAATCCGAACTTCTTCAAATAGGGATAAGTGATTCTTCCTCTTCTTTTTGTTTTGAACTTTGTTAAGAATGACTTGTTGTCAATTCTATGATTTGTGAAAAATCAAATTCGGTCGGATTTGTTTGACCTCAGAATATTGACATATTGATATCGTCATTTCAGTGATTTATGATCGTCATTATTTCGTGAAATCCACTTATTGTTTGACAAGTTCGTTATTTAATAATGTGAGTTTGAAACCTTTGAATATGGTTTGATTTGTCTGATATTTGATAACGGTTATTTTGAGATTTTGTTTTGGTAACTTTATGAGCCATGTCACAGTGTATGTGACTTATTTCCGACTTACCCACGTGGATTGAAACGTGGGCTAGCTCAGGAGAGTTGAACTAGAGATCGTGATCTTACTTTCTGAACCAGCCTCATATGTCAGGAATGACGTATGTGACCACTTTCTGAATGGCTCTCTAGTGTCTGTTTCCGTACTCAGATATGTTATGGCATTTGATATTTGGTCTGACATTTCTTTTATCTGTCTCCGTACTCTGATATATTTTAGCATTTGATATTTGATATTTGGTCTGACCTCTCTAGTGTCTGTTTCCGTATTCAGATATATTTTGGCATTTGATATTTGGTCTGATAGTGTTTGTCTCCGTACTCAGATATATTTTGGTGTTTCATATTTGGTCTGATCTCTGTTCAGTTGAAATGGGTGTGCCTTTGAAATTTTGTTATTCAGATATGTTTTGACATTCGAAATCTGGTTTGATTATCAATTCCGGTGAAAACTTTTGTGTCTGTCTTTGTATTCAGATATAGTTTGACATTGAAAATCTAGTTTGATTATCCATTCCGTTGAAACATTTTGTGCTTCCAAAATTTCGTTTCTCAGATATTTTTGTTTTGTTTGATTGGTCCCTTGAGCGACCTTACTGCGCATTTAGCTCATTCCCTTATAATTTTTCCTTTCAAGTGATTAGTAGGTCGGATTCCAGATTCGAAGGGCTAGCTGTGTGACCAAAAGTTAGTTGTCTTATATCAGAGTTAGTATTGACATTTAAGTATATTTAATTAAGACAAGTTGGTATTGCTTAGGTTTTGTTTTGAAACTCCGTGTTGGAGGAAATTTTTGGATTGTATAAAGCTTTAGGCCCTATGACAGTTATTGATATACTCTTGGGAGTTACTAGTGCATGCTCTGATTGACCTTTTGTGATATTTATGATATTTTAAGGTTTTTTGATTTCGTTTGGGAGACTTTTAATATTGTAAGGTTTACTCCGAATTCTGATTATATGATCGTTAACGCTTCGGAAATTTTAATTAATTTTTGGGGCATTACACTGCATGTGTGGCTTTACAAATTTACTCATGTTCAATATCATCTGCATCGTTTCTGTGTAATTGGAATTGTTGTTAATTGTATCTGGTTTGGTTCAAGGGATTGGGTTGAATCTCTTCCCTATCGTTTGAAGTGAATCTGATAATTATTGTACTCTTATTCCGTCTTATGAATTTTTAACGACCTTACTGAGCTCCCAAAAGCTCACTCCCTTTTTCTGTTCTCTTCTTCAGGTAATAACCGACAATAGATTGTATCGATTATGGATTAGAACTGAGCAAGGGAGAGAGAATTGTAGTTTTGGTCTTTGCCATTAGAACCCCTGCGTGAGTCAGTATTGCTATTTAAAATTTTTGACTTAGAATTGATGGCTAAATGAGGACAGTACATTTAGAGTATTGTCTTATTCGATGTTTTAGTTGCTCTGACTGACTGGTGATTCTAATTTAGTTGAGTTTGAGGTATTATTGTCGTAATGTAAATGATAGAGTGAATGTTAACATTCTGAAAATATCAGGATATTACAACATATGCATAAACCCTAAATTGAACATTTCCCAAAAATCCCTAAACATTCGTTAGTTATTTTAAACGTTACCCGAATCTTTTTTTTTATGATCGCAAGAAGCTCCAAGTAATTTTTTTATTTTTTATGAAAGATTAGTGTACTAAAGGAATGTAAAAGGTTGTTACCTAACCAGGATTAAATAAATAGTCGCTAAAAATCGTTTAACAGAAATATTGATGCTAGCTAAAAATTTTGTCGATAAGTTTCAAGAAAAATATCGATCACGCTAGTTGTCACTAGTTATCTCAATTAATATCACTTATATTTGCCATCTTTAATTTATAACTTATGGTTTAGCAAAATTTTGTCACTAAAGATTATCGATAAAAATTTTGGCTCACGAAAATCTACGCTAAATCTTGCACAACAAGTCGGCGCTTAAATTAAACTAATCGGCTAGCATTACCAAGGTTCAGGGTATTACAATCTCCCCCCTTATAAGAATTTCGTTCTCAAAATTTCACCCACTTATAATGTCCAAGTACTTTGCTTTCTCTATGTAACTCCCAAACAAAGGTGTCATTGAATCTTACACATAACTTCCAAACTATGAGTCGAGAACATCACTAGCAACTTCGAACATTTCACTGTACTATATGATTTCGAATATAACCTAGGGTTCATAATCCCACCAACCGAATATCATTTCTCAACCTTGAAACATTTAGCCAATTCATATAAGCACTCACACATCAATGCCTCAAATCAAAGGATGTAACCACAACGCTTTCACTGCATACTTTGATATCTAACCACTACTATGGCTCAACTAAGGTATTAAAGTTTGCTTTAGACTTCTTGCCGAAACCTAGGTTCCCTCACACGCTTCTAAAGTCTACAGATCATAAACCTAAGCTCATTTATTCACCTACGTTCGAGTCTACAGAATAACATACCTAAGCTCTTATACCAACTATAACATCCAGGAATTTTTCAGAACGTTAGACACTAAATCTATCAATTCACTAAGACAATAATCTCTTCCACCTCAATATGTAATGCAACAAGTTGTCAGAGCAACAAGCTGTCAGAGAAACTATCTGTCAATCAAATCATACTCTTAATCAACTGTCATAATTGAAATACCAAACCTAAGTGTAAGAAAATTTAAATAATACTATTCATCCACGCAGGGGTTCTAACGATAAAGACTAAACTTATATTCAAATTCTTCGGCTCGCTCGGCTCTAAACTTAAATTCAAATTTTAATGTTGCTTATTACCTGCAGAAAGGAAGTCAAAGGTGAGTGAGCTTTTGAGAGCCCACTAAGTTTGATCAATGATTTAAAAATAAAAAAATCGATTCAAACTATTTTAAATATAAACCAAATAACAAATTTTAAAATGGAGAAGTAGAACTATTCAAACAATTTACAATCAAATGATAATTTTAATAGGGCTTTCAAAGAAAACCATGCATTTCAATATAAACGTAGGGATGAGTATCAACTTAATCCCTTAAATCAGTAATCATTTCAAAACGCTTCAAATGCAACAAAACATTGAACATGTGTAGTACGTTATAGCAAAGCTATTTTGGCAGTGCTCGATACGCTTTACATATGCATATGTACGCTGATTAGTCCATTTAGATACTAGTTTAACCCAACCAACAGACCATCTTTATAACTCCAACAATACAGACCATCCTTATAACTCTCAGGTTTACTAACTCATATCAATATTCAAGAAATTTAAACACAATTCAAAATATTTTACAATGACTGAATTAAATAGAACATATGAGAATAACGAATTCCAAACGATTGCTATAAGGCTCAACTAGGGTTTCATGGACAGTTTCAAAACATATTTTATATCAATCATAAAATTGAATCAATGTAATTCGTAAAACTGTCATAATAAAATATTTGAAATTAGAAAGATAAATTAAAGTAGTGTTCGAGTGGAATTCCTTACCTCGGTCTAAGTTAAGTGATGCTACCAAACCTCGATCAATATTCTCTAAATAAACCTAGATTGGGAATCCATTTGTTAGAACACAATCTATACTAATATATTATAAACCTAATATCAACTACCCACCACGTGCTCAATTCTCACTCCAAAATTGTGCAGTTCAAAGCGGTCCCGCACACGGTTAACCTAACTGTTTAATGCGTAAAGATATCTAAAAATTCATAATAAATTACAATAAAATATTTTTATTACTTAAAACCTTATAAAAAGTTAAAATATGAATTTTCTAAAATTTTTAATATTTTTGAATTAAAATAATTTCTTTAAATGCAATAAAAACCCATCAATGACCTTATAAAGTTTGATAAAATTATACCGATAATACATGCAAATATTTAATAATAAAGAGTCATGATACATGCATGATTTTAATAAGTAGATGGTTTTAAAGTATTTTTGGGATGGAAGTAGTGAAAAATAATAACAAAGATTCATCGTGCATGCGTGACTTTAATAAGGAGAGATTTTTAAAGTACTTTTGAGGTGTTACTCGTAAAACTAAGACCTTATATTTTTGTATAATGAATAGGTAGAATTTTAACAGATGCAGAATTATATCCAATAATACCTGTAAATTTTTTAATAATAAATTATAGTAAAGAGTCATGATGTATGTGTGACTTTAATAAGTAGAGGTTTTTTAAGTACTTATGGTGTATTAGTTGTGAAAATTAAGACCTTATATGTTAGTATATTGAACAAATAGAGTTTTTAAAAAGTGCAGGATTGGTTTTCTACTCTTATAAAATGAATGAAATTACGTAACACCCTGAATGTAATACCCAGGATTTTTGGCTCTTTGTGTAGGTAATAATTTAAAAATTATATTGATTTGAATTAAGTAATGAACCATAGATAATTTTCTTGGAGGCCTTTTAGTGACGAAATTAATATTTCATGGTCTTAGTGGCTAATGTGATTATATTAAATATTACTTAAACAAGGAAGAAGAAGGAGAGATTTCAACTTGAATTAGGATTTTAAGTCATATTGTGATTAAGTTAGCTGATTAGATTAAATATTATTTAAACAAAGAAGAAGAGGAAGAGATTTCGACTTGGATTAGGATTTTAAGTCATATTGTGATTAAGTTAATCATAAGGACTTTTAGTTGAATTACAACTACATTTGCAACAAGGACTTTAAGTTGTGATATAATTACACTAGTAATAAGGACTTTTAGTTGTATAGTAATTACACTAGCAATAAGGACTTTTAGTTGTATAGTAATTACACTAGTTGTATAGTAATAAGGACTTTTAGTTCTGTTATAATTACACTATAAATTGGGACTTCAAGTCATATAAAAATTAGATTAGCAAACTATATAAGGGGAAAGAAGACATAACAGTCTTCATATTTTTTAGAGATAAAAGAGAGGAAAGAGAAAAGTCAAGTGCATTCTTTTGGGTATTCAAGCAAAAAAGGTGGTGATTGATCTAAGATAAAAGAATCAAGTACATTCTTTTGGGTATTCAAGCAAAAAGATGGTGATTGGTCCAAGATAAAGAGGACATTGTTGACATGATATTATTACTTTAAAGTAAAGATCTAAGATAAAGAGGAGATTATTGACATGATATTCGTTACTTTGAGGTAAGGGTTTTTATTCTATCTTTTCGTTTCATACACGAGCATCTTTGTGTCTTCTTTTGATTTAAAAATTGAATTTATCTTTAAGCCTATTTTCTTATCATCACGCTTTTCGTAACGTTATCAATAATCTTATTTTACTGTCTTGTAATTTTCATTCAAGACGGTTCACGTGTGATTTATAAAAATCTGTATTCGTTTTATCGTAAGATGTCGTTTGCAATTACTTTGCGCTCGTGGGTCAGAAATTTTTTTCCTTTCTTGGCCTTCTCTTTGCTGCAATTGTTTCCCATAGCAAGAAATAAGTAAAAACTTTGTTGGTGAGTCACGTGTCACGTGGTCATTGGTTCTTTGAAATTCTTTCTTATTTTTGTCATGATTACATTGAACTTCTCCCATATGTTGGCTTAACCGTGTAGCTTTCTTTCTTGCCATACGACATGTCATCTCCTGAGTGGTCCCTTTTCTTTAAATAAAAAAATATTGATTTTCGTGTCTTTAGTCTTCCACTCTAAAATTTCTTTTGACAATATATCATTCATTCAATCTCCGATTGCGATGATTTTTGTTTGGTTGAATTCTTATTTTTGTTCTCTTCAGTTTAAGTCGACAAATGACTATTTTTGGACTTCAAATGAATATTCATTATATTTATCAAATTACTTTGTGGGTAATATTTGTGTTTGGAAGTCACTTTTTATTATCGTGACTTATTCTTGACGCGCCGGTTGCGATATTCGATATGGTATATCCATGATTTGTGATGCTTAATAATAAATAATTTGTGTATGTGATACCCACAAGTTTTGATAAATATATTTTGATACTCGACTTATTGTTTATGTAACCCCTTTTTGGGTCGATTTGTTATTCGTTTGTGAAATGATATTCGACTTATTGGTTATTTAACCCCATCTTCGATCAATTTGTTATTCGTGTGTGAATCGATATTTGACTTATTGGTTATTTAACCCCTTTTTCGGCGGCTTCTGTTATTCGCTTGTGAAATTCGATTAAATTATCTGAATTCCTGTTTATTGGTTCCATTCGATAACTCAAATTTGTTATTCGTATTCGATAATCCTCTTTTGGTCACCTTAGTCATTCGTTTGTGAAATTTGAATGAGTTATCTAAATTCCTATTTATTGGCTTTATTTGATAACTTTAAATTCGTATTTGTATCTGTTTTTGGCCCTCTGTGTGTAAAAACTTTTACTGGGCAATTCGTGCTCACCCCTTTTTTTTCGTTTCCTTCCCTTCCAAGCCAAAAGTATCACGAAGGTGAGATATTAGTACAGCAGTGGGAATTGCTCTGGTTTCTGATATTGAGAATTGAGCTTATGATTTCTTTAGACGAAATATTGGTTAGTTGATTTATATTCCTTTTAATTCAGATGATAAGTTTAAGAGATTGGAATAAAATTTTGGACTATTTTTGGAGTTAAGATGTTGAGACTTAGATAGTTGTGTTTGTGGTATCTTAGATTGACTGCTTTACCTTTATAATTGTTATGTTATCGACGTGTTTGGATTTTGGTTTAAGGACGTGTTCGGACCCTGGGTTCAGGGCGTTACAAAATAGTATCAGAGCTCAGGTTTGAGATCCTGTAGACTCCAATGCCTAAGATATATGTCATTGAGATTAGACCTTAAAAAGTTGGATTAAGTATTGAGAATTTATTTCACATTGGAGCATAAGATTGAAGTTTTGGGCACAAACTTAGGATTTGGGTCGAGTATGCAGCTGTAGAATGAATGTTAGCTACCTTTGGAATTCAAATATTTATAAGTGTTGATCAGAGAGGATGATTGAAGGATAGGACTATGATCTTTTGATGTCTATGAGCAGCTCTATCAAATAGGGTACGGAAAAGGTTGTGATCGAGAGATATAAGTGATGTGGTAGATTGGTGAATTAAATTTTGGTGGATGTGTGTAATTATATTTTGGGTACTTTTAATGTAATACTATTTCTCAAAGGATAAGGTTATGATCTTCTGGTGAATAGCTCTAACAGCTAGTAGCTATAAGCTGTGTTGTGATCGAGAGATATAAGTGATGTGGTAGATTAGTGAATTAAATTTTGGTGGATGTGTATAGATGTGTGTAATTATATTTTGGGTACTTTTAAGGTAATACTCTTTCTCAAAGGATAAGATTATGATCTTCTAGTGAATAGCTCTAACAGCTAGTAGCTATAGGCTGCGTTGTGTTTGAGAAATATAAGTGATGTGGTAGATTAGAGAATTAAACTTTGGTGGATGCGAGATATATGTGTGTAATTTTATTTTGGGAGCTTTTAAGGTAATACTTTTATCTATGATGGATTTGGTAATAGTTTGAGGTGGTTTGCTTTGAGGTATCAGAGTAAGCACTGAAAGCATGGTGGTCTTTGGTGTGATGTGTAAGTGCGTATAGAATTTAATTATCCATATTGGCTAAGTCAAAGTGGTATACTTTGAAGGTCGTTCGATGGACTTGGTTTTAATTTTGGTGTCAGAATAATAAAATATATGGAAAAAATAATTATCATTCGGTGACCTCATGATTTTGGTTAGTGAACTTCGTAGGCATTGCATCGCAACATTTTAAATCGGGCCTTAGACATTGAGCTTGTGGTCTTGGCAGTTAAAGGAATACAGATAGAAAGATTGAGTTTGGTATTGTCTTGAGTAACCGTATTTTTGAAGTAGTAAGATGATTCTGGGTATAGAATTATAAAATCTGGTGTTGAAAATTTTATTATGTATTATCCTATTTAAAAGGCTAGCTAATGGTGTGGTGATGCGTTAGGCAGAAAGTGTGCCAATGAGCTTAGCAATTTTAGTTACTAGTTAGTTTAAGTTGACAACGAAGTGTCATTTAGGAATTATTATGATCACTCCATTTGTGACTTTATCTAAGCGTAGACCTGGAGCACCTATATGATGATATAACATTGGAGTTGTGATGATAATGGAAGTTAAAAATAAAGTTTGGGATCTCGTAAAATACATGTCGTACGGGATGAGAAATCGCTTAGTACTTGGTAAGCTTGAAGTTACGTGTGTTAATATTATGTGGATTATGCAAAGCGTATGGTTTGGTATATTATCAGAGTAGCGCAGTGGAAGTGTGATGGTGAATTTTGCATGGCGTAATTTAGCTCAGTACGTTTCATATACTAGATACGTCATAAATAGTTCGAGGTTAAAATTTCGTTTAGAGGGGAAGGAATGTAATGACTCGTATTAGAAGGCAGGAAGCTACTTTTGATGATTAAGGAACATTCAATTCCGAGGAAGGAATTATTTTTTTTTTGGGGGGGGGGGGGGGGGGGGGAATGTAATATCCTGAATTTTTGGCTCTTTGTGTAGGTAATAATTTAAAAATTATACTGATTTGAATTAAGTGATGAACCATAGATAATTTTCTTGGAGTCCTTTTAGTGATGAAATTTATATTTCATGGTCTTAGTGGCTAATATGATTAGATTAAATATTATTTAAACAAAAAAGAAGAAGGAGATATTTTGACTTGGATTAGGATTTTAAGTCATATTGTGATTAAGTTAGCTGATTAGATTAAATATTATTTAAACAAAGAAGAAGAGGAAGAGATTTCGACTTGGATTAGGATTTTAAGTCATATTGTGATTAAGTTAATCATAAGGACTTTTAGTTGAATTACAACTACATTAGCAACAAGGACTTTAAGTTGTGATATAATTACACAGGTAATAATGACTTTTAGTTGTATAGTAATTCCACTAGCAATAAAGACTTTTAGTTGTGTTATAGTTACACTAGAAATTAGGACTTCAAGTCATATAAGAATTAGATTAACAAACTATATAAGAGGAAAGAAGACATAACAGTCTTCATATTTTTTAGAGATAAAAGAGAGGAAAGAGAAAAGAGTCAAGTGCATTCTTTTGGGTATTCAAGCAAAAAAGGTGGTGATTGATCTATGATAAAAGAGTCAAGTACATTCTTCTGGGTATTCAAGCAAAAAGATAGTGATTGATCCAAGATAAAGACGAGATTGTTGACATGATATTGTTATTTTAAAGTAAAGATCTAAGATAAAGAGAAGATTATTGACATGATATTCGTTACTTTGATGTAAGAGTTTTTACACCGTCTTTTTGTTTCATATACGAGCATCTTTGCGTCTTCGTTTGATTTAAAAATTGAATTTATCTTTGAGCTTATTTTTTATCATCACGTTTTTTGTAACGTTCCCAATAATCTTATTTTACTGTCTTGTAATTTGCATTCAAGACGGTTCCCATGAGATTTATAAAAATCTGTATTCGTTTTATTGCAAGAAGTCATTTGCCATTACTTTTGTGCTCGTGGGTTAGGAATTTCTTTCCTTCCTTGGCCTTCTCTTTGCCGCCATTGTTTCCCATCATAAGAACGAAGTAAAAAATTTGTTGGCCAGTCACGTGGTCATTGGTTATTTGAAATTCTTTTCTTATTTTTGTCATGATTCCATTGAACTTCTCCAATACAACCTACGGTACGGTCTCCTCGGCCCCTAGCTGGACCTCTTCGACCCTCGGTGTTATCTCTAGGATTGTGTGCCCTACTATATCAAAGTAAACTACTATCGGAGTCGTGCAAACACCTTTTATAAACGACTATGCAAATTTAAAATTTCTAATCATATATCAACAAATGTACTTTCATCAAAACGAACTCACATACCTAGTCATCGCTACGGTTCACTGAGTTATTAAAGTTTTCCTTAATTCTCTTGTTGAAATCTAGGCTTTCCCTCACAGGCTTTTAAAGTCTAGAGAATCATAAACATACGTTCTAATACCAACTGTAACATCTCAGAATTTTTTGAAACATTCGATCGATCAATTACTTAATCGTTTGATTACCTATATTCGACAAGAAAGCCCCGATGTGTATCAGAGCTTCTACAACAATTCAAACTCTCAATTACATTGTTCTTAAATAAAACACTAAAATTTAAATACTTGAGAAATTAAGTTAAACATTACTTCCCTCGCAGGACCTTAACTAAAAGAAATAATAACATTTCCAGTCGACTTCTTATTCAGGCTCTAATCACTCCAAATATCCTATCGTTGATGATAACCTACAGAAAGGAAGTCAAAGGAGAGTGAGCTTTTAGAGCCCAGTAAGGTCGATCAAAGACTACAACAACAACGATTTCGGACAAGTTTTCATATAGAATCAAATAATAGTTTTTAAAAGGATTTTCAAGTAAAACACAGCATTTCAATATAAACGAATAAGACGAACGATTTTTACATTCAAGTCAAATGACATTTTTTCAAAGGATTTTATTTTTGATGAAACCACTGCAATTCGATATAAACATTAGGACGAGTATCAACTCAATCCCTTAAATTAATAGTCATTCAAAACACATTAGGTATAATAAAAAGATATAGGTAATATTGAACATGAGCAGTAAGTATACTATAGCAAGGTCACCTCGGAAGTGCGCGATACGCTTTACATATGTATATGTACACTGACTAGTCTGTTTAGGTACTAGTTTATCCCAACCAATAGACAATCCTTATAACGCCAACAATACGCAACATTCTGATAACTCCCAAGATTGCTAAATCATGTCAACATTAGAAAAAAAATAGAAATACAATTGAAAATGCTTTACGATAATGAAATCAATAAACAGATTAGAATGAAACAGGAATTCCAAACGATCGCTATAAGGCTCGAATTAGGATTTCATGGGTAATATCCAAATATTTTCCTGAAAATTTTATAAAACCATAGTTCGACAGAATTTGAAAAACATTTTACAAGCTCAATGTAGTTAACAAGAATAAGCCGACAAATATTTTCTATTATTCTCAAAAAAAAAAAAAAAAATCTCACTTCCATGATTTACGGAGGAAGCCTCCTCTGCCTTGCACTCCTTATGTGGTAAGTTTCTTTTTCGCAAATGCTAACCAACGTCTTTAAGGCACCGGTTAAAGAGTAATTAATATGCTTTTTTCTGGTCGTAAATTTTATAAACATAGGTGCAAATATCTTCTCATGAGCAATAATTTATAACGCGTTGTCGCTGTTCTGGAACAACAAAATGCATAGGCAGATAAACCTTCATTAGACGGCAAACTCAATTGGGTTGAAAAAAAATAAGCCCTGGTCTTCATTTAGTATGTTCTAAATATTAGGTATTCGAACCTGATTTCATATATACTTTCATGTACAGATTTGATATTAACCTCAGAAAAGGTAACAACATAAGTAACTCCAATGTTTCAAAACATTTAGATTAAGTTGATTGTCAATTGAGGTTTCAACGTTTGGAGGTTTATTGTCTATATACTCAGCTTCGAGAAGTTTTATTCAGTATCATTCTCCAGTACCACTTTTCACACACTATTCGCAATTCATATAATAATTTGGAAAAAACTTTTGCGTTGCTATTTCATAGAAAAGTTTTCTATGGCACAAAATTTAAAATATCATTATACCCTTATATCTCTTCAAAATGTATTAATTCATTAAAATACTTGTGTAATATCCGTTTTAAATTTTAACCACCCTAAATTTCACTCTCTTCTCAGGGTGACACCACTGCCGGCAGTGCATGGCGGCGACAACAGCCACAACGCACTAGGGAGGCACAACATTTAAAATATCATTATACCCTTATATCTCTTCAAAATGTATTAATTCATTAAAATACTTGTGTAATATCCGTTTTAAATTTTAACCACCCTAAATTTCACTCTCTTCTCAGGGTGACACCACTGCCGGCAGTGCATGGCGGCGACAACAGCCACAACGCACTAGGGTGGTGACGAGGAAGAGAGATGGCTGAAAATCATTGCCCCCCCCCCCCCCCCCCCACGGGCTTGTCCTTGAAACTCACCCACGATTCGTTAAATCCCGCTAGTGGTTCATTGCTATGGCGACGGGGGATTGAGGTGCGTGGGCGGTTGCTGTGATGCAGGCTATGACCGTAGGCGGTTGTCATGGTGGGTAGGGCAACGATGGGGGGCTAGCATGATGCCGGGAACAGCAACCTTGATCTGTCGACAAGATGGTGGTGACAGACAGTAGGGGTAGGAGGTGACCACGTGGATGGTGTTGATGGGTAGGGACAGTGGCTATATTGACAGGCAGGGATGATGGCTACTGGGGTATGATGGTGGTGGTGGCGGCAGCAGCTATGAGAGATGGAAAATAGTATTATGAATTTTATACAAATGACTGTTTTACCCTTAATCACTAGCAGGTGTGAATTAAAAAGAAGGGCATAACTGTATGCTAACTGCCCTCGAAAAGCCATACATAGCATAGCAACATAAAAAGTCCGCCCCATTTTAACTAACAAACTTTCGTAAGTGCTTTCATAAAGGTATTTACAGATCGATTAGGCAAAGACTGGTTAGCAAATTTGGCGATATCGGTGGCTACCCGACTATGTATCCAAAAGCATTTGCTTCATTGAGGCTAAATAACCCGGTTAGCCAAGGGAATATCAGACCTTCAATGCAAAATAGTGATTGCCCTCTGATCAGGACAAATTAAGAACCACAAGCCTACTAGAGTAAGTGCCAAGGTGCCTAAATATAACCCATAAAAGGGGACCTAATTCATGCAGTTCCTCAGCTGAAGGGAACAAACACAAAAAGGTAGAAACAAATCACTGGCAAATCAAATTTAGCAGCCGTACGTTCTACAATAGGATCCCTTCAAAGATTCCATAAACTATATACACTCACTTAGGGGAAGAAGAGAGTTGTACATACGGGGCTTGGGAAAACAGGAAGTAGATGTCAAGAGAGCTCCAACAGCCAATATGCACTTGTTGAACTTCCCATCCCGAGGCTGTTAGTGGCAATAAGCAGCTATATGTCAAACCATAGACAGAAAGCAAAGTTAGCAGAAAATGAAGAAACTTAGGATGATATAACATTTCAATGACAAAAAACACTATTCTATATGTTTTCCTTTCTCTCTGAGGTTAGTACAGAAGCGGGAGGGAAGCCTTGACACCATTCATCCGTACCATCATGCTTTGATATTTTCACAAGGCCAACCAAAACTCCTGATTTCCTGTACTGCACAAGCACTTTGCACTCAAGGACCAGCCCTGTAATTACAACCCATGGACCACTTCATGGAGACGCTTTCCAATCAAATTGAAGATTACTGAAACCATTAACTGCGCCAAGACCACTAAGCAGTTGGTTTCCCAAGTCCTGTTGTTGATGATTCATGCTCTGGTCTCGGGCCATGGCCATACCAACCCTTCCATTCATCGTACCCATGGCAGCTCGGATTCCATTAACCATAGCAGACTGACCAAGTCCACTGCCCATGCTCCCAAATCCAGCACCCCCAATAGCTGAACTACTGTTGATCCCATTTCCAGGAAGGCAGTTACCACCATTGATGCTTGTGTTACTGCTTGTTGGCAACAATCCATTAACATTCTTAACATCATTTGCCAACGAACTAACACCTACCACGCCACCTCCACCAAGTTGCGAAGACATCATCATTTCATGTATTATTTTCTGGACAGAGCTCTGGGAATCATTTGCTTCAGCATCACCAGAAAGAGCAGGCTGCTGAATGGAAATATTTGGGGAATTTACAGAACTCATATGTGCTGCTGCTGTCAAGGCACTATGAGAAGTTGGCGGGGGATTATTAGATGAGGACGGTGTCGGTGATTGAAATGGAGAAGGGCTGGGTTGAGCCTGTGGTACTGTACTTGAGGAACCTGGAGACGGAATCTGAACACCACTGCCTCCATAGGGACTATTCGCGTTACTCATTGGATTTTGCTGTCTAGAGTTCATTGAGTTCTGGTGGAGAAGCCCAACAATGGTACTAGCGGAGGAAGTGGCAGATGCTGAATTAAGAGAGTTATTCACGGTAGTTATCCCATTGCTGGAAGCAAGTTGCATTGCAGTGGCCTGGACAGAGTTATCATTGTTTGAGTTCTGAGCCAACGTCCGCTGTTGCTGTTGCTGCTGCTCCTCTGGTTGGTGAGGGTGACCATGAAACCCTGATGAAGTACTAGTCCTCCGAGGAAACTTTGCCAGGCTCTCTGAGAAGACAAAATCGAAAATTAAGATCACATGGCATTCAATAACAAAAAAGCCTTCAACCAAGAAGCAGAGTAATCAAATTATGGCTTTATCTTTCCAACTCTTTAGGTAAGTAATCAAACCCAGACCTCTAAGAGCTTAAGGGGAATTGTACCCAACTTTTGTATATAGCTCTATGGTACTTCATGTCTTTTTTGCTTCAATGGGCATATGCTGTACCATGCAACTAATGCGAAATAGTAACAGGAAATGCCGTCACCTGGAAGAGTAACATCTTTACTTATCTCAAGATACGTAATGTGGTACAATTTCGTTGGGTGGAGGTGGAACTAAAGGATTTAACACATTCGAAGGTCATAGGTGCCCCTCCTTTTATTGCCTGTTTTACTTTTTCCTTTTCCAGGAGGAAGGAGGTTGTGATAAGGAAACACGATGACAAAATGTTAAGGCACAATTTGTTTCTGCCAATTAAAGATAGAGAACTGCCAACGCGTACTTGATGGCCTTGATCTTAGCAACCGCCACTTCTACATTTGCAACAGCTTGCTTACCAACAACCTACCAAGATGAACGGGCCATACATTTTACATGAGGTTACACAGAAAAACTCAATCATGGTTTTCTACGTGATCTTTTGGAGTACTTCCCAACATTATAATGGACATACACAAGTTGTCGCAACTGTAAACAAAGTTTATCAACAACTAGAAGAATGTCCAAACTGGAGAAGTTACAACACTTGATAACTCAAAATAGAAATTCCTTTGCAACCAATGAATACGTCACTTGTAAGCAAACACGGTAGAGGGTGCTTGCTACGGCCAAAACAGAAAGAAGAAGACCGCTAATATAGAGGATTGACTGGCCTTAAAACTAGCTACTAAAGGGAATAGAAATATAGCCACAGTAATGGCCACCTCAGGTGTGCCCAGGATAAGGTTGGTGGGGTTACGTAGAAATCACAAAACATGAAATGGGACCACTAGACCCAGGAACCCAATCCATTAAATGAAGAAGAAAAGAATAGACTTTAAAATGGATCAAAACTTGGGCACTTTGACATGATCAGATACGAACTTCCGGACAAAAATAATCTTTCTTCACTTCAAGCAATCCTGACTGCTGGAATATATATATAAGGTCAGTGAAGTAGCGGTCATGCCCAAGGAGTAGATCAGCAGCTCCCTGAGCTACAAAACCATCATTTACTAGAGAAGCCAAAGGCAAAGGCAATGCTAGACAACCCAAGTCCAGCTCCATCTATTATGGAAGGACTTACTAGAGAAGACCTCTATTTACGCTTTTGTACAATGCTCAAATTAAGGTGGAATCTACAAACTAGAACTAGTTAAACTATCCCCCATTACACGGACTTGTTGGTTTGCTATAGAGTACTCATGTCCACAGCCTCGACATGACAAGATGCGAAGGCATGTTGGCATGACAAGATGTCCATGTTGGTGTCCGATCTGTCTCGAACATGGTAGCTTATAATACAAAAAGAAAAAGAAACAACACCACACATTAGGGCTATAAACTTCCACGTCAATCAGGAAGACAGCACTCTGGTTGTATGAACTAGGCAAGTACAGGGAGAACATAGAACCAAGAGCGACAGACTACGAGAGACAGTAAGGAGAATATTGTGAGAGAGAAATGGGGTCATCCTCTTACAAATATGTTGTGAAGTGCTTTTCATGTTCTCCATTTGCTCTCGGGAAAGCTCCTTGTCCAATAAATAACCATATCTCGCTTTTACGTTTTCCATTGTGTTTTTTCTTTTATACCATCAACTCAATAATGGTTTTAATCTAACAGCTACCACGTCGAAACTTTCAGAACATCCACACCATATAACGTTTAAATCAAAGACTAAGGATTATGCCTATCCATAAGACAGAGAAAACACAAATGAGGCAGGCATGTGGAAGTCCAACAAGTTCCATTGCACGTGGAAATTTATGTGCAAGGTGAAAGGCAAGTGTAGGCCATTTCATACTGCATTTGACACTTTATAGGGAGGTTTGAGTTTGGTTTTACTCTTATGGAATCAAGTACAATGATTCCAGTTATATTTAGATGTACCCTTCTTGCATACCAAATTACTATCACACGGAAACAGGAAAATAAGAGCTACGAAAGCTTTGCGGATCCAATGTCTCCATCCGTTTTGACTCAATATAAGCAGCGATTTCTCAGGTCTCAACAACATAAACAGAGAATATCCAAATATTCGCCAATTCATCTGGTGACTTAAAATTTAAAAAATATATATATATCAATCTTACCCATTGGTCCTGTATTAGTTTCTCGACTGTAATCAATCAAATCTTTCATACTATTAACCACTTCTGATATCTGCAATGCACCCAGTAAGCGACGGAGTAAGGACCAGTCAAACAGCATGCAAAGCTTAAACAACTCAACGTACACACAAAATTCATATAAGAAATCATTTTCAAGACACTTTTTCTTTGTTGTTTTCTCAAATGCCACAATAGTCAAAGTGCAACATCATATCAGAGAAATGTCACAGGGATGGGATAAAGGATCGTCGGCATACACTGTATATACAAGCATACTAAGTTGGACTTAGGGAAATCATTTCCACATTGGTGAGTCAAAAAGAAAATAAGCCTGAAGCAAAGCTGCATGGATTGTAAGGTGCTTAAGCGCCTCAAAAGAAGTGCTAAACCAGCACATCAATAAGCTTGTCTCGGATCCCAAGAGTAACTACAACGTCCATGTCAAGGAGATGTTAAGTTGTTCAGGATTTATAACGCATTCTTTGGGGTCCCGAGATTCCTACCAGCGGTTGACCTCAGTCTGGACCTTTTCGGATACATGATTTTAGTAAGTAGCATGGTATAATTGTCAACAATGACAAACTACATACAGAACGGAAAGTATAAGCATCATTGAGTAGGTAGTAGCATGGTATAATTGTCAACGATGAAAAATTAAATACAGAACTTAGGAAGGAAAGTATAAGCATCATTGAGTAGGCTGGGAAACCATAGTAGATGCTAACCGCAAGCCATCCGTTATCAACGAAGGGCATGTGATGAGATTGATTGGGCTAAGCTATATAAGGTCTGATAGAGCTTCTTCTACTCTCCCAACACATTTGCACCTATTTCGCCCATAACAGTACAGACTGCACAGATAGAATATATTGGCAGCAGGAATAATAATATTGCTGAGGGTACTTAGTCTAGTATGTCAATTGCTGCTCTACTTGACATTATGTGAATATCCAATCTGTGAAGGAATAATCAAGGTAGAGACACAAATAAAACCAACAAACGAGAATACCCCCCAACTGTGTAGCTATTCCACAGGGTAACAAGTCAGACTAGACCTATCCAACGTGGGACCAGAAGTCCGGAGCAGCACCATTGAGTTAACATCATCCATCTAAGAAGCCAAGTAGTACTGTATCTTTGATACACAGGAAAAGTAAGAAAATCCAAAACACTGTCCGCCAAAAGGGGACACAGCACCTCATGCGGAGTAGACTCCAGCATGAGAAAATCTACATCCTTGGCCACTGTACTTGCCAGACAATCCGCGCACCAATTCCCTTGTCTCATGGTGTGGACAACTTCGATCTTCATTCTCTTGATGAGATTCTTACACTCCTCCGGAACAGATAATAAAGTGAGTTCTATCACCTTGTGAAGATACCCCACAGCTCTCCACCAAAGTCGTCGCTCTCCCAAGCTTTCCATATTTATACCAAGTTCCCAATGCAAGCCGATCATTTATTACAAATAGAAAAAGGAATTTTGTATCCCATAGACATTTTACTTCACCATCAAAAGTCAATTCATACCAGCTATTGCTAAAACCCGGGGCTGGGAATTCTTTTCATCTCCGGCAGAAAATGATTCAGAAGTGTATGACCGCACCCATCATATCTGATTGAGATTCTAGAGGTATTAAATCCTCTTGGCTGGTTGAGATTCTAGACATGCTCATCACCTACTTATTAGCAAATCACTTGATCTGGACACATGATTGGTGAGGAATGCAGAACAGAGTTTTATTTTTAATATTTTTCTTGTTCATAGGGAATTCCATTTATCTTCTTTTTTCATGGCAGGAAACCGGGGAGGGGGGAAGGGTAGGGGAGGCAACATTTTTTGGAATACCATGTATCAGTTACTTTCCAGTTTTCTGGTTCCCCTAAATATATCTTACAATCTTGACTCTGCAGCTGCTGTATGACAGAATGCAGAAAATGACAAACTTGAAAGATGGGTAATAAAGAAAATCACCTGAAGGCACCGTACATATCTCTTTGTATATCCTAAATCATTTACTAAAGGAACTTCCAAAGCTTTTGCCAGCTGACGAGCTGATGCAACAAACCTGAGGCAGAACATGGCGCACATCACACACCAAACAAGATAAGACATTTAAATTGCTCAAATGAAAAAATGTATGCAACATACAGGACAGCACTATGGATAAGTAATACATGAACAGGTCCAATAACTCAGTCCCATAGGACAGAAATATATGAACAGGTCCTATAAAGCGCAGTACCTTCTAAAAGCCGCACATGCTAAGGAACATACATGTATTGAAAAAAGATCCATATCCGTGGAAACAAGATTGAATTATGAATGCTCTTCCACCTCAGGACAACTTTTCAGTGTCTTAGACATCAACTTGGCTATTAAACTACATGTTAATGCCTCCTCCTATCACCTCTTTGAGAGAGAAGAACTCATATAAAGCAAGTAAAAGAAAATTGCTGACAAAGTCATAGAAACAAAATAAATATTGAACAAGACGTGGCCATATCTTACATATCACGTGCATCTGCAAGTTACGAGAGCTGAGATAAAGCTATAGCAACCATTCATAACTAGTTATTACCATTAAAATAAATAAATATTGAATAAAAGCCAAGATTGTGCAAAAGCAATTAAACCTACAGACACTAGACTTACATATTACAGTTGTTTTGCAACTCCGGAACAGACAAATTGGATGATGCATTTTGAGTAGCAGCCTGGTACTTTTGAGCTGCAGCCCCAAGATGACTAACCTGCAGAATACAACTCACAATAGTCAAAGATTATCCTACTCCATGTGACACGACACAATACCTTTGGCATATCCTATATCAACAATACTGTAGAACTTCGGGCAGTCAGAAACAAACACCTTTTACAGATATAAGAGGACAGACAAGGTGTGCCTTGAGCCCAAGAAAGAGCCTAATTCCCATTCATAGACCAACTCAGAGGTAGCAGGGAGCACATCAATTAAAAGGTAAATACAACACATACAATTCAAAATGCCAACCAAGAGGTCAAGACCTTAGACGATATACTACTAGACTCCTGGTACAAACTAAAACACACACACACACAGAGAAAGAGGGGGGCGGGCTCAAAATTAACCTCCGGTTTGTGAATTCCTACTCATGCCAGTTAATAAGGGCAGAACAGATGCTGTAGCAATGCAGGACAAGGTGGAATTATTGTCATGCCCACTAGTCCCTAGTTGGAGTCCCTTCTTAGAAATCAAAGATATTGTTACTGACATTAACTTTTTTGTTTTTTAAGGAAATATATAGGTCTAACCCGGTACACAAGGCTCCCATCAATGGCGGATCTAGGGAGGGTTAGACCCCCTGCGAACTATAGAGACACTGCTTCCACATCTCAAGCCATCTTTACGCGACATTGGACCAACCTTACCATTGCACCAAATTCATGAAGTTGAGTGTCCACCTACTCTAAAAGCTTAAGCTATCAGAGAATGGCTAGAATATATATTCGGGTACGTGTATTGTTACTTTAACACACCCCTCGATTGCAAGCCCTAGATTACACGCAATGAGAGGAATCAAGAAGAGAGAGGGAAGTGCACATAAAAGGGAGATATAGCAAGTTGCAGCTTGAAATAATAATATAATGGGGTAAGTTGAAGTCGGGGATACTTGAGAGATCTAAATAATGTTGTGGCGGCTCGGTTCCTAACCTAGTATACCTAGGCGGTACACCCCTCCTGGTCACCAAACCCAATCAGATAACACCCCCCACCCAATAACTTGCGAATAGAAAAGTGAAATCATGTAACGGTGACACATGCACAATTCTCAGGCACAATATTCTTGCTTGACTAATGGGCCTAAAAGCATCTCTACCATCATCATCTTTAACAGCATCCTCAATTGATCTCCTCACAACTGATCTCAACTCCTTCACCACATTACCACACTACCAGCCTTCCCGATCTTCATAGGTCACCACCAAGCCACTTTAGATATATACATTTATGCATGCACGTTTACTTCACTAATTAACAACGTTCTTCCCTGACTTCACAGTTCCACAATCTCATTCTAGCTTTCAGTACTTTCGCATCTGTACTTAGTGCGCGTGCATTTGTTTGTGGGGTGCTAGTTCTCCCATATTTTAGTCACTAACTTCCCTACATCTCCTTTCTTGACTTTCACAAAATTCTCCAATACATATATGCAAAATGATAAAACCCTCAAAATCCTCGTCTACCCCTTCATAAAAGTAAAGCTCATCGCTGTCATGAGCCGAAGGCCACACTGTCGTTGTCAAGTAGTGGCTGGGAGGGCTAACTAAGAATTCTATGTTGAAGGAACAACGTGTAGATAACAGTAAAAATAGTAAAAGCAAAAGCTCTTTGTGCTAAGGAATTCTCAATTAATAACCTGTGGAATCAATAATCTTCGAGGAATAAGCTCTTCATGACGCCGAGCACAGAATTCCCAAGAGCATATCTGGTAACAAATAGCAGAAGGAACAAAGTAAATCAACAAATTAGCTTTTCTTACAACAATATCCTCCAACTTTATGGACCGTTTTCAAAATCCTCCCGTAAAGCGGTGCCTCCACTAAAGTGCTCCCAAGTTGGGAATTTTAACCAAAATGTCACTGAAGGCTATAAAATGTTGATAAAAGATCAAAACTTAGAAACTTGCTTTTCTTTTTTTTGGTTAAGTACCTTAAACTTAGGAAATTGGACCCCCAAGTAGAGAATAAAAATGTTATGGGAGGATTTTGATATGGTCCATAATTAGAATAATCTGCCTCTAAAAAAATAGATAACCCGTGTATGACCTTCAGATCTGGAGAGAAAACTATCCGCAGTTGACCATCACGGACAACACGGAGTTGCTCAAAAACGCTCTCCTGTATGGCTTTTGCATAGTCTAGGACAATTTGACCAGATGAATTCTGGTATTCCCGGGGCATATCAACATAAAGAAGTTCTTCTAGAGTACCACTTTCATATTTAATCTTGAAAAGCCTAGGCAGAACCTCAACAGTAGCCTCTGAAATGAACAAAATTTAACAGCTGAAACATGTGTTGCATTTATATATGTAAATGTTGGGGGTGGGGGTGGGGGTAGAGAGATTGATTGATAGAATGATAGATATATGTAGAGAGAGAGAGAGAGAGAGAGAGACGCTTATTTAAAATATACTAGTAAATGGAATCATCATAAGGTAACAAAAGTTTACAGTAGACACTAGTATAAACATATTGATGGCATATATCCACTGGCAAGCAATGCGATTTCAGCAGAAGAAAGCATCTCAGAAACTGTTAAGGAGACCTTAACCAAAAACTCACCAAATCCACGTCCTGGCTTGCGGTTACATATTTCACAGTGCCACACATCCTGTGTAATGTCAAAAAGAAAATATTTAGACATTAGAAACTGGTGAAACTGGTTCAGATAAGTTTCTAAACAGACTAGAACTTGAGAAACTTTAAACTAGCTAGTGCCAATTTAGAAAAGGAAAGCCGAAAAATATGATGTCTGGTAATAAGCTAATACATTATACATTATATCTGAAAAGTGTGTCATTGACAATGTAAAGCACCAAGTAATGAGGTCAGACTGGGGGACCTCGAGCACTAGGCCACCCTTGTGTAACAGTCCCAAAACACCAAGTAGGATGACGGCAGACTGCTACATCCATAACAGTAGTTTAATTTCATAGAATATCCTTGGGCCACAGACCTGAGGGAAAACGCCAGTAGTTTGGCGGCCACTTCCATACATAGAAACACACCACTTCTTCTTGGCATTAGGAGCGAAGTACTCAGCAACAAACTTTCTCCAGAACTCAATATTATTGTCCTGCAGGTGCAGTGGGCAGAATAATCATTATTGGAGTGTCCATAACTTCATTAAGCGAAAGAATTAATTTCAAAAGAAACTCTTACTTCAGGCCTGTGTTGTTGCTGATACATATAATGTGTTAGCCGCCGAGCGCACATTCCAGGTTCATATACCGGTTTTGCAGGAGATCTTACAGGCAAATTCTGCGGTTGAAACTGTGGTTGTAATGCAGATCTTTGTTGCGGAATAGCCTTTAAGAGTTGCTGTTGCTGCTGGTGTTGAAGTTGCAAGAGTCTCTGTTGTTGCAAGAGATTGATCTGTGCCGCAGCAGCCTGAGGGGACTGCCTGGACATCTGAAGGAACTGCTGTTGTTGCTGCTGTTGTTGCTGTTGTTGTTGCTGTTGTTGCTGCTGTTGCTGTTGCTGGTGAAGAAATAGTGACTGGTCAGAATGCTGGGGTTCCATCTTAACAGCCGCCAGACCCCTCATACCCTGCATTTGCGATTCCATTTTCACAGGACCAAGATTTCGCAGAGCTTGCAACTGCTGGTTCTGTCCGTGTTGATCACTCGTGACTTGGGGCTCCAGCTTGACATGCCCAACACCACCTAACCCACTTCGCATTGATTGATATTGCTGCTGCTGCTGATGGTTACTGTTAGGAGCAGAGAACTGTTGCAAAGACTGCTGATTATGTTGAAAGTTCTGGGGTTCAAGTTGTTGAGAATGTTGTTGGTCTGGCAACATCGAATTGCCAGACGAGGCAGAGAACGGCTGTCCTGGAACTTGACCAGACGAGTTAGGATTCACCATATGTGCTTGGACAAATGACGAAGAAGGGGGAGTAAAGCCCATTCCATTCCCAACATTAGCAAGTGGATCGGGCTCAGCCCCATTATCCATATGTCCCCGCTGAGAATTGCCCTGACCAGAAAGCCCAGAACTCGGGCCCCCATTTCCATAAGACTGATGGAGTAAGGATGAAACATTTGGTACATTCCCAAGCATATTCATATTATTAAACTGGGTACGAGGTGAGATAAGTGATGGGAAGCCGGACTGCGAACCCATCGGACCACCTTGACCACCCAACAAACCAGAATTTGACCTCAATAACGAAGACGGAATAGATTGCGCACCACCAAGTGGAGTGGGAGGCCCCGGCGGTACCATCTTCCAAAAAGTACAGTCTACAAAAAGTGATACAAATACAAAACACTATCTAAAATGACATGAATCCAGCACAGAGCAGCGGAAGAATCTAAACCCAAATACTCTATACTACACAACTATGTGTGCTAAACCCGGTAACTTAATCAACTCTGGAAGCCTTTTACACTCAGAACCGAGAATAGACACTTCAGAGTCTTTATTGTGCACCAAAAGATACGGAAAACCCTTGTTCCCAAACATACAATACCGTGTGTCACCAAACACAAGCCTAATACCAAAGAAAACCAAAAACAAGCAACACGCTTCGGCTCTGAACATCCTAGTATTGCGTCAGTGTTACAAATGGCACTATCCCCTGCCGGCTTTCGCATCAATCGCTGCACAATTTGTCATTTCTGTAGGTCAATTTACCCTCAATCATTCTACAAAAAGAAAAAAACCATAAACAAAGCAAATCAAACCCTAACTACCAAAATGCCAAATTACACCATTTTATCACAACATTCAGGTAAAAGCCTAATCTTTAACCTAAACACATAAAACCTCCATACAAAAAAATAAAAATAAATAAATAACCAAACCCTAACTATCCGAATGGCTATATTACACCAATTTTTTGCAATATTCAGCTAAAATCCAACTTTTAAGCTCAATATAGAAAAAATCTAATCTAAGCCAACAAAAAATACATAAATTTAATAAACCAAACCCTAACTATGGGAATCGCTAAATATCAACATCCATCACAACATTCAGCTAAAAGCCCAATCTTTAAACAATTACAAGGCAGAAAAGGAAACTTTTCCAAAACAATACAGTAGAGCAATTTGAATTACTATTCACCACTCATCGAGAGCAAGATAAACGCATAACCAAACAGAACCAGCCGATCTAAAGCTGATACGGGTAAGAGAATCTAGGGTTTTGAACCTCAAAAAATGACGCTAAATATGAGAAATTTACCGGCAGGAATACTTAAATGAAGTCTTACCGAAGCGAAAATTCAACGGTAAGTCGACGGAATTCCGCAAACTGCGATCGAAGACAATCTAGTTTCACTCTTAGCCTTGCTCAACTTGGGCACAACTCGGACTGCGTAAAGTACAACCATATGGATACAGTACAATTGCTTGTATGAATAGTTCTGAGAGTGTTTACACTTGTTAGGGTTTGTTGGCTGTAGTTAGTGTTCAATCAGAGGAGAGAGAAATGGAGGGAGAACCTGTTCTTCGCTGTATGTTTTAGAGAGAGAAAGTAGAGAGAGAGGGGGGAGAGTGTGTGTTGGTGTGTGTTCCATGCGGACGTCAAAGTTGGATTCAATGGGATTGAATTCTTCTTCATTCCATCTTTACCTTTTCCTTCACTATCAAATGAAGGTCAAATCCCCTTCTCTCCTTATGGTATTATTATCATCATCATACATCATACATAATCATACATGACCATATGGTCATGCATCATTACCAATTTGTTTCTTATCACCCTGTTACCCCGAGTTTGGTAATTATATATATATATATATATATATATATATATATATATATCCAAAAAACTTGGGGGCGAGCGGAACACTGCAAGAAGATTAACGAATTTTGGTTTCATGGTTGTACATTTGGTTAGACGGTGAGAGTATTTTATAGTTTTGCTCGAGTTTAATGTTTGAAACAACATTTTATCAGAATTTTCTTTTTTGAGGAAATGTGAAATTGTTGTGTCATAAAATTATACAGATTGTTTAGGGTGTGTTTGACAACACAATTAAGCACTTAAAACTTAAAGTTTTCAATGAATTTCAATTAAGTGTGTTTGATAACGTTAAACCTTATATCACTTAAAAAATTAATTCCTACAAAAAATAGACTAAAATTTTAAGTCAGGGTGGACTTACTTAATGCTGATCACTTAATTCTAAGGGTTGTTTAATAAAACTGAAATTTAAGTGCTGAAAAGTTAAGTACTGAATTTGTAAAACTGAAAAATTTAAGCGACTGAATTTTTACTGAAAAATAAGTTAACTTGTTTGGTAAACCAAAAGCAGATGTTTGAAAATTGTTTATTTACAAATTTATCCATTTTATCAAAATTATGTATTTGTTTATGTACTTTATAACTTTTTTTAGGGGGGTTAAAATCTTGTTGGTGGTGATGGTGGCGACAGTGGCGATGGAGTAATGGTGATGGCGGCGGCGACAAAAAAATGTCAATGGTGGCGGTAATGGAGAGTGAAGACGTGGTGTTGGTAATTGTGATGATAGCGATAGGCGGTGACATGACGGTCAGTGGTTGTAATTTAGTGGATCTTTAAAATGATTTTGGCGAGAATGGACGTGGTGACAACAGTGATGGTATGATAGAGGTGGCGGTGTTCTTGTGGTGGTGGTTGTGATAGTGGCTAGGTCATGATAATTGTGGTGGTGGTAGCAAAAAGAAATAATAGTAGTGGTGGTTGTATTGTGGTGGAGACGATATTGTCAGCAAATTAATTGATACGGCATCGTGGTGGTGGTTAATTTTTTTTATGTAAAAATATGTTAAATAACTTTTAACCATCTCAATTAGAATTAAGTGATCAGTATTAAGTAAGTTCACCATGACTTAAAATTTTAGTCTATTTTTTGTAGGAATTAATCTTTTAAGTGATACAAGATTTAGCGTTATCAAACTCACTTAATTGAAAATTATTGAAAATTTTAAGTTTTAAGTGCTTAATTGCGTTATCAAACACACCCTAAGTGAGATGGTTAAAAGTTATTTAACATACTTTTACATAAAAAAATAATAATTATCATCACAATGCCGCCTCATTTAATTTACTGGTACATAAACAAATGCATAACTTTGATAAATTTGATAAAATTTATAAAGAATCAATTTTCAAACATCTATTTTTAGTTTACCAAACAGATTAACTTATTTTTCAGGAGAAATTCAGTCGCTTAAAGTTTTCAGTTTTACAAATTCAGTACTTAAATTTTTCGGCACTTAAATTTCAGTTTTATCAAACAGTCCCTGTTCAGGTCCTGAATATGGTAAGCTATGATCTTTTGAATGCTTTGCTAGTTTTGATTATTCACAATTAATGTCTATTTTGGTGACACGTCTTATTATTTGTATGCATCACCATTTGTAGCAATGCGTAGTGGAACTTGATATTAAGTCTTCATAATTATCCCACATACACTTCACTATCGTCACTTATTTTTGTCCAATTTATTTGGACATTCCATTTATTATATGAGAATATGTGTTTTACATAACTTAATTAAACAGTTTTTTACAGTGAAAAGATAGACAGTATTGGGATTCGGGCCATTGAGGAGTATGACACTTGTGCCAGCATTGGGACAGATGGCTGTATGCAATAGCAGTAGCACGGTGGGCTTGTACTCCCACGGTGTGCACTTGTCTTACCAGTTAAATCATTTGCAATCATGCATAATGCCCACATAGGTGATCTCTGAATATATCTACTCTAATAATTGACATAACTGCCACTTAGACTAGTTGAGAATTGCTATGTTCCTACAGCTATAGTGTGCTCTAGATGATCAGTCACGCACAATAAGTGCAGTGGAGTTATGGACCATCGTTTACCTCTTCAAAAAATGACTTAATTTGTTAGCAAGGCTCCAGTTCACAAGAGTAGCCAAGGCAAGATGAGTTAGGTAAATTGTCTTTCAATAATGGCTCCAAAGTCATAGTATATAATATGAATTTTTTGTTGGAGTAATGGTTTTCTCTTTGCTCTTGTGATACATAAAATCGTGAAAATTGAAATTGATGATTCGATATATTTTGTAGTGTGTATGGATTCGGCAAAGCGTACGAGCCTATTGAGTTTTGCCCACCTAACTTCAAAAGTGACTTTTCGTAAATGTTTTGTTCCCGTGCTAATGCTTAAGCACATATGAATTTTGTGAAAAACATAATAGAGTTTTAGAAGTCAAAGGTAAAACTATCTCAAGAAAAGAAGTATCGCCACAAAACTAAAATGAAACTAAAACTACTTGAGCAATAAGAATAACCATATATTATCAAGTAGAAATTTTGCCTGATGGCAAAAGGAAAGTAATCTAACTTGCAGTTGTCTCACTTCTTAAAAGCTTGTCATCTAAAAAGGATAATAAGCGCATATAATTTTATAATTTTCTTGTTTAGCTGACGACTTCATATTACTCGCCCGCAACTAACGTGGTGTTAAAGAAAAAATATTTAATCCGATTGTACGAGTCTAGCAGCGTTAGTGATGGTGAGAAAATATGGTCAGTGCACTTCTACAAGGAGAAAAAAAAGTTTTAGTGACAAGACTTGCAAACAATTCTATAACATTTCTAAATATAATATATCACTAATCATCTTTGATAATCACTATAAACATGTCTTTGGATGAGATAATTGTAGTGGAGATTCTACTTTTATGGAAAGATTCGAAAATACATCACACCAAATTTCTTGTTTGGATTATGATGAGATTGATTTACCAAATTTTAGAAAGGATTTAAAAAGAGAATTTGGTGTGCTAAAATTTCCTAGTTATTTGGCTAATCTTCTCCATAAATATAGGGAGAGAATGACTGTTTTTTTCTCTATAATTTTGGCTATCTTCTTCCACTAAAAAAGAAAACTCATTCATTAGTTTGTACCTATACATCATCAGGTTCAAAATTTTAAATTTGTAAATTCACATATAAAATACTTACTTTTACAAAATTATCTAAACACTAGATTTGCAATTCTATAAATTTACAAATCAATAAATTTTGAAATGCAAGATATTTTAAAAATTTTCATCCAAATACACTATAAATATTATTACTCTAAAAAAGTTGCAGCTTCGTCTTACGACTAGGAGTGCAATAAAAGAATTTACACCTACAGCTGTGAGAAAACCCTAAGCAGCAGAAGAATATTCAGTCAACACATCCAAAACCCCAAGTTGCAATGCTCATACCATTCATGATCTGATAATGATGCATGGGGGAATGCATGCTATGAACATTACATGACCCGAATGCCACAATGGTGATGCCATGCACATGCCATTGTGTGATCAGGAAGTTGTGCATGCGCAGCTATTGGTCACGTGTTAGGTCCGTTGACGGAAAAGCACCGTTATTTAGTCTTTTGTACTAGGAGAGGCTTAACGGCCGTTTCGATCTAACTGAGCTCTGTTTGACAGTTGGACCCTGACCCTTAAGTGGTTCAAAAGAAGATTCTCTCTCCTATATAATACTACTATATAATATATATAATATGTCTTTGAGGTCCAATCTGGTGTGTCACAACCTACCGGATCAAGTTGCTCCCCTATTTGTGTCCCCCGCATCATTTGACTTTTTGTTATGGACTCGAGTTGTGTGGTTTAGATTGTTTGTCACAGTAGGCCGCGATGCTACACACTTGTCTCTCCATATCTTTTGCTTTATCATGCTTTGTTGTAGTTTTACACCGTGGGCGCTAATAAACCTGAGAAACGAGTCGGCCTGTCAAGTATCAGTAACACTCGTACACAAATAGGTAATATAAGTTCATGTAAGAATTATCCTTTTTTTTTCTTAGTAGTCACTTCATGTATCCCTATTCTATGCGGGCGGTCCAAATAGGGTCGTCAAGTAAAGAGTCATATTAAGAGTGCAGTCAGTTCAAAGTTACGATCAATAACAAAATTTGAGTAGAGGTACCTTCTTCGAAAAACTCGTGACAACTAACAACGGAGTTCATAACGGTTACGGTAGAAATGGACCGCATTGCCACCCTAACGATAGGAAAGCTAGAGTTATTTTGAACGGCAAAAATAACTTTTTGATTTATTTTGTATTTATACTCCTCCTTCGCTATGACACTTCTTGTACACTAAGTCATGCACAAGGTACAATAAGTTCTAGCTCGATAAAGGGTGGCAATAGCTAATGACATATTTCTTAGTAGCAAAATCAAAAAACCCCATCACTTCTTCAGTTCTTCTTCCACCCCCATTACTTGTTCATTCCTCTGCTAACGCCATCATCGTTACAGCCACCAAACACCATCGCCAACCACCTAATCCCACCCACACCAACCAATCCCACCGTAAACTCCCTCACTCACATCCTCTTTTCATTCAGTAAGGCTACTTCGACTCACCAGCTCAACCGGATCACCGCCACCTTCATTATCCACACCACACCACCGATAGCCACCTTCATGTAATGAACCATCAAGACCAGAATCTGAACCTAAATGACAATTCAAAACCCATAATCAGAAACTAAACTAGATCACTATGATGAATAAAATCCAAATTACAACCGAAAAAACATAGATTAAAATCGAAGTTAAGCGACCAATCCGAACCCAAATGAATCCCTAGATTGTTTTGGTCACTTGGTTTTCTCAATTTGAAGCCTGTGAACTACGAATTTGGAGATGGCGGCGGAGTTGGAGAAAAATTTGTGCAATCAGTCGATCTTCAACATCGACGATCACGCCCTGCCAACATTATCTTCTGCCGCCTCCAGTACACAACATATTCTAGTTTCTGGCCTGCTTTTCGGCCTACAGTTTTGCCATTGGCACCTTGAACTCCTCCGTCATCGATTGTTGCTTTGGTGGTGGCCGATAGGCTTCTCCATGGTTTGGGTTGGAGGGTTAGGGCTGGGCTCAATGGCTTTTGCCTAACAAAATTACTTCCTTCATGGTTGACCCGAGCCTAGCTCGATACTGACCCATCATTCGTTCTTATTTCTCCAATCAATCAATAGCTGATTCAAAATTTTTACCAAAGTTTAACCAAAAACTAACCAAGGTATGATACTGATTTTACAATGAGAAGTCTATTTTTTAGTGTAATAATACCCATTTCGTATTATATTGAAACTCACTCTGGTATTGACAAGTGTCCATCTTTAAAGACAAAAAAGAAAAATATCTGATTCCACACTCTCTACATCTTTCGTTATACCTCATACACTCTCCCACTCTCAGCATTTACGTAACTGCATTTCTTCCTTATCAAAGTATTTTCTTCCCTATCAAAGTATTTTCTTCCCTTCCTCCTCCATCTCTATTGCAAACTCAGAAGCTCGAATTCATTTTTTTCAAGACTCCAGTGATAAGCTCCAATTCATTAGTTTGTACCAATTCATTATATATATATATATATGAGAAGCAAAGAAGAGAAGAGCAAAAAAAAAAATAACAACGGCTACACTTAGTGGCGGTTGGCATTATAAAAAAGCGGGCCATGCTACGAAATGGAGAGAAATGGAGAATGCTTAAAAAAAATTGCAATGATGACCAACCGCAACAATGTGATGCGGTTGGGAGTCCTGACCAACCGCTACACTCCGTGGGCCCCCAACCGCTAGTCTTTCTTGCGGTTGGAGTTTTTTCAACCTAGCAGGGCATTATTATCAAATTTTGCAACCGCATGAAAGAGTAACGGTTGTAACTTTTTCACCAAAAAAAACACATCTGGGCCGTCCATGAGTACACGTGAACGGCTAGATTTATGGTGGAGAAATAACAATTTCTCCACCGGTAGACAGAGATCGGCTCCCTATATATATAACCTAATTCTAGGTCAGCCGTCAAGGCATTCTTCTTCACCTGGTTCATTATACAGGAGAGAGAGAGAGAGAGAGAGAGAGAGAGAGAGAGAGAGAGAGAGAGATTGCTGAAGTAGAGAGGAAAGAAGGGTTTTTGGCAAATATTGGTAAGCTTCTTCACCATATTACGATATTGTAATGCGTCTAAATTATATAAGTGTGTATTGTGTGTACGTTATGGGTTTTGCCGCTTGAGAATAGGAGTGTGCGTGAAGGGAAACCTTGTGGCTGTGTACGGCGTGACTGGAAGAGCAGCCAACAAAGCCATGCTGGCTGCCGTGATGGGTAACTGTCCAAATGCGTGAAATTGTGAAAATGCATGGTAGGTAGGAGGCTGCCAAGAACAGCTGAAGGTGCTCTATGTGTGCGTGTTTACTGGGTGCATGTGTTAGTGTGTGCTTGTGTGGGTACGTTCATGGGACGAAGGGTGGGTAACGGCAAGTCACAGCCATGGTGGCTGTGACTGTACACCTTGTAGGTATGGGTGAAAGATGCAGATTCTGAGAGGAAGAAACTTAGAAAAAGTGTATGGCAGGCAGTGGGTGTGGGTTGTGTTTGTGAGTATATGTTGTGAGTTTTAGAATGGTGTATGTAGTATGTGGGCAGCATATATGAGTGGAGTGGGTGTGCCATGAATAAAATGAGCAAGAAAATGAGGCTACTGTCGTGAGGCAGTAACTTTGGAATGGTCTGCTGGAGAGTGAAGGCAAGAACTGTGTATTGTGTGTTGAAGCAGATTGAGTATATGCATATGAGTGTGTGCGTGCGTGCGTGTGTGTGTTATGAGTGTGTGTGTGTGTGTGTGTGTGTGTGGTTGTGTGTACAATATGAATGTGAGGTGCAAGCAAGCGTGAGAGTGCAAGTGAGTGAATAAGTGCAAGTGGGTGTAATGGAATACACTGTTACTGTTAGGCAGGGGTGCTGCCACTGTTACTGTTAGGCAGGCGTGAAAGAATGGCGAAGGGGAAGACCCACTGCCATGGCAGTGGGTGTGAGAAAGAAGTGGATCCGTTAATATACATACATGTATAAGTGCAGTGTACAGATATTTAGGTAAGGGTATGTGAATTTGCATGTGTGTGAGTGGTGGGTGTGAAGTGGTTCAGGTAACACGGTTGGGTGGGCATGAAGAAGAAAGCGACTGCATAGAGAGAGAGAGAGAGAGAGAGTCTTTCTTTTAAAATTGGACTCAAAAGTGTCGCTAATGAAAATATTATTTTCAGTATTCTTTTTTGAAAATTTTAGATATCTCTAGAAATTTATTTAGACAAAACTCAAGAGAGTAACTTATGTTATTTTTGCAAGATCTACACACATGAAACATTTCAGATTTTTCTGAGCTCGGGAAGAGTGCTAACTAATTTTATTCGAACAAAAGATTTTGGTATATTTTAAAATAGTAAATTAAGTTATTAAATTTTGATACTTTAACAATAGTCTTCTATAGTTATGATGTTTGCTATTTTTAGCATTATTAGCAGCATAGCGTTCGATCGGATACAGCGTAATGCTTCACTATTACAATAGTTTATTAAATTATTTCTAAAGACCTCTTCTGAGCAAATGTAGACAAAGTAAAAAAACTAAAGCTTCCCTTATTTTTGTGAAACCTTCGACGTGGAATTTTCTGTGATTTTTCTGGACATGGAAAATGTCTCGAACATTTTTATTTTTAAAATAGGTTTTTGAATTATTTAACGTAGTAAACAAAATTATTTTTAGCCTAGAATTTTACAGTGACCTAAAAGTATCAAGAGGCTTAAGTGTCTAAAATTTAGTGGCATTCCGGCACCGTTTGATATATTTTTGAAAATAGGAACATTAGTGTTCAATTTAAGGAGCGACTTAGGGTTTCGAGCTGAAAATTTTCCAGAAGGCCATTATGGTCTGAAAACCCTACCTACCTATTTAAAATATTCTTTTTGGTTATATCGGGTATGTAACGGTACGTTAGAGGTCGGGGGTAAATAGAAATTTTACTGAAGTCTAGGGGCGGTTTGATAATTTTACTCTCTTGAGAGAAACTTAATGCTTAAGTATGCTCGAATAGCAATGAATAACACCCGTGTGAATTGTTATTTAAGTTTTGATAGTCAAGAGTTAGGACCGGCTTTTGAGCAAATATCAGAAGCAGTTATTGAGCGAGGTAAGTACGCTACCATATTCCTTTTTATTCCCTACTTAAAAATTTATATATTGTATACATGTTCTTAGTAAAAATGAAAGCTTTGAAACACTTTTATTGCCCTATGTTCGTGGTAAATTGTTTAATAAGAATTGAAAAGAAATGCCATGGAATTGTTGTGTGAGTAAATGAATCATGATCGGTACATGTGGAATGAGATAATAGTTTGACTGTGTTACTCCGCCCCATATCCGCGGGAAAAGTAGATTCCAAGTCCTGGTCAACGGGTCCAAATGTTGACGCACAGTATTGCTGCACCGTGGTTTGCCCTTGTGTCCACATTTTGTTATTTCTGCTGGAAGAGGGATTTTGGGTCCTAATCAGTGAGACCATACGCTGACTGCAGTATACCATGTTATGAATTAACTGTGAGAATTCTTGATGAATCTTTTGGTTGATTATCTTCTATATGAGAATTCTCTTACTGCAAGTACATGTATGTACGTAGTTATGTTGAGTTAAATTTTATTTTGGTGACATTAAATTCTTTATTTTAAAAAGGAAAGACCGTGGCATAATTGAAATCCTCAAATCTATTTTAGGGGTATGTCATGTGTATTTACTGGGCCCAGCTCACCCCTTTTTATAAATGTTTTCAGGCGATCACCTAGACAAACATGAGTACTACGAGGGTAATGAGAATAAAGCCGTGGGAGATGCTCGTTAGGAAGCTGAATTAAGTTCCTTGAGAAATTATAATATTTCTGGTTTATTTCTAGAATTGTTTGTAGCTTAACTCCATGAGGTTTTCCTTTAAAGAAATTATATCAGTCATTATGGAGGAATTTAGTAGAGATATTTTGGGAAGATCTGTAAGAACCTCTTTAGAAGTCCTATTATGGTGTTAGTTAATGCATGACTCTATAATTGTATACAGGTTTAGATAAGGCCTGGCAGAACCCTAAATAGATGTCTGAATGGGTCTGCGGCCGGTCACATGCTTAACACACGGGCTTACCCGTGGGTTCGAGTCGTGACACTTTCCCTTCTCATTTCACCTTCTTTCCAATCTGTGGAAACTCCACACAACTCGCATCTCCTAAGTGCCAACTTCCATCCTCTCCAACTTCTCAACCAGAATTACAGGTATTTTTCTCTTTCAATCTATGTAAGCTTTAAGCTTCCAATTTGTACCCTTCATGTATTTTACAGGTGTGGTTTGCATTTTACACATACCTTGCAATTCGTCCGTCATTGGTGGTGCGAGATTCATTGTCGGGTATGTGGGTTGTTGCGACAGGCGGTGGGTGGCTATTAGCGGTAATGTGGTGGCCCAATTTACAAGATGAGCGGCGTCAGTGGTGTGGTATTGATTGCCGGGTATGGTGGGTTGCGACGACGGGCGATGGGTGGCTTTTGGCCACAGTGTGCTGTTCATTGGTTATTTGTAGGTTTAAGTTCGGTCAACATTGGTGGCCGACGGTGGGTCGAAGATCGGTCACCGATGGTGTTAACCAACCAATCGAAAGAACCATCTGTCATCTTTCAAGATTGGTAGGCATTGGTGGTGGCCAGGTATGGTGGGTTACAGCAACAGGCGTTTAGTGGTCATTGGAAGTCTTTGGTCCTGGGGTATGGTGGGTTGCGGCAACAAGCGGTTGATAGCTGTTGGAAGAGCCTGAGAGTTTGGCCGGTACCGGTAATGAAAGACATAGATTTTTTGGGCTGGTGGTCGGTGCCCATTAGTTTGGGTGGGTCATGGTGGTCTGATCGGTGGTCTTTATGGTAGGCGATGGCCCATTGTGGCCGTAGTGTGGGTAGTTTGGCCTGCAAGGGTGGTGGCTTCGGTGGTCTAGGTGGCGGCCAGTGCGTGGCAGTCCAAATGGGAGCATCTCTGATACATATTCGTTGTATAACATGCTTTATTGGTTGTACAATTTGGATTACTGATCGTAACATTTAAACTCTCCAAAAATTATTTAAAATGAAATTTATGGATGTTGTTTGTTGTTTCCAGTTTATATATTTTATGATTTATAAAAAAATTTAAAAGTTATCATTTAGAGATTGATAGATATACAGTAGTGGGATCAAAGAAGACCGTAATATATAATGGTAGTTTATGTGTCCATCACATTTTCCTTTCATTGTAAAATAGGATCTTTAACTTTATTACGATCTTATGCATGTGGTTTGTTATTTGATGTGTAATTTATAATTAACACTTAAAGATGGATAGATATGGATAAAATATACTAGCTAAATCGAATAATGGCAGTTTTCCTGCCCAACATATTATGCATTCGATAGATATATAATAGCCGAATTAAAAAAGACCGTAATATATAATGGTAGTTTCTGTGTCCATCACATTGTGCTTTCAATGTAAATTTTGATTTATAAATTTATTACAGTCTTATGCATGTTGTATGTTGTTTGATATGTAATTTACAATTAACACTTAAAGATGTATAGATATAAATAAAATATAGTAGCCGAATCGAATAATGGTAGTTTTCCTTCTCACCATATTATGCATTCAATGTAAAATAGGATCTATAAATTTATAAGATAACATTAAAGTGTCGCTAAAGATCTGCAGATATTAATAGTTTATTATAGTAAGAAAAACTTTTAAGATCTAAAAGCTAATTCTGACATAAAAACTCTACCTAACCAATTTTGACTATTATTTTCCTAAAATTGTTCTCTATATAAAAACCAAAATTCTTATAAAAGGAAAACCAATTTTTATTAACACCCACCATGTGTAGCGACAGTATAAATCTTCTACAAGACGTAATGAAGAAGAAATAACGTCTAATTGTTTCTTATCCAATCTTTGGTGTTACTTATTTGAAACTATTTAGGTTGGATTTGTAATATAAAATAGACTTCCTAGGTTCCGTGATGCTATATGTACCTATCTAACTTTGATCAAATTTCGCGTAAATAATTGGTCATTAAAAAAAAAGAGTTAGCACACATTGCTACAATCTGTGGTGAAACAAACATTTTTTAATGACACTATTGCTCAAACATTGCAACATTCGGTACTTTATGTATCTGTAATGACAAATTGCAGCCCCATATTAGAGGCAAAAAGGTGTTACTTTATGTAGTGGCAAGAAGGTTATGAATTAACACTAGCGACACTAAGGCTTCATTTGACAAAATTTTTTTTTTTGGTTTTCAGTTCTTAAAGAGCAGCTTAAATTTTTTTTTTTATAAAAACAAGTGGGTGTTTGATAACCCCTTTTTTTCTTGAGGTTTTTTTTTTTTGTGTTTGGTAACCCTTTTTATTTTGACTTTTTTTTTTTGGTGGTTTGCGGTGGCGGTGGTGGGGCGTAGCGGTGGTCGACGGCCGGAGGTGGCTGCCGGCAGTCACCGGCGGTGGTGGCCGGCGGCCGGAGGTGGCTGCCGGCAGTCTCCGGCGGTGGTCGCCGGCGGCCGGAGGTGGCTGCCGGCAGTCACCGGCGGTGGTGGCCGGCGGCCGGAGGTAGCTGCCGGCCGTCTCCGGCGGTGGTCACCGGAGGTCGGAGGTGGCTGCCGGCAGTCTCCGGCGGTGGCTGCCGGCGGCCGGAGGTGGCTGCCGGCGGTCTCCGGCGGCCGGAGGTGGTTGTTGGCAGTCTCCGGCGGTGGTCGCCTGAGGTGGCTGCCGGCGGTGGGAGGGTGGTGGTGGTGGTCGAAAAAAAAAAACCAAAAGTGAAAAAAAAAACCAGTTTTTGGAGTTTTTTTTTTACTCTGCAGTTTAAAAACTGGTTTTTTAAATTGAAAAAAAAATGGTTACCAAACGCTCTTTTTTTTTCAGTTTTTAAAACTGAAAAAAAAAGAGGGAAAACAATTTTGTCAAACGGGGCCTAAAGTTTACCTTAAATAATAACTCTTACTTAGATAAGAGTGGAAAAGATACATTTAGCGCTGCAATCACCTTGTTTCGCTGCATATTAAGGAAATACCAAAACTTTAAACATCACTGACATATTACAATCTATAGATGGAAATGACCCTTAGGCATGAACCAACTGATTCAGAGGATGTAGAGGGACGCTGTCAAAGAGAACATAAATCGATTCGTAGAGACTTGATATTCATCAGGCCTACTCACCCAAGAATGATATCTATTGTTGCGAACGAACATCATCAACCACAATCAAAAGGTGAACAAATGAGACAGAGAAGAGAAAATATGAGTGCTGAGCAAGGAGAAGTACACCTCGCAGCACACCGGAACAACTATTGGCAATGCATATTGCAGATCTCAAATGTTAATGCAACATAAGAAAGTACAGAAGCACTTCCTTTTCTACAAAACAAAGCATCTGCAAAGTGTCCAACACATGCCTCCGCATGCATCAAGTCTTGAACAACAAAGGGAGTGTCGGAGAAATTATCAAGCTGAACGAAGACAACAAATGTCTTCTGAACGACGAGACATATATTTACAAAGACGTCATGCAACTTATCTATCACAAAGATCGACAACCATTAAAGGTACAATTAATGATGTCTTTATTGCATTTATTAGTACTAACAGTGATGTGATTGACACAATTGCTCACTTGGAGTCATTAACTACACAAATAGCAAACGATGTTCCTCAGAGATTGCCTTCAATAGGTATGCACGATAAAAGCACCCCTTTATTGTAATAATTCCTTTGATATATAATCTCAATGCGTACTTTAATTTTTTTTGTGCCATAACTTATTTGCCTCTTTCAATAAAAATCATCATAGAAAACACCACAAGGCCTAGGTTCTAGATACCTCCGATGCGGGCATGTCCTTGTTGCGCTACACGCCTATTCTATGACGAATTTTACGATTTCTATTGTTCAAATGGAAAGACTTCCCTTCCTTTGGTACCGTGCCCTCCAGGAATAATTGTTCTTTTGACCAAAGTGAAAGTGAGATGCTTTTTAAGTAACATATTTGAGCATACAACCATTTTTTTGCATTTACATCCATGGGTGTACATATGGACAAGGCATTGGCCATGAGTAGGGATAGTGTTGTATATACATTTTCATGCACAAGGTGCAATTTATCATAAGATAATAGCCTACTTCCGGACCCAGATGCTAGATCACATTTTCTATAGATGTACATATACGATGCTGAACATAAAAATGACAACAGATTAGCAGAAAATGAAGTTTTGCAAAGTGAGATTTGTGACAAGTTGAAGCGAATCTTGGACACCCTTAATACGTTTGGTGCATATGTTTAGAAATCTTTCACAAAGATCATATATAAGAAACTGCAGGCTACTAGTAAAAGATCAACTATCAAAACATTGCCAATACAATCTCCCATTTGCATTAGAAATTGCTACTTTATTAGTAGGTGGTGAAGAGGGAGGCAATTTAAATATAAGAGACATTGTGGTTTAAACAATATCTGGAAACCTTATGAATGTTCCAGATGTTGCTGGATATTATGACCCTCTTTAATATTCATTACTGCTACCATGCTGGAGCTATGGGTGGGATAGTAATAGTAGAAACAATGATGGCTCAAGCATTACATGCCGTGACTACTAAGCTTTCATGCTACAGGTAAACGACTCTTTTAACACATTGAAAATATTTATCGAATTGAAAACATTCTCTTAACTCAAACATACTTATAATTTCTTTTTTGGATTCGTCAAAGTCATCCATCACTTTTGCTTCATGGTGCACAAATACTTCAGCAATATGTTGTCGATAATTACGTGAAGCTTGAGTCTCATACGTTAAGATGGATACATCAAAATCAAGAAGATATACAAGGAAAAATGTACCAAGGTTTACAAGATATCTTAGACATTGGTAAAAATGATGCAGCTATAACTTTTACTTTCTTGGAAGTACTTAAATTGATTCCTACAAGAACACGTTCTAATGCATTTACTTATGTCGTAATAGGACATGTTGGTTAATGGACGATATAGCTATCATCATTTACTGAAAGTCCCCGTGACACGTACCAATGCTATCAAGACGCAATGACATTAGTACAAAGATACGAAAAATCGAACATTTTTCTCACCATGACTTGCAACCCATCATAGCCAAAAATTGCAGCTGAGCTCCTACTAATGAATCATAAGATCGTCCTGATTTTCTTACTAGGGTATTCTGAGCAAGATATGAGGAGTTGAAGAAAGACATTATGGATAAAGGAATATTTGACAAGGTGGTTGTCCATGTTTTGTTGTTTAAATTTCAGAAACGAGGGTTGTCACATGTTCATCTGATTCTTATCTTGCATGAAGATGATAAGTTGTATACCCTTGAAGATTATGACTGCATAGTCAGAGCTGGGATACCTTACAGGCATGAAGAGCCTGAATTGTATAATACAATTTTAAAGCATATGATACATGGTATGTGTGGTGTACAAAACCAAAAAAACCCGTGCATGAGGAATGCGAGTTGTAAAGGACAATTTTCAAAAGCATTTTCTGCAATAATAAGATTAGGGGATGGCTCATACCTGATATATTGCATGAGGGATGACAAGAGGTCTATTGCCTGAGATCGACGTGGGAAGGTTATGGCTGAAAATCTTTGGGTTGTACCTTATAATCTATAATCTTTGGGTTGTACCTTATAAATATGACTATCACATCAATGTTGAAATTTGTGATAAACTAACAAGTGTCAAGTACCTGTACAAGTATTTGCATAAGGGTTTTGATCGAGTATGTCTTTAAGTTCGTCTAGGTCCTTCTTACGATGAAGTTAAGCACTTCAGAGATGCAAGATGGCTATGTGCACCGAAGCATTCTAGAGATTTTTTAAGTTCCCCATCAATCATATGTATTCTTCGGTCGACTGTCTTCAGATTCATCTGCTAGGTAGGCGAAATGTGAGGTTTTATGCTCATCAAACCATTTATGATGTGCTCACCAACGATTAAAATAGTTGTATAATTCTCAAAAAGTTTTTCAAATTGAATCGCGAAGACCCAAATGCAAGGCAATATTTAATGATATTAAGTTCGGTGCTACTAACGGATCCTTGTACGAAGAATTTTCTTCTTGTATGAGTAGGGAGTTTAAAATGAGCATAATAGGAGAACTCAACTTATTATTTCTTATATTTCAAATCAAATAAAGCAAGGATGAAATCTTTATCAGCCAAGCCGAATACACCAAAAACATACTCAAGAGATTTGGCATGCTAGATTCAAATGCATTTGACACTCCAATGAGCTCATCATTAAAGCTTGATAAAGATGAAATGGGTAATGATGTTGATATAAAGGGCTATCAAGGTATGATCGGCTCACTCCCTTACCTTACGTCATGTAGACCCGATATAACGTTTAGTGGTTGTTTGTATGCTAGATTTTAAGCTTGTCCTAAGGTTTAGTAGCCATCAAGAGAATCCTTATATACCTTAAGTGCACTATGACTAAGGATTGTGATATCCTAGGTACACGTCGTTCTTTGAACTAGTTGGTTACTCTTATGCCGACTATGCCGGTTGCAAAGTGGAGCAAAAAAGCACTGGTTTACCAGTTGTCAATTCCTAGGATACTCACTTGTTTCTTAGAGTTCCAAAAAGCAAAATTCAGTGGCACTCTCTACCACCGAAGCCGAATATATGTCAAGTGGTGCTTATTGGCACATATTCTTTGGATGAAACAAACCCTGACAATTTTGGACTTAAAGTATGATCGTATTCCCATTCTCTGCAATAACTCTAGTGCTATTGACTTGAGAAAAAATCTCATCCAACATTCATGGATCATGCACATAGAAATTAAACATGCTTCACTCATGATCATGTGCAAAAAGGTGATATTGTTCTAGATTTCGTGGACACGAATCACTAATTAGCGGATATATTCACTAAAGTTGGATTCAAAAAGATTTATCCTATTAGAAGAGAATTTGTCACGTCTTCACCTATGTGGCAAAATTGATTATATCTTGTGCTACCATGCAAATCGCCCTTCACATGCTTGAATATCATCTCATATGCTTATAGCATGTGCTTGGTTGTTTTCCTCCTCTTTCAAAATAATTGATTTTGTTGATTTTCATATTTCTTTTGATTGATTTAATTTGCACACATTCATATCTAGACACAGATACACATAAACATATAAATTGGTATTGGATATTTTAATTGCATTACAGTCGACTGCATGGGCTAATACAGTCGATTGTATTAGGAAATACAGTCGATTGCATTTCTGGAAGAGAGAATATCTTCGATTCCAGCAACTTTATTTTAACAGATTCATTCCCCCTTCTCTCTCTCTCTCTCTATATATATATATATATATATATATATATATATATATATATATGATTTAGCTTGAAATCGGTATGTAACTCTTCCAAAAACGTATTCTATTTCATGTTTTACACACTTTCACCAATTGATTTCAACCACATTGTTCAAAATCATTGTAAACCCAATTCTTCCACTAGGGTTCTATGTTGACAATTCGTTCCAATTGATCATGTAATTACATGTTTTAGTAATTGATTCATGTTTAGTTGTGTTTATTGCTTGCTTCTACATGTTCTAATTACGTACATTCATCCAATTTGTCCAAAAACTATTTTTTCCAATTTCATAAACTAGGGTTTATTCTTCTTAAAATTGTTCAATTTATGCGATTTCTCATATTTATTAGCTTTAATTCACGTTATGTTATCATTCTAGTACCCTTGAGCATTATTTCATATCAATTTTCAAAGTTGTATAAACCCTAATTTTTGAATTTATTAATTAAAAATACACGTTTTTGTTTTTTTTTTCTCTACCGTTCATCTTCATTTTGCTTAGTACATCTCAGATTTTTTGTCGAGAAAAACACACATGTCCTAGCAGATCTCGATCACGAGCCATACTTGAGCCCGTAGAGATGGATCGCGACCGTTATCGCAAACAAGCAGCCTTGGACCGTTTCTCTGCATAGCTTTCTTCACTTTTGGTCCTAGGTTTGTATTTGAATACTCCATTTCTTATAGGCACTGATGTGCTTAGACATATTCATGACTATTATTTAGATCGTCTCACTGATAGGGATACCATTCTATACTACCCTGACTCTGTACGTTTATTTTATGCCAATTTAACCTGGAGCATGTCCAGTGACTCTTGTACCCTCATCCCTATCATCTTTGGCTATCGTATTTCTTCTCACAACGTCAAGCCACTCAATTAGACCTCCCAATACCGGCTTTTCATTCACCCTCGAGATGATCCATGTTGCATGGTTAATCACATTGGTTTGATTAACCTTTCTCTGTTGAGGAATAACTTCACCATACTCCCCATCAATGCCGTATTAGGGCTGCGAGCAGGCCTCACTTTCATGACTTACCTCCTCTTTCTAGACTCATCCCTTATGTTATTACTCATAATGTTATTCCTTGAACTGACAGTTTCTGCCTAGTGTCTTACCTAGATGTCCAATTTTTGACATTCTTTCACTCCTGTACCCATATCGACTTTCCTCATCTTATTATGATGAACATGATTAGGAGTGCATCGCATCCATCACTAGCTATACCCCATGGACTTTTACTCATTTGTATTTTTCATGCCTGTGAGATACCCCTTCGAGGTGAGTATATTGAGGTGAATCGACACCATGTTCTCGATTGTTCAACCCTTCATAGGAAATGTCTTTTAGATCCACATGGCCAATTCCTATTTGAGCCTGACATGGATTTGATACAGATGAGGATAATGATGATGATGATGATGATGAAGGTGATCCAATGTCGGGGATGATAATGATTTACCTTAGCTGGTTATGCCTAGTATTCACGAGGCAGGCACTTCTTCCGATTCTTCTGCTACCAGAAATGAGGTAGTTCTTGCTTACCTAGACACGATGCAACAGTAGATGAATGCTGATTTTGGGCCCATGGAGCACATATTTAGTCCTTGATGGATCTTGCTCATTGTCAACTTAGTCATCGCCTTTCTCGCATGGAGGGTAATTGATGTAACCAATGTCCGATGAGGACTTATTCCACCCATTACCTCCACTGTACTGGAGTCTTTGAGCTATGGACCTAGATATTTTCTTATGCTTATGTTTTTAGACTCTTCTATGTACTTAAAACTTTATCATGGATGGTTTTACTAGTCTTGCATTTGCACTTTGGTGTATGTATGACTTAGTACTTTCATTCATGCTTATTTGCATTGCTTCATATATGATTCATTCTAAGTTCCATTTTTCATGTCCTATTTTGATATGTGTGCTTAATACACCTCTTAATAGTTATTCAAGTACTTGAGCTTTCTTGTTTGATGTCCTTGTTGGCTATAATGATTATTCGTGAATGGGTACATATGTTGATCACACGCACACACACACACACACACACACAACCCTTGATTATCCATGGATGGATACATACATGTGCTTAATAGATGTGCTTTATTTTTCATGTCCTATTTTGGTATGCGTGGTTAATACACATCTTCATGGTTATTCAAGTACTTGAGCTTGCTTGTTTTGGATGCCCTTATTGGCTATATTGATTATACATGAATGGATACATATGTTGATCGCTTTTAGACACACACAACCCTTGATCTTTTTAATGATGTCAAAAGGGGGAGAAAATGTTGATTCATGCTTGTGTGGATTGATGTCAAGTTATTATTGCTTAAGATTGGGGGAGTTTATTATAAGGAATATATGCACATATTGCTTAAGATAGGGGAAGTTTACTATATCATTATAATTTTTTATCTCACTTGATTCTTTATGGTTTATAATGATCTAAAATGATATTGTCATGCTTTACTGCGTATATTCTCTCTCATACATCTCATATTATTGGCATCAATGTTTGTAATAAAAAAGGAGAGATTGTTAGCCTTACGATTATTTTACCTGTGATTATATTCAATTTTGATGATAACTAATATTAACGGTTATTTGTTGTGTAACATGCATTGAGTTCATGAAGCTTTTGATACAATTTCATACTCATGCAACGGAATTAGATGAGCAAAATATGGATAAAAGATATTCAATAAAATGCTTCAAAGACGGAATACTTCAATTTATGTGTATACATTTTTATTCCTTTGCTTTGTAACTAGACATAGAGAGTTGATCATATCAATAACTATGACCTTGAAATTGCCCATAGGTTTTCCTTGCATGCATAAAATTTCATACTTTGAAAAAATAGAAAAAACTGTATTTTTTGAGATACAGTTGACTGCAAATTTGTGCATTAACCTATTATAGTCAATTGTATTGGAATACAGTTGGCTCCAGTGTTGGGCAGTAACTTATTACAGTCGAATGCATTGGATTACAGTCGACTGCATAAGGAAAATTTGACTTTTCAATGGATATTTTTGGGAATACCCTCAATGTGCAATACAGTCAACTGGGTTTACCGTTTAGTGTATTTAATGCCTTACCTACTTCCAAATGGCACACTATACATATTCTCGCACGTATATAAACTAATATTGGGCATATATTTTATTCATCCCTTGCATTTAGAGCCTTTTTATCTTGCAGATACTCAAAGCTCAAAGTAATTCTTCAATATCTCTTGGTGAGCGTTCATTGTGAGCTTACATTTGAGAGATAAATAGACTCATGTCTCTTATTCTAGAGCTTAAACCTGTACTTATTAACTTCTGATGCCAAGAAAAGTGGGTTCGTACCTACGTAAAGGTGCCACAAAGGCTGCAGTCCGAGTCAGCTTCCGAGTATGCAAAGTGAGAGACAACAGGGACGGAGTAAGGGCAGAGAGCAAGGCTTCCCAGACAGGCCGTGAGGAGTGGCAGTACTGGGGAGACGAGGCTGAGACAAGCAGGGTCGGCAGTCGACAGTCCAAGTCAAGGTCTGAGTCGGGGTCCAATGGTACGGTCCAAAGTTATGTTTCTCTCACTAGAATCCAAGAGCTCCCAAATTCTAGACTGAGAAAGTGATTTTGTAAGAATGAGCCAAAAGTCCTTTTTTGAGTCATAAAGTTCACTATTTATAGGAAACAATGTGCTTATGTCATGAAGTGCCACGTGTCGTCCTCTGGGAGTGACACGTCACTAGAGGGTCTTAAGATACCTGTTCTCCGTTGGACTGCCGATTCCTAAATTCGCGTTACCTGCCCCATATAGCGTCGCTCTACCTATCTGAGAAGACTGACCATACCGCGGTAGCATGATCAGAGTAAGCATGTTGCCCCAGCCACCTGAATCCCACAAGATGCGCCAAGAGATGCACAGAGAACCTGACAGTGGTGAGGGTTGCTCCTGTAGCCAACTGCCAGGTGGACTAGGCGCAATGCCCTCCGAGGACCTGCTCCCATCCCGGAGTGACCCGGGGATCATTGCCCTGGTAGTGTCGAAGATCAATGGTAACATGAGTGGACATGCTCGTAACTCAGTGCTTAGAGTCCATGGCGATGGGTCCTCGTGCCGGAGCCCCCCATGACTGTGACGACGATGGCTTTAAGGTAGCGAGCCCATCCCATGGCAGCGATGACTATAAGGTTGTGAGGTCATCCCGCTGCGAGGGGTCCTCATGCCAGAGCCCCCCATGATTGTGACGGCGATGGCTTTAAGGTTGTGAGCCTATCCCAAGGCGGCGATGACTATAAGGTTATGAGTTCATCCTGCTGTGAGGGGTCCTCGTGCTGGAGCCCCCAGTGATTGTGACGGCGATGGCTTTAAGGTTGTGAGCCCATCTCGTGGCGATGATGACAATAAGGTTATGAGTTCATCCCGCTGCGAAGGGTCCTCGTGCCGGAGCCCCCCCTCCCCCCCGGTGATTATGACGGCGATGGCTTTAAGGTTGTGAGCTCATCCCGTGGTGACAATGATTATAAGGTTGTGAGTTTATCCAGCTGCGAGAGGTCCTCATATTAGAGCACTACAAACGGAGACCCCCAGAAGCATTTAACAAGATTGTGGTGCATGGGCGTGGTGCCTACGACATGAGACAATACCTGGTACTGGGGAACATATCATGAGAATGGCGCACAAGCGCGACAACGAACGTCGCGGAGACAGCGCACAGGCGCGTGTCAGGTGTCCTGAAGATGGGATGTGAGTTGAGTGCGCTTGTTATAACAAAATAATGAATGCAACATATAGTAATGACAAAGTTGGGAGTGATGGTATGCGGTCGTTGGTGACGGGTCATTCGGCGGTAACCCGCGACTTTGGGCGATGGGCATCACAGGATTTGTCATGGGCGATGAACATCGGACGTCGTGAGGTTGATGTACGACGGAAATTGCGAGATTGATGTACGACGAACGTCCAGAAACATCGTGGAGGTGCAAAGACTAGAGAAAACAAGTGCTCGCGCGAAGGGAGGCCATAGGCAAAAATTAGGGGAAGGCCAAGACCACCACCCCTAGGGAGGCTGAGGCCGACCCTAGGGGGTGGCCACGGCCAATGGCCAACTTCCATGAAGGAAGGCCAAGGCCATTCCCCCTTTCGATGAACTTTGGGCACGCAGACAATAGGTGTTGTGATGGGTAATGACAAATCCAAAAGTTGCATTACGACGAGCGCGTCAACGTGAATCGTACCCACTTGTCGAACAAGGTGCCAAAGTCACATACAAAGCGTACGAAAGCGAACGAAGCATGAAAAAGGACTTTGTGTAAAAAGTGAACAACTGGGGGGGGGGGGGGGCTGAGGCCGAACCCATAGGCTTGGGGGAGGCCGAGGCCGACCCCATGGGGTGGGCCAAGGCCCTTGCCCCTTGACCCCGTTGCTCTGGTTGTGCCATCGATTGATATTTTTGGTGAAAAGGTGTCCGGTGGTCTCGGCATGACGATCGCCGTAGCGTGAGTCATGTTGACGTAAAATAATTGGTTACTAAATCGCGCATGAGGCGTGCGAAACAAAGAATGCACGTGACTTGGGCGTGCACACTTGACCGGTTTGAAGCGTTGAAGAATTGACCGTTGAATCCGTTGACGTGTTCGAGTGAAATGGGACCCTTGGGTACGACCAAAATAGGTTGGGAACAACTTCTTAAAAGTTACTCCTTGTACCCAATATTTCATCATAAGTTTCTTGTTTTAAAGCTTGAGGTTGTCAAGCTTTGGGATTGTCAAAGCTTGTTCTTGATATGAGTATAGCATCAAGAGCTTCGGTCTTGGCCTGGAAGGAAGACCATTCTAGTGGATTCCAAGGCCTCTTGTGGGACTTTCTTGAAGGGGTGAACGTATGCTTGAGGGTGATTCAAGCCGAACTATCTAAGTCTCAATTATCAAATATCTCTATGCCATTCTCTCCTTACATTATTGTCTTATAGTTGTTTTTAGATTGGTTAGCTTGGTTGTTTGGATATTGTATTTAAGGTTTGGTATTTGAGTTATCTAAGTGTTCATCCCTCCCTCTAAGGTTATTTTAGTGGTTTTACCTAGTATCAAGAATAGGACCAAGTAGAGTATGCTCCAATAGCCTTTGATGAAGGCCAACCACCTCTTCATTGAGTATAGGATACGTCCATATCTGGCCAAAACATTTAACAGTGTTAGGTCTGAGGAATTTAGACTAACTAATTCATAGCATCACCGATACGCCCGAACACCGTTACAAACACACCATACCTAAACAAAAACACATAATTGCAAACCACCTAATTAACCCCGAACTCCACTCCCATCTTTATTATACCAAATCTCAAACATAGAAAACAATCACTTTAAATGCAAGTACAATAAAGATCACATAGGCTCAGTTGAAAGTGATGGAGAAACCATCGCACTGATAATCACCCTGAGAGATAATTTTAGTTAGCTCAAAGACGAAGCTAGAAGATCAAAGTAGTTTGGTTACTAAGTTTGAAAACTAGAATCGTAGGGGAACTTCCGCCACCTTGATAAAAAAAAAGGAGACCTCATCTATCTCCAATTGCGCATTTACATGTACCACACTTTAAGTCTTCACCCAAGATCTTGGTGAAATGAGTAAACCACAAATTACTACATTCTTATCCACTATTTCAAGAAGGCGAAGCAAAGACAACTTAAAATTTTTTTTCTTCTGTTTTTTGTTTTTTAGTCTCCATTGGCTCGATAAAAATGATCATTCAACCAATATTACTATCAGGGGTTTAGTGACGCCCTAATTGAAAATCAACCAAGCTTTATAAGAATTGTATTTGCGAAGATGGTATCTGGAAAATTTAGTCTTTTGAGTCGTCTTCTTGTTAACTTTAAAACTCTTGATCACTAATTGGCATAAATAAGTCTACTCAAACCAAAGTTAAGATTCATGGACTAATTTAGTTATATGACGAGAAGATATTAGGCACCCTATCATACCTCCAAATAGGTCTCAACTTGTTTAAAAATCATGATTGGATGATTTCATAAATAGAAGAGCAAACATTAATTCTAGATAACTATGTGTTTTGAACTCATAGCTTGTATGTGAAAGGGATTAAAGTTTATTAAAACCCTAACAGAGTTCTAGCAGAATATTAGCAGCCTTTGGAAATTTTTTCTTTTAATGTTCAGGGAAAGCTTGGGACTATTTATAGAATCTAGGGTTCTAGGGCTATTCAAAAGTTGCGCAACAAGCTTAGTACGCAATTCTAGCCACCTATTATACCCCGAATTTTTTTTCCATGAGAAATTAGTATTTTGAATAAATAAGTTTTTGGTCTTTTGTTAAAATTAAGAAAATGGTTTCGGATTGTTTCTGAAGTTTTCAATCGAATTAAAAATTTTAATTTGAATGAAAATCGATTTTCGGTCTAATGAAAGTGGTTTGATTCGAATCAAAACTATTTAATATTTTTTTTGAAGTTTTGGGGTCTGAAGTTTTCGGTCGAATTAAAAGTTTTAATTCGACTGAAAACTCATTTTTTGGTCGAATGAAAATATTTTTTTCTGTGCATATTGAGCTACAAATTTTTTCTGTCAAATTAAAAGTTTTAATCGAATTGAAAAAAATAAAAATTTGAACCATTTTCACCTCTGTTGGATTCGGTCGAATGAAAACTTAAAAATTTTGTCCCATATAAATAGTCATCTTATTTCCTCTCTAGCCTTTTTGGGTTCTCTACTTTTTCCTTTGCGTGCGAGAGAGAGAGAGAGAGAGAGAGAGAGAGAGAGAGAAGAAGAAGAAGGCTTGGAAAGTTTGAAAGTTCTAGAGTGAAACTTAAGGAGTGTATTTCTCAAAAGCTTAGCTTAGCTAAGGGTTTATTTTCAAAATTCAAATTAGCGATGGAACAATTGCTCATGTAAGTCCTTAGTTCCTTTTTGAAATCCGAATTTCTTCGAATTGAGTTAAGTGATTCTTCTTCTCCTTTTGCCTTGAGCTTTGTTATGAATAAATTGTTCTCAATGCTATGACTTGTGAAATTCAATTTCCGTCGAATTTGTTTGATCTTAGAATTTGTGATGTTGATATCGTTCGTCTTAGAGATTGTCATTATTTCATAAACTCTATATATTGTTTGACATGTCTAATATTTGGTTGTGTTGAATTGAAATCTTTATTTTGATAATTCTATGAGCCATGTCACAGTGTATGTGACTTATGTTTGACTTACCCACGTGGATTGAAACGTGGGATAGCTCAGGGGAGTTGAGCTAGAGATCGCGATCTTACTTTCTGAACCGGTCTCATATGTTAGTATTGACGTATGTGACCACTTTCTGAATGACTCTCTAGTGTCTGTCTCCGTACTCAATTACATTTTGACATTCGAAATCTAGTTTGATGTTCGTTCTGTTTGAACTTGTATACTTCCAAAATTTTGTTTCTCATACATTTTTGTTTCCGTTTGATTGGTCCTTGAGCGACCTTACTGGGCATTTGGCTCATCCCCTTATTGTTTCTCCTTTTAGGTGACGAGTAGGTGGGACTTTGGAATCGAAGGGCTAGCTAAGTGATCAAGAGTTAGCTAGCTTTGTTTCAGAGTTAGTACTGATATTTTGAGCGTAATGTTGAGATAGATTGTTTTCATTTAGGTTTTGATGATGCAGAAAATGGTTCGCGGGTGCGTGGAGGTGCCACAAAGGATGCAGTCTGAGTCGCTTCCAGGTAGGCAACGCGGGAGACAGCAAGGACGGCGTAAGGGCTGAGAGCAAGGCTCCCCAGACAGGTCGTGAGGGCTGGCAGCGCCGCACAGGCAGGGCGACGATGAACAGGACCGATAGTCTACAGTCCGTGATAAGGGTGCAGCGTCAAGGGTCCGGAGACGGGAGTCCAAGTGTGTTTCTCTCACTAGAATTCCAGAGAGAGTCTTTTAAAGAGAGAAAGTGAAAAGTTCAAATGAGAGCAAGATCCTTGAAAAAGCTCCAAAGTTCACTATTTATAGGCAAAAATGTGCATGTGTCATAAGTTGACATGTGTCACCCCCTGGGAACGACACGTCGCCAGGGAGGGCCAAAGCACAGATTCTCCGTTAGAACTGCCGGTCCCTAAGTTCGTGCTGCCCTGCCCTTGTAATATCTCTCTGCCTGTCTGAGGAGACTGATCATGTCGCGGCAACACGGTCAGAGTAGCCCGTTGCCCCAGCCTCCAGTCCAAGCCCTTACTGAATCCCACAGGCCTGGCAACGGTGGGGAAGACCCGACGCCCAGCTGTTAGGTGGACTAGGCAAGATGCCCTTCCGAAGACCAGCTCCCATCTCGGAGTGACCCGGGGGTCATAGTCCTTAGGAGTGCCGACGCGAGCCCCCAGTGCCAGAGCAGGTCCCCTGGAATGAAGACGGCGATGGCTTTGAGGTTCTGAGCCCATCCCACTACGAGGGCCGGAGCCCCCCTGTGATTGTGCCGGCGATGGCTTTCAGGTTGTGAGCCCATCCTGTAAGCAAATAACATGATTGTGGCGCATGGGCGCGGTGCCTACAGCACGAGACATTGATTATGGCGCATGGGCGCTGTGACAACTGTCGCGAGTCCTTTCCTGGTACCGGGGTATAAGTCATGGCAGTGTCACACAGGCCTGGTGAAGTGAGTGGTGCCGAGGGCACCGTTAGAGTGACAGAGAGCCCGGGGGCACGGCTGTATCTGTGGAGCAGCACATGGGCGCGATGGAGTGCGAGCGACGAAGGTCGCAGAGTAACTTCCTCTGAGCGACGGGGGTCGCGGAGTGATGTCCGAGCAACAGGGGTCGTTGCGTGGATGGCGCGCGACCGTGAGTGACGGTCGTCATGGCGACGGTTATCCACAAGCGAAGGTCATCGTGACTACGAGCGACAGTCATCGCGACGATGGAGCACGGCCAAGAGCGACGGTCATCGCGACTGTGGCGGAGCGCGGTCGCCAGCGACGGTTGTCGTGACTATGACGGAGCGCGGCCGCTAGTGACGGTCGTCGTGACTATGAGCGAGCGACGGCAAGCGAGGGTCATCGTGGTGACGAAGCACGGCCGAGAGCAACGGTCGTCGCGACTACGGCGGAGCGCGGCTGCGAGCGACGGTCGTCGCGACGGCAAGCGAGGGTCATCGCGGCGATGGAGCACGGCCTAGAGTGACGGTCGTCGCGACTACGGCAGAGCGCAGCCGCGAGCGACGGTCATTGTGACAACAGAGCATGGTCGAGGGTGACTATGAGCGAGCGACGGCAAGCGAGGGTCATCGCGGTGATGCAGCACGGCCGAGAGCGACGGTCGTCGCGACTACGGTAGAGCGCGGTCATGAGCGACGGTCATTGTGACTATGAGCGAGCGACGGTGAGCGAGGGTCGTCGCGGCGACAGAGCACGGCCGAGAGTGACGGTCGTCGCGACTACGGCGGAGCACGGTCGTCGTGACAACGGAGCACGGTCGAGGGCGACGGTCATCGCGACTATGAGCGAGCGACGGTGAGCTAGGGTCGTCGCGACGACAGAGCACGGTCGAGAGCAACGGTCGTCGTGACTACGGCGGAGCATGGTCATGAGCGACGGTCGTCGGTCGTCAAGGCAGGTGGCTGACCCCCAAGGGTGGCCGAGCCCCTCAAGGTGGCCAACCCCATAGGGTGGCTGACCCTAGGGGTGGCCAAGCCCTTCAAGGTGGCTGACCCCATAAGGTGGCCGACCCCCAAGGGTGGCCGAGCCCCTCAAGGTGGAAGGCACGCCGAGGTCGCTTCACGAGCAGTTCATGTGACTTGAGCATGCGTTGCTTTGACCGGCTCTCGAGCGTTGAAAAGTTGACCGCTGACCGAGTGATGTGTCGCATAAAGTGGGTCCCTTAGCAGGTCCTGGGGTGCGACCAGAATAGGGTATGAACATAAGCCCCCTGCGTGTGGTGTGCACGGAGGGGCAACCCGAGCGGGCGTTGCACGCATAAACGATGTGGCTAGAGCCTATCCTGCTGCGGGGGCCAGAGTCCCTGGTGATGGAGCCGGCGATGACGCTAAGCCCATGTAGCAGTTTGATTGAGCTGGACGGCACGAAGCCCGTCACGTAGTTTGATTGAGCCGGTGACGACATGAAGCCCGTCCCGCAGTTTGATTGAGCTGGTGACGACACGAAGCTCGTCCCGCAGTTTGATTGAGCCAGTGATGACGCTAAGCCCGTGATGGCACTCAGCCCATGCCGCAGTTTGATTGAGCCGGCGACGGCATTAAGCCCGTCCCGCAGTTTGATTGAGCCGGCGATGGCGCTAGTCCGTGATGACGCTCAGCCCATGCCGCAGTTTGATTGAGCCGGCGATGGCGCTCAGCCCATGCCGCAGTTTGATTGAGCCGGTGACGACATACAGCCCGTCCCGCAGTTTGATGAGTCGGCGATGGCGCTAAGCCCGTGATGGCGCTAAGTCCATGCCGCAGTTTGATTGAGCCGGCGACGGCATACAGCCCGTCCCGCAGTTTGATTGAGCCGGTGATGGCGCTAAGCCCGTGATGGCACTCAGCCCATGCCGTAGTTTGATCTAGCCGGCGACGGCATACAGTCCGTCCCGCAGTTTGATTGAGCCGGTGATGGCGCTAGCCCGTGATGAAGCTCAGCCCATGTCGCAGTTTGATTGAGCCCGCGATGGCGCTCAGCCCATGCCGTAGTTTGATTGAGCTGGCGATGGCGCTAAGCCCGTGATGGTGCTCAGCCCATGCCGCAGTTTGATTGAGCCGGCGACGGCATACAGCCCGTCCCGTAGTTTGATTGAGCCGGCAATGGCACTAAGCCCGTGATGGCGCTCAGCCCATGCCGTAGGGAGGGGGCCTCGTGCCGGAGCACTATGAGCAGAGCCCCTGGAATGCCGCACACTTCGGAGAGTGGGTCGAAGCATGTTCCACGTCCATGGCGGGGGCGCATGGTGTGGTGAATAGGTGTGACGCCCGGAGGCTTGTAACATGGTTATGGTGCATAGGCACGGAGATGACTGTCGCGGAGGTATACTTGGTGATGCCGTCGTGACGATCGTGCACGGTAGGTGACGAGCATCAAGTGACCATTGGCGTTGAGCGCGCATTGTAGAGAGCACGATGAGTTGTCACAGGCGACGGGGGTCGTAAAGACAGCACGCTGGCGACGAGGCCCGTCGCGGAGTTATCATGCTGATGCGTGCGACGAAGGTTGTAAATGTGGCGCTCAGGTGACGAGAGTCGCGGAGTTGGAGCGCAGGCAACGAGAGTCACGGAGCTGTCGCGCAGACACGAGCGATGAAGGTCGTGGAGATGGCGCGCGGGTGACGAGAGTCGCGAATGAGCGCGGGTGACGGGAGACGCGGAGCTGTAGCACAGACGTGAGCAACAAATATGTGAGGGCCATGAGAGTCGTAGAGCCACCGCATGGACGTGAGTGACACAGGCGATGAGAGTCGTAGAGCCGCCGCATGGACGTGAGTGACCGGGCGACGAGAGTTGCGGAAGGTGCGCACGGCGTTGGCGGTGGGGGTCCGCGTGAAAGGTATGCACGGCGCTGGCGACGTGGGTCGCAGAGACGATGCCCGGGTGACGAGCGATGAGGGTCGCGGAGATAGCCCCTAGGTGATGGGCAACGAGTGTTGTGAAAGATGCGCACGGAGCTGGCAACAGGGGTGGTGGAGACGGTGCCCGGGTGACAAGCGAGCAGGGTCGCGGAGATAGGCCCCGTGCGACGGGCAACTAGTGTTGCGGAAGGTGGCGCCCGACAATGGGCAACGGGCAACGAGGGTCGCGGAGACGGCGCCCCCGGGTGACGGGCAACTAAGGGTCGCAGAGTCGGTGCCTGGGCGATGGGCAACGAGTGTTGCGGAGACGGTGCCCGGGCGATGAGCAAGGGCTGAAGGGAATGGCCGAGGGTGTGGCCGTGAGTGAGGGTGGCCGAAGAAACGTGAGTGTGGCTATGGCCTCCGAAGGTTGGTGGCCATAAGCCAAGGGTGTGGCCGAAGGTGGTGGGGTCGGCCAAGGGTGGGGGGTCAGCGGGGTAGGGGGGTCGGGGGAGCATGGTGGTCGACGGGGAGGGCGATCGAAGCGGAAGAAGAAGAAAAAGAAGAAGAAGAAAAGGGGTAAAGAGGCCGTCGACTGCGGTGTGGCCTGCCGGGGGCAGGTCGGTGGGGTGTGGGCTCGGTGGGAGGGAGCTCGCGGGAGAAGGAGATGTCAGGGAGGGGGCTGCCGGCAGTGGCCAAGCATGGCGGGGAGGCCGAGCGGTTGGCAGCGGCGCAAGGCAGGTGCGGTGCTAGGAGAAGAGAGAAAGAGAAGGGAAATTAGGGTTTGGGGAATTAGGGTTGGGTCGGCTCAATCGGGCGGACGGGTTGACCGGCTTATGCTGAATAGAGAGATATGAAACGGGGCGGGGCAGGTGCGGGTCGGGTTCTGCCCATCCTGGCTGTTTTGATTTTTTTACTTTGAAATTGGAATTGAATTTCGAATTTCAAAATTTTTTTGAAGCCTATAAAAGGAGAATGAGAGGGGATGCAAAATTTTGAGTAAGAATAATTTTGAGGGGAAAGGGAGAGAAAGATGGGGGGTTGGGGATTGATGAAAATTTTTGTGGAAAATTTTCTAAGTGTTGAGGAGGGCACTAGAAGGTGAAAAATTTTTGTCAAAATTTTTCTAAGCGTAGAATGAGGATGAGGGTGATGACCTGACGTCGAAAAATGAAGAAAAGTTTCTAAGTGTTGAAGAGTGACAAGGGCGCTGAGTGAAGTCGGGGGGTGATGACCCGACGGCGAAAAAAAAAATGAAATTTTTTTTCTAAGTGTTCAAGAGAGGGGAGGGTGCCGAGTGAAGTCATGGGAGTGACGACCCGACCACGAAAAATGAAGAAATTTTTCCAAGTTCTGAAGAGGGGAGGGTGCCGAGTGAAGTCGCGGGGGTGATGACACAACCGCGAAAAATGAAAATTTTTTTCTAAGTGTTGAGACCCGCTGGTGATGACCCAACCGTGAAAAATGAAGAAATTTTTCTAAGTGTTGAAGAGAGGGGAGGGTGTCGAGTGAAGTCGCGGGGGTGATGACTCGACTGTGAAAAATGAAAAAAAATTTCTAAGTGTTGAGCCCCGTTGGTGATGACCCAATCGTGAAAAATGAAGAAATTTTCCTAAGTGTTGAAAAGAGGGGAGGGTGTCGAATGAAGTCGCGGCGGTGATGACTCGACCGCGAAAAATGAAGAAATGTTTCTAAGTGTTGAAGAGGGGGATGGTGTCGAGTGAAGTCGCGGGGGTGATGGCTCGACCGTGAAAAATGATGAAATTTTTCTAAGTGTTGAGACCCGGTGGTGATGACCCAACCATGAAAAATGAAGAAATTTTTCTAAGTGTTGAAGAGAGGGGAGGGTGTCGAGTGAAGTCGCGGGGGTGATGACTCGACCGTGAAAAATGAAGAAATTTTTCTAAGTGTTGAGACCTGCTGGTGATGACCCAACCGTGAAAAATGAAGAAATTTTTCGAAATGTTGAAGAGAGGGGAGGGTGTCGAGTGAAGTCCGGGGGTGATGACTCGACCGTGAAAAATGAAAAAAAATTTCTAAGTGTTGAGCACCGTTGGTGATGACCCAATCGTGAAAAATGAAGAAATTTTCCTAAGTGTTGAAAAGAGGGGAGGGTGTCGAGTGAAGTCACGGGGGTGATGACTCGACCGCGAAAAATGAAGATATGTTTCTAACTGTTGAAGAGAGGGATGGTGTCGAATTAAGTCACGGGGGTGATGGCTCGACCGTGAAAAATGATGAAAATTTTCTCAGTGTTGAGACCCGGTGGTGATGACCCAACCATGAAAAATGAAGAAATTTTTCTAAGTGTTGAAGAGAGGGGAGGGTGTCGAGTGAAGTCGCGGGGGTGATGACTCGACCGGGAAAAATGAAGAAATTTTTCTAAGTGTTGAGCCCCGCTGGTGATGACCCAATCGTGAAAATTGAAGAAATTTTTCTAAGTGTTGAAGAGAAGGGAGGGTGTCGAGTGAAGTCGCGGGGGTGAAGACACGACCGCGAAAAATGAAGAAATTTTTCTAAGTGTTGAGACCCGCTGGTGATGACCCAACCGTGAAAAATGATGAAATTTTTCTTAGTGTTGAAGATAGGGGATGGTGTCGAGTGAAGTCGCGGGGGTGATGACTCGACCGCAAAAAATGAAGAAATTTTTCTAAGTGTTGAGACCCGCTGGTGATGACCCGACCGTGAAAAATGAAGAAATTTTTCTAAGTGTTGGAGAGAGGGGATGGTCTCGAGTGAAGTCGCGGGGGTGATGACTCGACCGCGAAAAATGAAAAAAAATTTCTAAGTGTTAAGGCCCGCTGGTGATGACCCAACCGTGAAAAATGCAGAAATTTTTCTAAGTGTTGAAGAGAGGGGAGGGTGTCGAGTCAAGTCGAGGGGTGATGACTCGACCGCGAAAAATGAAGAAATTTTTCTAAGTGTTGAAAAGAGGGGAGGGTGTCGAGTGAAGTCGCGGGGGTGATGACGCGACCGCGAATAATGAAGAAATTTTTCTAAGTGTTGAAGAGAGGGGATGGTGTCAAATGAAGTCGCCGGGGTGATGACTCAACCGCGAAAAATGAAGAAATTTTTCTAAGTGTTGAGACCCGCTGGTGATGACCCAACCGTGAAAAATGAAGAAATTTTTCTAAGTGTTGAAGAGAGGGAAGGGTGTCGAGTGAAGTCGCGGAGGTGATGACTCGACCGCGAAAAATGAAGAAATTTTCTAAGTGTTGAAGAGAGGGGATGGTGTAGAGTGAAGTCGCCGGGGTGATGACACGACCGTAAAATGAAGAAATTTTTCTAAGTGTTGAGACCCGCTGGTGATGACCCAACCGGGAAAAATGAAGAAATTTTTCTAAGTGTTGATGAGAGGGGAGGGTGTCGAGTGAACTCGCGGGGGTGATGACTCGACCGCGAAAAATGAAGAAAATTTTCTAAGTGTTGAGCCCCGCTGGTGATGACCCAATCATGAAAAATGAAGAAATTTTTCTAAGTGTTGAAAAGAGGGGAGGGTGTCGAGTGAAGTCGCGGGGGTGATGACTCGACCGCGAATAATGAAGAAATTTTTCTAAGTGTTGAAGAGAGGGGATGGTGTCAAGTGAAGTCGCCGGGGTGATGACTCAACCGCGAAAAATGAAGAAATTTTTCTAAGTGTTGAGACCCGCTGGTGATGACCCAACCGTGAAAAATGAAGAAATTTTTCTAAGTGTTGAAGAAAGGGAAGGGTGTCGAGTGAAGTCGCGGAGGTGATGACTCGACTGCGAAAAATGAAGAAATTTTCTAAGTGTTGAAGAGAGGGGATGGTGTCGAGTGAAGTCGCCGGGGTGATGACACGACCGTGAAAAATGAAGAAATTTTTCTAAGTGTTGAGACCCGCTGGTGATGACCCAACCGGGAAAAATGAAGAAATTATTCTAAGTGTTGAAGAGAGGTAAGGGTGTCGAGTGAAGTCGCGGAGGTGATGACTCGACCGCGAAAAATGAAGAAATTTTCTAAGTGTTGAAGAGAGGGGATGGTGTCGAGTGAAGTCGCCGGGGTGATGACACGACCGTGAAAAATGAAGAAATTTTTCTAAGTGTTGAAGGGAGGGGAGGGTGTCGAGTGAAGTCGCGGAGGTGATGACCCGACCGCGAAAAATGAAGAAATTATTTTAAGTTTTGAGCTCCGCTGGTGATGACCCAACCGTGAAAAATGAAGAAAAAAGAGGGGAGGGTGCCGAGTGAAGTCGCGGGAGTGATGACTCGTCCACGAAAAATGAAGAAATTTTTCTTAGTGTTGAGACCCGCTGGTGATGACCCAATCGTGAAAAATGAAGAAATTTTTCTAAGTGTTGAAGAGAGGGGATGGTGTCGAGTGAAGTCGCGGGGGTGATGACTCGACCGCGAAAAATGAAGAAAATTTTCTAAGTGTTGAGACCCGCTGGTAATGACCCAACCTTGAAAAATGAAAATTTTTTTCTAAGTGTTGAAGAGAGGGGAGGGTGTCGAGTGAAGTCGCGGGGGTGATGACTCGACCGCGAAAAATGAAGAAATTTTTCTAAGTGTTGAGCCCCGCTGGTCAAGACCCAATCGTGAAAAATGAAGAAATTTTTCTAAGTGTTGAAGGGATGGGAGGGTGTCAAGTGAAGTCGCGGGGGTGATGACTCGACCGCGAAAAATGAAGAAATTTTTTTAAGTGTTGAGCCTCGCTGGTGATGACCCAACCGTGAAAAATGAAGAAGGGAGAAGGGAGGGTGCCGAGTGAAATCGCGGGAGTGATGACTCGACCTCGAAAAATGAAGAAATTTTTCTAAGTGTTGAGACCCGCTAGTGATGACCCAACCCTGAAAAATGAAGAAATTTTTCTAAGTGTTGAAGAGAAGGGAGGGTGTCGTGTGAAGTCGCGGGGGTGATGTCTTGACCGTGAAAAATGAAGAAATTTTTCTAAGTGTTGAGACTCGCTGGTGATGACCCAACCGTGAAAAATGAAGAAAAGAGAGTGGGGGGGGGGGGGTGTCGAGTGAAGTCGCGGGAGTGATGACTCGACCGCGAAAAACGATGAAATTTTTCTAAGTGTTGAGACCCGCTGGTGATGACCCAACCGTGAGAAATGAAGAAATTTTTCTAAGTGTTGAAGAGAGGGGAGGGTGCCGAGTGAAGTCGCGGGGGTGATGACTCGACCGTGAACAATGAAGAAATTTTTCTAAGTGTTGAGCTTCGCTGGTGATGACCCAATCGTGAAAAATGAAGAATTTTTTCTTAGTGTTGAAGAGAGGGAAGGGTGTCGAGTGAAGTCGCGGGGGTGATGACTCGACCGCGAAAAATGAAGAAATTTTCTAAGTGTTGAAGAGAGGGGATGGTGTCGAGTGAAGTCGCCGGGGTGATGACTCGACCGCGAAAAATGAAGAAATTTTTCTAAGTGTTGAGACCCGCTGGTGATGACCCAACCGGGAAAAATGAAGAAATTTTCTAAGTGATGATGAGAGAGGAGGGTGTCGAGTGAACTCGCGGGGGTGATGACTCGACCGTGAAAAATGAAGAAATTTTTCTAAGTGTTGAGCCCTGCTGGTGAAGACCCAATCGTGAAAAATGAAGAAATTTTTCTAAGTGTTGAAGGGAGGGGAGGGTGTCGAGTGAAGTTGCGGGGGTGATGACTCGACCGCAAAAAATGAAGAAATTTTTGTAAGTGTTGAGCCTCGCTGGTGATGACCCAACCGTGAAAAATGAAGAAAAGAGAGGGGAGGGTGCCGAGTGAAGTCGCGGGAGTGATGACTCGACCGCGAAAAATGAAGAAATTTTTCTAAGTGTTGAGACCCGCTGGTGATGACCCAACCGTGAAAAATGAAGAAATTTTTCTAAGTGTTGAAGTGAGGGGAGGGTGTCAAGTGAAGTCGCGGGGGTGATGACACGACCGTGAAAAATAAAGAAATTTTTCTAAGTGTTGAGCCCCGCTGGGGATGACCCAATTGTGAAAAATGAAGAAATTTTCCTAAGTGTTGAAAAGAGGGGAGGGTGTCGAGTGAAGTCGCGGGGGTGATGACTCGACCGCAAAAAATGAAGAAATGTTTCTAAGTGTTGAAGACGGAGAGAGGAGCTCGGCGGTGGTTCGGCATCGACGACCGATTGGGTGACAGAGGCATGTGAGGGTTGGCAAGACGTGTTGCATGCCTGCCTATGAGGTCGCACGGCCTGAGGGGATGTTGGCTAACAGAGTTGAGACTTAGTAGCATGGCTTGAGCCACCCCATGCACCAAGTATCATGTCGCTACAATAAGAGGTATGTAGAAGGGGTAGGGAGCTTGGCTTGCTTGGGGTAGGCAAGGGGTGTAGCCCCCAATGAAGTGAGACATAGCACCAAAGGGTGTGCCAGTAGAACAATATTAGCTTGAAAATTCTCCAAGTTTGGAAATGACGGCCTCTTGGATGGTTGGGTAGATGATGTGACTGGTAGTTCTGGTAGCCATACGTTTCTGAGGCATGGTTGCTTGGGTGTGTCAGGCAAGGAATGAACTGCACCGTTGGTAGTCCTCGTAGCCCTCCGGTGCACATGCATGGTGCCTGAGTCTGGAAGATATGCAGACTGAAATACGATGCTTACCTCCCCAGCGGAGTCGCCAAAATGATGATGCAGAAAATGGTTCGCGGGTGCGTGGAGGTGCCACAAAGGATGCAGTCTGAGTCAGCTTCTAGGTAGGCAACGCGGGAGACAGCAAGGACGGCGTAAGGGCTGAGAGCAAGGCTCCCCAGACAGGTCGTGAGGGCTGGCAGCGCCGCGCAGGCAGGGCGATGATGAACAGGACCGACAGTCTACAGTCCGTGACAAGGGTGCAGCGTCAAGGGTCCGGAGACGGGAGTCCAAGTGTGTTTCTCTCACTAGAATTCCAGAGAGAAAGTCTTTTGGAGAGAAAAAGTGAAAAGTTCAGATGAGAGAAAGATCCTTGAAAAAGCTCCAAAGTCCACTATTTATAGGCAAAAATATGCATGTGTCATAAGTTAACATGTGTCACCCCCTGGGAATGACACATCGCCAGGGGGCCAAAGTACTGATTCTCCGTTGGGACTGCCGATCCCTAAGTTCGTGTTGCCCTGCCCTTGTAACATTTCTCTGCCTGTCTGAGGAGACTGATCATGTCGCGGTAACACGGTCAGAGTAGCCCATTGCCCCAGCATCTAGTCCAAGTCCTTACTGAATCCCACAGGCCTGACAGCGGTGGGGAAGACCCGACGCCCAGCTGCCAGGTGGACTAGGCAAGATGCCCTTCCGAAGACCTACTCCCATCTCGGAGTGACCCGAGGGTCATAGTCCTTAGGGGTGCCGACGCGAGCCCCCAGTGCCAGAGCACGTAGGCCAGTCACGCAGGCACCCTAGCAGAGATAGTGTCCCGGAGGAGTCGCCTATCCCGCTACAAAGGGTCCTCGTGTCGGAGCACGGAGTGAAGCCCCGCAAAATGAAGACGGCGATGGCTTTGAGGTTCTGAGCCCATCCCGCTGCGAGGGCTGGAGCCCCCCTGTGATTGTGCCGGCTATGGCTTTCAGGTTATGAGCCCATCCCGTAAGCATATAACATGATTGTGGCGCATGGGCGCGGTGCCTACAGCACGAGACATTGATTGTGGCGCATGGGCGCTGTGACAACTGTCGCGAGTCCTTATCTAGTGCCGGGGTACAAGTCATGGCAGTGTCACAAAGGCCTGGTGAAGTGACTGGTGCCGAGGGCACCATCAGAGTGAGAAAGAGCCTGGGGGCACGACTGTATCTGTGGAGCGGCGCATGGGCGCGACGGAGTGCGGGCGACGAGGGTCGCAGAGTAACTTCCTCCGAGCGACGGGGGTCACGGAGTAACGTCCGAGCAACAGGGGTTGTTGTGTGGATGGCGCGCGACCGTGAGCCACGGTCGTCATGGCGATAGAGCGGGCACAAGCGACGGTCGTCGTGACTACGAGCAACGGTCATCGCAACGACGGAGCATGGCCGAGAGCGACGGTCGTCACGACTACAGCGGAGCACGGTTGCGAGCGATGGTCGTCGTGACTATGAGCGAGCTACAGCGAGCGAGGGTCGTCGCGACGACGGAGCACGGCCGAGAGCGACGGTCGTCGCAACTACTGCGGAGCACGGCCGAGAGTGACGGTCGTCGTGACAACGGAGCACGGTCGAGGGCGACGGTCGTCACGACTATGAGCGAGCAACGGCGAGGGAGGGTCGTCGCAGCGACGGAGCACAGCCGAGAGCGACGGTCATCGCGACTACGGCGGAGCGCGGCCGCGAGCGACGGTCATTGTGACAACGGAGAACGGTCGAGGGTGACAGGCATCACGACTATGAGTGAGCGACGGCGAGCGAGGGTCGTCGCAGTGACGAAGCACGGCCGAGAAAGACAGTCGTCGCGACTACTGCGGAGCGCGGTCAGGAACGACGGTCGTCGTGACTATGAGTGAGCGATGACAAGTGAGGGTCATCGCGGCGACGGAGCACGGTCGAGAGCGATGGTCGTCGCGACTACGGCAGAGCGCGGCCGCGAGCGACGGTCATCGTGACAATGGAGCACGGTTGAGGGCGACGGTCGTCGCGACTATGAGCGAGTGACGGTGAGCGAGGGTCGTCGCGGCGACGGAGCACGGTCGAGAACGACGGTGGTCGCGACTACAGCGGAGCGCGGTCGCGAGCTACGGTCGTCGTGACTATGAGCGAGCGACGGTGAGCAAGGGTCATCGCGGCGACGGGGCACGACCGACCCATAAGCATATAACATTATTGTGGCGCATGGCCACCATGCCTATAGCACGAGACATTGATTGTGGCGCATGGGCGCTGTGACAACTGTCACGAGTCCTTACCTGGTGCCGGGTACAAGTCATGGCAGTGTCACACATGCCTGGTGAAGTGAGTGGTGCCGAGGGCACCGTTAGAGTGACAGAGAGCCCGGGGGCACGGTTGTATCTGTGGAGCAGCGCATGTGCGCGACGGAGTGCAGGCGACGAGGGTCGTAGAGTAACTTCCTCCGAGCGACGGGGGTCGCGGAGTGACGTCCGAGTAACAGGGGTCGTTGCGTGGATGGCGCGTGACCGTGAGCGACGGTCATCATGGCGACAGAGTGGCCACAAACGACGGTCGTCGTGACTACGACCGACAGTCATCGCGACAACGGAGCACGGCCGAGAGCGACGGTCGTCACGAGGGTCGTCGCGGCGACGAAGCACGGCCGAGAGCGACGGTCGGTGCGACTACGACGGAGCACGGCCGCGAGCGACGGTTGTTGTGACAACGGAGCACTGTCGAGGGCGACAGTCGTCGTGACTATGAGCGAGCGACGACGAGTGAGGGTTGTCGCGGCGACAGAGCATGGCCGAGAGCCACAGTCATCGCGACTATGAGCTAGCGACGGTGAGCGAGGGTCATCGCGGCGACGGAGAACGGTCGAGAGTGATGGTCGTTGCGACTACGGCGGAGCGCGGTCGTGAGCGACGGTCGTCGTGACTATGAGCGAGCGACGGTGAGTGAGGGTCGTCGCGAGGATGGAGCACAGCCGAGAGCGATGGTCATCGCGACTACGGCGGAGCGCGGCCGCGAGCGACGGTCGTCGTGACAACGGAGCACGGTCGAGGGCGACGGTCGTCGTGACTATGAGCGAGCGACGGTGAGCGAGGGTCGTTGCGGCGATGGAGCACGGCCAAGAGCGATGGTCGTCGCGACTACGGCGGAGCGCGGTCGCGAGCGACGGTCGTCGTGACAACGAAGCACGGTCTAGGGCGACGGTCATCGTGACTATGAGCGAGTGACGGTGAGCGAGGGTCGTCGCGGCGACGGAACACGGCCGAGAGCGACGGTCGTCGCGACTACGGCAGAGTGCGGTAGCTAGCGATGGTCGTCGGTCGTCAAGGTAGGTAGCCGACCTCATAGGGTGGCCGACCCCCAAGGGTGGCCGAGCCCCTCAAGGTGGCCAACCCCATAGGGTGGTCGACCTCTTGGGGTGGCCGATCCCCAGGGGTGGCCGACCCCCTTAAGGTGGCCGACCCCATAAGGTGGCTGACCCCTAAGGGTGGCCGAGCCCCTCAAGGTGGAAGGCACGCCGAGGTCGCTTCACGAGCAGTTCACGTGACTTGAGCATGCGTTGCTTTGACCGGCTCTCGAGCGTTGAAAAGTTGACCGCTGACCGAGTGATGTGTCGCGCAAAGTGGGTCCCTTAGCGGGTCCTGGGGTGCGACGAAGATAGGGTATGAACATGTTTTATTTTGGAGAAACTCCATGTCGGAGAATTCGAATTGTACAAAGGCTTGGGACCACTGTGTTAGATATTTATGTATTTTTTAGAATTATTAGTGTGTACTTTGATTTACCATTTTGGAGTCTTCTGATAATTATAGGAATCTATCTGATATCTGTTTATTCGGCATTGATGCACCGAAAATAAATTCGAAGCGTTACAGTTGGTTTCAGAGCTTAGGTTATGAGATTGTGTAGACTCATGCTTAGGATCTGATAAATTGTGAGATGGGTAGGATGGGTAGATTTAAGAGAAACGTCTTAGTCCGCATCTGATTTTAGTTTTCTTTTGTAGTTATGGCAAGCAGTCGTAATACCAGGCGAACCTGAAATCAGAATGTGGAAAATCTAATCGTCGCCAGATCTTCTGATCCTCTTGGCAAACCAGTAAGCTCAGTTGACTCAATTACTGGCTAATCACTAAGCTCAGTTAAATCAACAGAATCAACCTAACCCACCATCGAACCTGAATCACAGGCATAATCAAACCTGTAGCTTGTTAGAGCAGTTTGATAAGAAAAATGTAAAACCTTTTGGAGGAACCGACGATCCGATTGTGGCAAAGAAATGGATATCTCGACTTGAAAAAGTGTTTAGGCCTATGGGTTGCACCAATGCAGAAAAGATAGAACTCACAGTCTATAAGCTAGACGGGGAGGCAGACCATTGGTAGAAGATGATTGAGGAAGTAAGATGGTGGAATAACGTAGGGCAATGACATAGGATCAGTTTAAGGTATTGTTTTTTGACCGCTACTTCCCTAGGAGTGTAAAGGAATAGATGTATCATGATTTTCTTAATCTGAGGTAGAAGGACAATGAGAGCATCGCCGAGTATGAGGTGAAGTTTACATGACTATCTCGTTATGGTAAGCAGTTGGTGGCTAATGAGAAGGATAGAGTACATATGTTCACTTGGGGTCTTAAGTCTAACATTAGACAGCGCATTATTCCAGTCCCAATAGAGACCTATGTTCAGTGTCTGGACATCGCGAAGACTATTGAATCTGAGGTAAAGGATTTCAAAAAGAGAAAAGAAGCCAAGGCAAGTAAGAGAGATCGCCCAGAACTATCTCAGTCACATGGGCACAAAGTGATGGGAAGCAGAAACATGCATCTTCGTCGACTTCTGTTGGTCAGAGGGGCCAAGGTCAGAGGCAGGGTCAAACTCAAGGTAATTTTAGTAAGAGCTTAGGTTACAACTTTGCTTAGAGACCTACGTCTGTAGGTTTTAATCCTATCTGTCATAGGTGCAACAAGCTACATGGCGGTCAGAGTTATTATTGGGATACATGAGCGTGCTTCAGGTATGGCAAAAAGGGTCACCTTATCAGTGATTGTCCTGTTTTAGTATCGGGGCAATCTGGCCCACAATATTCAGTTGTGGGAGTACGGCTTCGGGCCCTAGACAAAATATGAATCAGTCATCCGGAGGACAGAAACCTAAGGCTATCGGCAAGGTTTTCAACATGACAGCTAAGGACGCGTCAAATTCAAAGGATATGGTGGCAGGTACTATACAGATTAACTTAATTGATGCACATGTATTGTTTGATTCTGGTGCCATGCACTCTTTTGTCTCTTTTTTGTTTGCACGTCGACTTGGGGTTAAACCCCAGTCTCTTGACTATGAGTTATCTGTCGATACTCCAGTTGGAGATTTTGTGATAGTTGATTCAGTATTGAGAAACTGTAAGATCCGTATATGTGATAAGGACCTTTCGGGGGACCTAATTCTTTTAGATATCCGTGATTTTGATGTGATTTTGGGTATGGATTGGTTGGCATCCTATCATGCCTTAGTTGACTGCTTTGAGAAGCAAGTTCATTTTCATTTATCTGATTTGTCTGAATTTAAGTTTAGGGGTTCGAAACCTAGCGGGTTATCTGTTATCTCAGCTATTGCGGCTTGCTGAATGTTTCGTAAGGGCTGTAGGGATTACATTGCACACGTCCGTGATACTAGTCATGAATGTCTTAAAGTATCAGAAGTACCGGTAGTCTATAACTTTTCTGAGGTGTTTCCCGAGGAGCTGCCCGAAAAACTCATTGACCGTGAGATGGAATTCACAATTGATTTAGTGTCCGGTGTGACACCTATTTCTAAGGCTCCGTATCGAACGGCACCTTTAGAGATGAAGGAGCTAAAGGAACAACTTCAAGAGCTAATTGATAAGGGGTTCATTCGCCCTAGTGTGTCACCTTGGGGTGCTTTTTTCTTAATCGTTAAGAAGAAGGATGGTACATTGAGACTTTGCATTGACTACTGTGAGTTGAATAAGATCACCATCCGTAATAAATATTCATTGCTACGCATAGATGATTTGTTTGACCAACTTTAGGGAGCAAAGTTTTCTCGAATATAGATTTATGTTTAGGATATTATCAGCTGAAAGTCAAGGCGGAGGATGTGCCAAAGACCGCATTTAGAACTCGTAATGGTCATTATGAGTTTTTGGTATTGCCGTTCGAGCTGACTAATGCCCCTGCTGCTTTTATGGATTTGATGAACAGTGTGTTTAGACAATATTTGGATCAATTCGTTATTGTTTTTACTAACAATATTTTGGTGTACTATAGGTCAAAGGAAAAGCATCGTGAGCATTTGTGGATTATCTTACAGACTTTGAAAGATAATAAATTATATGCTAAGTTTTTGAAATGTGAGTTTTGGCTTGAACATGTTACATTTCTGGGGCATGTGGTGTCTAAGGATGGAATAATCGCTGGCCCTTCTAAGATTACGGTAGTAACTGACTGGCAGAGACCGAGCAGTGTTACCAAAGTGCGAAGCTTTGTGGAATTGGCTGGCTACTATAGTCAATTGGTTGAAGGTTTTTCAAAAATTGTTGTGCCTTTAACTCAGTTGAGTAAGAAGAACACCCGGTTTGTTTAGAGCGAGAAGTGCGGAGCTAGCTTCCAAGAATTAAATGAGAGGTTAGTGTCTGCACCTGTATTGACTTTACCATCTGGTTCCCGGAGGTTTTGTGATTTATAGTGACACCTCAAAGAAAGGCTTAGGTTGTGTTTTAATGCAACATGGTAAGGTGATTGCTTGTGCTTCAAGACAGCTTAAACGTTATGAACAGAACTATCCCACCCATGATCTTGAATTAGCGGTAGTAATTTTTGCTTTGAAGATATGGAGGCATTATTTGTATGGTGAAACCTGTGAAATATATATCGATCATAAAAGTATTAAGTATATTTTCACCCAAAGGGAGTTGAACATGAGACAGAGGCGTTGGTTGGAGCTTTTGAAAGATTATGATTGTTCGATTCATTATCACCTTGGTAAGGCGAATGTTATGGCTGACACGCTCAGTAGGAAGAGGACCAAAAACTTAGCATCATTGATTACTTGTCAGCCATAACTATTGGAAGATATGATGAATTTGGATCTTGAGATTAGATGGCAAGATGGTGGAGAATACTTGGCAGCGTTTCAGGTACAGCCTACTTTGATCAGCAGGATCAAGAAAGCCCAAGATGGAGATTAAGGTATAGTTCACATCGTTGAGAGTAGTAACGTTGGAAAGCAATCTGAGTTTAGAATTGACGAGCACGGTGTGGTTTGGTTCCATAACAAACTTTGTATGCCAGCTGATTTACTTTTAGGAGGGAGTTACTATCGGAGGCTCATAGTTCTAGTTTCTCTATCCACCCGGGAGGAACAAAAATGTATCATAACCTTAAAGAGCATTTCTGGTAAAGCGCTATGAAGTCGGATATAGCAGAATTTGTATCCCACTGTTTAGTTTGTTAGAAAGTATTTGAATCAAGATGTCTGTGTGTGGCATGTTGTAGAAAATGGTCCGTACATTCTTATGTTGGATGACCCTGATAGAAGCAGGATTTCTAAGGGAAGCTTCGAAAGGAAACCTAAGAAGGCGAACCTCTTTTCCATGAATGAAACGCGAAGAATATCATTAGCTGCGGAGTCGATAAAAATGAGTATAATCGGGTCTCCACTTGTGAAACAACCCAAGAGATGTGGAGGTTGCTAGAAGTTTTACTCATGAAGGGACAAATCAAGTCAAGAAAAAAAAAACATTAACATGCTGGTGCAATAGTACGAAACTTTCAAAATGATAGAAAATGAGTTCATACATGAGATGTACTCCAAGGTTCACTTTCATCATAAGAAGATTAAAGCTATTGGGGAACGTGTATCCCCAAAATAAAATGTTTAGGAAAGTTCTCCAACCCCTTCCTGAGAAACGAGAGGCTAAAGTCACTGCCATTCAAGAGGCAAGAGATCTCAAGGAAACAAATTAAGTCATGAAGGGACAAATCAAGTCAAGGAAACAAAGATCAACATGTTGGTGCAACAGTATGAGACTTTCAAAATGAAAGCAAATGAGTCTGTAAATGACACGTACTCTAGGTTCACTTTCATCATATGGGAAAAGTGTGTCCCAAAATGAAATGGTTAGGAAGGACCTCTGATCTATTCCTAAGAAATAGGAGGCTAAAGTCACTGCCATTCAGGAGGTAAGAAATCTGAATGTCCTAAAGCTGGAAGAGCTGGTGGGATCTCTCATGACTCCTTAATTAACAACAAAGATTCACGATGAGGAAGAGACCACTTCAAAGAAGACGAATATGGCTCTCAAAGCTGAAGCCTCCCACGAACCTGAAGAAAGCAATGATGATTCTAATAATGAGATTGCTCTCATCACTCGGAAATTCAAGAACTTCCTAGCAAACCAGAGAGACATAAAAATGAGGAGAAGCCAGTCAACTTAGTCACAACAGAGAAACAATAATGACTGGAGTTTAAGGCAAAACTCTGATACTTGTTACGAGTGCAGTAAAACTGAACATGTTAAGAAATATTGTCTACAACCCAAGAACAAGCCAACAAGCAGCAATTGCGGAGAGAATTAAGAAAAGAAGTTCAAGCCCAGAAAAGCTTTGTTGACTTGGAATAATTTAGATGAAAGTGATAAAGACGTGGACGAAAATGATAAAGTAGCTTAGCTATTCTTCATGGCAAAGAACGACCTTTCAAGTGCAGTAATTTCCAACTTCATCCCTTCTATAATTTTTTTTATTATAATAAACTAGCAATAACCTTTTTTCAATTAAGTGAAAAGCATGAAAAATTAAAGATGAAAAACACTGCATTAAAGAAAAATGCTCTTTCTTTGATCAACACTGTTGAAGAGATGGCTAGTGAAAAGGAAGATCTAGATAAAAAAACTTGAGTTTTTATTCCAAGGAAAGTGATACTTTGAAAGATGATTTAAATGCTTCTCGAAAGGAAAACTCAAAGTTTTCTTCAGACATCCAGTCTCTTAAGTGTGTAAAAATCTTTTCGGAAACTAAGCTTTTAAAACCCTAATTAGAAAAGCTTTCTACTCAAAAGAGGAACTAGAAAAAGAGAGCAAAGATCTAAAGTTTACTCTTTCAAAATTTACACAAGAGAGAATTTAGATGTGATTTTGGAAAGTAGGGATCACAATATGACCCGCAACTGGTGGATCCCCACCCCGCCCAGTTTTTTTTACTTTGACCAGGCCACGGGGCCGGTATAAATATTTTTTAAATTTACAACGGGTTAGCGGTGGGTATGGTATTTAGTTCAGAAGGCCCCGGTACCCACCCCATGACCCATTCCCACCTCGGTATATTTACCTTATTAATCCTTTAATCATAGCCGTCCATCCCACACATATATAACATATCCTATTGTCCTTATTCCTCCCCATTCCCCCCTAATTTCCATCTCACTCTCTGCCAACATCAAGATTCAAGCCGAGCCAACCCCTAATTTCCATCTGTCGATTGTCGACATAATCTCCGATCAATCTCCCACTCTTTGCCAACAACAAGCCGCACCAAGTCGCCAAACCATTACAGTGATAATGGTGCCGCACTGTCGCGAGCCGTCCCTACCGTGATGTTGATCGTTTGAGCCGTCATATCCCAACATGGAGCCATCAACTCCCTGCCGGCCGTCAACTCCTGTTTCAGTCTCCGAGTCCCAATTTCGAAGGTAACAGATATTTCTTTCTCTCTCAACGTTCATTTGACAGGGTTATGTGGTTAACCACTTAACTGGCAAAATTTCCTTATCTTTTGCTTTTACATTAATTCTCTCTCTCTCTAGATTCTTCTTCGTTTAAAAGCTTCAATGGTTGCTTTCTAGAGTCCTTCAAGCTACTTCATTCTGGTGGCCAAGTAAAAGAAAAGGAAAGTTGAACATTTGACTTGCACTACTAGCCAAATACATCATTTTGGTGGCCAAGTTGAACATTTGACCTGCAGTGTAATGATGTTTCGACAATTTGAACACATACCCAACAACCTTACCTATGAGTATCCACAAACAATAACACATCTAAGGAATTATGTTTGATGTAGGTTACTAATTTTGAAAAATTCATAGAAAGTATTTACAGTTACACACTGTCTTTGCTCAGTTACACTTCAGCAGAAACCAAACAAGTCGACCAATACCAGAGAAGACATACATTACAATGTGAAAACAATAGTTTTCATCTGCTTGTTTCTCATACTTCTTGTCCTTTGTATGTCTAAAAAGAAAAAGAAAAAAAAAGAATTAGCAACATGCTCTTGCAATTGTGATGTAATATGTTGGGGATTAAGTCATCTTAGTCTTAAGAAAATGATTCAAGGATAGTAGCAGATTCAGATCTAAACGAAGTTGTCATTTAGGTGCTTAGGTGAGAGAGATGCCCTAAGATGAGCATGCTTTAGAATGATGAAGAAAAACCTAGATCAGCATCAGCTTTTTCACCGATCTGTAGCCATCCTGAGCTGGTTTTTAAGAAAACGAGTGAGCTATGAGTTGAATTATGTCGGATTTGGCATAATCAACTTCATTCTGCCTTATTTGTTAGCACTTAAAAGTGAAGGATTCTCTAATCTTAGTTCTTCATGTACATGATTAATTCTCCTACTTCTGCTTTATCATTTGTCTGATTTTGCTTCTCTTGCGGATCTTATCAATAAACTTCATTAGAAGCAAATTAATTTGGTCTCACACCTCTGAAGTACTCTTTTTAAATATCACGAGAGTGATATTGTTTATCTTTCATGTACAATGATTAAAAGATCGTAATGCTGTTTATTAGGGTATTAAGAAAAGGGAATGATAATTTGTAATTTAAGAAAAGGATAAAGTTTTCTTTGTGTTCTGATGAATATAGAGATAAAATCATGTCTTCCAATGAAATTTCATCTTCTCCCATTGCACCATTTCTAATGCGAACCCCTAGAGCTACACTGGAGGATCAGAGTTGTCATCCATCAACACCAGATGTAAGCGGGGGAGTATCTGGTTCTAAACTAATTGACCTTGAAAGTGGCCCCGAGGAGTTAAATAATGATAATTTGAAGAGTTCTATGTGGACGCACTTTGTAAGGAAAAAAATGGTGGAGACGTGACAGAGACCTATATTCACTGCCAGAAAACCGTTGGGGCAAAACCAAAAAATGGGACTACTCATCTGCGTACGCACTTAGACAGATGTAAACGTCTAAGGCAACTAGATGTTAGACAGAAGCTCTTGACTAGGATAATGGGAAAGGCAAATGCTAAGCCTGAACTAGGTAATTATGTCTTCGATCAGGAGTTTGTTAGGAGAGAGCTTGGGAGCATGATAATTATACATGAATACCCATTATCTATTGTTGACCACGTGGGTTTTAGGAGGTATTCGTCTCCACTTCAACCACTATTTAAGGTACCAACCCCGAACACAATAAAGAGCGACATTATGAAGATTTATGAACATGAGAGGGAGCAAACAATGAAGTCGTTGGAGGGGATAAGAAGCAGGCTTGTAGTACCTTTCTTGGTCTATGGAAAAATAATGGATTCGTTTTGAAGCTGTTCTCGTAATTGAATCAGCCAGGGATTTGTGGACTTCTGGCAATCAAAAAAAGGGCTTCATGACTGTCACGTCACACTTTATCGATGAAGACTTTGTATTTCAAAGTCACATTTTGAGGTATGTCTTCATCTTTTGCAATGTTGGTATTTTGTAATTTAGTTTTATACTTGCTTTAGCATAAATAAGTGTTAAAATTTATGCTTTATAGGTTCTTATATTTGCCATGTCCACACACTAGTGAAGTTATTTATGAGGCTTTGTCACAAACATTGCTTGATTGTTACATCGATAGAAAATTGTGTACAATCACGGTTAACAATTGTACTACGAATGATGCGATGATTGCTAACTTGTTGCTTAAGTTGGATTCTAGTTCTTTCTTATTGTTTGGTGAATTGATTCATATGCGGTGTTCGGCACATGTGTTGAATTTGATTGTTAGAGATGGGTTAAGTGTGATAAAAGGGGGAATTGAAAAGATTAGAGAGAGTGTGGCTTTTTGGAGGGCAACACCAAAGAGAGATGAGAATTTTGAAGAGAGTGTTTGTCAATTGCGCATTTCAAGCACAAAAAAGTTGGCACTTGATTGTCTTACTAGATGGAACTTAACTTTTTTATGCTTGAAACTGCTTTTCTGTATAAAGATGTATTTTTCACTTAAAGCAACGGGATTCTCAATATAATGCATGTTCGAGTGAAGAGGAGTGGACTTTTGCAAGAGAGATATATGGCAATTTAAGGTTGTTTTATGAAACATCAGAGATGTTTTCGGGCACAAAGTATCATACAACTAACCTATTTTTTCCTAAAATTTGTGAGATTAGAATGGCATTAAGTGAGTGGCTCGTGAGCTCAAGTGAGGTGATTCGAAGTATGGCTAAGAAAATGCTTGAGAAGTTCAATAAATATTGGTTGGATATTCATGGAATAATGGCAGTTGCTATAGTGTTGGATCCTAGGTACAAAATGGAGTTGATTTAGTATTATTATAGTCAGATTTACAAGTCAAGAGAAGCGGGAGAAACTGAAAAGGTGTCATCACTTTGTTATAGACTTCTTCGTGAGTATCAAAATAGAGAGGCAAGTGATCATGATACTTGTAGTGGTTCATCTGTTTGCTTATGTAACCAAAGCACCGTGAAGTGTGATCTTGTACTAAGTTTGAAAAAATTGGGATTTTTTGGAAATTGGACCGCTATCGGTTTGATACCAATAATGGGAGTTTCCTACATTACCCATATTATGTGGAAGTATCGACGTAGAGGCTTTGCGAGGTCGGGGCCCCTCGATGAAGGTCAAGGTGCAAGAGCGTGTTGAGGTGGGATGTCTAGATTCTCTTAAAGGTTTCGATGAACATGTCAAGAAGAAGAAAAAGACTACAGTGAAATCTGAGTTGGATCATTATCTTGAGGATGTGTTGCCTAGGTGCTTGAACTTTGATATTTTGGCCTGGTGGAAGACTAATGGCTTGAAATACTCGACATTACATCTAATGGCCAAGGATATTCTTGCTATTCCCATATCTACTGTCGCATTGGATGCGTCTTTTAGCACAAGTGGCAGGTTAGTGAGTCCTCACCGTAGTAGGCTTCATTCGAAGACATTGGAAGCGTTAATGTGTGGGCAAGACTGGTTATGGGCTGTTGAAATGCAAGTTAAGCCATTCTTGATTTCATTTGTGGAGTTAAATTTGACTATACATTGAATTTTGACATGCACTTTAAATTTGTTTTATTGTGTTATAGGTGTATCTAATCTAGCGCACAAGGGATATTCAACAATTTATGATGACAAAGATGGTGACAACTCATGTGTTACAGATGTACGACTCCTTGTGCAATTTGTACTGCATTTTAATTTGACTCTTTACCTTCTTTTATATATTTATTTTAATGTCATTTTTTTCTTTAACTTCTTACAGTGAACAATGACTCCATTTGTAATTGGAGTGAAGACTAGCTGCACCAAGTTGTTTTGGAAATCGTTGTGCTACTTGTTGTATTTGTATTCGTAATTGCTACTTTTATGGGATTGTTTTGTGGCTTTTGTATTGAAGTTAATCTTTTTGAATTGTAGTATAATTTTTTGAACTGTGAAGTAATCTAATCTATCTTTTAGGATTTTGGACATTGATTTGATATCTGTTTATTTTATTTGTATTCGTATCAAACTGTATCAAATTGATACAGTTTGTTGCGCAAAAATTATTAAAATCCATGGTAAAAGCGCTGAGAGCAAGTTTCAGGTTTGCCAAGTGCCAGAATAGGGCGGGGTGGGGCAGGTTTGGACTGGTTTTGAGGGCATAAGGGCGGGCGGGCGGGCAGGCGGGCTGGGGCGGGGATGGGCTTTCTAAAGCATTTTAGGGATCCGATATGGATTTGCAATTATATAGCCCGGTACGGGGTGGGTGCAGGGCGGGCTGGGATTTCAGGGGTAGCGGGGAGGGTGCGGATCTTATAAGATCCGCATATGATCCACCTCATTGCCATCTGTATTGGAAAGGCAAAGATGTGTTACTAAAAAAATGGTATTGGTTATGATCCTTCAGAGAAGCAAAAGGATTAAAGAAGTTTATTTGGTAAGAATCTAACTTCCTGTTTACCATTTACACTTTGTACAACTTATAATAAGAAAGGGCACTTAATGAAAAATTCTCTGAGTAAGTTAATCAAAAATCAATAAACATCTCCTGCTCATAGTCAACAAATGAACTATGTTTGGATGCTAAAAGCTCTTGTACTTACTCTTCCAGAACCCAAGAAAGTGTGTGTACCTAGATCTTCAAAACCAAAAGAACGTATTGTAGGTATGCTTGAAGGCAAGAGTAGACTGTAGACCGAAACAAGTGGATTCTCGATAGTGGGTGCTCAAGACACATGATAGGTGATCGTTCGTTATTCACACACCTCATTTCAAGGATGGTGGTTTGGTCACTTTTGGAGACAACTCAAATGGTAAAATCATAGGTAAAGGTAGAATTGGTAATGGTTCGATCTTCTCTATTGATAATGTGTCTTTGGTTGATGCTTTGAAGTTTAACTTGATTAGCATTACCAACTAATAGATAGTAGGCACAAAGTTTGTTTTGAAGGTGATCACTGCTTGATTCATCATGCCTCAAATGGAGGCACTCTGGTCGGTAAACGAGATGGGAACATTTATACTCTTTTGTTCGATAAGATTGATTTCTCCTAAGAAATATGCCTTTTTGTTCAAAATGATGATACTTGGCTATGACATCATAGATTAGGTCATTTCCATGTGGACCTAATCAAGAAATTACTCTTAAAGGAATTTGTTGAAGGCTTACTGAAGTTAAAGTTTGTCAAGGACAAGGTTTATGATGCCCATCAAAATAGTAGACAATCAATAAACTCTTTTCATGCCAAAAATATTGTTTCTACCTCCCGTTCTCTTCAACTCCTTCATTTAGATCTTTTTCATCTTGAAAGACATGCCAGCCTTGGTGAAAAGTTTTATGCTTTCATCATTGTTGATGATTTTTCTAGATATACCTGGGTACCATTTTTAACTCATAAATACGAAGATTTTTTTTAAAAAAATCTAGTCTTGTAAAGCTTCTTAAAAACAAGAAGGAGTTGAAACTCGTCAAAGTTTGAAGTGATCATGGCAGCAAACTTGAAAAATATTTTGTTTCTTTTTGCGATAAAAATGGCATTACTCACATATTCTCTGCTCCTCGGACATCCCAACAAAATAGGTTTGTAAAGAGAAAGAGTCGTACTCTTTAGGAGATGGCTAAAACAATGCTTCATGAAAACTCCTTACCAAAATAATTTTGGGTTGAAGCCATTAACTCTTCTTGTTACGTCTTGAATAGGGTTATCGTTCGAACTATCCTTGACAAAACCCTTACGAACTTTTCTCAAATCGAAAATAAAAAATTGACTATTTCAAGATTTTCAGTTGTAAATGCTTTATTTTAAATAATCGAGGGAACTTGGTAAGTTTGGTGCAAAATCTGATGATGGTATCTCTCTTGGTTATTTCATAAAGAGTTGAGCATATAGAGTTTATAACCTAATGACTCTAATTATTGAAAAGTTCACGTATGTAGTATTTGATGAATCTATGTCGTAGATCCGAGTAAGCATACAGATGACGACGATGAGAGTCTGCCTTCAAGTTTCAACAAATTAGATATCTCAATAGATGAAAGAGGCAGTTCAGACTAATCTAAAAAAGAAAATAATGAAACTCATTCTCTTCTTAAGAGTTAGAGATATTCATCTAATCACCCAAAGGAGCAAGTGATTGGTGATGTTGAACGTGGGTCACTACTCGATCTTTTGTAAATCTTTTTTATGCTGATTTTACTTTTATTTCTCAAATTGAGCCTAACATTCACGAGGCCCTTCAAGATGAGGGGTGGATCTTAGTCATCAAGAAGATTTGAATCAATTTGAAAGAACCAATATTTGGACTCTAGTCCCGCCTCCGGTTCAGCAAAAGGTCATTAGCACCAAATAGGTTTTTCGAAACAAACTTGATGAGGATAGCCATATTATTTGAAATAAGGCTAGACTAGTAGCCCAGGGATACAATCAAGTTGAAGGAGTTGATTTTGACAAAACCTTTGCCCCAGTTGCTCGTCTTGAAGCTACCTGAATGCTTTTGGCATTTTCATGTCATATGAGTTTCAAATTATATCAAATGGACGTGAAAAAGTGCTTTTGTGAATGGGATAATTTAGGAGAAATTTTTTGTTAAACAACCTCCTGGTTTTGAAAATGAAAAATACTCAATCATAATTTTAAACTAAAAAAAGGCATTATACGGTCTTAAACAAGCTTCTCGAGCTTGGTACGACTGCCTGAGCAACTTTCTCATTGATCATGGATTCTCGCATGGCAAAGTTGACCCCACTCCTTGTACCAAATCTAGAAATTTTCATTTTCTTTTGTTTAAATTTATCTTGATGATATTATTTTTGGATCCATTTACGATGATATGTGCCAAGAGTTTGAGAATATGCCCAGGGAATTCGAGATGAGTATGATAGGAGAATTCACTTTCTTCCTCGGCCTTCAAACCAAGCAGTCAATGGACAGAATTTCCTAAATCAATCCAAATACAGTCATAAGGTAGGCATGGACGATGCTAAACCTAAAGGTACCCTTGTCTTTCCCAGATGAAATCTTATTAAAGATGAAAATGGTAAATATGTTGATCAAAAACTCGATCTATAGTGGTACGATTGGTAGTCTACTATATCTTACTCATAGGCCTAATATCATGTTTAGTATATACTATGTGCCCGTTTTCAAGCATGTCCTAAAGAATCTCATCTGGTAGCAGTTAAACACATTTTTAAATATCTGTTTGGGACTGTCAATATAGGATTCTAGTATCTTTGTAACTCTTCATATGATTTGGTAGGGTTATCTGATTCTGATTATGTCGAATGTTTGGTTGACTGTAAAAGCACCAGTGGCACGAGTCAATCCTTGGTGAATCCTTTTTTGTCTGGCATAATAAGAAACAGACGTCTATAGCTCTTTCCATTGCCGAGGTAGAATATGTTGCCATTGGCAGCTGTTGCACTCAAGTTCTTTGGATTCGCCAGACTTTGCATGATTTTGGTGTTTGATTAAATAATATTCCTTTCATGTGTAATAAAAGTATGTAGTGCTATTGACATTATTAAGAATCCTGTCCAACACTCTCATACAAAGCATATTGACATTCATCATCGTTTCCTTAGAGACAATGTACAGAAAGGTTTTATAGCACTCAAGAAAGTGTGCACAGAAAATTAGTTAGCTGATATCTTCACTAAACCGTTAGTGGAGGACCATTTTTGTTTGTTGTGTCGTGAACTAAGTATGCACGATTTAAAATTAATTGTCTTTGATCTTATTTGTACAATGACTACATCTCCCCTACAGTCGACTACTTTTGTATTTCTCTAAAAAAGAAAAAAAACTGTCTGCCAGATTCGGTCGTTCGATCTACTCATGCAGTCGATAGGTTACATTTCTCATGAAAGATTCTGTTTTTTTTTGCACAATTCGGTTGACCGGTCTGTACACGCAGTCGATCGATTACACTTCTCATGAAAGTTCTTCAATTCTGTCCAATTTTTTTGCCTACGTTGCTTTACAATCGACAAGTTCCAACGATTCAGTAATGATATTGCTTTTGTTCATTACGATCAATCGGTTTGACTTGTGTTGGTCTATTGTAATCTTTTACCTCTATATAAAAACTCTCTTTTTACCATTAGTCTACTGTTTTCTCTCCTTGCTTTAACTACTTTGTCCCCAAACTTTGGTAGTCTCTTTTCACTGCATCCTTTCTATCTTGAAGTGCCAGGGATCCTACCTCTTCTTGTCGACCAAGAAGCTGCTGACGCATCTCCTACCATGAAAGTGACAGTGAAGAAGAGGTCATACCTTTTCCAACCCGTAGTGGTACTTGTGCCACCACGGCTGCACCACCAACATCTCCTCTAGCTCCATTCTGTCTGCTTACATGAGCCGCCATTACCTTTGCCCATGTTACAGTGGTACATGTTCCTCTTGTCTCCCAACCTATCTCAGGTAGCTAAGCACTATTCACCCTTCATCCTCAGCTAGTTCTCCTTCATCACTCTCATCATCCTCATTCTGCCCTGCACCCTCTCTTTCCCTTAGCCCCAACGGTGAATCTATTCATCTCATTTAGTTTTTGAAACCATGGCCGAGTAAGCGTTGTACTATATATCATTTTCACAACACAACATCAGTACCAGTCCCTCTGATCTCAACCTTATGACCAAAATAGGTATCACAAAAATGTTTGAAGATATAAGATGCATGAATTTCATCTTTCTACCCATTATTTGCTATCCCGTTGTATAAACCATTATTCCACCTCTCTTTACTCAATGGTGTTTCCATCTTCTTTACCCCCTCCGAGCTACATTTCATTCTTGGGTTCATGAGATCCTTAAATGTCATCTTCTATCCTGGCAACAGGCCGGGCCATAAATGGCCCTTTACACCCCTCGATCAAGTCAGGACTTTATTCAAGGACTCCTCTATTTCTTCTGTCCAAAACCAACATTCTCCGATCTTGATCCCAAAACCCATCTTTTCCACATGATTCTGTCTTGGAACATTTCTATCTGCACTAGTTCTCATAATGAGGTTTCTTGCATTGATATCGTTCTTCTCACCCATTTCCTTCAAGGTCATCCTCTAAATCTCGTAACAATTTTGATGACCCATATGCATGCCCGCCAAAAGCGTGGTAATGTTTCCCTTCCTTATGAATATTTTCTACCCAGATTTTGAACTTTTCAAGGTGCTCTTACCTACCTCCTCCTCTGAGTATGAGCATCGTTCTCTCAGCTCCCGCCTCAACTTTATAACGCTTAGTCGAGTTGGCTGGCTCATTCATACAGATACCTACATAGGCGAGTTCTCTCTTATTAAAGGCACTTCTAGACATTTTCTTCGCCAATCTACCCAACCTTCCTCTTCTTTTGATCCCACTGCTTCCACTCTTCCTACTAATGTTTCCCCTATTTTTGTTGGGGGTCTTAAAAATTTTGCAAACTTTGATTTTTGACAACTTTGCAGCGCGTCTTCCCTCTCCACCTCATCTCACGATTTTTCGCGGACCAATTATCAACTATTCTCACCTCCCTTCAAGCCATTCATGACAGTCAAACCACTCTCAACACCACCGTTGCTACCCTTGTGCAAAACCAACCCAATCTTCACTAAAATCAGATTGACCTCCATGAACTTCTAAATGAATTTGTATCCAACCTTCCCTTCAACCACTTCGCTACCTTGGACCGTCTAACTCACATTTAGCAGGATATTCAACGACAACATGAAGTTGCTCTTCATGCCAGTCGTCGGCAAGCCAAACTTTCACTCAACATTCTCACCGAACAAAATTGATTTTTGGCTTATCAGATTTTTGATACGTCTCATGAATTTCAAGTCACTCATACTGAGTGATGGGGGAGACGATGGTGAGTAATGGTTTTTCAATCCCAACATTTGTTACGTTCTGTCTCCACCGTTGCCATTACATGTGGTTGAAGTCGTCAAAATTTACACTTCAAATCTTCCTCCCACTCTCGATCCCTCCTCGTCTGCCCCTAGTGGATGTCATAGGCATTAGCCTTCTTTAGCTTTTTTCTTTTGTAGCTTAGTTGCTTCCATTTTTTTTGATTTTGATAAAGGGGGAGAAAATTGTACACATGCATATCCTCGGGTTGTATCTTATTGTACAAAATTTTAATATTAGTGATATTCTTTGTCCTTTAAATGATGTACATTATGCTTTAATTGCTTTACTAATATAGCTACTTCCAAGGGGGGAGGAAATTATGTTACTTAAAAATCAATGTATTGTCATCATAAAAAAGGGGGAGATTGTTGACCCTCGGATTTATGCTATTATTTTGTTGATTTTAATACATTGACTTTCACTTTATCTAACATGTGCATCAAGTTTAATTTCAGATACCTATCAAGTGTTGCACAAATATATTGGATTTATCAACCGTGTTAAAGATCTTGGAATATATAATAGGTTATCTAATTTATGTATTTCTTGAGCTAAGTTTTTTTAAAGATCAAAAATTAATAAAAAAATGAGTTAATTGAAAAATATTTGTTCAAATAAACTTTCAAGCTTAGTCGAAGATTTTCATGTGGAGTCCACCATTTTAATTCCCAGTTGACCGCTTTGGTTCATAGTGCACCGAATTCTCCAAAAAGTCTTCACCCTTTTCATTCTTTCATCCCAGTCGACCGCTTTAAATCGCAGTGGACTATATTCTATAGAAAGCCTTCACTGTTTTCCATTCTATCAACCCAATCAACCGCGTTATATTGCAATGGACTGAATTCTCTAGGAAGCCTTGAACATTCCATCGTGCCTTTCAGTCGACCGCTTTGGTTCCTAGTGGACTGAATTTTCTAGAAGGCTAAACCAATCCATTTTGTTTTCTTGGTCAGCCGAATTCTTTAATAGACGACCAAATTTATTGGCCTTACTCACTGCAGTCGACCAAGCTAATAAATGGGTGACCTAATTTGTCAGAAGCATTTAACTGATCCATTTTCTTTCTTGGAGGCGACTAAATTCCCTCACAATCGATCATATTGGGCAGTAGCCTTTAACTGATTAAACATCTCTTTGCAATTGATCCAGTTCAATTGCAGGTTGTAGACGATTGATTTTAATCCCTATTACTGTTAGTCTGTCCCTTTTAAATGTTCTTAATAATTTTATTTCTCATACATATATAATATAAGGGACACTTGAGAGCCTTCCTTAAAAACTGACTACCTTTTAACATTCTTTCTCTCATGTCTCTCTCTCTTTACAAAAACTTTCTTTACAAGAACTTCTGAGTGAGAAATTCTTGAGAAAGTTTATTGAGCAATTTTCTTGGTTCAGCTACTTTGAGTTTAATATCTTCCCACTTAAGAAAGCTTAACTCACTTTTTTTTTCATTATAACATCAACTCTTTGGGGAGTGTTGAGGTTTGAGCTAGCACCCGAATCTAGCTGATTAGTGGAAGACTCGACTAGGTCTCTCTTGTGTGAAGTGCTCGAAGACTGGACGTAAGCCAGTGGGGCCGAACCAGTATAAATCTTTGTGTCGATTCTATTTTACAATTATCTTGTGAGTTATAGCTTTTAAATTCCTACTTAGATCTATAAATACCTATTCAGCACCCCCTCTCCCCCTCCCCCCTGTGTACAGGGACCTACACAATCTTAATAGACTCTGATCTGTACATTATCATTTGATTGCAACAAAAAATGCAAAAAGAAGAATGGTAAACCTGAAGGTCTAAAGCAACCTAAGACTTCCAGGGATGAGGGGGAATATGTCGAAACAGCCAAATATTTCAACCATGGAATAAAATAAATCATGAAGATATTTGGTTATTCTATGATAACAACCAAAATGAACATAGCCACAGAAGAAAACATAGCAAACCAATCGGAAGGAAACTCACACAGAACTGATCACAAGAAACTAATGAAGCACAATGTCATTTGCATGCTTAGTAGAACATAGCACACTTAAGCATAACTTTGCTTTGAGGAACAAACACATCATCCCATGACCATAGCACAGTTCAGTCCGCCACGAGCTCGTTTTCCACTTATCTTTGGTGGTGAATCCCTTTTCGTCATAACTGCATGGCCAATTGGCTCAAAGCCCTACAATCAAATTCTATTTGTTTAAAGGTGAACCAAAATAACTAATTCCAAGGTATTGTCATTCCAAACAATTTGTAAGTCATTGTAACATTTAACTTACATACGATCATCCCACAACCGTCATTACAGGTATAAGAAATTGAAAAAGTCTCTATACGCATAGTGGTTGTAAGTGTTTATTTATCAGTTTTGTGAAGTTAGTTTTTGGCTTCAACAGAATTTCATAAATACACTGGCCAAATTGATATACCACTTAAATAGGTAACCTCTTTAAGTAACTTAAACACAGAAGCTTAGGAGAACCAGGGACTGCAATAAATGATAGTCACAATTGCTTATACTTTCGTTCCATTAATATCCCTATTATTGATACTCTTATCATGAGCATTTACTGCATAACTTTTTAAAATGGACTGTTGTTTCTGGATAGCTAAAATATATTGGAGGACAATTCAATAGGGATGAAGGGAGTACTTTAGATGTATTAACACGACTTTCATATGAAAGTTCTGGTTTGGAAATAATAATGAAGTCATCACTTTAATCTTCTTGTATTTTTTATTCTATTTTTTTGCCATACATGATTCGGCGTTTCTGTAGGTCATGTAATAACAGTAACTACAAACACACATACACACACGCAAGTAAACACCTCGCACACGCTCGCACAGACATACAACATATGATTTCACTTTGATAAACTATTGCAAAATTAATTACACCAGGTGATATAGCTAAAATATCCACCTAACCAACTTATGACACGTGGCATGAATGACTTTGAGCGGATTAAGGAATCTGTATCGGGATAGAGTCTGAGAGAGGTGATAGAACCCGTTTAGGACTCAACTGCTAAAAGGATAGTCCTAGTAGGGCTCTAATACGTTAAGGATCAGCGAGAAAAGAGTCCTAAAGGAGAGATAAGTCTGGAAATGGCCTATATAATGGGAAAATCCTCAGGTACACAGACAAGTTCACACACACAAGCACTCAGTGCACTTACGGCTATTCAGAGTTCTACCCTAGTAGCGACGTTCTGACTTTAGTATCGGAGCCGCCTCTACCAGAACATCCCCGGTGGTCACTCCGTGTTCTATTTTGCAGGTCCATTTCCTAGCTGTGGTCCCGATCAACATTTTAGCAGCAACATTTTGGCTCCATCCGTGGGACCGACAGGGAACATGGCCAGGCAATCACCTTCAGACACTCCCCAAACCAGTTGCTCCGTCCAAAATCAGCGAGCGAGATCGAGAGGCTCCCACCGAAGACAACAACATTCCAGTAACGACTGGATTAATGTGACTTCAGTCACCCCGAAGACGACTAACAGTTCCCAGGGAACTCGTTCCCCGACCCCTCTTCTAAAGAGGGGAGATTTGCGCCAACTCCTGACCCAAAAGCTGTTTGATACTCCGAACACAGACCTGACCAGAGAAGTCCACGAACTTAAGGGCGTGGTAACTACCTTACAGAAGAAGATTGAAGCGGTGGCCCCGACGATTTCTACTAACCAGACACATCTGGATCCCAGCGACCTTCGCCTTAGACTTACCTCAAGGTCCAGCTATGGTCGAAGTCATAAATCAGAGACTGATCCCAACTATCAGCCAGAACATGTCACCAAAAGCGAATCATATCTCCGACGAAAGAAGCCAATAGAGGACAGCACGAATTCGCCTCCCGTGGTAAGCGGCAAAATTCAAGGATGACGCTGCGCGGACCAAAAGCATTGTCCCCAAGGACGAATTCATGGCTCCAGATGAAAAGTTCATCCCCAAGGGCGAACTTCTCGCAAACCGACCTTCGGGCTATGCCCGGAGGAATTCACTCCTCCAAGGGAGGATTCTGGATACCCCCTGTCCAAAGCAATTGAGAAGGCAAAACTCCCTCCTAATTTTCAGATGCCGTTGTGCGATTTATATGATGGGAGCAGAGACCCCGGAGAGCACGTCTACCAGTTCCAAACAAATATGCTGCTCCTCCAGGTCTCAGATACCGTCATGTGTTGGGCATTCCCAACCACTTTGAGGAAGGTGGCGCATGCGTGGTTTAAGTCTCTACGACCTAGGTCCATCCATTCCTTTGCCCAGCTATCTGACTTGTTTCAGAAACATTTTGTGAGCAGCCGAACTCAGAGGAAGAATTCGACTAGTTTCCTCAATGTAGTCCAAGAAAGGAACGAATCCCTATCGCGGTATTTGGGACGCTTCAACGCGGCGACATTAGAAATAAATAACCTGGATGAGTCAGTAAAGTACACAGCTTTTATGCGCGGGCTTCGTCCTACAACCAAGTTTGCATTTGCGGTAAATAAGAGCCCCCTGGAAACATGAGCGGCGTGTTGGATAAAGCCAACAAGTACATCCAAGCCGAAGAATACTTGGAAACCCACAAAGAACATAGAGGAGACAATGGGCAAGGGCAAGAAAAGAGAGCTCGAGAGGATAGTCCAAGAAGTGGACGGGGTTCTAAGCGTTCAAAGAGGGACGAAAGGCGCCCCAAAGAAATGTTCGACATGAAGAATCTGATGCCATTGAATGCTAGACCATCGTAGATTCTCCATGAGATAAAGGATAAAGAGATACTGGAAAGACTAGAGAAGATGAGGTCGGCCCCAGTCAGAGAGATAGGAATTTGTGGTGCCATTACCACAATGACCATGGTCATACTACCGACAAGTGTGAATCGCTCAAGTGCGCAATAGAGGCTCTTATCAAACGGGGACATCTACGAGGGTATGTCAATCGAAGAAATGAAAAGAGAGAAGCCACCCCCTTAGCAGGAAGAGAGGAAGTGTGAGAAAATACGGGCGTCATCAATACTATCTCAGGAGGAATCGCCGCAGGAGGCTCTTCCGGACAAGGACGAAAAGCTTACGTAAGGGAAGTCCTCACAACTGTGGGACCGCTGACTAAAAAGCAGAAGAAAGAACCGGCCACAACAATATCCTTCTCTGATGATGATGTGGGAGACACAAGAACACCTCATGACGACCCCCTGGTAGTTACACTTCGGGTGGGAAACTTCGACGTGAAAAGAATCCTCGTAGATAATGGAAGCTCAGCGGAAGTACTCTTTTATGAGGCATTTCAAAGAATGAACATCCCATCCGACCGCTTACGGAAGATAGATACGCCTCTATACGGTTTCTCTAACCACCCTGTTGTTTGTGAAGGAATTATTGCATTACCAGTGACTGTAGGTGCCCTCCGAACCAAGCTAAGCTGATGCTAGATTTCGTGGTGGTACGTGTTCCTTCGACCTATAATGCAATTTTGGGCCGAACAGCATTAAACCAGTTAAGGGCTGTGGTATCAACATACCACATGAAAATGAAATTCCCCACAGAGAATGGAGTTGGGGAAGTCAAGGGAGACCAGGCGGTGGCTCGGCAGTGCTACATGGCGTCATGCCAAAACAGAGCCAATGAAACCCTCATGATTGAAGATTTGAGGGATGAGACCAAAGTCGAAAGAGGTAAGCCCGCTGAAGACCTCTTTGATATCGAGCTATACTCAGACAACCAAGAGAAAATAGTAAGGGTAAGGACATGATTGTCAGACGACCTCAAGCTCAAGCTTATGGACTTATTGCGGAGCTACTCAGATATCTTCGCTTGGACGGCATCGGATATGCCCGGGATTGATCCGGAAGTGATCACCCATAAATTGAATGTGGACCCGCTCAAGAAGCCGGTCAAGCAAAAGAAGAGAACGTTCGCTCCAGAAAGATAGGTAAAAATCGAGGAAGAAGTTGACAAGTTGTTGGCAGCCGGATTCATCGAGGAGATATCATACCCTGATTAGATCGCCAATGTCGTGACGGTACCCAAGTCGAGCAACTGTTGGCGAATATGCATCGACTTCACTGACCTCAACAAGGCCTGTCCAAAGGACAATTACCCGCTACCACAAATTGATATCTTGATTGATACAACTTCGGGTCATGAGTTGTTGAGCTTTATGGACGCATATTCTGGCTACAACCAGATTAAGATATGCGTAGACGATATTCCCAAAACCGCCTTTATTACAGAACGGGGATTATATTGCTACAAAGTCATGCCTTTCGGACTAAAGAACGCAGGGGCAACTTATCAGCGCCTTGTTAACATGATATTCCATGATTCAATCGGGAAAAATATGGAGGTATACGTGGATGACATGCTGGTGAAGAGTGGGATAGAACACAGAAGGATATCGTGGATGACCTGTGTTCTATCCCACTTTTTTGGGGGGAAAAGTGGGATAGAACACAGAAGGATAGTAGAGATGAAGTATTTCAATTATAATAAAAATCTTCTTTAATTTGAAGTATATCGTTTCGTCTATTTAATATCAACATCTTTACCATTATTGGAAAGAAGTATTGCTTACATTAGCACAACGATGAATGATTAGCTCGGATAACGATATCCATGTTCCCAAGAACGACGTACATTCAATACCCGAGCAGACTGCCCGAGTAGACTGCCCGATCAAGTAAAACCACGAATGATGCTCAAGCAAAGTATCACCCATTGTGATAGGGTAAGACACAAGTTTTACATAACATGGTCTAGCTTTAGTTCTAGCCCGAGAAATGGCAAAACCATGTGGGGGATCGTCGCCCCACCCTGTTTTGTTAATTCGAAATCTGGCCAAGTGTGAGTGCGAGACTTCTTTGCCAGCCTTTAGCTGATGATAAGGGTTCGCGTCAAAGTAAAACCACGAATGTTGCTCAAGAAAAGTATCACCCATTGTGATAGGGTAAGACATAAGTCTTACCTCACACGGTCTAGCTTTAGTTCTAGCAAGAGAAACGGCAAAGCCATGTGGGGGATCGTCGCCCCACCCTGTTTTGTTAATTCAAAATTCAGCCAAGTGTGAGTGCGAGGCTTCTTTGCCAGCCCTTAGCTGACGATAAGGGTTCGCGTCAAAGTAAAACCACGAATGTTGCTCAAGAAAAGTATCACCCATTGTGATAGGGTAAGACATAAGTCTTACCTCACACGGTCTAGCTTTAGTTCTAGCCAGAGAAACGGCAAAGCCATGTGGGGGATCGTCGCCCCACCCTGTTTTGTTAATTCAAAATTCAGCCAAGCGTGAGTGCGAGGCTTCTTTGCCAGCCCTTAGCTGATGATAAGGGTTCGTGTCAAAGTAAAAATAATGCAAAAAGTGAAATATCCAAAACACGATTGCAAAAATAAAACCCCTCAAGGGGTAAACAAAAAAAAAGAGAATATTAATTTCCATTTGCAAGCTTTTGAGGCAACACAAGTATTGGGGGCACATCAAATCGAAATTGCAAAACAGGGGAATAAAGGTAAGTTGTCCTAAGATGCAGGAGCATTCCCGGATCGGACACTCTTCTCCCTGGGAGAAATAGCATCTCCAACTTCAGTAGGCATGGCCGTTTCCCTAGACGACAACTCAAAGCTGGGCACCACAACGTCGTCCAAGAAAAGGCTCGGATACTTGGCCACCGTTAGTTCCTTGGCTTTTTGGAAGCCCTCCTGAAAGATGGAAAGCCCATCTTCAGTCCGCTTCTGGAGCCATTCATCACCATCTGTACCATCAAGGAATGCTTGGATGGCCTTGTTCCCGACCTCAGACTTTTCATGCCTCAGCTTCTCATATCTTTTTTCCAGACGACCAAGCTTGGTAAGCAGATCAGCATTCTCCGTCTTGAGGTTCTTGACCTCCTTATTAAGTTTGTTAGCCTTACCTTCGGCTGCTCTCTTGTCAGTCTCAGCATTATGGGCCACGTCCATCGCCATCGAGAACCTATCCTGCATCTGGCTGCCATAACAGTATGCCTGAAAAGGAAAGAGAGATGAAGATGATTATGTGGTAGGAAGATGAGAAGAGTTTAATTGACAGCCCCAAAGAGAGGGAAGTAATTCAAATTACGTTGTAAGCAGCCTGGACATGCGCCATAGCAAAGGCCTCATGAGGCTGGTTTTCCAAGATGAGTTTATCACTTGGCAACACCCCATGAGCTAAGTGTTGAGCAGAGACATGCGAATGGTGCATTCCCAAGTCGCCTCTCTTAATGGTCCATCTGGGACGGAAAATTGGATCCTTCTCGATTGGAAGATCCTCAACCACAAGCGGAGGTATTAGAGGAGTTAGAGCGCGAAGCCTTTTTACAAGAGGGGAAGAACCTTCCCCTGTGCTCTCTTTCCTTTTCCCCTTCGAAGCCTTTTGGAGTAGACCCAAAAAGTTGCCTTTTGCACCTTTTCCTTTGCCAGCCATTTCTGTAAAAAGAAAAGGGTTAGGGAACATGTTTACAATTACATAGGAAAGAGATACATAAACATGGCTTTAGACTCTACCTAGACTTGGAGTCCTAGAAGACGACGTATCTATCGTCGGGTCTTGAGCCTTAGGCCTCAAAATAATTCGAGGTTCTAAAATAGGAGTTGGAGAAATAGGCATAGCGGAGGCAGGGGGAATGAGCCTCACATGCCGCATCTCTTGATCTGTAAGGGGCTCATCAATATTGAGAACACCCCTCCTCTTTATGTGATCAAGCAGTTTCTTTGTCATAGCATTGGGAGCCAAGAACCCATCATTTTCAAAATCTTTACAGAAACCGTTCCACTTTCTTGGGACCTCCCTTTATCACTCTGATTCGGTTGTGAATATAATACCAACCATCACCTTTGGCCACACTCTTTATAAAGCATACTTCAAAGTATAATCTCATGAAATCATCGACAGTCACTGGATACCCTGAGGTCTGCATAAGATAGATCAAACCTACTAGTTTTCTCCACCCGTTGGGCACAAGTTGACCTGGCGCCATTTTATAGTGGTTGAAAAAGGTAACAACAAAGGGGTGCATTGGAACTCTATAGCTAGATCTAATCTGGCCTTCGTAGACACTCGTTTCCAAGTTCTTACCATAGTTGGCAGGCTCTTGGAGTGCAGGAACCCGAGTAGAAAAGGGAGGAGGCAAAGGATACTCTTTCAAAAGCTTGATTATGCTTTCTTTTGTCATCTTGTTCCTCTTCTCATCTGCGGTGAACCAAGTGTCTTCATCAAATTTATCCTCGGCTTCATCCTTGATTTCCCCAAGAGCATCTCTATGGCGAAACGAAGTGCTGGTTTGGGGAGTAGAAGGTCCTACTTGACTCCTATAAGTTGAAGTACCTACTTGTGAAGATCTACTTTCAGAATCACTTTCTAAATCGTTTTTTGTGGAACTACCGGAGGGTGACGAAGAACTACTCGAAGTTGCTGAAGACATATTCTAACAGAAGCTACGATGTGGAGAGCTATGAAAAGGAAATAGATATGTGTCGAACAGGAAGAAAAGAAGAGAAACTTACTTGTTACAAGATGAGCCGAACAGAGTGAGAGTGAGTAGCAGGGGGCAAATGAAGAGAGGAGTCCAAATATATAGAAGAGTGTTGGAGTAACCGCCCCTACGAAGGCGACAACATTCAAGACACGTGTCGTTCGGGATTCCCGGAGCATTAAATTTTGAAATTCAAAATGTAACCGCCTCAACATTCAAGACGCCTGCATGGTTCCCTGACACGTGGCAAGAGAAAAACTGATCCACTCCCAAGCAAAATTTTATTAATGCCCGAGCAAGGTTTCTCGAGCAGGTTCGTTCGACCAGGGAGTCCGAGCAGGTCTCCTGAATAGACAGCCCGAGCAAGGATACATGACCAAGTAGTCCGACCAGGGAGTCCGAGCAGATCTCCCGAACAGACAGCCCGAGCAAGGATAGTTGACCAAGGAGTCCGACCAGGTCTCCTGAAAAGATTGCCCGAGCAGGGCCGTCTTACTGGATAGTCCGAGCAGGTTTCTCGAACAGACTGCCTGAGCAGGGTATCCCGAGCAACGTCGTTTGACCAGACTGCCTGCTTATCCGAGCAGAGCCGTCCGACCAAACTTCCCGAGCAGGGTTGCCCGAGCAGCGGCGTCTGACCAGACTGCCCGAGCAGGTCTCCCGACCAGATTGCCGGTGAATGGATGTCCGAACAGCTGCGTCTGACCAGACATCCCGAGCAGGATCGTCCGACCAGACTGCCCGAGCAGGTCTCCCGACCAGATATCCGGCGTATGGATGACCGAGAAGGGGCGTCCGACCAGACCTCCGGAGCAGGATCGTCCGACCAGACCTCCCGAGCAGGATGACAGGCTAGAGGTCCCGACCAGACTTCCTGACCAGGATGACTGGCCAGAGGTCCCATCCAGGGTGTCCGACCAGAGCTCCCGACCAGACTTCTCGACCAGGATGACAGGCTAGAGGTCCCGACCAGGGCGTCCGACCAGGGCTCCCGATCAGGACGTCCGACCAGAACTCCCGACCAGGACCAGAGCTCCCGACCAGGATGTCTGACCAGAGCTCCCGACCAGGATGACACGCTAGAGGTCCCGACCAGAGCTCCCGACCAGGACATTCGACCAAAGCTCCCGACCAGGACGTCCGACCAGAGCTCCCGACCAGGATGTCCGACCAGAGCTCCCGAGTAGATCTCCCTAGCACATGCTTTTGAGTGTGGAATTCTAAAAAGTTCCGCTGAATAGCAGACATGGAAAATTCATAGCTGAACTGCCTTCGGTTAGTCTTTACACATATGCCTTTAACCGTTCACTCAAGGGAACCGTCAAAGGCAGGGGGCATTATGATATAGCTAAAATATCCACCTAACCAACTTATGACACGTGGCATGGATGACTTTGAGCGGATTAAGGAATCTGTATCGGGACAGAGTCTGAGAGAGGTGATAGAACCCGTTTAGGACTCAACTGCTAAAAGGATAATCCTAGTAGGGCTCTAATATGTTAAGGATCAGCGAGAAAAGAGTCCTAAAGGAGAGAGGATTCTGGAAATGGCCTATATAATGGGAAAATCCTCAGGTACACAGACAAGTTCACACACACAAGCACTCAGTGCACTTACTGCAATTCAGAGTTCTACCCTAGTAGCGACGTTCTGACTTTAGCATCGGAGCCGCCTCCACCGAAACATCCCCGGTGGTCACTCCGTGTTCTATTTTGCAGGTCCATTTCCTAACTGTGGTCCCGATCAACATTTTAGCAGCAATACCAGGTAACTTACCTAATCAATCTCTAGATATCAAATAATAGTTACCAAGTATCCGACATAGCACGACAAAATAAAGATTTCCAAAGGAAACAGATGATTGTATCAAACAAATAATTTATCAGATACGAGAATGACAATTTAGCCAATGATTTCAGACAACCATATCAAAAAGTATAATATTTGAAATTATCGATCAGAACAAAGATGTTGTGAGACTAAGGGAAAAAAAAGAGAAGATTAAGATTCTTACTCAAAAAAGATACAAGAAGTTGCTATGGAGCACAAGAAAATCGGTTTTTTTATGTTTATAATAACTAGTAAATCTATGATTAAGCAGGGTCATAAGGTCATTTTTCCTTGTAAAATATGGTACCGAACAATAGATATGGTCATCACAAAGTAGAAAAGAAAAGGAAATAAATTAAATCACATTTGTGACAAATGTAGAGGGTCATGAGCCAATAGATATGGTTTCAAAAAATAGAAATGAAATCAAATTACATCATTCTATTTCCAAGCGTTTTGAGTAGCTTTTCGTATTATGCAATTGAAAAGACTATTGAAAGCAAAATTTAGATACTAAATGTAAAAAATAAAACTTATACAGGGCATGCATAATTCTTGTAACTATACACACACATCTTTTGTAACGGAAGCGTTAAATTCCATCGTCGTAACTATATATACATCTTTTGATACATTAATCTCATATGAAACAATATGTTAAAGTGAACAACAAATCAACCAATTGACTCAACTCATGTACACGAATTGTTCTCAAACTCTTATCACCAAAAAAAAGAGAACTGTAGATTGTGTTAAAGTGTGTTCGTGTGGATGCATGAGTGTGTACGTGCGAAAGAAAGACGGCAGAAATACGTTACTACCGCCATGAACATTTTTGCAGCCTCTTCTGCACCACGAGTATCGATCACCCGAATAGCGGCCTCCTGCAAAGAAGTGCAGCAGTTATTGAAACTAAATGTTTCAAACCCTAGAGCAAAGGAAGTAAAGTAAGCCAAAGTTTAAACATGGAAAATAAATTAAATACAACTAAGGATAAGGACAACGAAGATTGACAACCCTAAGTCTCTTCATTTCCTCTTCAGAGAGTGTTTTTGGCTCTTCAAAGGAGTCCTTGCTTTCTTGCTTCAGAGCCGATTGGTTCTCCATCATTTCTCAGTTTTACCACGGAGTTTAAGGGCCGAGTCTGTGTGTGTGAAATTGTGATTAAAGGAGCTATTATAGAAGCATGGAAGCCGTGACAGCCCACCAAAGACGAGGACGTGGCAGCAGTGCAAGCAATAAGGTGGAAACATTACTAGTAGAGAAGCTGTTTGTATGCATGGCGACGTGCATGGGTGCCTTTGTGTGAGAGATTCCTAGTGCCTAGTGTCTCTATATAGTTGCAAATGCAGCTGTTTCAGCCGAAGAACACTGATAAATACAAATCTCTTTCTCTAGCTCTCTCCTCCCTTTTAGAGGCCTGATATTCTTCTTAATTCTTGTAAAAGATATTTCAACGTAAGTGTTCAAGTGTTTCAGCATATTAATACTACGCAGAAAGATTGGATTCATATATAGAAGACAGTGGCGGGTTGATATTTTGGAATATAACTACAGAAAAAACTAGGAAATCCAAGTCATATAAACCTGCTTTACACTACAAGAAAAACCAGCTATGCCTACGGTATAGGTCCGTTGGCTTAAGTAAGTAGTCTTGTAGGCATAGGCTCTCCCAACGGTACTAGTCTTGTAGGCATGGGCTCTCCCAACGGTACTAGTCCGTAGGCTTAAGTTCCGATGGGATAGACCTATACCTACGGTGCTCTGGACCAATACCAACGGGCATACCCTCACCATAGATATATCATTTAGTTGTATTCTTATTTTTATTCCCAACCTATGCCTACGGTACCGCAGGCATAGCTCCTTATTTATCAAAAAAAATATTTACAAAATCATTTCCATGCTACCACTACACCCCCGCCGAGCACCAACTTATAGTGGAACATCATCTTTAATTTAAAGCACTTAAATGCAAATACACATAAACCAACTTCAAAAGAAATAGAAACGAAAGAAAGTAATCCATCAAATGATCACCACAGTTGAAGTACTGCAAATAATAAACACAAGAAAGTTGATACTAATGGCGATTAAAAACTACACCACCTACCAACATTAATAATCTCAATGAATCCCAACCAATTTTGTATGAGGTTAACATAAACTAAGAAGCCTTTGCTTTAAGTCTTATTTTAAGAATTGAATTTCTTTTACGTACGTAGATAAGAAATTTTTGCTCCCCCAGTGAATATAACATACAAGGTATTTTTGAATGCTCCCTTAGCATCATCCATGGCATGCTTGTTGCTCCAAAGTTCTATCATGCATTTAATTCAAGGAAAAAGCTTATCCTTTGCATCTTGAACAACCTTTAGAGAGCTTCAACCCCCTAAATAGATAGTTTAGTAACACGCGTGCACACACACAGAGACTACTAATGCAAGGGAAACAAGTAACTACAAATTCATAGTCCTATTTTGGTACATAACTTATGACAGTTGGATTCGCACAACCATAGTGGTATGGACTTCCTTGAACTATGATGCTGCCACATCATCACCCTTCGTGACTAGATGAAGATCTACAACCAACCTATAATTAGCATACGTGCTATTCATGATTTTGCATTCTTATAATATCACAATCCAACAATGACAAACTTCTGGTCAAACAAAGGGATATATGTTACAGTGAACCACAAAATGCATCACGATATAAATCTCAACCGATAACATATCAACGGAGCAAGAAGAGGAGCATTCCGTTTGTCAGGGCCATTTGTGCCATAGCAGTTAAATGGAGGTGGGGCCGGTGAAATTCTTGTTTATTCAACGACCTTTTGGTGTACTAAAACCAATCTGCATCACAAAAGAAATGCCAATGTAGCAGTTTTTAAAGTGCTTTGGATGTACATAATTGTCTACTAATGCACTGCGGCATTATCAGCCACCAAGATTTTAAACCGCAAGGAAAGAGAGAGAGAGAGAGGTGGGAAAGTGAAATATATACCACTAAAGGAGGGATATCATATCCATCTTTGAAAACAACAAAAAAGGCTATCCAAATATAGCCTAAGAATCTCAATTTCCACTGAGTTTGCATCTTGCCCCAAGAAGTCAACACCAAAGGCGCACCAAATCGATATTTTACAAGCAAATCATCCATCAACACCTGATCAAGTATCATTATTTAACACCAGTGTGTACCACTGTACCCTCATCCCTTCTCAAAACTGGAAACAAGCACAAGAGTATATTAGCATATTTGCACAAAATTGGCTTGACCTGCAGCCTCACGCTTGGTAGCTCAAGGTCTTCACCACTGGACAAAGCAATGGCTCCCAGAGTGGCCAAGAACTGTCAAAGATTATTGGTTTGACTTGTATCTTCCTTGCACATTCCAAACCTACAAATCACTATAAGTATCATATTTTCATACTTTAGACCAGCTTTTGATAATCCATATTAATAATTTACTTCCAGTTGTGAATAAGAAACTTAGAAGCTGCGATTTGTGATCCACTTTCAATCCAATAGACTCAACCCCAACACAGATTTTCTATGGCTGGCAGTTTAATCGGCACTCTCTACTCAAAGATTAATGTAGGGGATTATAGGCTAAGGATCTTGAGCATTCTATAGACGACTTAGAGAGTGACATCTCCATTGCTTTTTCCTAACAGTAATTTCTCAAGAGGAGTCTGGCAGAGAGCTTGACTAACTGAGGTTAAGCCAAAGTCCTTCTATATGGGTGGTCAAAAATAACACGACTGGATCTAAATTGAAAGTGAAGTGTCTGCTACAGCAGTCGAACATTATTACCTCAATTTATTACAACATCAGCGTGACAATAATTTGAGAAGAATTACAGATCAAAAAGAGTATATTTGTTTGCTATTGCCAACAATGATATAGGCCAAGTGTCTCGGTAAAGCATGGATGTGGTTGCAACATAAAAATGAACAGAAAATTGTGAGTAGCTGTTAATCACACTGAGTTTTGACGCTTTTAGTGCTAAATCAGTGTAAGTATTTGTATTGTATTGTTTCAACTTACTTGTTTGTTCACGATTATACATTTTGTCCTTTCTTTTTTAATTAAGTATCAATCATCGCCATGGTAATAAGAAAGAGAAAAGGAAAAAAGAAAGATGTCTCACTTTACCACAATCTTGTTAAAAAATGAGACGATACTGGTTATGCAACTAATTGTCTTTGATCCTAACCTGTTTAATCTAATCTAACGCTACAAAGCATCTCTTGCTTACTTTCCAACTGGTACACCATGCAGTTTTCTCAGCAATGAGTGCACACTGTAACATCCAATCCTCTTGTGCCTAAGCATCCTAATAAGCAAGTATATTTAGAAATCAGAGTATGCCGCTCAAGGATGCATTGGACAATATAATGCATAACAACAAAAATTTCAACAAGACAAGGATTTTACATATTAACAATTTCCTACTCAACAATTGTAACAACAAGACAAGGATTTTACATATTAACAATTGCATAATTGATGTATGTTAATGGTTGAAATTCAATAGTCGTGGTGGTATACATAGATATCATGCATGTATAACTCTCAATGACTTAAGAAAGAAGAGGGCAAGTTATAAGTTTGCAAATTAATGGGCAAGCTATCACGTACAATACTGAAAGTAGTAAAATTCTAAGCTAATAGTCACCTACATATTTCACAAAACTCATTATCAGAATTTTTTTTTAGGTACCAAATTGCTGCCAAACCCAATCTAAGACCTTAATCAGATTGCTGCCAAAACCAATCTAAGACTATAACCAAATTGCTGCCAAAACCAATCTAAGACCTTAGTCAAATTTTTTAGGTACCATAATTAGATTAAAGGCATAAAAAAGAGAGAGAACAGATAACAAACTAAGAACCTAAATTGCTACCAAAACCAATCTAATAATCCAATTGTTCAGAGAAAAATTTCCAAGGAAATTATTAAATTAGAGACACAGAGACGAAGAAAGTAAAATTCTAAGACCTTACCTTATCACTTGTGCAACATGAGACTTCTAGAAGTGAAATCTGAAAAGTAAAGCCCTAATTAAGCTTAGTGATGGAGGCGACATGGTAGATCGAGATCGGCAGTGACCTAGTAGGTAGAGATTCTTCCAAAAAAGATACCATTATTGATCGGGAGGAGCAAAAAGATGGTTGAGAGGAGTGGAGAGCAAAAACAAAATGAAACGATAGCAAGAAAGATGAGGAGAATTGAAACCTGGTGGATAGTTATGACGGCGATGAGCAAGGCTGGAGGGTGCGAACAGATGAGAAGAGATTCAATTTGAGATTGCAATTCAGGATATCAAGATATAAAAGCTTCTTTACTCTGATTTGGGTTATAAGACGACGGTAGTGCTTTTACTGATGGTACACATGCACATATACTGATGGTGCCGACAGCACCATTGGCATATTCGTAAGGCAATCTCATATTTGTTGTAGTGTTATGAACATTTATTATAAGCCAGCCGATACGAGTAACTAAAGATACTCCTTCCAGTGCGAGCTGTGGGATAGATTAATGAGATCTTGAAGCTATTGAGGAACTAAGTTACTCTTTTCAATGGTTCATTGATATTTTTCAATTAAGGTAGAATATATTATTTGACAGAGTTTTAATTTCAGTTTTAAAAACTGAAAAGGAAAAACACGTTTGATAGACAAGTTTCGTTTTTCTTCTCTTTAGTTTTGTAAATCAGTTTTTAAAATGAGGCTGTTTTTGAAAACTCTAATTTAGAGTTTTCAGTTTTTATTTTTATTTTGACATCGGCCTTTTAACTTTTATTAGAAATAGATCAAACAATATTTTCTCAACTTGATTTCAATCATTCAACAACCACCATTGTAGTGTAACACATGATGTAGCCTCTATATACCACCGCTGCCTTATTGCCACCACCCAACACCAAAACCTCCATAACAATTTTCACATCACAATTTATTGACTAGAACAAATTAACGTACCAAAAATCCAATGATACCAATAGTCACCACTAAACAAATTGTCCCCATACCACAACTGCCACTGCCACTGTGCCTTGGAACACTATACACCACCACCACCCAAAAATATCGATCAACGTCGACACCGTCGATTTCCACCGCCATCGATCTCATGACTCTCAATGTTGACGCCGTTGATTTCCACTGTGGTTAATCTTCAGATTTGTAGCTTAGTTTCATCAAATCTGGTTTATTGTTCCATTTAACACTATCGTGATAGTGCTTTCGGTGGTCGGTCGTGATGGGCGGTGGTTCGTGGCTACGGGTGGTGGTGATATTGGAGCGGGGGTGGTGTTTAGTAGGTGGGAACAGAGACTTCTTTGTCTGTTGGGGAAGAATGAGAAAGAGAATATGAAGAAAAAATGTTCTCTTGAAACAAAAAGTGATAATAAAAAAACCACAACTAAAAGTGATGTATCAAACATTTACCTCTTTTCTTTTAAAAAAAAATCACAACTAGTTTTTGTTTTTTTAAAAACTAAAACTAAAAACAGAAAGCTTATCAAAGATACATCTTTAGATTAGGAAGTGTTTCAAGGGAGAATCCTTAGACCAATTGTGAAACCGCGGACCCTTTATTTCTTAAGGGTACAGACGGAGAATCTCTTACGGAACAAGGCACGGACCATTTTCCTAGGGTGCGTGCGTATTGCCATTAGGTTTCAACGGACTGATAGCCCATTTGCTAAAACTTTTATTAATTGGTAATTAAGAGAGGTAAATGGCCCTCTGAGAGGGCTGATTTTTTGCAAAACCACCGCCATTTGTGGTGATGTTGAAATATAGTTTTTGTTTTACATGTCACCTTTTGGAAAATACCAAAAAAGTAGAGATTATTTATTTATTTATTATAATATAACAACTAATACTTGCCTTGCGATCTGCTTTATGATATTAGATGAACCCCACAATGTATAAAACGAAACCGAAAAGAAAACCGACCAACTGCTTGGGATCTAGCAGGATACAGTTACAATGGTTTGAGCTTCTTCTTAGATCTTCCCTCTTAAGATCCTGGAGAGTGGATTCTAAGCATGTCTCCCAAATTCCTAGCCTCTACAAAGCTATTTTCAGAGAAACAGAGATTCGATTTTGGTTCCTGTTAATAAATTGGGTCAATGGACCCATTATCCGCCCACTAACAGATAATGTGTATTTGTTAGTCTGGATAATTACAGTTAATTAGAGGATATTTATCTCCTAAGTGTTTGAGGTAAATACATCTTTATCTCCTAAGAGTTGAGGTAAAGTCAGTCTCTAATTGTATCTCTATATAAAGGTTAGATGTATCCCAATAAATTAAGAAAGTCATAGCAATAATCCCTCTCTCTATAGCACTCTCTCTAGAGCAATCACCAAGCTCTAGGATTTGGTTCGTGGACGAAGAACTCGACTCTAGTAGCCGTTTTCGTACCTGCAAAAAAGATCAAGCGCGTTGGAGGCTCGTAACAACAAGGATCCTACGTCGGAAAATTCGGAGACTTCGTACGGTATGTTTTTGAACCCATTACGTGTTACGTGGTAGCACAATGATTGTTGTAATCGTTTCAACATTGATATCAGAGCATGATTACTTGTTGATTCGCCTTTAACATGCTAGATTAAATTATGTGCATGTTGCGATTTTTTCCGAATACATGAACGAGACCCATTACAAAAATTCAAAATTTATTGAGCATGTTTTCTGAAAAATAATTATATAGTTTTGTTCTCCTATGGTTGAGGATGAACTCCATAAAATTTTGTGATTTTTGGATGCATGGTTTATGAGAAATCACGATTTTATTTTTCAAGAAAACTGTGATTTTTTCGAGTTTTGGGACTCAAATTCGGAGCATGATATTCTGTTTTTATCATGATCGGTTGGTACATAATTAATCTATGTCGTATAAGCTTTCCAACGATATATTGTACGCATTATTTGGCTTAAAAACGAGAAAGATATGGCCTTAAAAAGTTGGCATCGCGACATGACGGCGCTGAAAAAAATTAGGGTTTAATGAAGAAGATGAACAGTAATCCACGCGCTTCACGCGCCAAAGCCGCGCCCACGCGCCAAGGACTCCGCCACACGCCAAGGCAGCAACGCACGACACGCGCGCGCCAAGCCGCGCCGCCACGCGCTCCCACGCGCCAGCAGTGGCTGATGCCACGCGCGACACGCGCCGCACGCTCCTAGGCCAAGTTGATTCCACGCGCTCCCACGCGCGCGCATGTAACTCACGCGCCTGTTCAAAAAAAAAAACTCCAAACGCAGACCCACGCGCAAGGTGGCGCATGGAGGCGCGTGAGGTATTTTCTGGCGGTGTTTTTGACCCACCACCGGCGCGTGGAGCTCCTTTGTGGCTTCTGAAATTTTTCTATGGTATTAAATTTACCTTAATACCCTCTGTGTGTGTTCTGTTTAATTTTTAAATGATTTTTCCTATAAAGATTAGCTTTAAAAATTTGTTTTGATGCACACAGAATTTTTCTTTAATTCCAGAGGGCATATTAAGGATAAATTTACTGTTTGTCAATTTTTTAGGATTTATCTCTCTGTTTTTGGTCATTTGTGAGTATTTTTGTGGTACTTTTGTGGTTCCCAAAAATACGAATAATGCGTAAATATTATTTTTTGCACTTCGTGAGTAGCAATAAATATTTTTGGAGAGTTATATGACATAGATAAATTATGTCTAATTTGTTACATGCTTGCCTTGATTTGTGTTATGGTTTAAATATACTTCTGAGGTATATTTGTTAGGCTTTTGGTAAGCCCACATTTCTTTTTAAACCTAATTTCAAGGCCTTCACACCCGTTTTCCTTGGAAGGAGAATGTGGCATATTCATCCATTTTATTACCCTTTAACTTGTTATTTGAGCATGCTAGTTTTAGGTTAAATGGATGGATACTAGATTGGCATTCTAAAGAAACTTATGTTTATGTGTTTACTCTTGTTTTAAGAAAATTCTTTTGAGAATAATGTGTTGTGCGGCATCTCCATTTGTTTTATTGGAGTAGTTTGTAGTAGGATTCTCAAAGATGTTGTATTCTACTATTTCCCTGTATATTTCCAGAAAGCCTTGTACGGGGATGTAATTTCGCACGCACATTATTCAAGACAGAATTTTCTTAGCATAAGTTATTAGAATGCCAATGAGGCTCAATGGAGTCCTTGCACACTTTATTGCATGGTGCAATTTTATATTATTCTAAATTATCATGTGGATGATTTATTATATTGTGGCTTATATGATGATGAAATTTATTGCGAAAAATTACTTGAAAAATATTTTTCCCAACTCACATACATGGGAGATGATTACGAGCTTAGCAGATTTTCGATTTCATGATGTGAGGAAGGATTATGTTTTTCATTTGAATTTTTTGAAATAAATAGAAGGATGTATAATTAATGTCTTTTCCTTGCGCAATCTAATGTAGTGAATATAATGGCCACCAAAAATGTCATAGCTGATCTCGTTAAGGGTGAGAAACTTAACGGAGATAATTATGACGTTTGGCACAAAAAGATGAAATTCATGCTGAACGAACAAGAGCTCGAGGAGCACTTGACCAAGGAGATGGTCGCGCCAACTGAGGCGCAACCCCTAAGAGACCACACTGCCTACCAGAAATGGAATCAGAAAGATCGTAGTGCGCGCTATACCTTGTTGAGCAGCTTGCAAAATGATCTAATCGGCAGTATGATGAACTTCCAACTTGCAAAGCTTTATGGGAGCAGCTCAAGTTCTCTTTTGGTGGAACCTCAACTACGCGGCTTCGTAGCCTTGTGATTAAGTTTGAGGAGTACACAAAAGACCCTAAACATACCATGAGTGAACATCTAAGGATGATGTCCAATATGATTGGTAAGCTTGAGGGATGCTGGCCATGCGCTCACAGATGAGCAGCAAGTCAGAGCTGTCATAAGGTCCCTTCCTGCCTCATGGGCCAATATGAAACAGATATTGACCCACAGTGAAAACATCAAGAACTTTTCTGATGTTTCACAGCATGTCATCCTTGAGGACGAGACTCGAGATACTGACAAGACCCTTGCTTATGTCGCCCAAGGGGGATCGCGCAATGCAAATGGCAAGCGCGGAAGACAAAGTAAGAAAGGCGAGGCTAGCACTTCTGCGCCAAAGGAAGGAAAAATGAAGAAACGCAAGAGAGGAAAACGTGGTGGGAAAAAGGATCTGTCTAAAGTTAAATGCTTCAACTGTCAACAGAAAGGACACTTCGCTCGTGATTGCACTGAGCCGAAGAAGGTACTTTCTGAATCTTTCTCTCAGTTATATGTTTCCTCACATGTGATGGTTGCTCATTCCCAACCTGTGTGGTTTGTGGATACAGGTGCAACAAAACATGTAGCACGTGATCGAGAGGGGTTCGTAGATTATCACCGGATTCCAGTGGGAAGCAAACATATCTTCATGGGAAACAATAGCTCCGAAGAGGTGCTAGGGGTTGGTTCTTACCAGCTCAAGTTGCGCACTGGGCGCACATTGATTCTAGAGGATGTGCGATATGCACCCACAGTTCGGCTTAATCTACTTTCAGTTACTGCTTTATTAGACAATGGTTTTTCCTTTATTTTTAGGGGTAATAAGTTGGACATCTTTTTGGATGATGTTTTGTTCGGACATGGTTTTCGCATGGATAGTCTTTTTCAATTGGATTTAATTGATTCTCAGTCTTCTTATTCTTATGTGGTGAATGATAATATTGTGAATGATTCTACCACCTGGCATGCAAGACTGGGCCACATAGGCCAAGATAGAATGACTCGTTTGGCTAGAGAAGGCCTTTTAGGCCCACTCGCAAAAGTCAATCTACAAACTTGTGAGGCTTGTTTGGCCGGTAAAGCATGTAGGAAGCCTTTTGGAAAGGCTGTGAGAGCAACTCAACCACTTGAGCTAGTTCACTCTGACATATGTGGACCTATGAGTGTAAAGGCACGCCATGGCGCCTCTTATTTCCTTACACTGATAGACGATTATACGCGATATGGTTATGTGTATCTGATATCTCACCGCTATGAAGCTTTGGACTGTTTCAAACGCTTTGTAGCAGAGGTTGAGAATCAGAAAGAGAAGAATTTAAAAACTCTTCGCACTGACCGGGGACGCGAATATTTGTCAGATCACTTCAAGAAGTTTTGTGAGGAAAAGGGGATACGCAGGCAACTTACTATTCCTAATACTCCACAACAAAATGGTGTTGCGAAAAGAAGGAATAGAACATTGTTAGACATGGTTAGGTCTATGATGGCGCAAGCAAACCTTCCGATATCTTTTTGGGGGGATGCCCTTTTGACTGCAGCCTATATACTTAATCGTGTGCCTTCACAGTCAGTCAAATCCACCCCTTATGAGCTTTGGAATGGCCAAAAGCCAAATTTGGATAACTTGCGCCCATGGGGCTCAGCAGGTTATGTTCACAGTACTTCTCATAAGTATGGGAAACTAGGGCCTAGAGCAAAGAAGAGTATCTTTCTAAGGTATTCTGAAAACTCTAAAGGCTATGTAATGTATGGTGAACATCCAAATGGTGGAAGGACTGAAATAGAGTCTCGTGATGTCGATTTCATAGAGAGTGATTTTCCTAGCATTGGAGATGCGAGTAAGAATCTTGACCTCTATGAGTTAGAGGAGGTTGAACCCACTTTACCATCTTCAAGCGAAGGTGGGGAATTAGTTCCTCATCCGGTTGTCGCTGAAGATAGTGTAAGTGACCTTCAACCTAGTGGGAGTATCCCAGACAGTGGGAGCACACCACAAGGACCATTAGGTCAACAAGATTCTCAACTGCGTAGAGGTGCACGAGGAAGAGTTCCACGTCGTCGTTTTGAGATTGACGGAGAAATTCTTATGTGCACTCCAAATGATGAAGACGAGCCTACTTCTGTGGAAGAAGCCTTATCTTCATCTGCTAGAAATGAGTGGATGGCTGCAATGAAGGATGAGTTAAGCTCAATGGAAAAGAATCGAGTCTGGGAGTTGATTGACCTTCCGCCAGGGCGCAAGACTATTGGAAACAAGTGGGTTTTTAAAATCAAGCGCAAGGTAGATGGGTTAATCGACAAGTATAAGGCACGTCTTGTGGCGAAAGGCTATACCCAACTGCGGGGTGTGGACTATGAAGATACTTTCTCCCCAGTGGTGAGATTTGCTTCAATTCGCCTGATCCTAGCTATTGTCGCCCAGCAGGATTTAGAACTTTTTCATATGGATGTTAAGACTGCGTTTCTCAATGGAGAACTAGACGAAGAGATTTATATGGCTCAACCCGAGGGTTTTGAAGTCAAAGGACATGAGCGCAAAGTTTGCCGTCTCAAACGTTCTATATATGGTCTCAAACAATCGTCTAGGCAGTGGTACTTTAGGTTTCATCATGCCATTACCTCTATAGGTTTTGAAATGATTGAACAAGACCATTGCGTTTACGTAAAACGATCCAAGAAAAATATTCTAATCCTTTCTTTGTATGTGGATGACATTCTTTTAGCTGGGAATGACATGAGTTCCATTGTCGCCACTAAGCAGTGGTTGTCCTCAACTTTTGAGATGAAGGACATGGGAGAAGCTAATTATGTGCTCGGGGTTAAAATCATACGTGATCGTCCAAAGAGACTTCTCGGTTTGTCTCAAGAGACATACATCAAGAAAGTCATTGAACGATTTCGTATGCATAACTCAAAACCCATAGACACTCCAATGGACAAGGCGTGTACTTTGACCACAGACCAATGCCCAAAGAATGATGAGGAAAAGAATCGGATGTCCAAAGTGCCTTACGCGGCTGCAGTTGGGAGTCTGATGTACGCTATGTTGTGTACGCGTCCAGACATCTGCTTTGCCGTTGGAATGGTGAGTCGTTATCAGAGTAATCCTGGACCCGCTCATTGGAATGCGGTGAAGAGGATTCTTCGATACTTACGTGGAACCGCTGATCTCGTCCTGTGCTATCATGGTGGAGACTTGAGATCGAGAGTATACAGCGATGCTGATTGGGGCGCTGATAGAGATGAGCGCATATCCACTTCAGGTGGAGCTATCTCTTGGTACAGCAAGAAAAAGTCTTGCATCGCCCTATCCACGATAGAGTCGGAGTATGTTGCTTGTTCAGCAGCAGTCCAGGAAACTGTTTGGTTGAGGTCATTCTTACAGTCTCTAGGGGTTACAGCTCATGCAGATGAGTCTGTCACTGTTCACTGTGTCAATACAGCTACCCTAGATTTTGTAAAGGACCCCAAATATCATGGGAAGGCCAAACACATAGGCCTTCGTTATCACTTCATTAGAACTTTAGTTGCGCAAGGAGAGGTGACCATGAAACATATACCTACTGGCAGAATGGTGGCTGATCCTTTGACCAAGCCTATTGCTAGAGATGTTTTCCTTTCTCACATTAGGAGTATGGGACTACGTAGGTTTTGATATGTTTATGGCATCTTATGTACTTGACATTATTTATTACATTAAATTTTCGTTCCTTGATTTGAGTTTATTATGGAATGAATGAATAATCTTTGTGATTACATATACATCCTTATTGAGAGTGTCACCAGGCTCGAATTGACCCACTCACACGGGTAATTCACCTTGGCGCTAAGATAGCGAGCAAGATGAGACATAATTGTCTTAAGCGCCAAGTGGGCGAATAAGATGATACAGCTTATAAAGCAAACATGTCGCCTTAGTTGGAGCTAAGATGAGACCTAATAAATGTAGGTCGATCATAGAGTATCTCCACAACTCTATGTAGCCTGTTTACAGCCGAATGTGAGATTTCAGGTAGGCACTATGAGAGTGACTGGGCTGAAAAACTCAGGTTAGGCGCTTGTACAGCGACTAGACTTAGATTCGTATGGCGTATTTTATTATACATTTATGTGACACGCCCTTGCGGGTTACGCCATAGCATGCAAATCATACTGCATGTGCTAAATGCAGACCGACAGTGGGAGTGACGAATGAATCCCTGCTTCGTCACTGTGTGAGCCACTTGGATCGAAATTTTTGATCCTATATGGTACCCTTTTCACCTTAGACTATGTCATGAAGAGGATACTCAATGTCGCTACTTTAGCATGTACCCTTGGATCATGGATGATGCGGTCTCGCGGGGCATGTCTAGGAAAGCGGTTGGGTCTAATTGGAATGACATGAGGGCTTTGGGAAGAAAGTTCAATATTACATCATGTTGTGTGATTCATAGCCCGGGCGACTTTGTCGATTTTCGTTTCGATATGAGTCATGAATACATAACATATGAGAGGTTTAACACTGCTCATTATGAGGGATTTGAGAGTGTTTAATCTGGTGTAGTTGAACTATCTGGGGTACATACGAGATTTATTGGAGTGATGTATTGTGTTAGTTTGGTGATAACTTAATACAATACTCCTCAACTGGACATCCTTTCTCGTAGGTCGCACGTTCCATTTCCTGTATGAGGAGATGAGTGGACGAGAGATAAAGAGGGACTACGATTTATTTGCCCTGTGTGTGGGCGAGTGGGAGCTGTTAATAAATTGGGTCAATGGACCCATTATCCGCCCACTAACAGATAATGTGTATTTGTTAGTCTGGATAATTACAGTTAATTAGAGGATATTTATCTCCTAAGTGTTTGAGGTAAATACATCTTTATCTCCTAAGAGTTGAGGTAAAGTCAGTCTCTAATTGTATCTCTATATAAAGGTTAGAGATATCCCAATAAATTAAGGAAGTCATAGCAATAATCCCTCTCTCTATAGCACTCTCTCTAGAGCAATCACCAAGCTCTAGGATTTGGTTCGTGGACGAAGAACTCGACTCTAGTAGCCGTTTTCGTACCTGCGAAAAAGATCAAGCGCGTTGGAGGCTCGTAACAACAAGGATCCTACGTCGGAAAATTCGGAGATTTCGTACGGTATGTTTTCGAACCCATTACGTGTTACGTGGTAGCACGACGATTGTTGCAATCGTTTCAACAGTTCCTAATGCACAAAAACCAGAAGATGTGATTAGGCCTAATATATATTTTATAGGTTACTCTTATATGGTCACAACTAAAGCTAGGAGGAGGATCCTTAAAGGTTTTCTCTTTTAACTACGAGATTTTAGAATCACAAGGTTATTCATGACTTTATGCCGAATCTATTAGTTACAGTTAACACCACAAAATAATCGTAATTGCACTATAGTAAAAAAATATCGATGAAGCCCGTGATACTAATTATCTTCAAAATTTTCTTCTACAAGGTATATATAAAAGTTCCAAATTAATTTACCTTAATTTTGAAAGATTTAGATCTCATCCTTAAGTACCTAATTTATCACCTTAATTATCTGTTTAAATAAATTCAACACTGTAATGATATATCTTACTAAAACACTTGGCCAAGTTTCATGATCGATAGATTAATTTAAGGGAATATGTACTCTCAATAGAGAACGCATAACTTCATGACGACGTATAATGTTTTCAATAATTATACTCATTGGAATATCAAAGCGGGGTGTGTGTGTGTGTGTGAATATAATTTTATCACTATCTCGTAAGTGCAGATTTTCACATACTATATCATGAAAATAATTTTATCAGATGAATAACAGAATAAATATAACTCGTATTCACATTGATACCATTCAATGCGTTTCACTAATGCACTAATACTGGTCTTGAAGTCGCAGTCAAGATCAACGATCTCACTAAGCACTACAACCCACTAGATGATTTCACTAAATTTATCTAAGGTTTTGAACATAGTCAATTCGTTATTTGTCTCACATGAGTTATATCTTTAGTATATAAGCAGCTTTATGCACATTAATCATTTTTAACCTATAATAGAGAGATAAAAGAATAACATGACCAATTAATTAATACTTGCGAAGCAAATATTTTATCTCTCTATTACATATAATAGAGAGATAAAAGAATAACATTAATCATATTACATATAATAGAGAGATAAAAGAATAACTTAACCAATTAAATAAGAAGATCTTAGGCAAACCCAAATATACCAACTGCGTCATCTACCTTTTCATATGTCAGGTACACTTGTCCATGCAAAGTAATTACAAGAAGTAGAAAACAGAAGGCTTAAGTTCACTGGAAATCTATTTGCATGCTACTTCTTTTGCATTACCAATCTTAATTATTGATTGAAAAGCCCATATTTTTTTCCCTTTCTGTGATAGGTACAACCTTTCTTCTTGGCAACCCTTTGCTATGTAATTCCAAAAGGGGATATAGTTCGACAAGATGATACTCTCGGTTGAGGGTTCTTCTAAAATATTTGCTTCGCAAGTATCCTGAGTATTTTGTCATTCAAAATATTAATTAGCGAGTGCCTTGAAATTTTGTCATGAAAATTATTTACCAGATGATTTCCTGCAAGAACCAATGGTGGTTATGATTCAACTAGATTAGATACGTGATCTTGGAGGGTTGTTTACACGTCAATCTTCTGCCAAAACATCCATGGAGAACCTTCTGTTGCTTTCACGCATTGCAATGTTGAAGCCATTGATATGAATCGAGATCCAGAGTGCACAACAGTGCACAACATTGCGTTCACGCCATCTTGCTAGTATGTGCCCCTAAAGCACATGTTAATTGAGAATCATTCAAGGAGGTATAATTACCTCTACTAACATAAATACTGTGACTCAAGTTACTAAAAATAGTTGCAAAGTTGACCTCAACAACATATAGCTAATAACTTTTAGAGGGTATTTGAGATTGATTAAATCTTGATCAAATCTGATTTAATCTAGATTAAATCAGGTTTGTAGTGCTTGGCAAAACAAATTAAGAGATTTAATCCATCTTAAAAAAGTTAAAAACTGATATAATCTGTACTCCTCAAAAGTGAGGATTATGAAATAATCACTTTTCATAATTAGGTTTGACATTTTAATTTACCATTTTATCCACATATTTTTCACAAAAAGACATCTCATGCCCCCTTAATTAATTAGATAGTTTCTGAAGGTTATCTCTCCTATTGCTAATCTTCTCCTACGGCTAACAAAGAGGGATACAGCCGTCCTCTTCAATTCCTCCACACCAATTTCTGTAAGTTCTTCTATCTTCTCATATTGTAATCTTTTCTTCTATTTTATTGTAATTATCATTCTTACCTGAATTGCATATTGTAAATCTACTTGTACTGTAATCTTTTATTCTATTTTAGCCATGTAGTATCTGAATTGCAGTAGCATGTGTAGTATCAGAAAGTAATTTTTGCCCCTATATATGCAAGATCAAAATGTGGCCGGATTTCTTTAAGCGCTGAATTTCTAATCCAAGTAAAGTTGTGTTAACTTTACTTGGATATTAGAAAACTGTTAATTGAGTGTCCTCTATGGTTATTTTGTCATAATAAAAGTGATTTAAATACTTTTTATCCAAATACTTTTTATATATTTAATCTAATTTACAATTACTTTTTCCAAATAGCAAACTGATTCTGATTAAATCAAATTTTGAAAACTGATTAACATTTAAGCAGAATCTACTTTTTTTAATCAATCCCAAATGGACTCTTAATCAAGTAACTATTGAAATGACGATTATAATCTCATTCCACGAAATGATCTTTCCTATACATGTCCTACCCAAGTCTACATTTATTGTTATTGTGGTATATATGTATTTTTCGCCAACAACATAATTTTGTTTAAGGCACCCCAAGAAAAATACACTTTAAGCTACGGAACTCGGCTATGTCACCTAAATACCATCGCCCAAATTTACAAAATAATACCCCCAACCCGTGTCATGCCCCCAAAATGAAAGCAGTGACAGCAATCAAAGTTTTTAAAATGAGTTAATATACAACTATATTACTAGTAATATTAGGTATAAACAGAGTAACTAAATATTTTAAAACAAAATATCTTGAAAATATAATAATAAAAGAGGATGCATTCTCTTAATAGTCTCCTATAAGAAGATAAGTTAAAAGGTAGCGGCAAAACAACTTTTACAAACCAAATCCAATCAAATTACCCACATCTGGCCGGTTAAAGTTCTCAAGATAAAATATCTGCATAAATCAACTACCTAAGAAAAGTCTCAAACTTCAAAGTTGTTAGAGCCTTTAGTCACTTCTTTCACCCGTGGAAGGCACAACGTAGAGTAAAAAAGTAAGCTCAAATAACATAATAGGGAACCAAAAATTACAGGATCTCAAAGTGGGGCTGATGGAACCGAATAACAGTATTCGATGATAATGAGCAAAAGATAATCTCATATCAAACATTGAAACAAACATCATTGAGCATTTGACCTTGTACATATATAATATGCATAAAATGTCAAAAAAAATATTCAATAACTATGTTAGTCATAAATACCCAAACATCGAATCAAATGTACAAACATCAAACATTGACTACCGATAACATGCTAGGTGTCCATCGATCGCCATCATATAAAAAAACATGTGTCTAAAGGAGCCTCTCAAATTGGAGAGGTGTTCCAACATAGTCAATTTTGGTCTTAGATTGACGAGCACTAAAATGCGATTTCAATAAAATTGAAATTACTTAACTAGGAGTTTGTTTGCTAAATCAATAAAAAATGGTCTAAGGCTCATGCCAAGAGTCACTAGTTATTCAAAGTCATATGACAGATGCACATATAATAAATAAATATCATGGCTATATATGGACATGGTCCAAGGCGAGTGAGTTTGCGGTTCCGTAAACGTATATTGCAATACCCAAAGATGATATGGCAAAAGAGCATGTACTAAAAGAAAAATGGCATTCTAAGCTCATACGCAGGATAAGATTCCAAGGACAATGACCGGATATGATAAGACTAGTATTTATCCCGTCCAAAGATACGGAGCAGAAAAAAATCAAAGAAGCATATAAGAGTAACAAGGCCATAGGAGATGAAAAGTTAGCAAGAATGTAAATGAAATCAAAGAAGCATTTCATCAATGAAGAGGAAGAAAACAGAACATACTAATCTGCTGGCAGAACTGAAAAAAAACAGGAGATACTAACCTGATGCTAAAACTGAAGATTATAGAAAAACTATATGCTAACACTGGCTGAAACCAAATGATGTGTAAGCATCACTTGGAAGATTTCTGAAACTGGAGTTCTGTCATAGAAAAATATAACAGTATTCGCAAGACTGGTAATAGTGTATTCAAAAGCTGCCGAACCGTATGAAATGAGCATCAAAGTAAAATGGTCGATAATGGCGACGGTAACATACAGATTTATAAACTAAAAACACGCTGGTTAGACACAAAGGTATCACACAATTGAACACTTAGGATTGAGTTAATTACACCTATATCCTTGAGATTTTGGTAAAATTACACGCTTATCCATAAGTTTGAAAATAGGTACTTATTTCCTTTGACCTAACAGAATATCCAAATAAAGTCAAAATGACCATATTGCCCATAAGTAGAACTGTAATTCCTGATCTTCACATCTTCTTCCCCCTGGCTCTTCAATTTCTGTTTCTTCCTCTTCAGAACCTTTCACCACGGCATCACCAGAACATTGCCAGCGTCGGTGTCAAAATTCCACTACCACCACTTAGCCTACACTGTCTCCAATCAGCCTACCACTACCTTCAATTGACCCACCGCCACCAGATGACCTACTGCTGACATCAACTCTAACCCAACACCAAAACCACAGCCATACGTACCCACCCACCCACACCACCATGGCTGGTCAAGCCATACAAACCACCACCATACACAAAAACAAACCATACACATACCAACACCCCCACAATATATAAACCACTGCCAGTCAACGGTGACGGGGCGGGGGGAGGTGTGCAGCGATAGGGAGGGGGAGGGTGGGTTCGATGATGGGGTGGGGGGTGCGACGTCGTGGAAGGAGGATGGTAGGTGCAGCGGCGAGGTGAGGGGATGGTGGGTGCAGCGACGGGGAGGGGGGAGGTTAAACAGACAGATAAGGGTTTTTTGGAAACCCTAATTATAAAATGAGGATTTTGAAGATTTTAAACCTTTATTTGAGAACTCTAAGTTTCAAGGACTAATGTTACAAACCCTAATTTTTTAAGCTAGTGTTTGAAAATCTAATTTGAAAATCCTTAATTTCAAGGACACTGATTTGAAAACCCTAAGTTGATATTAGGGTTTGAAACCCTAAGTTGAAAATTCAAAAACTTTTATAGTATATACAGTACATGAATAGTATTCTCATATCAAAACACGTATTGATGACAAAGAACACCTTTGGACGGATTCCTAACGACTGGACACAAGTGTTACATTTTTATTGTTTGTGGTCACGATTTGTTACCTTTTGAAATTTTGTGTTCTTGACTGTAATTTTATCCTAATCTTAGGAACATGAGTGTAATTAACCCCTTAGGATTTTATCAAACCAAAACCAATGGGAAGAAGTCAAGCCGAGGTACTGGTTACACAAGAACCATATATGCTAATATGGACATATTAGGAAAAGAAAACCTATGTTTTAAACCAAGGGCAAAAATTAAACAAATGCAAAATAAATAAATTATGAATGAACATGACTGACAAACCATAAGTTTACATATTCAAAAAGAATATTGATCCCAGTGATAAACAAGTTTTAAAATTGAAAAAGGAAACCCTTACCGTATCAAAATGTATTACTCAGCGAAGGCTAAATTCCAACACAGTTGTGATGTGATTGCCTCACGTAAAACCTAACGCCAAAAAGCGAAATCAGAAAAGAACAACTCTAGGACTTAATCAAACCTCCAAAAGGACCATAAATTTATGATTTACACAACCTATGGCGACAAAAACCCGATACATACCTGATTAGGAGATTGAACTTCCAGTCTGGTTTTGTGCCTTGGACGAATTGAAAAGGAACAAGCAAAAACAGCAAAAGCAGCACGTCATAATGACGGTATGGGCTACTACCGAAGAGAAAATGGTGTGATTTGAGAAAATCTAAAGCAAAAAATTACGCAAACACCCCCAAACTTAACGTACTTATTCAAAACAAATTAAAACTTTTCTAATATTACAAAAGTGGCACAATCTTTATTTATTTATGATGACGTAAGAACGATTCACTTTTTTTTGGGTGCTTGAAGAAAGGTGCATATATACTACATCTTTATCCCTCATACACGGTGTTTGCCACGAACATCTACCGTTAGAATATCAGAAAGATCTGAAGGTGGAGCCGTCAAGAGTCGGAGTCCGTAAGATCCATTCTTGCTTGATTGGGCCAATTTGTCAACACAAGCATTGGATTCTTGCCAAATGAATATCAATCCAGTCTCATTCCTTTTCAAGCAAGTTCTATATTCGGAGAATCAGGTTTCTGTCTGGATCCATGGATGAGTTGTTTGTAATCCTCTAAAGCATCGGATTCCAAAATCACTTTTTTGATAGCCTTACCCCAAGAAAGCTACAGTCCCTGGCATATGGCCCACAGTTCAGCCGCGCGGCTATTTGTGACCCTAATGTGCTGAATAAAACCAAATAGCCATTGGCCACAGTGATCACGCGCTAATCCAGCTACACCAGCTCGTCCTGGATTTCCTTCAGCAACTTCGTCAATGTTAACTTTTATCCAATCAATATTTGAGGTGACCAATGACATACTAGTGGTTGAGATAGTGCAGTAATTGTGGTCTGAGTTATGAACATACTTTCCTCCTTAACTTTGGATAAAATGATTTGTGCAAGATTGTCCGGTAACACACCAGCTTGCTCATGTACAACTTTATTCCTCCAATACCACAACGAATACGCAACCTCAGCAAAAATGAAACTCCACTCGTCCCAAGCATATATCAAGATATCCTTATTTTTCAAGTTCCAATCAATCCACGCACTTATGTTTTGCGAAAAAATATAGGCCAGAAGCATGGTTTGACAAAAAATTTCCATACCTTTTTAGCATGTGTGCAGTCTCGAAGAGCGTGGATCACAAATTCAGTAGCGGTGTGGCATACTGGACAGAGATCATCATCATCTATGTAACGGCGTACCTTTAACTCGTTTGTCATCAATCTGTTGTGGCGAACCAACCATATGAAGTGCTTGGAGAGTGGATGTCCTTTGGTAGCCCATAACCGTTTCCAACCTCTGCATTGAGCTTCATCTTCCACCTCTTGAAATGTTTGGTAAGCTGATTTAGCTGTGAAGTGACCATCTTTGGTACATTGCCAGATAAATTTATCGTTGTTTCCTTCATCAGGATGGAGCACCACTGGCTGAAGTTTTTATATAATTATTGGAGATACGAAGTTGCTCAAGAGCGGCCATTTCCAGCATAGATTTGTAGAATCCCATAACTCGTGAACCCTCTGCTCCTCTTGCGTGCTTGAAAGTGGCGCAATTACCAATTCAGCAAGAGGTTGTGTTACTAGCCACTTATCCTTCCAAAAATATGTGTTCTGACCATTGCCAATTCTTCTCTTGATTCCTTGTTTCAAAATGTCTTTGCCGTGAGAAATACTTCTCCATACATAAGATGAATTTGAACGTGCAGGACTCTAGAGATGGTCATGTATTTGCTGACTAATACTCTGACCCATAAGGATGACTTTCGCTACAAGAAAAAAGGTTTTTAGCGACGGGATAATCTGTCGCTAAAAGTTCAAAATTTGATGCTAATAGTTTTTGCGACGGATTTGCCATCGCTAAAAGTCCATCGTGTAAAAGCCCGTAACTAAAAATTTGGTGACGGAATTTTCAAATCCGTCGTCTAATATTGTATTTTTAGCAACGGAGTTATTTACTAATTAGCGACGGAATATCCGTCGCTAATTATGTTTTACGTATTTTAATTTATTTTCTATTTTGTAAAACTAGCGACGGAATATCCGTCGCTAATTATTTTTAGAGACGGAACATTCCGTCGCTAAATAAGCCTTTTGGCGACGGAATATGCCATCGCTAAAAAGCTGATAGTAGGACACTTTTAGCGACATAATTAATCCGTCGCCAAAAGTCAATTTTTTTTAATTTTTCTATTACCCAAACCTGTAATAAATATTTCAATTCTCAACAACAACGCACAATAATCAATACACAAATAAATATATATAATCAATCATAAAAAATATTTATTATAAAAAACACTTATGATGAACAAGTTGGGAACATGATACAGCTGGTCAGAGGAGGGGATAAGAGTACAAGCCGAGCGCGGGGGAGGGGGGGATAAGCTGTGGTCGGGCACGAGAAGGGGCTCATCAGGGGTTGCAGAGTCCCAGATCTGGATCTTGCTGATCCGGGGCTGGCTCGGCATGTCCAGCAGGGGTACCCTGCCGATCATGCTCCCTGATCATCCTCAACACCACCGTAGCAATGCGCTGGATCTCCTCCTCGCCCAACGAATACTGAGGAGCTGGTGTCTATGGAGGGGCAGCGGGGTGTGAGGACACTCCTATCACGGCACAAGCAGTCATGCTAGGCGGGCCACGGATGCGGCCTTTCGGCTGATTGACGACCTCTGGCATATCCAGCCATCGCTTCAACGCCCCAGTACTCGCACCAGTACTAATGGACGCTGATGGCTGTCTGAACTGCTGCTCGGACCCCTTAAGCTGTTCATACGAGGCCTGTAAATATAATGATTTAAAGATATGTTAGGGCATTAATTAACGCAATAGACATTGAGGATAGAAAGACAAAAAATTAACAACTTAAACAAATTGACTCACATCGATCTGCCGGGCAATATCCGAAATAAAGTCCCCAGCCCGGTGCTCCTCGTCCTTCTTCCACACGTGCGTCTGATTATACGTCAAAGCTACGATCTCATCCTCCTCCAGATTTGGGCTCTGGACCGCATTCATGTGTCGGATGATGTCGTGTGGCACCGACCCCCCCATGTGCATCGGATCTTTGTTCTGTCTGTTCACGGCCCCGCTCTTACTCTTGTTGTCCCAGCCTGGATCTGTAGCCCACCGATCTATCATCTCCCCCCATACAGTCGGAGATATCCAATATGGAGGATATGTCTTCATCTCCGTCATTAGGGCACCCTCAGGTAGCATCTTCTTCGCCCGGTCCCATGCATCGTGGAACCATCAATGGTAATTCTTGCCGATAAAAGCAAAGAAGGCCTTCCGCCGCAGTGCCAGCTGATCAGACGAGTCAAACGCGAACCCCTCCTGTAAGGCATTCAATAACACAAATTAACTATAGAAAATAAACTCTAATTAAACAAATATTATTACAGAAAAAAATACTTTACTGTACCAGCCACTCCTCCCATAGGGACTCCCTCGCAGCGCCATCCCAGTCCTTTCAGTACAGGCGTGGCTCGAAGAATCAGCCTTTCACAAGAAACCCGATCTTCGTCCTTGCCTGATTCTCCAGGATCCTGACAAAGAAGTAAATAAATAAACTAATATAGTTCAAATATAAATGGGAGCTGATCCGTTGACAGTGCTAGAAAAATGGGGTATTTTGCAAGCGCGATCTGACCGTCCATCCTGAAAGATAGACGGCCCAGATCGCGCCCTTTTAGAATACTGTCAGTCGTCCGTGACACTATGTCTCGGACGGACTTTTTTACCTTTTTGCCCCTCCGCCCCGTCCGCAACACTGTTTCCCGGACAGCATTCAAGTTTTACGTTTTTTTAAAGTACGCCCGCTATATTATGTAGCGGACTATTTTTTTGACAAAAATACCCTCTAGCTTCCGTCCGCTACATTATGTAGCGGACTTCTCCTTTTCCTCATTTAATGTTCTAACATTTTTCCTTTCTTTCTCCTCTTTCTCTCCTTTCTCTAATTAACTCTTTGACTCTTTCTCTCATCCATGCCAGAAACCGAAGGGAAGAGGAAGCCTCTTGGCGCGCGAAGAACCCCTTGTGTGAAGAAGCTGCCGTTAGGAGGAGTAGCAGCGGCTGTTGGACCTCGCGGTTGATCAGGAGAATCATCGTTGGCGGCGGCGGTGGTATTGATAGTCATGCTTCGGAGTTGTCGCCGGCGGGGTAGGAGAGAGCAGTAAAGCTCAGCTAATAGCACCAGGACCAAGCCTAACACCATCTCATCCACCTAGAACAATGACCGCAGGATGGACACCATCTCGTCCACCTAGAACAGCTCGACAGAGGAAGGAAGCAATCCACCTGCTGTGCCAACCCCATTTTGGGTGGTAAAACTGAGACCCAATTGAAATTTTGAGAATTTTGAGACTTAATTCTTCATCTGCTCTCTACCTCTCTCTGTTTAGATTAGTTATTTATCTTGCATAAAGATTTAGGATGGTGGAGGTTTGAATGGTGGTGGTTCGGGGAGGCAGAGGTTCAGTGGTGGTGGCGATGGGTTCAGTGGCGATGGCCAAATGGTGGTGGTTGTGGGTTCATTTGAGTTTAATTTTTGTTGTGGTTGTGGGCTCATATGATTTTCTGGTTTTCTTGTAAGGAATTTTTGGTGATGCAGCTTCCTTCTTTAATTCCTACGGAGGCTTTTACAGGTTCATCACTTCAAAGGGTTGTTGTTTGGCCAAGAAACAAGTAGAAAGATGCAAAAAAGATTCTTCAGTGCTTATCATCACTTGACCAAAAAAGAGCCCAATAAAGAGCCCCAGTCCAATTCACAAAAAATCAACAACGCATTGCCCAAAACAAAAACAAAAATACAGGAAGAAATACAAGATCGGCAACAAATATAGTACGGCTTGTTGCTTATGGACTTGAAGGGGTTCTGTCCGACGGAGCTGCAGGTGGCCGGACACACTCTTTTTCTTTATTTTGTGTGTGAAGTGAAGCAAGATAAACATGAAAGAGAGAGAGAGGGGGGAGGATGAGAGAGAAAATAAAAAGTGGTGAGAGAAAGAGAAAGGAGAGAGAATATTCATGAGAAAGAGAAAGAGACATGAGCATTAATGAGGGAAGATAGAGATAAATAGAAACATGGCAGACAAATAACGTGAGAAAGGGGAAAAAAGCACTGCCTACTTTTCCGCTACATAATGTAGTAGACGAGAGCTGAAGGGTATAGCGGATGCCTGACAGGTGTCAGCCTAGGTGACGTTCGCTACATTGTATAGCAGATGCCTTTTTGCTGTCGCGTGTCAGGACTTGAATGCTATCCGGGATACAGTGTAACGGACGGGGCGGAGGGGCAAAAAGGTAAAAAAGTCCGTTCGCGACACTATGTCGTGGACGACAGACAGTATTCGAAAAGGGCGCGATCTGCGCCGTCCATCTTTCAGGATGGACGGTCAGAAATACCTCATTTTGCTAGCGCTCTCAACAGATCAGCTCCCAATATAAATTAACACCCCAAAAATTTAAATATAAGGCATGATGTGATTTTTTTTTACTTACAGGCCCTCTTGGGTGAGCGTAACTCTCTGTTTACGTTGGGGGTCGATGCGTACCCCGCGTGTTGGGCCACAGCCTCATCGAGATCCTACAAAACATAGACATTAATACAGTTCAAATTTACTTTAAATATAAGGGTAGCAAAAATATACTAAACACCGTTATCAACTATACCTGAGGTAGAACCCACGGAAGAAGGAGAATCACCGCGCGTGTGGGATGAATCTGCGTCGGGCTGGGGCGACGACTGGGGCTGGAGCTGGGGCCCTATTTGCTGTATGCGAGCACTCTGTGTCTCGTCATCAGTGGTTAATGATGAGGTGGGACCCACCGGGGAGGAAGCAGCTCGGCGTCCAGCTCGGCCACGAATAGCCCGTATCCTCTCCATATCTGACTTCATATAGATAAAGCCAAAATATGATATTTTTAAATGCCGGACGCCGTGTCCATCACCCTTTGAAGAGGTGTCCACAAGTATAAAGCCAAAATATGACATTTTTCAATGTCGGTGTCGATCGAACAGGGTGTCCGTGACCTACCGACACCTCATCGACACATCCGAAAATGTGTCGGACACCTCCGAAAAGGTGTCGGATATCTCCGGACACGTGTCCGACACCTACCGACACGTGACATGTGTCAGACACCTCCAGACATGTCCGAAGTCAATGATTTATTTTTAAATGCCGGACACCGTATCCGTTACCCCTTGAAGAGGTGTACGTCACCCTTTGAAGAGGTGTCCACAAGTATAAAGCCAAAATGTGACATTTTTCGGTGTCGGTGTCGATCGAACGGGGTGTCCGTGACCAACTGACACCTCGACACCTCATCGAGACATCTAGACACGTGTCAGACACCTCTGAACATGTGTTTGACACCTCTCAGTGGTGTTTGAAGACATTGATTTATTTTTTAATTGCCGGACACCGTATCGGACACCTATTGAAGAGGTGCCGGACACCCATTGAAGAGGAGTCCACAAGTATAAAGCTAAAATATGTTGTTTTGGTCTAGGCGTCGATCGGACGCGATGTCCGTGTCTGTGCTACCTAACGGGGATCTCAATCCAATTAGGTCCCATCCTCCATCAACAATCTCAATTCTCAATTCTCAAGTGCTCAATGCAATAAAAATTAATAAAAATTACACATTCAATCCAATTGGGTCCCATCCTCCGTCAACAATCTCAATTCTCAATTCTCAAATGTTCAATGCAATAAAAATCACACATTCAATCTAATTGGGTCTTATCCTCTGTCAACAATCTCAATATCTCAAATGCTCAATGCGAAATTAACAATATAAAATTATCAATTAACAACTTAAAATCATCAATTAATAATCTCAATTACTTCAAATGCACAGCTAATAACCTAAAATCATCAATTAACAACCTAAAATCATCGATCAATAATCACAATTCTCAAATGCACAATTAACAACCTAAAATTATCAAACAAATGATCAAAGTTCAAATGGGAAAAATTGTTCAAAATGCACATATCCGATGCGCTTGAATTATTTCAATTTGGTGTTCGATTCGATTAAGGCAATTAATTTAAGGTTCAATTAGGGGTTCAGTTACTTCAATTTAGGATTCAATTAGGGGGTTCTATTAGTTCAATTTAGGTTCGGTTGAATTGGGGCATTCAATTTAGAGTTCAATTAGTGGTTCAATTAGTTTAATTTAGGGTTCGATTCGAGTAGGCCATTCAATTTAGGGTTTAATTAGGGTTCAGTTACATCAATTTAGGGTTCAATTATGGTTCAATTACTTCAATTTAGTGATCGGTTGAATTTGGACATTTAATTTAGGGTTCAATTAGTTTAAATTAGGGTTCGATTTGATTAAAGCATTCAATTTAGGGTTCAATTTAGGCTTCAATTAAGAGTTCAATTAGTTTAATTTAGGGTTTGATTCGATTAGGCCATTCAATTTAGGGTTTAATTACATCAATTTAGGATTCAATTACATCAATTTAGGGTTCAATTCTGGTTGAACTACTACAATTAATGCTCGTTTGAATTGGGACATTCAATTTAGGGTTCAATTAGGGGGTTAAATAAGTTCAATTTAGGATTCGGTTAGATTATGGCATTCAATTTATGGTTCAATTAGTTTAATTTAGGGTTCGATTTGATTAAGGCATTCAATTTAGGGTTCAATTAGGGGGTTCTATTAGTTCAATTTAGGGTTCGGTTGAATTGAGACATTCAATTTAGGGATCAATTAGGGGGTTCAATTAGTTCAATTTATGGTTCGATTGGATTAGGGCTAATTAATATTAATTAGATCTTATTAGTGTTAATTAGGGTTTAGTTAAGGTTTATCAGGATTAATCACAATTAACCCTAATTAGGTTAACTAGGGTTTAGTTAGGGTTTATTGGATTTAATTAGTTAGGGTTTAATTAGGGTAGTTAGGCCAGTTAGGGCTAATTTAGTTCTTTAGGGTTAATTGAGTTTTTAAACTTTAATTAGGGTTTAATTAAGAGTTATCTAGGGTCAATTAGGATTAGTTCAAGTTTAGTTAATGTTAATTAAAGTTACAACATGCAACAATGTACAATTAGAGTAAAATTACAATATACATTACAACAAATTAACTCTAATTAAAGAAAATTAGGGTAAAATAAAATTCAAACTCAAACTTACATGCATAAATTCAAACTCAAAATAATTAACCACATTATATTGAATTCAAACTCACATGCCCATTAAACCACATACATTAAAAAACAATTAGGGTAAGATGGACATACCGACGACGGTGGTGGTGCAGCGGTGGTAGTGGTGTGGCAGTGGAGGGGCACGGCGTCGTGGGGGCTGTCATCGGCGGGACAGAGCGGGTGGGGGGAAAGTGTCACCAAAGGGGGGATCACTGGGGGAAGAAACGGCCGGTGAGTGAGAGAGAGAGAGAAAAGAAAGGAAAGTAGATATTTATATCAGGACTTTTAGCGACAGAAAAAATTCCGTCGCAAAAGTGTAGATTTAGCGACGGAATGTTTACCGACAGAAACAATCCCTCGCTAAAAAATTTCTACTAAATTTTAAAAAGGTGGCAGAAAATAAGAAAATTTTAAAAATATTTTAGCCACGGGAAATCAGTCGCTAAAATCTCGTCGATAAAAATCCGTCGGTAAAGATTTTTACCGATGGTTTTGAACCGTAGGTAAAAGTTTTTAGCGACTGACTTTTACCAACGGTATTGACCGTTGCTGAAACAACTTTTAACGACGGAGAACGATCTGTCTCTAAAAATCTGTCGCTAAATAACCTTTTTTCTTGTAGTGTCTGATTTAGTATTCTCCAACCCATTTTGGTTATCAAGACTTTGTTAACCTCTGACATCTTCCTTAGGCCTAGCCCCTCCTGCACTCTTACTTTGGCAAATAGAATCCCACTTTAGAAGATGTAGCTTTTTTTGTAATTTGTAGATCCTCCCTAGAGAAATCTTTTATTGCATCTATCAATGGCATGGCAGATTTCCTCAGGAATTTTGGTAGATTGCATAACATATGTAAGAACCGTGGATGTGATGGACTTGATAAGAGTTACCCTGCCCGCTAGAGAGAGACATGCTTGCCCATAAAAGAGAGACATGTTGCCTTCCAGTTAGAAAGTCATTTTTGCACTTTCTCTAGTACAAAATTATTGGTGTTTTTGCCAACTCTCTCATCTAATAGGGGGATTACTAAATACCGTCCCAGATTACCGGTCAAAGGAATTTGACAAGTAGCGCTGATGGCTCTCGCAGTTTTTCTTGGAATGTTAGGAGAAATATAGATCTTGGACTTGTGGGGTTCACCTTTTGGCCCGAGATTGCACAAAATTTCTCTAATACTTCTTGCAAAACTACAGCTTGTTGTGTTGATGCTTCAGTAAAAAATAATAAATCATCAGCAAAAAATGTGTGAGATATTCGGACCCTCTCTAGCAGGCTTGACAGGTTTCCAGATTTTTTGGTCGACGCTTTCATTGATCATGTGCGTGAGATGTTCCTTACAAAAGACAAAGAGGTAAGGAGAAATAGGGTCTCCCTGTTGAATACCTCTAGAAGGAGTGAAACACTTTGTATGCTCACCATTCCATAAAATTGAAAACTCGGTGGGTGTGACAGTCCATGATCAAAGATATCCATGTCGCAGGTAACCCCATGTTAAACAGTGTGTCCTGTAGAAAATGCCAATTTACTCGATCATAAGCTTTTTCCAAGTCTACTTTGATTACCATACCCCTGTCTTGCCTTTAAAGCGTCGGATTGTATGAATCATTTCTTGGACCACAATAATGTTGTCACTAGCTTGTCGCTCAGGAATAAAGCTACATTGCGTAGGTTCTATGGTGAGGAAAGGTCGTAGTCTTCGTACCAAAACCTTGGTGATGATTTTCATGACAACATTGCATAGAGAAATAGGCCAAAAATGTGAAAAAGTCTCCGGATTGTCCTCCTTCGGTATAAGGCAGACGAGCGTGTCATTTACTCCCTCTGGTAAGGATCATTTGTCCATTGCATATTGCACAGTATCTAAAAGCGAAGGTCCAACTATATCCCAATACCTTTGAAAGAATATAGGCCTGAAGCCATCGGGACCAGGTGATTTATACGACTTCATGCTAAAAGTAACCTCCTTAACCTCAATTAAAGTGACAGGGGTTACTAAGGAATTCATTTCTTGTTAAGATATGCAGGGAAACAAGGGTCTAATATCAAACCCATTATTAGTGTCATGGGTGTCTGAGTAAAGAGTTCTGAAGTGTTGCACATCTAATTCCTTTAGTCTTAATAGATCCCTACACCATCCGCCCTCTGAATCCTTAAGATAAGTGATGCGATTCTTCCTCCACCTAATTACTATTGACATATGAAAGTAGGTCGTGTTCCTATCACCAAAGTTTAACCAGCTTGATCGAGACTTATGGAACCAGAATATTTTCTCCTGTAGCCGCGTATGGTTGTACGCCCACACTAGTCTCTTTTCCAGATTCTGTAGGAAGACTGAGCGTTTTGTACCAAGATATCTTTGTAAACCAGCTATACGCACAAGGGGTATCTTTTTATTTCGAAAGATATTGCCAAAGACATGAAAATTCCAGCTCTTGACAGATTCCACAAAACGGCAGATTGTACCTTGCACATGTAGTTGTTCATAGATCCAATTGTCTTTGACTAGACGGTTAAAATCAGGATGGGTCAACCATGCCTCTTCAAATCGAAACGGTCTTAAAGAATGGGCAGGAGAGGCTTCAATTTTGTGTTGATTAGAATAGGGCAGTGGTCAGAGTGTGTCCGCGGCAGATGTCTGATAAAAGTTTAACAACGATTCACTAAAACAAATGGAATATTACAATAAACAAGTTTAACAACGGAACCTGTGATGGACTGTTGGCAACATAATGGTTTCCGTCCCTACAAGTGTTTTGGAATTTTTTTTGGATTTTATCTGACTAAGATTTTCAGTAATCTATATTACCTGCTTATGCTAATTCACTACTACTTGATATATTTTGTATATGATTGCTCAACCGAAATTAGTGTTTTGTGGCCGTCACTAATAGTTCATATTTGCTTATATAGCATTGACCATGAAAAAGCAGGGACATTAGTAAGTAGTATGTTAAACCTAGTATTAGAGGACCTTAGTGTGTGGTTGAACGAGTTTTAACAGAGCAGATTTGGAAAAGGTTCCTCATGTGTTGAATTGACGTTTGATATTTAAGAATAACTAATTAATTATGTTAATGATAAGTCTCTCTTTGTTACATATTTTGTGGAAGGATCATATGTTTGTGAACTTGGCTAAGAGGGCTTTCTTCAAGCACATTGCACAGAATTATCACAAGTGTTTGTGTGTAGTAAGGGCAGTGGCGGAACTACGTGGTAACGAGGGGGGGCTGAAGCACCCCCTGAACTTTTGGAAAAAAAATAATTTTGGGAACTGCACAGAGACCCCATTCCCGAGACCCCCACACCAGTCGACAGTCACCTCTCTCTCTCTCTCTGTCCCCCCTTCTCCCTCCCTTTCCCCGTGACCGTGAGGACGTGACCGCCGGTGGGGACTGAGCTCAGGCCGTGATGGTTAACGACTTGACGACGGCCACCGACTCACCACGATGACCTGTCGAGTGACGAAGACAACCTGTCGTCCATCGACCTCATCGAGCAGTGAGCACCGTCACACCGGCCACCGACTCACCGTGACACCATGAAGCCACCAGATCTGGAACTCCACGACGAGGTGACGACTGTGACTCACTCTGTCAGTTGGAACTCCAACCAGATCTGACGCTGACCGCGACTGACTTTGATATGGCTCTTTCTCTTTATCGAAATAACAGCTTTGGTACAAAGATGAAGGAAGGCTCAGGCGACGAGATCTAGAGCTGACACCGACCGACGGGGACGGCCAGTGAGGCTCTTCTACTGACTGTGGTCTGTAACGTTCGACTCATGTCTTTCTTGTTGTTGGTCTCTTTTGATAAATCTCCTCGCTCTTTCCCCTCTCTCTTATATATAAGGCCTCAGTTTGCTTTGTCACCTTTCTCTTTATCCCCATATCTCAGAACTCAGAAGAATTTTGAAAGATGAACAAAGGGCCACTAGGCTGCTACTCCAATTGCCACCGGCTGTTACTCCATCGCCGTCGGCGCCGACTCCTGGTCTCACAGCTTCCGACTGCTGCTACTCTTACTGCCGACCTCGCTCCGTGACTGTGAGGTAATATGTTAATTGCAGTTTAATTTTTGTTTGATGTGTTAATATGTTAATTTTAGTTTAATTTCAGTGATTATATATGTTAATTTTAGTTTAATTTTAGTAATTATATAAATGTTTAGAATATATGTTTGGTTAATTTAATTTTAGTTAATTTCAGTTTGATTTCATTGATTATATAGATATTTAAAATAACTTTTTTTTAATTTTAATCTTTTTTTATTAATAATTTTTTTTGGGTGAATTCGATATAATTTTTGCACCCCTTGAAAAAAATTCCTGGTTCCGCCCCCGAGTAAGGGAACGTGCACAGCTTATGTATGGCATGATGGAGTTAATTTGGATTAGCCCCTGCTATTTGGACACCGATGGTGAATAAGTGGAAACTTGGTGAATGGCTGGTCAAATTTGTTCAAGGCAAGAGGACAAGCAATGCCTCCGATGCCTCTCATACGGGTGCTTTTGTGCCAGAACATGTCCTCGAGGATATGAAGCATTTGAAATAATGACATAGTGGAGGAGGGTGACTAAGCTGAAGTCCCTTGTTGTTCCCAACCGAGCCTAGACGGCAACTAAGCTGTCTACTATCCCCTTGTGGCAGCCAGAACCGACATAATTCAAACTATTGAATATGTTGGATATTTGTTCTTCAAGCTCAGTAAAAGTCAAGTTTTGTAGTTTATTTCTTTTCTTTTCAACACTTCTTCTTCTCCTTTTTCTTCATGACTTGAGCAACGTCAAGATTTAAAGCATCATAGTCTCTCCACCATCAAGATTTTGGTTCATGCGAGAGAGAAACCTTTCATGTTGAGTCTTATTTGTAAAGCAATACTTGAACATATGCACATAGAAAGAGACTTTATAAGGAATACAGGTTAAATCACTTGGGCTCAAATGGATATCAAGTTGAAAAATCAAGCGTACATAAACATCATAGTATTGGTGGTCAAACTGACCTCGAATATTTGGTAATGCTTGTTTTTATGAAGACACGTGCAAAACTTTCTCTCTTTTGAGGCTTTTTTTATTATTCTTTTTGTACCCTATGCTTGGCTACACCAACCTTTTCAAGGTTTTTAGTCTATCAGGTCTTTTCTAGAGAAGCAGGTCATGGTATGAGAGATTGTCTAACATTTAATAACAAGAGAAAATATAGGCATCACAAGTGACATCTCATTAACTTGGTGAACAAGGTAGTGTCGGAAAGGCTTGTATATAATGAATGACAGTATGATTACCTAAGAAAGGAAGTCATGGCCTCTCCTTATACCCTTTTGGATTTTCAATTGAATACATAAATTCACAACCAAAATTTCCCATGAAATTTATGAATTCAATTTTCAAAAAATGAAAATTGGATTTTAAGTTTGGAAAGAAAGCGAATATCGACCCTAAGAGTGAAAACGAAGTCTCAAGGAGATAGATCACTACACCTCAGTTCGGAATCATCTCTTTATTCACTCTTAAATTGATTGGTCAACTGAAAAATCAATGTTTGTATTGCTCTCAACTTGTTAAGGATGGACACCTAGACTTATTAGAAAAAATAGCACAACACAATATATTTTAGTTGACTTATTACTCCCTAAGGAAAACTTTTAATAGCAAATTGATTTGTTGACTTTCTAAATTTTGATCTTTTGAGTTTTGATTGCCTTAAGAAATAACGGGAATGGAAAGATGACTCAAACGAACAAAAACATAGCGCCTAATAAGAGAACTTAATTAGAGCACATGATTGGTAAAGGGATACTCCTTCCATCCTATATAATTTCATAAACTTTTCTTCCTACGCCGTCCTAAAAAATTTGCTCATTTTCAAATTAAGAAAAATTCAATAAGTACTTTTACATATTTATTCTTTTTATAATTTTTTATTCCATTTCTCTCTTCACATATAATTCTCCATCAACTCATTTTCACTCTCCTGTCCCAATTAATGACATTTTTTTATCCATTTCTCCCTTTATATTTAACACTCCATTAATTCATTTTCTCTTTCCTGACTCACTTTGTTCTTCTCTTCTCTTCTCTTTAAAGGGCAAATGAAAAACACGCAATATCAATTAAATTCATAATTCGGGTAAAGAAAAGAGTTAATCAAAATTATGTGAAACGAAAGGAGTAACATACATCACACCATATTATAAGAACCACGACGAAAGGAATAAACATCGTACTAGAGGATAGTACTGTCGGTATAGTTTCTAAGTGTATTAGATGGTAGACCAGTAAGTTGGCTATGAGATTATTCCAATCAAGTCTAATGCCAAGACACCTTTATGGCGGCCAACAAGATTGTCTGTCTACATAAAAATGTATGCATCGTGTACAGGAGTACTCTAAGAAATGATGTGTTTGGAGGAGTGTAGGTTATAATTCGCTTCGGTTTAAAGTGTCTTTCTGGGCTCAATTTCTCACAATATACGTCTCTCTGTGACTCTGTCAGTCGACATGATTGTCGTTAATAAGCTTGTAAATTATTTTATACACCAGGTGTTAGGAAGCCCTTTGGTTCGATTGCCACAGAGGTGAGAGCATAGTCAAATACGCCTTGCTTTTTTAGAAAGCCAAGGGTTTTAACCATTATCCTAAAATTATGTGGGGGTGCAAAGCCAAGGGTTTTAACCATTATCCTAAAATTATGTGGGGGGTGCGTAAAAACATCGTGCATGAGTAATGTCTTTCAAACTTTAGTCATTTGGTATAAGATAGACGAAACATGTAAACATAGCGACGAATCAGTAGAATAATGAGCTACCAACATAAAATGTATGATTATAAAAAAAATAACACATAAAAATTAGGCATGAGCATAAAGTAAGCATGATAAATTGGAAAACTAACATGAGTCTAATTTTCTACATCCCTAGCAGAATCGCCATGTGACGACTTACCTTTTTGGGGTGAAAAATCTGTTGCCTTTCACTTATGAAAGAGTAGTCACCTAATTTTCATAAAGTCGGAAAAAACTAAAAAAAATACCTAAGTTAACTCTATGAATACAACTAGCTAATCTGGAATCCGAAAAGCTTAAAATTGATCATGGCCGGATTAAGTTATGTGAAAGGGAGGTATTGGGCCCATCACACCCTAACTCATATTGCCAAGTTAGTTCATTATCTTGCTTCCAAGAAAACGAAAAAAAGCTCATAAGTTACATTTGGCAAGATAACATAGTTTGACTAATAAATGGGAATCATACGACAATACATGATACTAGATTCAAATCCTAAATCCGAGCCCAGATTGCCTACGTATCCATTGGACAATATAAATCAAATCCAATGTAGTTGAACTAACGCTTGGAGCTTGTGGCTGGATTTGATATCAGAGAACTCCTTCGAGTGTTTGATTACAAAACTATATCTCCAACCAAACCTAACTAGTGAAAAAGATAGTATTTGAGATGTTAAACAATATTTGGGAAGTCAATGTCTGGGGAAAAAAAAAAGAGTTCCATGATACCAAGAAGTGGACACAATAGCAAAATCAGGGGATGGGCGTTTGACAATCATTCAATTATTACGGCAAGATAATTATATAACTGCATATATAACGTTTCAATATCAATATTGAATAGGTAAATGCTTAGAGTGTGAACTACTATCATCGATATATCAATTCAATCGCATAGAAACTAGAGGAACAATAATCAATAGTAAACTCCAGAGCATGTAGTCTACATTGTACAATATTACCTTTAGAAAAAGCATTAGGTTGCCTTGTTTATAAATCTTGATTGTTTGACTTCGAATGAATCTTCACAAGATTGATCTTTAACTTGTGAGGAAAAGTTGATTGCTTCGCACCTTAATCGCCCGTTCAAGGATGTGAAATTGGTTTGTGGTGGTTTGAATAACTAAAGTTTATGATGAAAGATAGAGTTTCTGGGTTTGAAGCAATTTTGAGAGAAAATCAACGTGGTGCATGGTAATTTCTCCTTAAGAATGAGCCTAAGTCCTTAATTTATAGCCTTGCAATCCTTCGAGGCTAAAACAACCAATTTTGGAAGCAAATTAAACCTAAACCTCTTAAAATAATCAATAACAAGGATCTTAGGAGTGTTGGAAGGTTTACCAGCCAAAAGATCAGTAGCTACTTTTTTAGGGTGCTTGTACCGCCCCGTACACTAGATGTAGTGAGTGTTGGAATCAATGCACATATAAGGCACCTCTAAAAGCTTGTCTCCCTATCATTTGAGTTCCACTTAGGCCTAATTTATATCGATGGATATTTGGAAGTTTAGTTTTAGATAGAATTACTCAAAATATTAAGTATAGCTTGAGATATATAGTTTACACTAAAGGTGTGTCAGCTTTGAAACAAGTTCGGTAACCCCTAATTATCCCATTTAATGTTCAACAAAGTTAGACTCATGATATATACGTGGAAAGTTAACTTAAAGATATTTTGAATGATATTAAGAACATAAATTAGTTTGTAAAGAGAGAAAATTATAATTCATCAAAGTAGAATGTTGTGTACGTGCGCATAAAATTGACTCCTACCAAGCACAGAAATGCAAGAAAAGAGAAATTCATGATTTTAAACCCATGTAAACATACTACAACAAGCCATAAACATAACAAAGCATGATACTGGTGATGAAGTGATTATACCTGCAACATAACACTAAGATGGACGCGTCATGCAAAAATGGGGTCTCTACATGAACTTTTACCGTGCTAAAGCTCCATGCCCATGGCCATGGATCGGTGACCTTCACATATGATTATTGGGATCTAAGTTACTGAGGGGTGGTTCCTACAAAAATACAGAGATGGGCTTAATCATTGCCACATTGTCGCCGTTCAATCATAGATATGAAGACTTACCACTGAAGCTCGTATTCCCACCACCTACCACTCACACAACTGCATGTCAGTATCAATGGAACTCTCAAGAACAACGAGCAAAAAGGAATATACAACTCCATATCTGAATGATAGAGCTAAGCCAGAGCTAGTTGCCGCCCCACGTGTGCTTACGTAAAATGCAACGCTGGCCTAATAAAATACTTGAAAGGGATGAAACGTTGGTAGTGTAATCGGAAGAAACACTGTTGCAAGTTGTTAGTTCAAGATAAGGATGTTATCTAATAGCTTTATTTAGGAGATAGTGAACTGTAGTTAACTTCGTTTATAATTCTCTCCCTCTATTTTTCATCCTATTTTCACCTCTTCTTCTCTAACATTTCTTTCAGGTTCAATCTCCTAACCCACTTGCAAGAATGATGATCATCATCCACCTCCTCATACCCTGACAAATACGGCTCCATTAAATGTAACAAGATTGGTTAGGCAGTTCTAATAATTCCATTCACTCCTCTATAGCAACAGAGACTCAAGACACCGTGGATACGGACTCATCTCCTTCATCAAGAACCACACACAGTCCACTCTCTTCTTCACCAACAACCCATAATCAATCTCCATATCCAAGTCTTTACAAAGAACCCTCACCACCGGCACAACACCTCTATCAGTACTACCTCCTATACCCGAGGGCTTCCCCACCCGTAGAGGACTCCTCCTTCAACTAAATAAAGATCTTGTGGCTGAATGATTGAGAAATTCAAGAGTATTGATCGGTTATATCTGCAATGAAAATATATTTAGGGGATCACAAATGTAATGGATAATATTCGAGTTCGGGTAGAAAAACTTCTAAAGATTTTCTTGTTTCAATTCCACTTCGAATATGAAGCCCAACTGCTACTACATCGATCCTGGACTCCTCATCTGATTTATGCATCTAGTTCCTTCACCTCGACAGATCCTTGGGCCCGTATTTCAAACATACCCAGTGATTGTATACCCACTTCAAATATGGAGCCCAACTGCTACTACATCGATCCTGGACCCCTCATCTGATTTATGCATCCAGCTCCTTCACCTTGACAGATCTTTGTGCCCGTATTTCAAACATACCCAGTGATTGTATACCCATAATCTAGCACAGACGATATGTAGCCTTATAGCGGAGGTAATTTGCATTGACTGGTTGCCGGTTAGGGTCAAGCAAAAGTACTTCTTCAAGATAAAAACTAAGGTAGATATCAGGCAGCCACTTCTTGCAAGGGTCTTCATCTACCTCTCAACCATCAGAGCACCTGGCTTGAATGTTCTTACAAAAAGATATTTCGTGTTTGTTTCAAGTGCAATTGTGTATCGGTCATTTGTTGGACAATCGTCGGAAATCTAAAATAGGAATAATAGTGGCTTTTGCACATGAGTTAGCTCATCTTCAAGCCAGTAGTCCTCATCCACACATGTTCGAATAGAACCACTCTTTATACAGGGCATCAAGTAGGGTTATCTAGAACACAGACTTCAACCGCATCGTAACTTGGATCCATTATAACTCCTTTTTGTCCTAAACTACACTACATATATTCATCATTCTCACCTCCTGCTTCTCCAATATTCTCCCCAGAGGACAGTTTTAGGGTTGCTTTGGAAGGCCCAATGGATGAAGACGAAATCAACATACACCGAGCTTCTGACAATCGCACAGAACATTAGACCAAGTGGTCCCCACTTTCCCTTTTCCTTGGTCACCAAGCAACACCGTTACATCACTTTCTGCCCAAGCTAAACCATAGGAACCTGGACTCATCAACTTGCTGGCCAAGTTTGGTAATGAATGGGTATAAAAACATATTGAACAATTTGATAAACTTTTGCAAGCAGTTTGTCTTCCACGGTCGCAAACTTCAATGGCAGCGGATCTTCCACCATCACACAGCGTCCTTCAGTCTTTACAAACCTGGCTCTTCCCCAAGTTGGATCTAACAACTCTTGTCCTCAGATAGAATGTGTCATAAATCCTCTCATTAATCTCAACAGTTTCTACCACTGAGACACCATTCTCTCTTCTATCAAAAAAGATCATCCATCTTCATTCACTGAACCACTCCCTGAAGAAATAGCTGAACTCAACGTCAATTCATATCAATTCAAGGAAGGATAACTAGAGAAAGATTAGATGGACTACTATGCTGATTCGAATAACAATACAACATCTGCATCACCTTCGAAGATGTCCGGAGATGAAATGACTATTAGGAGCTTCCTGAAATTAATCAACCAACCAAAAGGATTCACATCATCGGTCTAGTGCCACTATTAGGTCACAATTCTCATTGATCTTCTTCCTATCTTTTTTCCTTGCACTTTCATGTCATATATGGCTCTCTTTACCTGTTATGGATCTACTATGCCAGTATATAAACCATATTTACGTAATTTATATTAACTACAAACAAATAAAATATTCTACAGCCTCAAGTTGAAAAAGGAAAACTCAAATCCTACTGCTTACCTTCTATGCACGTACCTTCGGAACATAGTATGGTATGCATCCCTTACTTTTGATCCTGCATAGATAATTGTTCTTCTTAATTTGATGAAAACTACTTTACGTCGGAAGCATCATCGTTGCTTTGCAACTCCTCCAACAACAACCCCGAATATTTTTGATATTTCTTTGACACTAGCTAGAATTTATAGAGGCAATTGTGGCTTTAAAAGAACCGACCTTCATCTTTCTCCTTTATTATAGCTTGCAAATTATGGAATACTCTCCAAAGGTTTTGGGGTTTGTCTTGGAACAACCCCGTCAACTTCAATGAAAATCATGAGCTGGAATTGTTGGGGTTTTGGTCAAATCCCAACAGTTCAATCAACAAAGCATCTGATCCACATACACCATCCTGATATAGTTCTTTTTCCAAGAAACAAAATTGCATATCGCTCTTGTTGCTCGTATATTTAAGAAAGAGGTTTTACATTTTGTTTAGTGGCACTAACCCTGAAGGATCAAAAGGCGAACAATGGGTGGCTGCAAAGCAGCACTCGAAGGAATTGTTCTTTCTCAAACAAGACACGTTATTCGTATATCCTTCCTACTAAACAACACCCCTCGTTGGACCTCGGGCTTTGTTTATGGTCATCCTGTGGTTGAGTAACGAGAAAAGATGTGAGCCTCTATCAACCAAACTCTTGCACAGACTTCTGGGACACTGATAGGAGATTTTTAATCAAGTCCTCTCACACAGCAAAAAATCAGGATGAAACAAACATATCTATCCATATCACATATTTTTGTCTAACTTTATTTAGAATCGTGGTCTCACAGAAGTACATTGGCAAGGACCACCATATACTTGGACGAATGGGGAACTGATCCTGACTGTACTTATGAAAACACAGATCTGTTACTCGAATACAGAATGGCTTTTCTCCAACCTCAGTGCAAGAGTAACCAACTTAGGAATTCAAAGCTCTTATCATGCACCTCTTTTCCTAAATACCCATCCTTTTTTCCATTCCAAGAAATGACCTCGATGGTTTGAAGCACTGTAGCTTAACCATAAAGAGGGGATAGGTCTCGTATGCTTAGTTTGGAACTCTGGCATCTCAAGTTCATCGCTTTTCGGTATGATGAGGAAAAATCAGCTTATTCTGGAAAAACTCTCTGAAGGGAGCCAAAATCATTGCTCTCACTTAGCTACCCAAAATTAGAAATTACAACAACTGATTCCAATAATTCAGAAAAATCTACCATTCTCTTTAGTAGTGACACAAGACAAACAAATCAGGGATCACCTGGATCATCTAATGGCTTGTAAGGAAATTCATTAGAAACAAAGATCTAAGGTAGACTGGTTCAATTTAGCTGATTGAAACACAAAATTCTTCCATGCCTCTGTCCACATCCGTCAATTTCGGAGTAACTTTGACAACAGACTCGATGCACAAGGCAATGTCTGTATGACCGATTCTCAAAACTTGCTTCCTCAAAAACATTTCACCTCTATTCTTGACCCGGCCAAACCTGAAAATAAAGATAGAGATTTAACATCTGTAGGTAACCTTCAGTCCAGGTTAAATCTCAAGTATCTTCTTTTTACTAAATGCCCAATTCTCAACTGTAGAGATCAAAATAATTGTATTTCAGTTGGCACCTCTCAAATCACCCAGGTCTTGACGAATTTCCTCCAATAGTTTATCAAAGATGTTGGGAATTTATGGGACAACCTATGATGATCGCAGTTCTCTCCTTTTTGAATTCAGGTCATATGTTGGTAGAACAAACAGAACTTTCATAACTCTCATCCCCAAATCCAACACTCCCACACATCTTGGAGGCTTTGCCCCCATCCTATTAGTCTTTGTAATTCCTTATATAAGATCATAGCCAAAGTTCTATGCAATCGTCTCAGAAAGGTAATTCCATGACATCTTTTACCCTTCCGGAATGCTTTTATTAAAGGGCATCATACTGCCGACAATATATTGATAGTTCAAGAATTAACCAATCAAGTTAGAACTAAGAAACATGGTTTTAAGGCCATTGGATCTGTAAAGATGGATATGAGCAAAGCCTTCGATCGTATTAGATAGGACTTTGTTGAAGAATTCCTTCACCAGTTGAGATTAAACTATACATGGATACGACTGATCATGCAATGGATCACCCCTGTCACCTGTTCGATATTAATAGATGGGTGTCCTACAGGACTTTTTAAACCTTCATGCGGCTTAAGACAAGGAGATCGTCTCTCGCCTTTTCTTTTCATCCTCTGCACGGAAGTCCACTCACACACTCTACTCAAAGCTCAAGAATATTAAAGAGTGATTGGAATCACGAATACTCTATCTTCCCGGTCCATAAATCATTTATTTTTGCAGCCAACTAAATACTATTCTTTCAAGTTAATCCTCTTTGTTGTGAGCTTCTACATTTACTTTTAGACACTTAGGGTTGGTTTGACAAATTTTGTTTTTTGATTTTTAGTTTTTTAAAGAGCAGCTTAATATATATATTTTTTTTACAGAAACAAGTGGGTGTTTGATAACCTTTTTTTTTGAATTTTTTTTTTTTTGGTGTTTGGTAACCTTTTTTATTTTGACTTTTTTTTTAAGTGGTTTGCGGTGGCGGTGGTGGGGCGTAGCGGTGGTCGACGGTGGTGGTGGCCGGCAGTGGCTGGTGGCTGCCAACGGTGGTCACCGGCGGGTTGGCGGTGGCTGCTGCCGGTGGTGCTGGTGGCCGGCGGCTGCCGGCAATTGCCGGTGGCCGGAGGTGGCTGCCGACGGTGGTCGCCGGCTGCCGGAGGTGGCTGTCGGCGGCCGGAGGTGGCTGCCGGCGGTGGGAGGGTGGTGGTGCTGGTCTCAAAAAAAAAAACCAAAAGTGAAAAAAAAATAGTTATCAAATGCATTTTTTTTTTCAATTTTCAAAATTGAAAAAAGAAAAAAAAAAAAAGAGTGTCAAACGTGACCTTACTCTTGGGAGACTGGACATAAATCAACAAGAATTTGTTCTCTTTGTTAATCCCAACACACCATCACCTATAAAAGCATTTCTTACCCAAACATTAGAAATACATGTGAACAACTCTTCGGGCACGTATTTGGGTACAACCCTAGATGTAGTTATTCATCGTAAGGAGTTATTCCATCAACTGAAAGAGAGAGTCCAGAAAAGACGTGCTAGGTGGATAAGTAGCCTGCTAAGTGAAGCTGGGAGATCCATATTTGTCAAATCAGTCCTTTCCTCTCTGTTAACATAGCATATGTAAGTATTTCTCTTCCCGATAAAGGTTTGTAAAAAGATAGATTCTTTTCTCTGAAAATTTTGGTAGACATGAGAATTCTCATGGAAAACATTGGACATATTGGTGTGCTCTTTGTGAACCAATATCTTAAGGAGGTATTGCCTTTCATTCCACACACTTTTTCAACACATCTCTCCTCGCGAAGACAAGTTGGCGAATACAAGTAGAACCAAAAAGTCTTCTATCTACCTTTTTTAGAGACAAATATTGTAAAGCCAATTATTTTCTATCTGCGAAGACATCATTCCGATCTTCTTGGGGGCAAGAAGGGTATATTAAGAGGCAGAGATGTCATCTTACAAGGTCTTATCTGGCAAGTAGGAAATGGATAGAGAATTTAGATTTAGAAAGACCATTGGATTACATTGGTGTATTCAAGTTCCTTTCCGGAAAAATTAGGAAAACATGGGATTTGTGATTAAATATTTGGAGTTGATGGGTTTTTTTGTAGAAATTGTGAAAAGAGGGGGCCAATTCCTAAAATTTCTGAAAGGTGGGGTGAGTTGTGGAAAAATAGATTTCTAAAAAAATCAACATTTCCCCTTCCCCAAAATTCCCCTCCCCACAGCTCACCCACTTCGGTCAATCCGCCCAGCCCTTCTCCCTCAATCCCTTCAGGCCCTTCCCTCCAAAATTCTGCCTAACCCACTCCACCCCACCCTCACCCCACCCCCCACCCCCTAGGTGACCCCCACCCCACCTGCGCCCACCCCCCATATTTCCCTCTAACCGGGACTTTTCCCCAATCCTAGAGACACGTCCCCCACCAACCCGCACTCTGTTTCCAGCCTCTACGCATGGGTGTCTCCTCCCCGCACACAACACCGCCACCACCTGCACCCGCACGGTCCTACATCCCCTTCGCCCAACCCCTCAGCCCCCAACCACCACTACGTGGTGGTCCTTCCCCCAACCCCACTACCGTAACGGAAGCCATGACGAGAAATTCAAGGATCGTTTCATGCATGTCGCTGTAGAGGCACTGAAGATCGCATTTCGAAGCTCGATGTTGGTGCACGCCAGTGTGAAGGTACCCCTTCTTACATTTTTTGAGTGATCAGCATGTTTCTTCTACGTTTGTTCGTTCGCGCTGCTGTAAAGCCCGAGTTTTGTGTTGTTTCTGTTCTATTGTCCTGGCGATGAATGCCCTCTTTCGGTTTTTCATGTTCTGTTGCTTTTCGTTATGGTTTAGAAGAAGTCGAGGTGGCACATGTGCTGTATGAGATTGACGAGGAGAGGCACTGCCAGTTTTTTTAAAGAAGGTGAAGATGGAGTTAGAACTAGTAAAAGGTCGTTGCTTAGCTTAAAACTTGTGGTATCTTCTAGTTCAATCTTGCCAAGTAGCGTCATTTTAACTGGTAAAAGCAAAACTGTTGTTTAACCAGCATGGCTGCGGCTTTATAAAGCAGTCGAGAGGTGTGTGACGCGTACGACTGTATTAAGGAAATGACAAGGTTGGTGTAACAAGCAATTCTGGTGTTGCACATTAGACGAAGAAACATTAGCAATTGTAATATAGGCAACAGGTTTTGAAAAAGACCGGAGCGAGTAAACTGGACCTTCTCAACATTTGCAACTTCCCTTTTTTTTTTTTTAAGTCTGTGAGGCTTGTGCCTTGGCAACTATTACTATTTATTAAAGGAGGGAATTCTGATGGTATCATCAGTGAAAATGTCAGCTAATTAGTTATTGCTAGAATTCCATTGCAGTTTTAGAAGTTAGTCTCCTTTCTTTTCTGTCATTGCTCCACTACAGTTCAAGAATATAGTCCCCTACTTTGAATTTATGCCTTTTCGTTTAGTTGATTGTCTTTTTACCCATGCATATTGTTCTAGGGGGTTGGACATACATGAAGCCTTTGTTGAAAAAAAAAAAAGAGCAAATAGACACTGTGACAAATTTAGAAGTGAGATACGAAAATAAAACGGAGAATCAACTTGAACCGACAATAGATCGATCAGATAAGCGAATTTCTAGCTTACGAGCTTTTTGATATTTAATCGAAATCGTTGCAGATAATTTTACCCGACGACACGTAATATGCTCTCACTTTAATTATAAGATAGAGAAGATGTGGACGATAAGGGGAGGAGAACATGGGCAAAATATATGTTCCAACGATTACAACAGTTACAAGTTCTCATAAAGCATTCTGATGGACGGCAAAGCTGTGGTGCCACTGCCTTTTTAGTTATTTACCCTATCAACGTTCCCACTAGAATACGCAGCTAAAAGCATGCGGGGCTGTGATTGTCATCAGGAAAGTTTTTTGAGAAGCCAGATCACAAATAGCCTAGGTAACAGAATGAGTGTTGCTTTTAACTTAGATGTGCACCTCTCTCTCAAAGGTTGAGGAGAGTGAGTGCTTTGAGTTTAGTGCAAGTAATAACAAGTTAACTTCTTTTTCTGAATAGGTGCTTGACGTATACTATTTGCTTTAGTCCGAAGATATGTACATGCTTGTGTACGGGAGTATACATATGTAGCTTGTGTAAAACATGGATGATTTTCTTTTAAGTTTCACGCATATACCCCCATATTTATTTTATGCACACGTGTCTGCACAGTGATTTACTGCTATCATGAAGTTTACCTTGGAATCATATGCCAATTTTCATGGCTAAGTTAAATTACAATTAAAAGTTACGTAGTGATTGATTAAGTTTTAATGGGGCACTTAGAGGTTTCAGCACTTCAAAGTATAAGGAAAGCCCTCAAAAGTTTAAGAAATGAATTTTTGAGGTCAAGATTAACGTGTCTTCTATTATGGAGACCAAATTTCAGATTTGGTTACTCGAGCTAGATTTGGTTTAGTATAATTTGACATTTGAAGTTTAAGCTAACATACTTGGTTCTGTTGTTTCTGTTGAGACTTGAGACCAACAGTATTGATGCAATTTCAATGAGAGGGAAGTGGTAGTATTCGGAATTAATCGGTCAAAGGTTTAGTTTGTTGCATGAATCTTTCCAGTAATTCCTTCTACTTCGCAAGAGTGTATCTTCGCATGGTCTTTGTAGATTTATGAGTAGCAAGCTCTAGTGATAAAGGAGTCCCTATAAACTATGTTGATTTGATGAAGGATATGTTTGAACGAGCTTCTACTAACGCGAGAACAATAAAATGGACTTCACCAAGGCTTTGATTTTAGAAGCTTATGGTTTTACCTTGGTGATGGAGAAGCTCAGTAATCATATTTAGGATGATGTTCGTCATTTTATTTTATTTGCGAATGATCTAGTTTAATTTGATGAGGATAGAGTAGGAGCGAGTTAAGTTAAAGTTATGGGAGTAATTTGAAATTCAAAGGTTTTGGATTAAGCAGGAGATGCGATTCAATTTTAGTAAAACTAGGAGGCACTCGAGAAGAAATTAAAATGGATGGGCACAAGGAGGGAGAGGTTGACGAGCATGTTGCCTGCAGGATTTAGAGCAGTCCATTAAAGCAGAGATTGGCTTTTGGGTGCTTTGTGATTTTGTTATCTTTCTCAAACTTTAAGCAAAGCTTTATAGGACGACATCGAGGCTAGTGACGTTGTAAGAAGAAGTTGATTTGTGACAAGTTGATTGGTTAAGACGATTTAGATGTATAAGTTGTGTGAAAGTACTTGATAGCTAAAGATTTGTAAGAAAACATGTGCTAGTAAGTCATATGCTTTGATTGAGGGAAATGAAAGAAAAGGATTCATTTAGCCGAAGTAACGATGTGGGACGAAGGCCTAGATGACGATGATGACTCGTAAACACTGTCCACGAGTTCAATGCAATCTCATACTTCTCTCTATACCTTGCTGTTGCTTTGTACGTCAACTTAATGTACACCAATTGAAATGACAAAGGAATGAGTGCAACTACAAGAAAAAGAAGAGCTATAGACTTAAACAAAAAAACCCACCGTGAGCTCGAAGTATTCAATTGGGTAGACGAAGATATCACACACGTATAACAAAAGAAAAAGAAGAAGATGCGCAATTAAAAAAAGAAGGTTATTGCCACGGAAAATGATTTTACATGGAAGATTTTGTTTGCCCTGCCATCATGAGCTATGATAGTATCGTAGTATCATTGAAGTTTCCAGAAAGAAGAATTTTGGGAACTACAAGCCTATTCCAGATTGAGCATCATCATAATGTAGAGCCACATATGCATGTCATGCTAGACGATGAATTTGGAATGCCATTCTTTTGCTTGCAGCAAGATGTGTCCCTTATGCCACACACATTGATTTAGAGGTCAACCAAGTTGGTTTTGGCGTCATTATGCATCTCTCACTTGTCAATTATAAGGGCCCCAGAGGAAGAGTTAACGTTTAGACCTGATCTCAGCTAGTGGTAGACACCTCATTTTGGAAAGATTCATGCAACAAACTAAACCTTGTTGCATGAATCTTTCCAGTAATTCCTTCTGCTTCACAATATGTTTAAGCTAGCATCAATTAAGGAGCATTTTATGGGACATTAGGATTGACTGGTAATTTAAGAAACATGGTTTTAGTGATGCATCCCGAAGAAAATAAAAGTGGTATTAGAATATTCTAGACACAGATGTACGACTACAACAGAATATGCACTATATTCTACTCTGCGTATTATTTACACAACTTGCAATCTAATTATGTGATTTTTTGTTCAATTATTCTGTCTATACTATCACAAAACTTTGTTCTTTAGCCTGTTATATGAATTCTTTAGCATCAAGCATATATTAGAAAAATAAAGAAAATGCCTTGAAATAGTCATGCCTTGATGTATGCATCCTTCAGTTAGGCAATAAAGACCGAAGCAACCCTAACATTTCTATTCTCGAGAATATAAGCCGATGTAGGAAACATCAATGATTAATAATTAAAGGCCTAAAATTTTACCAAGTATGTTATCATGTTAATCCATATTTGCAGATTTTAAATATTGTCCAGGGGAGGTAAGATGCTTTTAATGCGACATTAGTGGTGTTAAGGCTACCTGAGACGTGTATATGATGTCAAGTGTCTTCTGAAGTTGGTTAATATTTGTTTGTTTTTGTCTGATTTTGTTTCATGACTTAGAATTATCTCATTAGCAATAACATATTAAGGTAACTAGCAGGGAACAACAAAGAGATCATCTAGGTGGTTGAAGATAAGGGGCAAGCGTCAAGTCCCCAGCCTAAAAAACAATGTAGATCATAAAGGAAAAAATTTCTTGATCCTAAAGTTTAGCCGCTTATTATCAGGCTTAAAAAAGATTTTGCTAGCTTGACAAAAGACACTATCCTGTTATTAGAAAGAGACATGGTAATAGAATTAATCTGTTAAAAGTATATGCCTGCTTCGGTGTGCATCTATATGCAAGACATATCCGCAAAAGTGAATGCCTTAGAGTCTCTTATATTCTGCTTCTCTACTCTCCAGTTTTTCTTTTAAACCCTTACTGTTCTCTATTTATATTTTGATTTACTGCCCTTTCATGGATTATTTTTAGTGGATTATGCCATATGTTGGCCGGGTTCACAAAACACACCAAGCTCCAAGATAACTGAGGGTAAGAGAATGATAAAACTCCGTTGGTTAAAAGAAATGAGAAGGTAGACTGAGGGCTTAAGTATAGTATCAAATGATTGCAACTTCTGAAAAGTAAACCTGTTCGCATCTGGAACAAACATTCTACCTCAATTCGGTCCATAATCTTAATTATGTTCTAGCTATGTTTTTTGAAGAACATAATGTAACTATGTTTTAAACACGATCAAGTTTTTTGAATCTTCGGAGACTATTTATCTATTGTACTTGGCTGGTTCGTGTCTTTAATTATTGATATGTTGTTATATATTTAATTAAAATGTATTTCATAAATTTCATTCTTTTCATGATGAAAGAAGGCTTAGAAAGTCCAAGAGATTTGAAATTGAGTAGGATTTTATCCATTGAGATTGCTAAAAGTAAATTTCATTGTAGAATTTTTTACCAAAATAGTTAGTTGAAAACGCATTGCAAACGATTGAGATTTTTCTTTTGATAATATACGCCCACACATATCTAGAAAAACCCTCACCAAAAATTAACTTATTCTTCTTGCCTCTTAGGGATCTCCCTTTCCTCTTGGCAAACACGTAAGACTATCAGCTCAAGCGGCATTTTCGCTTGAGCTGATGATTTGGTACATGGCAATTGGTGTGCCTTGGCATACAATGTCAGATCTAACTTCTTGGGAGGAAGTCAGTTGACCAGTTGTCTTTGCACATTGCTCTGAGCACTTTGTTACCGACACGAGCGAGACTTGCATGCCATAGATCAGATGTTTCATTCATTCATGTTCCGTCAATATAAGCTTATTGGGCTGTCATGACTCAGATATTTTGATCTTCTTCCTCGCATGTAAGGATCACTTGGAATTTGCTCTCTTTCATATACCTTCTCATCATCACGTCCAAAGATAACATCACCTTCAGATTTAGTTAGTTGGGACACTATAGTGCAGATTTTCTTTGTAGTAAGGACATCGTATATACTCTTCAGCCAACTGATCTTCAAGCCTTGACATTGGTGAACATGGTCACTTTACCTTACCATAATCCTTTTTCCGAGCTAGTTAGTCTTGCTATCAACTTGCCTTCATCACTTCTTGAATGTTTGATCATCCAGCGTCGTCGATCCATTCTTTGGAGTGGTCTGAACTCTTCTGTCTACTTCCTTCCCCCCAAACTGGGGGAGACCTCTTCATGTACCGTAGTGAAACCAACATCTTGTTGAGTTTCAGGAAATACAAACTCCCATTCATGATCTTCACATCCATATTTGATAAATTGGTCTTCAACAATAGATATAAATGCTCCCCATTCTTCTTCACTGCCATCATTACCTTTGTGCAAACATCGGTGTTACCAACATGGTATTACCTGCCTCGAACGTTTGCTTTGGCGAGTGACAATCTTTACCGCAGCCAATAGTTATTAGTTTACATTCTATGATCATTCTGACTCATTCCCTTTGTTTTTTTACCTTTATATGTACTATGTGTACAAAAGCATTGCATTTTGCAATATGGATATGCATGAAGAAGACATGCCATTGTATAATGTAAGGCATCTTCGTTGATGATTTGATATATGCAGCCGCTACATGGGAAGCATGAAGGAGTTATATTGCCTTTGCCATTGGGGGGCGATGACGCGAAGTTGCTGGTCGCATTGTCGTAGAGGGAGGAAACAGCCAACTACTATTCATGGATGAAACAACCTCGTATGATCAGTTCGTAGCCAAGGCCTGTGAAGCATGTTCTATTGATTCACGCGACAAGTCATTTGTATTTTGCACAAACGAAGAGACGGGACAGCTGGTGTTGCTGTAAAACCAGCGGGCTTTGACTCTAATGTTGCGGTTACATTCTGGAACCAAAGTTCATGTTTTCATCGGCGATGCGATGCAGCAAGCAGGACATTCAGCCAACCCGACGTACTGACTTTAATGCTGGCATATCTTTTTGTTTTGCTTGTATGATTGACGTGACCGTTGACATGTAAATTCTTGTTTGTAGGGTGCCAAATCATTGCACATTGCCTGGGCCTACTGTCCACTGTGAGCGTGACAACGCTCATCTTCCTGGACCTGGTGATGACGCTCAACTCCGTACCATGCTAGTTGATAGTCCACTGAAACACGTTTCATCCTCTCCGACACAAGAAGTTCCTGCTATCACCAGCGATGTGGAACCAAGTCCAGCCTCCTCAGGTTATGATCATGCTTTTAACGATTGTACACTGGAACTAACCTCATCCTGCTTTGAACCTGCATCTCCCGTATATGATCCCCCCGAAAATCTGATTATAGATGGTAGGATTGTTGCTTCAAATGTTGCCGACGTGCATTTCTAGAAAGGCAGCCTATTCGAAGATATAAAAGCATTTCGGCAGTGCTTGTACTTCCTTACACTCAACAAGAAGTTCAAAGTTGTGTGGAAGGACAACATCAAGGGTTATCTATGGGCAATATGCAGCATTAAGGGATGTCCATGGTATCTAACGGCCACGTGCGATGGGGAATCAATGTATGTTAGAGTAATAACCTACACGGTAACTCACTCGCACAACATGGGTGATGATGCTGGTTACGTCCCCGTTGTAAAGGCAAAGTATCTTGGGGAGAAGTTTAAAAGGAAGATTGTTGAGAGCCCTGATTTCAGCCCTAACAAGATACGAACCATCTTCCATGAAGATCACAAGGTTCGCATGTCTTACAATCAGGCCTGGAGAGTGAAAGAGTGGGCAAAGGCTAGCATTGAGGGTGGTGTTCCAGCCGAAGGTTATGCATACGTCCATGGTTATGTGAACGACTAACTACTGTAATTCCTGGGACACGTGCGACGTACCGGACAGCGAGCGAAGACAATCACCGGTTTAATCAATTGTTCGTAGCTTACGGTACGTCCATTGCCGGTTTCCATAGTGCATGCAGGCCCTTGATTTTCATTGACTCCTGTTTTCTCAAGAACTTCTATAAAGGTTGCGTTTTCTCTGCTTGTGCTCTGGACTCGAACAACGGGTTGTATCCGTTGGCATATTCCATAGCCTCCGCCGAGAATGATGTTGATTGGGATTGGTTTCTGAGTGAGCTGCGAGAAGTGCTGGACCAGGACACCAAATTTGTGTTTATGACGGATAGGAACAAGAGTCTAGTCAATGGCATCGAGAAGGTATTTGGGCCTGACTGCAATTCTCATTGTCTTCGTCACCTAAAGGAAAACTTTCGCAAATATTTGGTGAAGAATAACGGATGGAAGACGAAGAAATGCAATTCTGCATTGGAACTGCTGGACAAGCTTGGGAGAGCTCGTGATCATAGCCAATTTATGCACCACTACAATGAGATGTGCAAGCTGGACAATAACTTTTCCCTTTGGCTGGAACAAAACAAGCCACAGCACTGGGCTAATGCTTATTTTCCCTTGAAGAGATGGGATTGGTTATCCTCAAATCCAGCTGAATCGTACAATGCATGGCTTGGTAAGCATCACCTCCGGGAACTAAATATTCATCGTTTCATCAAAGAGCACGTTGTGTCTCTTACAGCTTTCTTGGCCGCAAAAAGCGAAAGCATTTCCAAGTGGCGTGCACTTGTTGGTCCCCGAATTGAAGAAAAGATTGAAAAATCTAAGAGCAGAGCATTGTCCCTTAGCAGCAGGTGTATGTTCGACCAAACCTTCACAGTCTCTGATAGCAAAAATAACAACTATGCCGTGGATCTGTCACAGCGATGGTGTAGTTGCCAGGAGATGGACTATACGGGGATTCCCTGTCCACATGCCATGGAAGTCCTTCCCAAGTCCGGGATGAGCGTTTATGACCTTGTCGATCGCGTCTTCCTGGTGGACCAGCAAAAGCATTTGTACAAGCATCAAATTCCTCCGGTTCTGACCTTCGATGAGCCGACATTTGACCAGATCCAGTGGGATGTCGAGGAAGATTGTAGAAAAGGTAATCCTAGGGGCCTCTACCTCATGCAGCCACCAAGAACCAAGCGGATTTCTCGTTGCTCTCGTTGCAATCAAACCGGTCACAATCGTTCGAGCTGCAAGAGTGCAATAAATGAAGCGGCAACCACCTATATCACAAACACCCAAGGAATTTAACTGGTTCGTAGCTTTAGTTTCTGATGAAAACTGATATCTAACTATAGTTTTATGTGCTAATCTTACGTTGTGATGCGTTGAATTGACACATTGGCTCAAACACGCACCGTTTTTGAAACGTGTCCAGTGTGTTGTTACAGCGGCATCACTGGACTGCACATTTATTTGAAGGTTCTCCACATGCCTGAATTTTACTCTTTGCTTACTTCTTATTTCAACGCGTTCATATCGGTGTCTGTTTGTGTAGTCAATTAATCATGCCAATATATGCCTCAAAGGTGTCTGTCAAATTTGCAAAGATGACAGACACTTTAGCCTGTAGAAGGCCCCAGCTTTTAGGGGCTCTCACAGAGAAAACATTTGTTGCAAACACTCGGGAAGGGCGGTAATTGAGACCCCAAGTTGACTGTTGGAAGCTGTAAACCCAGGTGCCTACTTGGCACCGAGGATGGTAGCAGTCCTGCGCAAGAGCAGGCTCTCACTTGAAAATGATAGCCCATGACGTATATTTTGTCTAAACTGAAAGGGCCGGGCCAGGGTTAGCTATGGATTGAAGCAACTTGCAAGATTTAGAACAAACATTAAAATGCGACGCAGATCTAGTACCGGAGACAAGTATGAGGTCAATATCACAGTGGCCAAGGCATAGGCCGGATGCAAATCATGTCTGTTGATTCATATGTTATTACTGTTTGTATTTCAGTCAACGTTTACGTTAGACTTGTCTAGAGTATACAATTAACTACCATTGCTTTATATAATTCATATTAAATTCTCCGTGGCTTCACCCTTACGAAACAAGAGTCCTTTTGACAGTATTGCTGCGAGGTCTCTTGAATTGGGTAAGCTGTCATTGGCAAGAGTTTGTAAGTTACATATCCTTGGAGGAATTTCATTTTATGTTTATGGTAATATTGTGGATTTCTTGGTATATTATACTGGATATAGTGAGAGAAAAGGAGGGGGTACCGGGGGCCGGATGGGTGCCATCTGCTCGATACCAAGTGTTGAACCTGTGGCGAAGGTTTCTAAGATCACGACCTATAGGCAAATTAACCCATGCCAGCCCTCATCTCCTTCATCCACTTGCTCTTGATCAAATACGAACAGGGCACTGCAATTTGGCTTGTAAAATAGGCCCTAAGCCTGTTCGATGTTGGCCCTAATGTGTCAACCCATGTCATAGTAGGTGGGCACGTCAGTTCTCTGCTTTAGCATTTGGCCATAGAAATCTGCCCGAAGGGCTTGTGCTTTCGATGCTGTGACCGCCGTCCACATCAGATTGCAAGTGAGCAGGCTAACCCAAGTGGGATTACTTTTAAGAACCTCATGAGCGTGCTACAAAAACCTCACTAAGCGGGTGAGCCCAGGAAAGGTAATATGATAAGGAAGATTTACCACATGATTAGATGGCTTATGCCCAAGAATACGAGAGCTAATTGGCTGGTACGAGAACCAGCCAATCCGTGGGCATTGTATATTGGAATGTATGGAGGATTGAACAATGACCAGGGTTCGACCACATGATCCGATATGGAGCTGGAATCCGGATGAGAGCATTAGTGCATATAAGTATGAGGTGGGTGGCAGGGTATACTTTGAATCATTGACTCGAGGTAAATTTAATTTGCAATATTGTCTGGGCAGGGGTTTTGGTCGAGCGATGTGTTGGGAGGACATGAGAGTGAAATTCTGATGGCTTGCAGTGGATTAGGGACAAGCATATTAGGTATCATAGTAACAAGGTAGGCCAGTGTAGTTTTGACTGTTGAGCCAAACTTCGGGCACTAGTTTGTGTCTTTTTCTAGTTTTGCCTTGTTTTTCAACCTCTTTTAATTTTCGCCGTACGTGACATTGTTATTCAGTGGCTATTTTCAGTGTTCTTTGCATGTGCATGTGCTCTCTGTTCTGTAATGAATGACCCATGTGATCAATTATCCTGATTCAAGCGTACACTCTTCACAGGTTGCGGGCGTGGATTGTAAATATCGATGTAAATCTGGATCATTTTGGCTTAGCTGCCCTATTTTTGTAGCTGCACACCGAAGGGGTACAACAGAGCTCTTCAACCGAACTAGAAGCATGGCAACAATAGCAAGCTGATTCCGCAATGGGATCCAATATATGGGACTCTATTTCACGGTATAGCAGCCGGTGTTGCCCTGGATCTTGATCCGGCTGTTGCAGACTGTAATGTGTACATATTGCACCTCTTTTGGGACTTTCAAACTTATTCAATGTACGTGATGCTAATTGTAGTTGTTATTAAGCCGTGCATTCAGTGTCCAAGTCCCCATCCTTGTTATGAGTTGCAATTGATGAGTACACAGGGTAACAACTTGGACCCGTTTCATTGCCATTTTTTGTAAGCAAACTGTTGTATTATACTAACAAGTGATGTGTATATATCATATTATCAGCATAAGTTAAGCTTGCTGGGAAAGATTCTGCAAGACAGTTTTAACAGGCAATATATATGTTGCAAATATATCTCCCTCCCTAAAGGATGAAGTTTTGTTAGCCGGGTTTTATGATGTGTGTAATTTTTGACTTCGTAGTGCCTTGACACTGCTCATCGTCAATTACCGCCTGTGATAGTTGCCTATTCTTGTTTTTTTCTTGTGATTCTAAATGGAGTTTTTGCCCTTAATGACGTATTTTTAGAACTTGATTACTGTTTTATCCCATTTTGAACCTTATTTACCCGAGTAACCCCTTTTTGGAAATCGTTATTCTAAAGAGAGATTTCAACCGGGAAATCGTGTTTTGAAAGAACGTTTTCATTTGGTTTACTTTTTTTTTACATCTTTAAACAAAATTGAGGAGAACATGAAAAAAAAGAAATTCTGAAATTAGAAATCGCATTTTTAAAGCACGTTTTCATGAAATCGTGGTTTCTAACCAAGCTTTCTGACAAGAACAGAGATCTTGGCTTCTAACCAAGATTTCATGTTGAAATCGTCTTCCAAACCCACGTTTTCATTATGCACATTTAAGTCGTTTTTCAAAATCACATTTTCAAAAGAAATCTCGTAAAAGCCGTAAATGAAAATCTCACTTTGTAACGGAGATTTCATGGTAAATGACGTTTTTAACAGAAAACGTCATTTCTAACAGAGTTTTCATGTTGAAATCGTTTTCCCGAATCGCGTTTTCAATTGAAATCTTGGCTTCTAAAGGAAAAGTTGGCACATTTAAGTCGTTTTCCAAAATCACATTTTCAAAGGAAATCTTGGCCGTAAATGGAAATCTCTCTTTGTAACAGCGATTTCATGGTAAACGACGTTTTCAACAGAAAACGTCGTTTCTAACAGAGTTTTCATGTTGAAATCGCTTTCCAGAATCGCGTTTTCAATTGAAATCTTGGCTTTTAAAAGAAAAGTTGGCACATTTTTCAAGTCGTTATCCGAAATCACATTTTCAAAAGAAATCCTGGCGTTAAATGGAAATCTCTCTTTGTAGCAGAGATTTCATGGTAAATGACGTTTTCAACAGAAAACGTGGTTTCTAACAGAGTTTCCATGTTGAAATCGCTTTCCAGAATCGCATTTTCAATTGAAATCTTTGCTTTTAAAAGAAAAGTTGGCACATTTAAGTCGTGCCACCAAAATCGCATTTTCAAAAGAAATCTAACCAAGTTTTCAAAGGCGGTAAATGGAAATCTCACTTTGTAACAAAGATTTCATGGTAAATGACATTTTCAAAAGAAAACGTGGTTTCTAACAGAGATTTCACTTGTAATCTCCGTTAGAAACCACGCACTGGAAATCTTGGTTTCTATTTTTAAAACCTTCAACATCTTTCTTTGTAAAAACAAAACATGATAGCAGCTCGGAGCTACCTTAACTTGGAATTTGAGATGATATTGACTTTACCAATGTTCAGATCACGTAATCATTAGTTTGACTCAGTTGCTGAGCCCCTTGTGCTTACCTTCTGAGAGCATTATAAGTTAGCCACCATGACAACTTTTATATATGCATAGGGATAGCTTTAGATAGATTAGAAGCTGCAGAGGTGTTGTTATAGATCCTAACCATTGCGCAAAGTACACGTGCAGCCACAGAAGTATTACACAAACAAATGCTTTAAAATAACAAATGCAGTGGCGAGGTTCGCTTATTACAACGACGTGCAAAACTAATAACGGAATAAAATCCTAACACCAAGTGGGAAGAGGGATATTTCACTCTTCATTAGACATATATTCATCAGATAAGTACTGATCATTGGTTAAAATATTGTTTCTCTCGTTTGAAGTGAGGTGCCTCCCACTAGCCTCTGCCATTTCTTCGGCAAGTTGAAGCATGTAAAATCGTTTTCTACGCAGCAACATTCGGTTATTCTCCTTTCGAATTCGGCTCACAGCTTTCTTACACTCCTTAACTTTAGGCCGTGCCATACTAAGTGAACGACGATGCAGCAAGGGTGCTCTCAGGGCGATGAGATCTTGGTGTAGTGCTTCTGATTCCTTGACTCTATGTGCCCATTCTCTTCGCAAACCGCAATAATACTCTCTTGGATCTGTATACTTCACTTTTTTGTAGTCGTCGTTCCTTTCACACAACAACCACGCATTCTCACGTCGCTGATAATTAGAACTACCAGGAACTGTTGCCATCAAAAGACAATACTTCTCACCCTTTGAACACCACTAATTTATATAACCAAGCATACACACGTAGACAACATACATTATTGTGAGAACTTGAAAAGGCCAAGTGAGTGACAAGACAAGTCACTGGAAGAGGCCAAGTGAGTAATCTCCAATCTCATTTTTCTCATTTGTACTTTAGCATTTAAAGGTTCTCAAGGCTGTGAAAAAATGACCTCAGATAGGCCTGAAATTTGTGTTCAATCAGCTGATTTAGGTAGGAGGCAGAGCCTGTTGTGTCGAAAATTCACATAGTTAAGAGTGGTGTCTTAAATCGGCGAGAAGAAAATAGACACATGTATGATATGCTGCCAGAATACAAGTCGCTACTCAATTTGCAACTTATTACTTTGGTATTCTAAGGCTTTTCCAGCGAAGTATTACATCATTCTTGCGCTTTTGTATATAGTTCGTTTTTAATCAGCTAATTTAAAAGGCTTTTTTTGTTGTAACATCACGTGCTTGGCACGTCCCTAAACTAGTCGAAAGACAATACTTCTCACCCTTTGAACACCACTAATTCATATAACCAAGCGTAGACACGTAGACAACATACATTATTGTGGGAACTGGAAACGGCCAAGTGAGTGACAAAGACAAGTCACTGGCCACTTCCATCTTGCATGTGTTTATTGGTAGTCCAGGGCCTTTCCAGTGAAATATTACATCAACCACAAAAGTTTGTCTAAAGTAATCTCCAATCTCATTTTGCTCATTTGTACTTTAGCATTTAAAGGTGGTCAAGGCTGTGAAAAATTGACCTCAGATAGGCCTGAAAATTTGTGTTCAGTCAGCTGATTTTAGGAACAATGGCATAGCCTGTTGTGTCGAAAATTCACATAGTTAAGAGAGGTGTCTTAAGTCGGCGAGAAGAAAATAGACACATGTTCTGTCTGCTGCCAGAATACAAGTCGCTACTCAATTTTTAACTTATTTCTCTTCTATTCTAAGGCTTTTGCCTAGCTATGTATTACACCATTCTTGCGCTTTTGCATATAGTTCGGTTTTCATCAACTAATTTAAAAGGCTTTTTTTGTTGTAACATCACGTGCTTGGCATTCCCTAAACTGGTCAAAAGACAATACTTCTCACCCTTTGAACACCACTCATTGCTATAACCAAGCATACACACGTATGTCCTACATACATTATTGTGAGAACTGGTAAAGGCCAAGTGAGTGACAAGACAAGTCACTGGCCACTTACATCCTGCATGTGTCTATTGGTAGTCCAGGGCCTTTCCAGTGAGATATTACATCAACCACGTTACTTCGTCTAAAGTAATCTCCAAGGCCATTTTGCGAATTCTGTTGATTTGGAATTTAAAGGTGCTCAAGGCTTTCAAATAGGTTATTCGTCGCTGGGAAATTTGTGTTCAAGCAGCTACTTTAATTAGTTGGACGGTGTCTTAAACCAGCGAGAAAAAAATAGGCAGAAGCATGGTCTATTACCAGAATACGAGCCTCTGCTGACCCATAACTTCTTACGTTGTGGTATTCTAAGGCTTTTCCAGCGAAGCAATTACATCATTCTTGCGCTTTTGCATTTAGTGAAAGACCGATTGTGGGTTTCATATGTACTTATCAGGACATAATTTTAAAACTTGACATAGAGTTATTAGTTGGGTCAAACGTTTATTTTCAATCAACTAATTTCACAGTTTTTTTTTTTTTTGCTGTAACGTCGCGTGCCTGGCATGTCCTAAACCACTAAAAAGACAAGCTTATTGACTTCCAAACTAGGCACGCCGTATCAATCTAAGGAGCAACAACTACGCTTTGATTTTGCTATAGCTGTAGACTTTTCACGGTGAATTGTCCTTCAATCTGTATGTAACAGTTCAAGGATTGATGAAGCTCTTAATGAGCTATTATCCTTTGAACAAGTAATATATCTGCAAAGTTCTTTTCATCAACTACTTTAAAGAAACTTGCAAGGACTTGTAAAATCTCAAGCTTTTTTTAACACGTAGCATTTATTGACGTGGACCCTTGTCAAGCATTATATAAGTATGTGTAGTGGATGAAGGGCAAAGGGCATAGAGTGCTATAATCTTTGGGGTGTAAGAACTCTGGAAATGTCATATACTCCACGAGACATTTTTGAAGCAATGGGTCGTTACTGGGCGGGCGAAGATGAATTTCACTATTCGTTGCGTCCAAGTTTGCGTTACTCATCACGGTATGTTAGTACATTACATGCAGAATGGTCTTATCGGATGAATGAATCTGAGGTCTTAGTAGCTGATTCACGGCGCATGAATATACCCGTACCTCGACAAAAGGCAATCAACATGCCTAGGAATACACATATGGAGCTTGAAAGGGCACTGCATCGAATACGTGAAGAAAACAATCGAATGAGAGTTCGTGAAAGTAGACATAACTTACGTCGTATGGCACGTGATGCACATGCAGATGGCAACAACAATGAAGCACAAGTATACTGGAACATGAGCTTTGAACCTGGATCTGTTTCTGATGCTCCAATGTCAGATGAAGATGACTGAATATGGTCGGTATTGAGACTAACCTGTTTATCAGAGTGGTCATGTCAACAATGTTGCTTCTTTGTAATTTACTTTTAAAATTTCTATGTTGTATTTCCTTATGTTCAGATGAAAATGGCTACAAATGATTAGTGGTCAACAATGCACGTCATTAATGTGAACATGGCTGAGTACACTTTACCATCTACATGGTCACAAATTGCAGTGAGCCTGTATTTTTCTAAGTGTCGAAATCCTAATTTAAAGCACCGCATATTAGGATTTCGACTGTGAGACTATATACTAGTCACAGCCTTTTTCAGCCGTTGCAGTGCAGGACCATTAATCCCATGTCCATTTTTACTTTCTCAAACTGGTTGGTTGTGGAAAGTTGATAAGCCTCTAAGCCTCTAAAGTTTTCAAGAAAAAAGGTTATCTTGAAAACGTGTTTAAAAACCACGATTTAAAATTTTAAGTTAAATCGTCCTTCCTAGAAAATGCCTTTCTTGAAAAGCGATTTATACTATTGGACCTTTGTTTTCAGTTCAACAAAAAAGTTATGGTTGTAAACAACGACTTAAAGCGAAAAAGCCTTTCATAAAAAACATTTCAGTCGAATTCTAAAACTGACTTGAACCAAAAACGTGGTTGCAAACCACGACTTGAAGGAAAACGTG